>OX638403.1:31923489-33123489 GCA_951813805.1 Limnephilus auricula | reverse complement strand
TGTTTTATAAATAATTTGCAGAAACTGAGCCATTTTTTTCGAAATCTATCTGCTTTTTGAACAGCCTATTTCATCAAACCGCCAGAATTCACTTTTCGAAAATGATTATTGTGACACCAAAATTTTCGGTTTTCATTTTTAACTAGGACTTTTAGTTCCTACCCGGCTTTGCCCGTCAGTTCAATATTCTTTTCCGGAATCCTTTATTTTAAGAAATATTTGAAAAAAATATATATATAGATCATACTATGTTTTTTGTGATTAGAATAACCTTGTGGGCTAAAATAAAAATAGAATTTCCAAACAGAAAAGGTGTGCATGTGAAGAAAAAGCTCAGCTTTTGTGAGCAAACAAATTTTGAAAAAAGGCCTTACTATTTTGTTTGTGTCGAAACTAAGAATGTAAAAAGGAATTCCGAATTAAATTGGGGAGTTAATAATAATGGAAGGATGATTGAGAAGTACTCAGTTAATTTAGTTATAAATACTAAACATAGCTATAGCCATTAAAATCAACATTTTGATTCTCAGTATTGTTGGGGTAGTAAAGGAGTCATCCACTCTTGATGAAAGTATGATTAAAATTTCTCCTCTGATTATAAAGTTTTTGTCACTCTATCTGTAGTAAAATAACTAATAACGAACAAAGAACACGGATAACATTGTTTGAATTAACGAATAACAAGAAAACAAAATGAATGTTTGTGTACGGTGTTATTATTTTTCGTTTCGTATTCGGTGCATTTAACAAACGAACTCACGCATTTTCTCCGCAGAAGTAGGCAGAAATACATACCATTGAAGAATAAGACAACAATAATAATCTAAATTAAAATATGAAAATTAACAAGACGCAACTGGGACTCGAACCCAGATCTCACGTCTTACCGGGACGGCGCTCTACCAATTCAGGCATTGGTATCTGTTACGAGACTGTCGTATTTGTCAACTTCATATTTCAAATTTCAGAATTAGCAATATTATTTTTTTTTATTTTTTTTTTTTTTATTTTATTTATTAATAAGAAAAAGATTTTACATACAGGTGATTATATATTGACAAGTTATACAATTATACATAATTATTCTACTACTCCATAAGTTGAGCTCAAAGAGCTCGTGTTTATGGGAGGAGTATTTACAGCAAAAAATAACGTTCTAATTAAATTTGTAATCAATAATCAAAAACTTATAAGATAAATACAAACATTATTACATAGGTTTACAATTTAGAAATAATTTTTTATTGAAAGACAACATTACATATATATTTTTTTTACATTGAATAGTGCAGATTAAACTAAGCGTAAACTAAGTGTAAATTAAGGTTACAATATATCATTATCCAATTTCAGGGACTTAATTTGTTTTTTGTATTGTTCATATTTCAAAGTTTCGGTTATACTAATTTTGTTTTTGGACAACAATAAATTGTACCATTTCACACCTAAATACAGGTAGTGATGCTGAGCCGTGGTGGTTCTAAGCATAGGGATGGTTATTAAGCCTTTAGTTTTGAATCTATTGCTTATGTTATCTGAGGGGTGAATTTTTTTAATAAAATATTCTTTATAAATTTGATATAAGGCGTTTCTTTTATACAATTCTGTGATAGATGGTACATTAAATTCCCGAAATATCTCTAAAGTAGGGAAGTCGTATGGTTTTCTTAGGATGATTTTAATAATTATTCTTTGTATTGTAATTATGGGCTGTAAGGAAGCCTTAAAGGCCCCTCCCCAACCAATAATGCCGTACTGTAATAAGGACTGAATTAATGCATAATAGACGATTTTGATAGTTTTCTTGTTTAAGATGTTTCGTATGTTATAGAAAACGTAGATAAGTTTTCTTACTCTTTCTACGGTGAGATTGATATGATCTTTCCATTTAACGTTTTGATCTATTAAGATTCCAAGATTTCAACCATTATTGTCGACTAATGTTTTTTTTCCATATTATTATTCTATCCGAGACACTATCTAGGTAACAAACACATTCTTTGAATACTTTTTTCCAATTAAAAAAGGTAGCTGCCAATAATATGGAAAAAAATTTAGTCGAAGATAATATTTTTAATTCTGAAATTTGAAGTATGAAGTTGACAAATACGACAGTCTCACAATAGATCGCAACGGCTGAATTGGTAGAGCGCCGTCCCGGTAAGACGTGACATCTGTGTTCGAGTCCCAATTGCGACCATTATGTTTTATTATTTTTCTGTGCCTTGTTCATTTTCATATTTTAATTTAGATTATTATTGTTGTCTTCTTCTTCAATGATATATTACATTGATAGGAAAAACCTTCAAAAGTTAAAGTCAGGGTGTTTCTTTAAAAAAAAAAGAAATACATACAACTAATTTTCGCATACACTTTGAAATTTTTTAAAAGATTCAGGGAACATTACAAAGAAATCAACAGCGATAAGGCAGTGCTGTCAATAAGGGAATTAACAATAAAAAAATAAAAACTTCATATACCAATCTTCTATCAAACAATTTTATTAATTTTAGATCTTTTATTTGACAGTTATAGTTGGTATTTTCAATAAAAATATTACATTTATAATTTATGTCTTTACAAAATTGTTCTGAATCGGCGACATCAGTTATTTTTCCAATCAGATTATATTGATTTTCTGTTCTGTGGGTAGGGTAAGTACTCTGCACTTTGTAAATTGAGTAAGTAACTTTATAAAACTTAATTAAACGCTATTAACGTACTTGAAGATAATTACAGACCTCTTCTAATGATTGGGGGTTTCGTTTACCTGGCTTAAACCTCAAAGGTCTGGTTAAACCAACACAACACCCCATTAAAATAATGTATAGTGGATGGTTGTTCATAGTAATACAGTGGTTGATAACTTCATTAGAGTATCAAATTACAATTGCCATTTATTGCATAACCAACACCCCTTCCACAGGTCACCCCGAGTGGTTCGCTACGTTTGGTGAATTAGCAGGGCTGCCCAGGTTTATGGGGTGATATTTGACCAGGTCATGGCCTTGGATGCGTTTGCCTACCAACTGCGTGGCAGTCCAGGTCGGGAGAGACTGGTTTAGGGAGACTTTTAGGGAAACAGCAGGATTCAACACAGTCGGAGGGATGGATTTATACGTCCATCACCCCCCACCCCCAAATTCTTAGCCACTCCTCTTACCATTTCCCTTCCCAGAGCATCATCTCCTTCCTTTCCCCAAACATCAGCTTCCCTCCACACAGCATCCCCAAAAAAAGAAAGAACTCATCCCCAAAAAAAGAGAGATCCGACATTAGCCATCGCAAGGGCACTAACATTTTTTTAATTAAAATGCTTGGTGACTTATCGAGAGATATTTTTTTTTATCATATACTCAAGGCCTTTGTCATCTTAGGTCATGATGACATGATGCTGTGTGGAGGGTTTTTTAAGAAAAGGGAGGATAGGAAGTTCCAAAGAGAAAGAAAATATATAGATTGGTGGGTAGGAATCTGAGGGTAAGTGAGGACATGATGCTGTGTGGAGGGTTTTTTAAGAAAAGGGAGGATAGGAAGTTCCAAAGAGAAAGAAAATATATAGATTGGTGGGTAGGAATCTGAGGGTAAGTGAGGACATGATGCTGTGTGGAGGGTTTTTTAAGAAAAGGGAGGATAGGAAGTTCCAAAGAGAAAGAAAATATATAGATTGGTGGGTAGGAATCTGAGGGTAAGTGAGGACATGATGCTGTGTGGAGGGTTTTTTAAGAAAAGGGAGGATAGGAAGTTCCAAAGAGAAAGAAAATATATAGATTGGTGGGTAGGAATCTGAGGGTAAGTGAGGACATGATGCTGTGTGGAGGGTTTTTTAAGAAAAGGGAGGATAGGAAGTTCCAAAGAGAAAGAAAATATATAGATTGGTGGGTAGGAATCTGAGGGTAAGTGGGTCTTGCAAGGTGATGGCGATGGTTCGAGAGAGTCCGGCAGGAGAGTTCAAAAGGTCTACCTCGACAATTTTCTCCAAATCCGTCCCGCCACACAGTAGGAGGGCAGACACATGTGCCGCCAAGACCTACACCCGAAAACCCTCTGATAAGTCACCAAACGTAGTGAACCACTTGGGGAGACCTATGGTAGTGGTGTTGGTTAGTCAATAAATAGTTTCCGGGGCAGCGGAACCCATGCCCGCCTCCCAAATTTAAAATTTATTTGAATTGAATGACGAATTATGGTAGATTCAGACTGGGTCGACGTACGTATGCATCGCTACGCCTAACAATATCTGGGCTACTTAGCAACCATAGATTTTCAATGAAAATGTATGTTTTAGAATAACATTGGCCACACGCATCGCGACGTGCGATGTCTGTGGCCATTTTCATAGAAAATGTATGGGTTGCTAATCATTGTTTGGCGTAGCGATGCGTACGTACGTCGTCCAGTCTGAATCTACCTTTAGTTGTTTTGGGGTAGATTGTACTTCTACTCCCTTATGGATTCAAAATATTCCACTATTGGCCAACTGGCTCCTGGTATTTTGATTGCGAATATTCAGTTATTGGCCAATTCAGACTGTCGATTCCCGAAATATTCCTGATCGATTTATTGGAAATACAGTTAGCGCAACGCGCTCAAACTCTATAATTTATAATTTATGGTGTTCGTTGTCGTAATACTATTTCAGAGTAAATTAAACACCCAATTGGTAACTTTGCTCGTTTTTGAATTGTCAAAATGAAATTCAATGATTTTAAAAGTATGCCATACAATACCTTTGTAAATTTACTATATCATTGCCTCGTGGAATTAAATTTCTTACCAGTGTTTTAATAAGTTCTGTTTTAAATACATATTCCAGTGATTACTAAGCTTTAATACTTATCACCAGAAAAATATTTTAATTGTCTTTTTCTAAATTGTAATTAAAAATACAAATTTCTGTAGTGATTCTAGCTGTATATTCGACTCAATGAATTTTGGAGTTATAGTTAAGGAAGCAAAATTATTTTATTTTAATTAATCTATTCATCCATTGAAACGTTGCTTGAAATGGCTTAAGCCTTGTTTGGTGACCAGATCTAAATAGCCAGGTACCTCCCCACCTTCATCTCCCCCATCTCCTTCCATTATCTCCCCCATCTCCCCACTACATTCAGCCTCACAACATACCACAATTGGGGAAGCCATAGTCTTACTGGCTCCAGACGGGAGCTGTTTGGACTCTTTAGCGATATACATATATATGTATTTAAAATAAAAGTGAAATGTATACTTCTTTTGTTTATATTTTTGATAAATTAAGTTAGTAGTTTTCTAATGGTGTTCATTAGAAGGTAAATTTGTGATCGTCTTTAAAATCGGCAATGATCCTCAGCCCAATATTGTTTTATAAAAACTTTCAGCTTCGAAATCCTACAATTATAATTAATTATAAGATATAATTAGTAAAAATTACGGGTGATTTCAAATTATTTTTATCAACACTATGTTTTGTTTATTCTTTATTATAAGTGACTTATTAGAGAAAACTGTTTTATAATATAACTTTATTATTATTTTAGACATTGGCATTAGACATGTTTTAGAGATCATCATCACCTCCGGCTCTTCAATCCCTGGTGGGTCTTGGCATACTCAAGAGTCTTCCTCCACTCATTGTTCCTTTATACCAGCTCTTTCCATTTTTGAAGCTCCAAGGTAGATAGGTCTTTGAGGACGTTGTCGGTCCATATTAATCTTGGCCTTCCCAGGCTCCTATCGCGCGATCTTAAGTTCAGCAGGGGCGTTGGTGCTTGATGTTCGGTCATTCTCTCCACATGGCCCAGCCACCGAAGTCTTCCCAATATTATAAATTTTGTGACGTTTGGTTCCAACAGAGTATAGAGCTCATTGTTGTAACGTCGTGCGTCGGCGCCTAAATCCCTTTTCCGTTTGGAAGATTCGTCTCAAAATTTTCTTTTCAAAAACGTCTAACTTTTATTTTATTTTTATAGATAGTTTTAGAGATAGACCATAGATAAAATATAATCATCGCTAGTGATATGACACACTACAAATAGGGTCATAAAATTCATCGCCATCTTATAATTGATTTATTTATTTAACTGCGATATATTTTCTTGACATTCTTTAAAAACCAATAAAGTCCACGGTAAACGGCCATTTCCATTAATAGAAGCATTAAACTTCCTTTTAAATTCGTTAAATTCAGCAGCCCGCGGTCCAAATAATATCATTTACATATCCATAGAATCAGAAGATTTATTTCCTCCGCTTGTTTGGACTGTAAACCCACTGGCCAAAAGAGTCCAGCTCTAAGAACCTGTTTGCAAAATAATCATAAAATGGCCACGTAGGTACTATATAACCAGCAGTTTTTAAGCTTTGGATTGCGAACAAAAGAGCTTAATGAGATGAGGTGATAAAAACCACGAGAGAATATAACGGCGCCGGGGGCCAACCGCAATGGACAAAATAGCTTATACCGACAAAATAGCTTAGTGGGAAAATAACTTTGCCACTAAATATTCCTGTCTAGATATTGTATTCACTAGCTGAAGTACTCGGCTTTGTTCGATGCTTTATACTGATGGGATGGGCAAGGGGGGAAGGGTGGTTTTTGAAATCTTATATAAACAGTATCTTGTTTTAAATGTCAAGTGAACAAAATTTTATGAATAAAATTTTAAATTTTTATAAAAAAAACAAACCCCTACGCAACACACCGATGTTGCGTAGGGGTTTGTTTGTACCGTATACCGATACTCGTCTTTATATATACTAAAATGGTATTAAGGAAAGTACTCGATATATTTTAACCAGTGATTCCTGATGACATTATTTGGAGTAAAAAGGTAAATGAAATTTTGGTCTCCGGTAAATATGTTTTAAACGAACAAAAAAAAATCCACGTGTCGTCACTGGTCACTCAGCCGAGTAACCGCTCAACACTTCATCCACATCCTAATTGTCCAATACTTACTGATTTTTTTAATGTTTTTAGTTGACAAAAAAAAGAAAATTAAGAAAATGAATGTTGGTAGTTCTCAGACGAAGTATGATACAGTTAAATATTACCGAATCGGATAGGGACACATTAGCTCAGTGGTTAGAGCATCTGCCCCGAAAGCCGAAAGTCCTGGGTTCAAGTCACAGATGTGACCCGATCTTTTTCTGATTTTTCTCTTTCAGATTTAGATTGAGTAATATTGATCGCTAATATTGTCTTCATTAATTATAAAAAAACAACAAAAGAAAACATAAAAAATGTCAACATTTGTTTACATTTTTGGTGATAGTAAGTCAAGTGCGTCCCTTAATACGCTGTGTATAGATGCATTATTGTTCTACGAAAAAAATGTCCTTTAAAAGTAATATGAAATATCACACCAATTGAAAAATTGAAGATTTATGAGCTTTTTCAACATAATGCAAGATTGTTTAATACGTAATATGGCTAAAACTGTGATTTAGCGTGTCTTTAGTCAAAACTTTATAATTATTTTTTTTTTATGTTTCTTTATTCTTTGAATAGTAAATATAACATTTGTGGAATTTATGGCCGCCATACTAGGCACATGCCCGTGTTATGGTGGCTTATTTTGAATAATTTGAATCCCTAACGGCGTTTTTTCCAATCATATTGATCAACTGTTTAGCCGTTTCAAAAACACTCCTCAAATGCACAAATACGCTCTCCCCAACGCAACTCTCCAACAAACAGGCAAATCGAGAGTTACTAAACAAGATTAGCTGATCGTAGACTCATATTGATCGATTGAAAAGTTGGAAACAAACTAGCTCCTAGTAAAATTCACAAACTCAAGCTTCCAAATCAGGGATGCCATAGTCTCGATAGCACTATACGGGTGGGAGCGTTTGTACCCATTGTGCGGTACTCATATAAAAATAAAAATAATTTTCTTTAGCGGCATAAAGGTGTCGTTGCGGGAAGTAATCCCTTAACCCCCTCCCCGCGGACGTGCCGGCGAGCCAGAGGTGCTGCAGGGAACGTAATACGATAATACTTTGGCCGGGAATGGTTCTGAACGGTTGATGCTCGCCTCGCAGTGTAGTCACGTAGGGGCTGGGAAATTATATTGCACTGTGAGAAACAGTATAGCTGCAATTATTTTGCTACTACTTTTTACGGTTGCATTTTACTGGAATTTTTCAGGAAGGACTTTAAAGGCATTTAAAAAGCAAAACAAATTTTCTATATCTACGGCCCAAACGGTTCACAGTCTAAATAATTTTATGAAGTATATTTTAAGAACATATTTTGTTTATAATAAATTTGGGAGGCGGGTATGGGTACCGTCGCACCAGGAACTATTTATTGGACAAACAATACCTCTGCCATAGGTCACCCCAAGTGGTTAGGTACGTTTTGTAACTTGCAGGGGTGCCAGGTTCATGGGGGTGAGGTACGTCCGGGTCTTGATGGTGGATGCGTCTGCCCACCTGCTGCGTGCGTGACGGGTCGAATCGAGGGAAACTGGCTGAGGAAGGCCTTCTGACTTCTCCCACCGGACTCTCTCAACCCATCGCCTTGCACCTCAGTGAGAGGGATGGATTAATATATATATCAGTCACTCCTTGACTCACTGACCCCCAGATTCGTACCTACCCCTCATACCTTTTTCCTTCCAAGAACTTCCTTTCTTTAAAAATAGCCTTGACAGAGCATCTCCAAAGATGGCATAGACCCCGATGGAAATTAATTTCCTCATGGTCTCCTACGTGGAGTTCACATACATTAAAAAAAATTATATATTTAAATCTATGAACAAAAATGCATGTTCAAAAAAAATTGTGACTAAAATATCTCAAGAGAAAAGGACCATATGTATGTTACATGAAAATAGTGTTAAAAAAAAAAAAAAATTGCTTTTCAGGGTGATAGATAAGGTTCTTTGCTCAGGACCGGGAAGTCATTTTAATCGTAAAATTCATAACCCATCATGGACATGATAAAAAAATGTATTCAAAATACACTTTTCAGTTGTGCATTCAAAATTCTTTATAATTTACATTACATAAAATACTATAAAACTAATGGCAAGCTGAGTAACATAACATAAATAACAATATTTTTACTGCTTGAAATACCAAACCAAATAAAAACTTTTTTTTTCAGAATTCCTTAAACCTTACACAAAACATGTTTCCGAATTTCCGACAAATTATTCAATACCCCATCTCAAGAGAGAAATTCCACTACACGAGTTTTTTCATCCACCACTCCCTCATCTCCCAACTTTCGAGTACAAGTATTGGGAACTGTTAGCGAAGCGATCCATTGTTGGCCTCGCATTGTCCTCCTCCGACCTCTCTCCGCCCCTTCCACTCCTGTGCGCCCCGGGCAACACCGGGGCATACACGATACTTCCATCTTCTACATATTTACACGCAAAGGTCAAACAATAACTGAGTTATTAATCATCGTTACATAAACAAAAACTAACAGCAACAATGTTGATTTGTAATAATGATTAATTAGAGGTGAATCTTTTGGGAAGACCGAAGACCAATGTTGGTATTGTTTCCGTCATCGACCATTCATAATAAAATTAATAAATAATAAATCATTATTTATTGAGGTAAATCTCAAAAGAATTCATATTCTACGCTTTCGTAGATGGCGCGCTTATATTATTTTACTTATAAACCCTTTATACAAGTTATGCTTTGAAATATTAAGAAAATTTTAGATTTGGCGGAAGTACACAATCAATACGAATATTAACAAATAGTTTTGTCAATTAAAAAACTCTAGTCTTTCAAGAAAGGCAATCAATAAAATTAAAGCGAAAATCGGGAAAATATTTAATAAAACACGGCTCGCTTACAATAGAGCCAAAATACCACTTCAATACATTAAGTAGCATTTAAAGAATCACTGAATATTTTCGTACATATATAACTTGTAAAATGACAGAAACAAATGTGTAAATAATAATTTTCGGAGTATACTTTGCGATTTTTTTTCTATCGAGGGAATTTTATGTAGTTAACGTTTCGGCTCTACAAATCTTCAGATATCTTCAAAAATAACATATTTTTTTTAGAACTTAGAAACGTGTTCAAAGGAAATAATATGTTATACATCGGTAGAAAATAGGATTTCCCAGCTACGTAGCTACTTACAAGCGACGCTACCTGTCATACTATTTTGCTGGTGAAGCGCCTAGCGGCGTTTTCAAACACTAATAATAGTATGGAAAGTCCAGACGAGCGGCGATCGCGTCGCTTGAAAGTAGCTCCATGGAAGAACGGCGTAAGTAGTCTTGTTAAAAAAAAAAATAATTCATTAATATTATTTTAGTTCCATATTTGTAATGTACATGTCTTTTGTTTAAATTTCTTAATGTTAATCTCGACAAGTAAGGTTAGATTTCGTGTTTTCAAGGGCCTACGTTATATTTAATTAATTTAGGCAAAAATGAAATGAAAATATCAAGGAGGATACTTTGTTTTTACTTATGTCGGCAGAATATCTCGTAATCCTAAACATGCGAACACCTCAGCACAGGTTCTCCCGGTGAGGTGTTCACAAAATGCTTACATACCTTTTTACATCCTGTTACTGAATATGAACTTTTTTTGTACTACTATGCAAACCATTGTAATTATTTGTTAAATGTATGTACAAGTATAGAAATAAATAAATAAATTATTTATAAATGTACTCGTAAATGAAAAAATATAATTACGACAAGTGAAAGATAGAAAGAAACGGTAGACAAAGTTTTACAGTAATTGACAACAAGCATATTATTTTAGGTATCTACGAATTAATTGATTTCTTTAAAAAAATTGGCAAAGAATACAACCGCTCTTACATAAAATCATCATAACTTAGATTACGAGGAATAATTCAAGGTCGCTATAAATTCCCTGTAATTTGACTAGAATATTAGGCACCGCCGTTGGGCAATATTACGACAATATTTCCTCACCAAATTAACGCCAACGACCCCCGGAGGTGGCTTTCCCCCTTCTCCCAACCCTAAATAACCACCCCCTCCTTTCGCAACACGAAAAAAGTAAATTAATTCTCTCCAAGCAATATTATCTCCGGACACGGAATTAATTTGACATTTGGTGCCAGGACTGTTAGGAATGCTAGGAGACCAGGAGTGAAGGAAAGTACAGGAGATTATTTGGTATTCACTGCGCGACAAATGTCAGGTAATGTAAAGTGGTTTATGACTGTAATATAAGAAATTAACGGCTGACAGCATGTGGCTACTTTTATAATTCCCGCGAAAACAACACGGTGACGGTAACGGCTCGCGGCTAATACTAGTGAGGAAGACGCAAAGAAGTTATCATTTTCTTACCTCTCCCGCCCTCGTATTAAATAAATGAGATGGCGCGAGCCATTACCGTCGTCGCCTTGCCGTTTCCGCGTATCGTCACGGTAATAATAAATGCGCCCACTGGGATTTCTTGATGTATATTTGGAAATCTTTAAAAAGCTCAAAGTTCGTCGAGATTACGAGTTACTTTTTTTACGTTAGCGTGTGGTTTACAGTGAAAAATTAATTGTAGCAAACGTCCGTTCTAATGGACGCTTCATGCAATTCTGAAGCAAGGGAACTCAGCACTGATTGTGTCCAGCTGTCATCGGCTATTTCCGTAACCGTTCGGGTATTAGACACAAACGGTGACAGTTTACACTTTCCTAACGTACCACTTTACTGACATCTGTTGAAACACCGCAAAACTACATATAACTATCTAAACTAACGACATCTATTGAAGAACATTGACTGTATGCACAATCATATTCACTGCGTATTGGTAGAAATTTGTATATCTTTCTACCAATTCCATTTCTGCGACTACACGATAAGGACAAACGCCTAACTATGTGTACAGAGAAAAAAAATTATTTTCACAAATCAAAATGGTAAATTTCTTAATAGTAATTAAAGAAATGCGATGTACTAATACTTATTATACTATTTTGATACTCGGTACTTCAACGCTACCCGAAAATGGAGAGCCCGAGCAGCTTATAAAACATTGTGAAATTTATTAATTAAAAAATCGTACGCTTAAAAAAGTAATAATGCTGTCGTACGAAGCATAAAATTTTAATTACTAGATGGCCCGGCAAACTTCGTACCGCCTCAGAATCAATAAATGTTGTGTTTAATTTATTAGCTGAAATAAATTAAGTTTTTATTAAGTTAAAATAAATACTCTAAGTTCAAAAAATTAAATTGAGCTGTTGACTAAGCACGAAATGTTCGGCACACTACACCATTGACAGTTCGAATTGATTCAAATTATGTCGACTAACGCACATTATTTGAAAAGCCGTTCCATACAAAATATATGAAAAAATTAATTTTCTTCATAATTATTTTTCCCGTGACTTTTTCCGATGTTTTAATAGTTATTCTGTTAATCGGGACGGAGACAAATCCAACAAATCAAAGATCATAAAAATCGGTTCAGCCATTCTTGAGTTATAAATGGTGTAACTAACCCGACTTTGTTTTATATATTAAGAAGATTTAATACTTGATGTTTGGATGCGAATGCAAATTAAAATTATCTCTGCTGAAAAAATTAAATATATTAAGTAATAAATAAAGTAAAAAGATCGTATAGCTTATATGTAGGTACGACCCATTTCTTACAGTTAACTCGATAAAAATAAGTTTATAAAAATATGTAATATAATGTTGACTTTCTAAATACATAAATCGCGTGTCTAAATTAAAGCGGTACGTTTGGTGATTTAGCAGGGGTGCCCGGTGCCATGGGGTGAGGTTTGTCTAGGTCTTGGCGGCATGTGCGTTTGCCCACCTACTGCATGGCGGGCCCGATCAGTAGAGACTGGTTGAGGGAGACATAACCTAGACCTCTCCATTCGGAATCGCATCGCCTTACACCGCAGTGGAAGGGATGGATTCATATGTCCGTCACTCCTGGATACATCGACCCCCAGATTCCTACCCACCTCTTATACCCTTTTCCTTCACAGATTGGTCGAAGGTGTGCAAACATAGATTTAATTTTATATTTACATAGATTTAATTTTAACTAAAACGTCGGAAAAAATCACGGGAAAAATAATTAAAAGAAAATTATTTTTTCATATATTTTGTATGGAACGGCTTTTCAAATAATGTGCGCTGGTCGACATAATTTGAATCAATTCGAACTGTCAATGGTGTAGTGTGCCGAACATTTCGTGCTTAGTCAACAGCTCAATTTCATTTTTTGAACTTAGTGTATTTATTTTAACTTAATTTATTTCAGCTAATAAATTAAACACAACTTTTATTGATTCTGAGGCGGTACGAAGTTTGCCGGGTCAGCTAGTAGATAAATAATCGTTGTTTTCTATCCATACAGTACACTCAAAGACTTCCAAACTCAGTACAACACTTCAAAAGCAAAAGTCTCGGTAAAATTATCATTTTAATAAACGAGAAGCACGATGTTCGTTTGTGGAATTTTACTTTTATCTCCATAGTACGCTCGTTGGAAAAAAAACAAACAATAAGAATGATTGCTTTGAACTGGAATGTTATTAAATAGTTGATTTAGGAATTTAATACAAATTTTCAATTGTTACTGACAGTCGTTTGAAGTTGTCTACAACGTTTAGAAGAGAGAAATAATGGAATACCAACTTACTTTCTATATAATACATAACGATATGTATCTGTTTCAGATTTAATAGTACTCGGATATAATATGGTCTTAGTTATCCTTTGAATAGATATTTTAAGCAGAATAAACTGGAAAAATAACGTTATATTCTGCTGGCTCTACTACAAGACTCTTTATAATACGGAGAAAAGGCCCTGAAGAAAATAATGTCTAATTTGTGGATGCTGTGTGGAGGCTATTTTTATAAAAGGAAGGAGAGAAAGATCTGGAAGGAAAAGGGTATAAGTGTTGGGAAGGAATCTGGCCAGATATCACCATTCCAAAGTTCTTGCTGCTTTCGACAGACAGTTTTTCATATGTGTAGATGTCATTAATATTGGGATAGCTTGGTATAGATTTCACCAGTATGGGCTATGTTATCATGCTACCTTTATTAATCAAAATATTATTAATTTGCAAAAAAATATTCTTTTAAATGATTGACATGGCAAACATTCATCATGCGAATAGAAATTACCATACCACAATTTGCCATAAAATTATATCCATGAAAATCGCTATTTACAAAATACCTTATGGCTTTTCGAAGCTTTGAACTGCGTATAGGTTTTCGTAAACATGTATTTTAAATATTTCATTTTACCAAATACTTAGTTTTAAACGACTTTATTTTTATTTATATTTGTCGACCGGTTTCGATTGTACTCAATCTTCATCAGGACAATAAAATATAAACTAAATCATAATACAGAGAAACAATATCAGGTAAACAAAATGGAGAGAGAAAGGATTATATGGGAGAAGGAGAGAACATCATTTCTCTCAATATTTCTTTTTAGTTTAGGTAACGTTAAATTAATCAAGGATAATACAAATGAATAATATTACGTGTAATATATAATTATATTTACAAGATGAAATCCCGTGCGTTGCCCGGGCTTTAGAGACAGTTTTTTAAAGGCGTTTTTCGAAAAATAAAGTAATTTCCTCTTATTTTGAATATTAAGTGTGCAAAATTTTAAATGGGGAAAGCCACAGGGCCTGTGTCATCTGTGAGGATGCTGTGTGGAGGGTATATTTATGGAAAGGAAGGAAAGGAAATTCTGGAAAGGAAACAGGTATGTGTCCAGGAGTGACGGACGTCATTAAAGATGAATGTGAGTCGAGAGAATGGAGAGGTCAAAGGGTCTCCCTCAACCAGTCTCTTTCGGTTCGGCCTGCCACGCGGTAAGTGGGCAAACGCATCCGCCGCCAAGACCTAGACAAACCTCACCCATGAACTAGGGCACCCTTGCTGAGGTACCAAACGTAGCGAACCACTTGGGGTGGCCTATGACAGGGATGTTGGTTAATTGTATCCAAAGAATGGTTACCGGGGCGGCGGCACCCATACCCGCCTCGAAAATTAAAAGTGTCAGTTCTATGTAGGTTATATTATGTAAGTAACTTATTCAATTTCCAAGATGCCGCAAGATGTTTATAATTAAAATCACCTGAATAAAAATAAAACTATATCTCCTGTAGAACTTTCGTCTTGCGGATACAAGTTTTGGTCGCGGACGAAGTTTCCAGCTTTTAGGTGTAACGAAAATAATATTCTAATTTGTATGCAAATTCTTTGTATCCTAACTGAAAGTTTTATCTCGTCCCGGCATTACCCGGGACGGTATTCCACCTGCCAGACATAGTAGGTAGGTTGGATATTTAAACGACACCTTAAAAAATGTTAGACTTTTATAAAGTTTGATCGTAATTTGGATGTGAAATGAGTTCCATGTCAGCTGATCCCCCGAAAGTTATATTTACTTATTTATTTTATTTTAGGGAAATCAACGGTTTACAACGTGGTTCATTTATAGATGTGTAATTTACCTAACTGAGAAACCAATTATAGATTTCCTCATTGTACTATTTTATTATGTATCTAAAAATTAAACACTATACTTACAACTAAAAAATATAACGTTATTATAACATGCATGTACAATATGCAATCGGTTTAGAGAAAATACGGTATACCTACGTACACAAAATATATCTAACTAACCGACGGTGTGTGCAGAGAGGATGTAGAGCCGAATAACGAAAGTATAAAACATATTTTCATTCAAATGCATTAAGGTAGCGACAGACTCGCAGCTCACATCAAAAAGTTATTTATAACACAATAGCGCTCGCCATATAATCCCATGAGACCCGCCAGACGTAAAAAGATGATGCGCTGTGATCGCGGTTTGAATCTTCGCTAATCGGAATTATTTTTCGTATTCGCTACAGTGGCGATATCAGATAAGTTATGCGACCCCCTCTCTACCGTAAACAGGAGAGGGGGTCATTTTTAATACACGGAGCATGCACGGAGCTGTCAAGTTAACATATCCAGTACAAAGAAATGATATTCTCTCGACCGCTTCCGATTTCAACTGACCCCTTCTCCTGCCGTAGGAAGGAATATTTTATAACGTAGTGTGTCGGTAGAAAAGATACTTATAACGCAGTATCTTTTTGATGTGAACTTCGCGTTTGTCGCCCGCTTTAAGGATAACTACTTGTCTGTACGCTACAAGATACGATACACGATCGAATGGGTACAATAAATCGACACGCTAAATAAATTCTGATATCCATACCAACTGATTGTTAAAGGTGTTTTTGAAGTCGATTTTAGGTTTGAAACTGGTAAAAAATGCACAAAAAAATTATATATATATTATGATTATAATTTCGGAGGGGCAACTGTCAAGTCAACGATGCGTTGGAACCCCTGACATTGGGAAAAGTCACATTTTTCATTTTATATTTTAAGTGAATACCGCGCAGTTTTAACTGTCCGGAGCCAGCAGAACTATTGCATTCTACCACGGAGAAAATATGACGCGAAAGTGAATAGAAGAGTAATCATCACACATGGTGTTACACACGTACTCCTAAGGGATCTCATTTCTACAGCATCCAGTATACTAACAACATTCCGCTGCCGTTCCATATCTCGCTGCCATATATCAGGATTAATATTAACACTCCATTGTGGACTGCTAGCTTATAAAGAACACACTTAAATCCCTACTTAGTACAACACACCATAAGTGCGTCGTGGCACACTTTTCTGCGTGGTATATAAGACGCTGTGTGTAGTATATAGTAGATAGGTACCTACCTTCATATTTGGGATTACGATGAAGCCGTATGCTGTATAAGGGATGAGAAGTATGCAATGAAGACATAAAACGATAGAAGAGTATTATGGGCGTGTCAGTGAGGTAAATTTTCCGTTAGTTCTGAAGAAATCGATCAAAGAATTTTGAAGTACGAAGTTTTTTCTTGAATAAGTTATTTTCTGTATGTGTCTTTTCTAATAGTAGATATTGTTGCAAGATGCATGATTTTTGTTGGGTCATTTATACCTCCATAATTATTATACCGATTTTATAAAATGGACTTTCCGATGTCATTTATTAAAATGGAATTTAGCTAAATTACAGACCTTTATTATCTACAGTACTTTTAGAGTGATTTTACTGCAATTGTTTTATAATAAGGAAGTTGAGTTCTTTTTTTTATTTTTTTTATCAATGTTCACATGCAAACTTAATTACTAGTATTTTTTTTTTAAGTTCGTTTTCATAATTAAATTAATTCTACAAGTTTGAATTTTATTAAGCCCCCGCGAAAACGCCGGCTAGAGTATAATACCGTGCGGGAGAGTTCGTGACGTCACCCGGTCCCAGATTGTGTGAAATATAAGGTAAAATATTTACAAAACCGTTTCACGCTTAATATGGACGAAAAAAATTTTTTTTTTAAACTGTAGTAGTTAGATATTAACTAGTACTAATCAATTAATTTACCCGAATTTCGAAAAAAGTGCATTATAATGGTTATTTTTTATATTTAAAAACACGAAATGTCATTTTTCAACGAAACTTGCAACAGTTCCTAACATACCTGTCGGTGAACCCCAGGGAAAGAGACGTTGTGGTTCACATTCAGTGTAACGTTAAAAAAAATGTGTATGTCATGTTTAAGGGAACCAAGTAAAATAAATGTCGAATACTTATTACTTATTAAGTAAATTTGCGATGTCAGTTTTTCGGTAGGAATAAATTACACTTCTACGTTTTTCCGGTTCCGACGGTGTTAGAGTAAGAATGTAGGATGGGAAGTTAGAGTAAGAAGGTAGTTGGGTAGGAACCATTAAGGAGGACGTAAAAGGCGATAGAGTCTGTACTAGTGCTGGCGCTGGTGCTAGTGAAAGGGGAAACTGATAAGAAGACGTGATGGGATAGCTAATAGCGAAGGCAGATTGAAGATAGCATGGTGCGTTGTTACTAGAGATGGTTTCATTAGGCGTAACCTGTACATACATGTTATGTTATTCAGAATCAACTCAGACGGGGTAAACATAAAATAATTCATAATCTAAAGGGTGGTTCTATATCTTTTGCGACAGCGTAACGCCGATACCAACTCTTAAAAGTAGGTACGCTAACGCCTGATATGACGGCGCGTTTGTCGAGTAATCTTTATTAAGAGGGTATTACCAGAGAATACCGGAAATTAGTCATATTTAAATCAAATTCTAGACGTATTGACTCTTTTTTACAAAAAAACATAAGTTGATTTTCAAAGATTGTTTTTTTATCTGGTACACGCAGTTTTAAAATTTTGAAAAACTAAGTGTATTTTTAAGATACTAAGGTTATACCGTTGGTCGTTGGCAAATTTAACAAATTTTCAAACGATAGATTCTATTACACAACACAAATTTCAAATCATATAATCCATACAACAAAATAAATCAATCCATAATCTAGGCAACACAGTTTTAATTTTTTTAAATTTTAGTTACATAAAAATCATTAAAAAATAAATCCGAGAACGTGTTTTGTGACAAAAATACCTCAGTTTTTCTATTTTTAAGGTCTTATAAACTAAAATATTCCAATTTCTTTTAGGCTCTTATTTTGTTTAGACATTATTGAAAAATCATAAATACTTATGATCAAAAAATAATTACAAGAAGTACACGATATTTAATAATTTATCATTGTGCATTTTGAGTATTTTTATTGCTTACTTGAATGTAGGTAAATATTAAAGCAAGTTTTGAATGAAATAAATATTAAATTTTTAATTTTTAAAAATTGATACGGGGAACAATCGATTTTTCTCATTGGAACCTCCCTGTACAGTACCAAGCATTTTTAAACTTTTATTCTCACTCTTGAGATATTAGTCGCTGGAAATTTTGCAAATCAAACGTCATATACAAATAATACAAACATTAAAATAATATGACAAACGGAAATATGTAAAATGTTTAATTTGTTTATAGGGGCCTCCGATGCAATATGTGATCAAGAATGACCAGGACCAACTGTCTGAAACCTGAATTCTGAGGTTGAATCGAGTGGAAGGGGAAGAAGATGAATCAGGAAAATCGAAATCGAAAATCGAAAGTGAGCGTATGCTGTTTAACTGATAAACAAAATCACCCAACTTTCCTGATCACTAGACCAAAATTCCCACCACACTCCATTGAGTTCTGATAATGCTTTGCAATTTTTCGACATCCTTTTTGATGTTTTTATATCTGTTTATGGTTTTGCGCCCCTGAAGACTGTTTGCTCCTAGTAGGACACCGCTGTAAGGCGTATCATATGCACGTCACACATTAACAAGGCTAGCTGTGCGAAACTTGGTACCTTACAGCGGTGATGATTTATTATAAATAAACAATACATAACACAACATGTATGACGTACAAAGTAATACACTAATTTCACAATACCGTAACCAAATTAGCATTAAATGAGGTATTATATATATATATGTATATTCAAAGTATCTATTTATATTTCTACCTATATTTATAGTTATTGTTTTTATATATTAGCAGGATTAGTTCAAGCCATTAGCGCGGTGTATATTGGTATTGTCGTATGAACTGAAAATAATCATGATTGCACATAATTTATTACACATCGTAGTTACAACGCTTAGGAAAAAAATCATATATATTATTGCATACTTAAATTATATCTAATATCGTAAATTTTAATGTACTATGTATTATAAGCTCACACTTCTAAACCCGTAACCTAAAATAACTTCATATTTTTATGCTGTAAAAATTTTTATAATTCCTACATCCTGTTATCACGTACCTGGTTTATACTTTTCAATACAGAGTTTTGGTTTCAGAGAAAAATAATATATTTTTTTTGTTTTTTATGATTTTCAGTTTTTTGTTATGTAATTATGTACATTTCTTAAGGACTAATAATATGAACTAAAACCTGTCAATTTGTCTGTCCTAGAACGGGAAACTTTCCTAGTTGGACAGGCAAAGCTTTCTTATATGTAAAATGTACTTTTTTTGTATCCTTCTATAATAAATAAATAAATAAAATAAATATATACATATTTTTTTTTTATAGAGAAACCTCACAAGAGTCCCAACTGCTCCCTTCTGGAGCCAGTGAGACTATGGCATCCCCAATTGGAGTATGTTGTGAGGCTGAAGGTAAGTGGGGGAGGGAAGGAGATGGGAAGAGGAAGATGGGAAAGTACCTGGCTATTCAGATCTAGTCACTAAACACGGCTAAAGCCATTATTAAGCAACGTTTCAATTCTGAATGATGGTCTTACACCAGGGCGATACTGAGAGTATCTTCCACTCTGGAACGTGTCCTTATACAAACGCATTCTTTCGAAAAAAGCAAACAAATACACGATTGGATTGAATCACCCATGCTGTATATTGTATTTGTTAGCCTTTTTGGAAGAAATGAGTTTGTACGCTCACAAAACTATTAATTTACATTTCGTGTGCACGGGCGTAAACAAATAATTCATCTTTATAATTTAAAGCTTAACTTTTGGAAAAACTGTTTTTTCCTGAAATAATTAAATGTGAAAGAGCAGATTACGAATACTTTGGAGTATTCCCATAAAGGAAAAAAATGTTTTGATTTTTAATTAGATTTTCATGAATAATATCGAACTCTGAAAGATCGCGGTATGGTCTTGAAACAACAGAACACGTGTAAAAGGCAACCAACTAGGTCACTAAGGTAGCGAATTTCTGAGAAGCTTTCTACAGTTTCCTGAAGCATGAACGAAATAATAATAACTAAACAGGGAAAATTACAATACTATAGATATGCATAGAACGATCCATCTTAATGTTATTTCAATTATAACATTCTATTATTACAACAATTCATCCGGAAGATTCATCATATTATTTTTGTTAGCAATTCAGACCATCGTTGATGTCGTATTTTGTACTTAATATGGATTTTAAATTCCTTTTTATTAATTGATGAATAAAACACTTGTGTTGGTAAATTGTGTAATAAAGAAACGACATTTATGTTTATTATATCAATTTCCTTTTATGGTTTCTTCTGACAAACCAACGGACGTTTTACAATAAAATAATTAAATAATGAAACAAATGATAATTGACATTTAGATTCTAAGGCGCTCCGCTGACGAGGCAACTGAAACCAAACTGAAACCGGCTGGTTTCTATGTCTTGATTGGTCAAAAAGCTTGTTTCACCATAGACGAAGAACAATCAGCTGACAGCTGGCAACTAGCAACGGCCGGCAACAGCAATCAGCAGTGCGAGTTGCGAGTCGCCGCTTGCTTTACCATTGACAACGGGTTTTCGAGTGATTGTGTAGTGTGCGGGCCATCACATTGTCATACAAAGACAGTTGCCAGTTGACAGTTTTCAGTTGCCTCAGTGAGCGGATCGCCTAACTGACACCACACAATTCAAAATTAAAAGAAAACATTTCCTTTACACGCATTTATAATGTTAAACAGAGGTTACCGAATAAAACTGTAAACTTGTATAAAAATAAATCCACAAACACTCGTCTTTATAATATGTATGTGATATGTATTCGTAGTTAATTCTCAGTTTCAACTAAGATTATATTCTAAACATTTAAAATTGTTTTTCTCATTGAAAAATTTACAACAAACAATGGTTTAGTATTGTCTTGTTCGTGACAGACATTGCAAAAACACGTTACTCCAAGTTAAAATGTATTCAAGATTGCAAAAAAAAACACTTCACTCCAATGTTAAATTAATGTAGGTATTCAAAATTTGAAGAAAAAAATAGACGATTATACAGAATATAAGTTGAATAAATTTCGCTCGAATAAAATTCAGAAACAAAGTGCTAAACATTACATTTTATTCGTTCTTTATTATAAATTGATACTTGACTCAGTTGTATAAATTAATTTCATTTCCAATATTAATACGAGCACAAAACACGAAGCTGGTTTTTCTTTCACCACAATAATAATGATAAAATAATGTTTAGTTTTTAAAAGTTTATGTATTTGAAATTCATTATTCAAATTTCAAAGGGTGGAAGCAATATCATCTTACATCTTTTTATGGCATTGACGTTAGGTAGGGTAGAATGGGGACGGTGGAAACAATTTTACTTTAATATGTAGAGTTGTATCGTATGTATTTACAGATAAGGTGTTTATACTAGATGAATTGTAATCTATCTATCTATCACATACAAGTAAATTACAACAACTACTTAAAGAAGGTAGGGACGATTGAAACATTATGCGAGGATATCTAACGCTATCTTTGGAATAATTGGAGTAATTTTAATCGATGTTTTTAACATTTTAGTCATTAAAATAGTATTCAATGAGATCATGAATAGTTATTACAAAAATATTTTTAAAACTATAGACAGAAATGTCTTGAAATGAAACAACTTTTAATAACTTTTTATTTTTTTATAGTGAATACCTCACAAGAGTCCCAACTGCTCCCGTCTGGAGCCAGTGAGACTATGGCATCCGGGTGTGTTATGAGGCTGAAGGTAAGTGGGGAAGGGAAGGAGATGGGGAAGAGGAAGGTGGGGAAGTACCTGGCTATTCAGATCTAGTCACTAAACACGGTTAAAGCCATTTCAAGCAACGTTTCAATTCTGAATGGTGGTCTTACACCAGGGCGATACCAGGAGTATCTTCCACTCTAGAACGTGCCGCAAATATACTATATATTATTTTAAATAATTAATTGTGAAATAACACAAATCAATGAAATAAAATTTATTTGCTCACGCCGGGTTTGAATTCGCGACCTTCGTTATGGGAGTCTAACGCTCTACCGCTGGACTACGCCGGCCGTCAATATTATTACGGCCTTACTAAAAAAAAAACACTCCGCGGCCGTTAAACGGTGTTTTAAATGTGGCAACGCTGGAAATTTTACTTGTAAATTGGAGTTTTCATAATAATCCGCTAGGTGGTGTGATTGATGCGCCTGCGCATTGCTTTACCGCTGAAAAAAATAGCCGCGAATGCAGAAGTTAGTCGGTCGCGATTTTGTATGTGATTAATATGATGTTTTCGTTAATGATTTGAATATTTATGACTAATTCGCACTTATATTCATGTAATCAATATATTTACTATTAATTTGTGTTGTTTTTCGTTAGTTTAAGTCAAATTGTGGCACTAAAATCGCGTGTTCTAAATTAAGATGTCAGAAAATGGTTCATAGGTTATGTTCAGAAATAATTAGCATTTTAAGATCTTTATTTTATTATAAATTCTTGAAAGTGATGTTTTTTGGTGACTAAAATGTCTAATACATATTTTAGTAAACGTATCAAAGAAATTAATGCCTTAAGATGTGCAAGCAATGTATTCAAACGTGTGTTTTTTTATTGTAAATTTTTGGATATGAAAAGCGAATTTCAAGATTTTTTTACATTTTTTTATTGTTTGAAGGAGTAAAAAGTGAGGTGACAGATTTATTTTAAAATCATTAAATAAAAGGACTGTGTTTTTTGAATTTTGAATTTTTCCAAATATTTCAATGTTTTAATAGAAAGTGTTTGGGGTAAGTGAGTTTTTTTTTCCAACTTGATGTTTGAATCTTAAAATACTACAGTTTTTAAACATTTAAGTATATTTTAGATATGAAAATCTTAAAGGTAATTAAATTTTGGTTCTAAAATGGTATTTGTTTTTACAACATCTCAAAAAATAATAAATATATAGGACATTAAAAAAAAATTCGAAATTCGTTGAAAATTACAAATGGAACAAATATATACAACAGATAAACTACCCTCCTTGGCCGTGTAAGCAATGTACATATCTTTCCATGAACAATTTTTTGTCAGTTCTTAATTAGTAAGGATTCTTCATACATGGTTGTTTGACCATTGTACAAATTTTTCAGAAAGTTTATTAGTAAGGCTGGTAAAATGGCGACGTTGTCAGATCAAAACCATATATTTTGTTTAGTAAGAATTTGAAAAACGAAATGTACAGACTTTACACAGCGTGCTACAGAAACACCGTTTAACGGCCGCGGAGTGTTTTTTTTTAGTAAGGCCGTTAGTGTTTAAGAGGATACCCGGCGGTGATTTTTCCATACAAACGTATTCCCTATTTATCTCTCTGGATTTTAACCCTAGAGAAAATATTGTTTTTGCATAAAATAGATATCAACTACTAGCGTGTCGGTAGTTTTGTTTTTTTGATAAGTTACTTTTTATAGAAGTTATGACCTTCCAAAAATCAATAAAATTGACTGGTTTAAACGCCGTCAAAAGATGTTCAGTATACAAACCAGACAATGTTTTTTTAAAAAAAGCAAAACGTACAGACATAGAATAGTTTTTTCTTATGTAGTTAGTAAAAAAAATTTGAAAATCAGTCCACTTTTGCAGGAGAAAAGAGGGGAATACAAAACCTCCATTTTAGTTAGGTGTCAGTGCATTGTCCCTTTCGCTCAATATCCGGTGGAGTAAGAGCAACAGTGACAGCAATATTTTAGTAAAATCTATTTCTGCACCACCGGGTATCATCTTAAGGGCTTTTAGTTATACTATGAGTATTTGGCATTATGGAGCAGAATAATATCGCAGATTGAAACGTTGCAATCATCCATTCTCTATTTAGGTATCGTACTCGTATTTTAAGAACCTCCCATTTTATAAAAATAATCAAAAATACTCAGGAATTTCAGCAAAAATTAAAAGATGACTTAAAACTACTCTAAAAGTCCATATCTATTATTATTATTTCTTTCAAATCATGAAATCTGTTATTGATAAATATTGCCTTTTTCTTACTATCACATTGTTTTTGCAATATTTTATCATTGACTCACTTCATGATTTTATATAATTGAGCTAGAATTCCCTCACAAAACACAAGAGCCTCGCCTCTTTATGATGAGGAAATGTTATTCTTACTTTCCTTTATAACAAACACTGTATAATGTTATGTAAAAAATGTATATTCATTGTTAAAAACATATAAATACTTTTAAAAATATATTTAAAAAAAAATTCCCGGACAAGTTGTTTCAAACGTCCCCATGCGGCATTTTCTACTTCCAGGTCAATAATAAGCCGTTTAAATAGACTTTAACGCCACGCAATAGAAACACTCTGAAATAGGTAAATAAGAGAATATAATAAAAACTTTGGTCAAGCTGCGAGAGTAAAATGAGTTATAACTTTACTAAAATGTTATAAATATTTACTTTTGAGCTCAAAATTCAATAATGTCTTCTACGTATGATTGTGGCTAGTGTGCTATTGACGACAGGTCCCAACATCATTGTTAATATTGTTAGCGTTTTTGTAGATTTCGTAAAATTCTCTCTGTGTATTCCATGTTGTTGGGCACAAAGTAAATGATTGGGAGAAAATGTTACCTTATATTGTTTTATTAAATTAATGTAATACCTATCTCTTTCTCTGTAATCCTATTGTCTTTAGTATTAGTACTGGACCTTTTCTAAGTACTATGCTGTTTGATTAAAAGACTTTGGTTCTTTGAAAATACAGTGACTGTTTATTGTTTTACGCTCAAAACAAATATGGTTTAAGAGGAATAAGTTACAGTTCACAATGACTAAGTGTCCTCAATATATTCGACAATTGTTGTTTGTATATTAGCGATCTGCAGTTGTGCTATGGAACGATGAGAAGTTACCGAAAGTTATCGATAAAATCCTTATCGACAGAGTTTCGATTGTTGCGTAACACTCTTAGGTATAAAAGATTTCGAGTTAATTAAGATGTTTCAATCACGATGACGTGTTTTAATCGTTCCCAGTCTACCCAAAAGACTGATAATAATAATCTACATACATAAATATATTTATAAAATTCTATGGGAAGTTTCTGGAAAACTGTATTTTTCCGGTCGGAAACGCTCCAAATACAAATGATATTTTCCATCTTCATCCGAGGAACAACAGTTCGGAGTTCAGATCCATGTATTCCTGTCTATTATATATCTACCCCGTGTAACATGGGCCGAGGCAGACGTGGACTGGTAATAAAATAAACAAAGAGAAAAGTTGTAACACGGTATTTTTAATCGGCATATTTTTGTTGGTCTCAAGAGGATTTGGTTTGTTATTTTATCATACCGTTAGTGCGTAACTTTTATATTTGATCTCTGCTTGAAATATAGGTATTATTATGAGGGTACTTACTATGGCTACAGCAGATAATACAAATAACAGTAGTTCTTTGAACAGTAGTATACAAATAAGTATGTTTCTAATCTACTGTTATTTAATAAATCAATATTAAAATTTCCTCTAAAGTCATAAGATTTGTAAAACGGGCACTATTACTATCTTATTAAAATTTAAACAAAATATGTATTAAGTTCCATTTATTTAAATTTCAAATCAGGAATTATGCAACAGATTATGTCCACAGAAACGCCACTATCTCAATGACAATTCTTTTCAAACATTCTTCAGGCAGGTAGGTACCATAATATTGAAAAGCTCAGTCAAAGTTAGCCACATTTGTTTAACATTAGCTCCACAAAGGAGGTTCTGAGACAAACAATTTCACTCGGGGCCTATGTCATCTTTGACACATGAGCTGTGTAAAGGGTTTTTTGTGGAAATGAAGAAGAGGAAGTTCTGGTAGGAAAAATGTATAAGGGCTGGGTATAGGATTACCAGATGACAGGAATTTTCCTGTCATGTCTTTAGCTGTCTGTCAGGGAAAGAGCTATAAAATGCAAAAACTTTGTATTACAACTTATTTTATGAATTGGCCTTGATTAATCTACTGAATTTAAAAATAAATTTTAAATGATGTGTTAGTTACGTAATACCAAAATTCCAGTCCGCCTCTGACTAAAAGTAAGGACCCTACCTTATGTCAATATTTCGAGACGTGGAAAATCATTCCCCGTATATTTTTACTGCTCCATAAATTCGAATTTTCTTTGATCCCTCGCGCTCCACGGGGAGAATTTCAAATGTCTTTTTTTGCAGAAAAAAACAATAGGCAAAAATTGGTTAACTTCGAAATGCTTTGGTGTCGGTTTTTTTTATTTATTTCATTTCTATGGACGTGGTTACAGATTGACATTGACATCTCTGCGAGCCGATAAAAGTGTAAATGAAAACGACATGTTTTTGTTATTCGGTAGCATATTTTTTTTTCATTTCGGTTACATCGAAATATTTTGTATTTAATACCTAGTAGTCCTGTGTTAGTTCGCGTTCAAAAAGAATGTTACCACTATAAATGTTTTACGTAATACGTTTAATATTTATGGTGGTAATATATTAACAATATAAGGCCTCCGTGGTCTAGGGATAAGACTCTCTACTCCCAATTCGGAAGGTCGCAGGTTCGAACCCAGCGTGAGCAAATAAATTTTATGTGATTAATTTGTGTTATTTCAAAATTAATTTATTAAAAAAATATATTTATTATATTTGCAGCAAGTTCCAGAGTGATACACTCAGTATCGTCCTGGTTTAAGACCACTATTCAGAATTGAAACGTTGCTTAAAATGGCTTCAGCCGCGTTTGGTGGCCAGATCTGAATAGCCTGGTACTTCCCCACCTCCCTCTCCCCATCTCCTTCCCATCCTTACCACCACCAGCCTCACAACATACCCAAGTGGGGATGCCATAGTCTCACTGGCTCCAGACAGGAGCAATTGGGACTCTTGTGCGGTATTCATATTTTTTTTAAATCATTACGTTTTTATGTTAAACATGTGTGAACGATACTTTATTTTTCTGTTGATTATTATCCTACTCTTAATGTATGTAATTTTAACATTTTCATTCTCTATTATTCATTTCAAAAACGATCTAAGACTGCACATACGTAAACGGTTCTAACTGGTTACAATGACGTTGTGACGCAGAAAACGTCACTTTCTGGTAAGATGGCTGTTACCAAAGTTGCCCGGCGTGACGTCATCGCCACCAATAAATTAAATAATAAAAAAATATTAAAAACCAACACGTCTTTTTGGCGTCAAATCGAAAATGCCACAATTTAAATCGCCAAACATAATATATTCGTCAATTTAAAAATAAAATAAAAATACCTTCATTATTATTGTTATTCCCTCTTATTCTTTCTCATTCCCTTCAGCTTCTAAACACAGATCGATGGGGACGCCATTCCCACTGTCTTCGAATAGTCGGGACCATTTAGGACTCTCAAGTGGTATTCACAATAAAAAAGTAATACTCCTAAAACATTGTTCAATTCAATAAATTGTTTTAAAACCATTACAAAATTGTTCATTTTAGTACGTAGTAAATACATTTGTAAAAGAGAAGGCATATAAACTATACTAGCAGTAACAGAAGGCTGCTTCATTGATACTAAATATGTCGATATCCGAATTGATTCTGTTCAACAGTAAGATTGCTCTCCCCACCGGCATGACCATTAGTAAGTTAGTCCTGCAGGCTGGGAGATAGAACAGTCTATCCTGCCAGTGACGGAGATAACCATTGTGAACATAGAAATAAATGCTATCCATGCTAGCTGAGTTTTCAAACCATTAAAAAGTACCAAAGAAATAGAAAGTTGGAAGGTTAGAGCAACGGGTATTAGCCATTTTCCCTCATGTAGAGAAATCTCAGAAAATTTTTCTGAACTCTCTCCAACAATAGGGAATATTTTACTTGGTGTGGACTCCAAATTACCGACCCACTGTCAAGTCTACTCTTTACTAATGAACTGAATAAAATTATGAGAACCCGGATATACTCTAAAGTTTCTTGGCATTTATCAACGAAGTGCCAGAAACCATCTCAATATGAGCATGAAATGTCAGCGTACTATCAAACATGATTCCAAGATCCTTCATGGTAAAGACACGAATTAAACTTCGGGGGTCCATTGTGTATCGGTAATAACAGGTATGACAAGCCCTAGTGAATGACAAAATTAAACATTTTGGTACATTGAACTCAATCCTATCTGAATCAACTCAATTCACTTTACTCCAGTCAATAATCTGACTGGAGTCGACTGCAGTCTTCTACGGTTAGTATCACTAAGAATAACTTTAGATCGTCAGCAAAGGGAAGAAACCTGGAGTTCAGAATGACTTCTGAAATATCATTAATAAATATGGAAAAGAGGAGTAGGTCTGAAATAGACCCTTGGGGTACTCCTGATCGTACAAAAAATAAAATAGACTGGAATAGTCCATGAGAAACTGATTCCTATCTGCAAGTTCTAAAGTTAGAATTTATAAGAATAGTTATTGTGTTTAATGTTAGCGTGCGGATAAAATTACTCACAATATGTATATTTATGTTTTGAGCTCCCAATTAAGTTTCTACTATTTATAGATAGTGAAAATTGATTTACGACGTCGATAAATTACATTGCGTGATATAAAATGTCAATAAATTTTAAAAGATTATGCTTCTTTAATCTTTATCAATCACGAAAGACGATTTGTTTTATTGAATTTTCATATTTTTACGATCTCCGTGTTGTAATTAAGGCACGAAAAGTTTCAATGTAGCCCACAGTAAATTTGGTGGCGTGTGAGACAAACTAGCACTAATTTATAAAAATGCTGTAAAAAAGACTGCAAGATAAAGAGATAAGCTGAACACGGTATCATACTCTTTCTCGGTTTGCAACTTAAACCTTAACAAACTTTCGTCGAAACATAGTGGTGTTTTTTAACACCACTATGCTGAACGTGATGAGTCTGATGTGTTTTTGTGTCATTAAAAGATAACTAGTTCTCACATTTTTACGACAACATTCATATTCTTTGATAAAATGTGTATCTACTGTGAATATAATACTATGATATCACTCTATATATCAATCCTTAACACGCATCCTCAAACGTAAGACCAATTACATTGATTTCGATGAATTTTTCATCATTATCGGGCATTTAAAAATAATGTCCTATGTTCAACTCCGTGAGAAGTTAAAAATGATCACCCCCACTAATTAGAAATTTAATGTACCTACATTTTTTTTTCCAATAAAAGAGAAATTACTAGTAGAATGGAAAGCAATGTGACAACTAAGTGCTGTTTGATTCTTGCCTATTTAGCACGCACTCTGTCTCTCTTACACTTGCCCGACATTGTACGTTTATCACCATCCCATTTGAAATAAATGAACAGTTCATAATTATGATGGAACATAGTTCTGAGTTTGAATTTTTAGCAAAAGACAGTCTGAGATAATATCCCTGCCTCACAATTCTTGGGTTCTTATTTATTAAATGCTATTAATAATTTTAGTGTATGTGTGTGAATATGTTCGTAGTTTTCAACAGATGTCGTTATTATATGTAGTTACATGCAGTTTTAAAGACTCAATAGACGTCGTTAGTATGTGTAGTTTTAAGGACTAAATAGATGTCATTGGTAATAAATAGTACAAGATATAGACAACTGTCGGACGTTTGGGTTTAATACCCGAACGGTTACGAAGATAGTCGATCACATCCAATCTACAGGCGGTCACCTCCAGTGAGCAGTTCAGATTGTCACAGAGCATCCTTTAGAACGGACGTTAAGTCCAGATAGATGTTCATTTTAAATACGATACGATAATAAACAAGACTCGTAATCGAGATGAACCGCAGTATTTTTAAAAATGCCGATCATCAGAGGTGTATTGTTAAATAGAGGAAACAACAGTACTACAGCAAAAGAATGAAATAATATGAACCCAATAATCTTTTCCTAGCTTTTCTCACATACTTCACCGTAATACACAAAAAATGGACTAGACTGGAGGTGTCTAACAGGACCACCTGGAGGGCGTAATTGAACTTTGAACAGATTCAACAGCTGGCCACTTTTGAAAAATTCGCTAGCTTTTCTAAAACCCAATCGATTAACAAAATACTATCTAAAAGACAGTGCTGTAAAAGCTCCTAAAAACTATCCACGTTTTGCACAGTAAGTTCTGAAGCTTTTTACTAGAAATAAAATCTCTCCTGAGGGTATTAACATAAACTTTTCTATTTGCGTCACTCATCATTAGCCATCAGCTAGGTTTATAAAATGTACAAAACTATAATCGTTACGAATTCCCGTCAGTTAATACTTTGTATTATTGTACTTGGATAGTTTCCGTGAAATCTGTTCCCGTGCTTTGAAAGCCAAGAAGTTAGTTTGTCAGGGCATAATGTGCACGAGGCGAACCCGCTAACTTCTGAGGGAATTATTGAAGCTGACACGAAACTCTCTGAGGATTAATACACACGGTTCCCAGCAGCAACTGAGGTGCCATGAAGCACGGAACATGACTGTGACCATATATTCCAACTTTTACAGCCACCGACCGAAAGCGCAGAACACTTTACTAGGTTATTCTACAACTTAAAACTAACCGATCGAAATATCGGGTCGTGTATGTATACAGGGAGAAAGATGTTATTCTAAAATACGATCATTTTATTCGTAAAAAAGGTTAAAAACGGGACTAAAGTTCTTACGAACAAATTAACAGTGTTTCAATGTTTATTGGCGGGAAAATGTAAGAGTAATTTGTTGGTATACGTACGAAATTACGTATACCAAATTATTCTTACATGTTCCCGTGAATAAACATTGAAACCCTGTTAATTTGTTCGTAAGAACTTCAGTCCTGTTTTTAACCGTTTCTACGAATAAAAAGATCGTATTTTAGAATAACATTTTTTCCGTGTAGGGTCTTTCTATAAGGACATTCCATTTTAAAATGTAAATAAAACAAGTTGTGTGTGAGAATCCGCCCAATATTTTTTTTTTTTTACATATTCGTAATAAGCATTAATTTTGTAGCTCGCCATAATTTGCAATAAAAATATATAAATCTGTTTTTAGACCACTTTACATTTTAACAAAACTCTACCGGTTTCGGAAGAACCCTTCGAAGAACGAAGGAACCAATACAGTTTAATTAAAATTTAAAGTTGTCTAAAACAAATTTATATATTTTTATTGCAATTTTTTTTATTTCAAAGAATATTTTACGGCAATAGGTGTGGAATATAATTTCTTTAAATTTTCCGCCGCGGCTTAGCTTGGTGGCACGTATTCGGGTGGTCCAACGTCGCATAAATCTGGCTGAATTTGCTGGATATCGTTTGTTATGTTGACTTTGATGGCGTCAATTGTTTGCGATATATTTGCATAGATCTGCGATTTAAGATAGCCCCAAAGGAAGAAGTCAAAAGACATTAAATTGCACAATTTTGGTGGCCAGTTCACGTTGCCGCCGTGCGTTATAATGCACATGAGACCATGCACTCAAATCGCTCGTGCACCACCAAGCAAATCAAGCCTTTAATAAAAAGGCTTTTAGGCTTTTTTTTATCAAGCAAAATTTTTAAAGGACATTTAAAAGACCATTTAATATATATTCCACACTTATTACCATAAAATATAATTTCAAATAATCAAAAATTGAGTAGATAACTCACACACAACTTGTTATATTTACATTACATCAAGCGCCCATATTTGGAATACTCTGTAGTTTGTCTGCCTGCGCTGTTGAGAATCTAAGGTGAAGATCGCCCTGGTCCCTGATGAAATGGAACTACGATTGGAGAGGACACCAGAAGGAGGAGAAAATGTGTCTTTCTTCAGTTCTACGATTTTCCTTTCTGAGAAAATCATTTCAAGGGAAACCACTAGAAAACTGGAATACTTTAAACGTAGTATGTTATTTTATTTTATTTATTAATCATAAAATATATCAACTGCACGTGGTCTAATGTATGTAAACTTAGGTATATTTTAACTTTTTATATCACTAGTAACTACATTTGGATGCCTTTATACAGTACCTCTATTCTGTGTTTTCGATTTGTTTGTCGAGGGGTAAGGTTCTCGACTCCCAATCCGAAGGTTGCGGGTTCGAACCCGGCGTGCACAAATAAATTTTATTTGGTAAATACGTGTTATTTCACAATTAATTAATAAAAAATAATATTTACTATTTTTGCGATACGATATGGAGCGGAAGATACTCTCAGTGGTGGAAGTAGCACATTGGGACTCTTGTGCGGTATTCACATAAAAAGAACTAAGTTATAAGTTTTAATGCCTTTATACTTTATAAGCTATGTTTTTGATTTGTTCAATCTTTTTAGTCTAATTTTTTTCTATCATATACTAGATATTTGATAAACATATTGGTTTTAAAAAAATATTCAGTTTACTTGGGTAATCGACAGTTTTTCCAATTTCATTTATAAATTTCTTTTATCTAATAACGATTCCGCATTAAACCATTCGTATGAAGATTACATCCTCAAAAGCACACGTTCCGAGCTTTTAACAGCCGTTCTATGTGTTACACTTTCTGTTGTAAGCTATCCAGTTTCCATTGTAACCCCTTTGGCTGTGTTATTTCCCGACCCGCGCTACAGCCAGGACTAGAGAGGTTGCGAGGAATGAAAGGAGCAGATTGAACAAGGAGACATTGACAAAGGGATAAAGGGAATAAGCGAACGTGTCCGATTCGCGATACAATCCGCTTGTTTTCTACTTCGAGAATATATTATTACCTAGTTCGCGTTCCTTTGTGAAACGGATACAATAATTGCTTTTAAGAGGAATACACAAGCCAAAATGTGTACCTATATTCTTAGTGTGTCTAATATCACCACGAATGTAGGTATCGAAATCGCCTGGCAAACAGAGGGTTTGGTATAGGGTGTAGGCCAGCGGGTTCCAACAACACGGTAACACACGAGACATAGCGCGTACCATTTGATGTCCCGTACCCCATACCCATCTCGACGTATAGGAGTGTGATCAGTGGCGATGTATAATTAAAATATATATTTTTTGTTTTTACAAAAAAAAAATCGGTCAGTAAAATGGCATCTACTTTTTGTACTTCAAATATGCTCAGGAATCGCTGGTTAAAATCCTTCAGTTACATGCTGTTATAACCTATACGTACACATAAAATTGAATTTGTTGTTTATTTTTATTCTGACACACAGTGATTAAAATAAGAGGAACGGACCATTTACGTATAATGACCTATTTGCGTAAAAGGCTAGCTATTGACTTCGGGCAATTCTAGCAGACAAGGGCAATTGATTTAGTCAGCGATCCCCAGAGAAATATCAAGTAAACCATATAAAAAGCACATGATACGGTAAAAGCTTTAAAGTCGGATGTCACGTGAATGAGAAACCTTAGCGGAACTGCTTTAATTCCGCGAAGTTGACATTAGATTGAGCCTAGACTCTAGCAGAGCCGGGACAGGGCAGTTTATTGCCCAGACCATCCATTCGCAAACGTGCGTTCCATAGATATTACAAAAGAGTAGACTTGCTCTAACATAAAATCTGGGCATCATTTTGACGACCTGGAGGCAAACCACGTGACCATGCTTTTGGCACCGTACGGTTTCACTGTTGACTGCCGAACCGATATTGACAGGGAATAAAAAAGAAATCGAAATTCGCTGGCAACGCTGGAGGGTCTGTGTAAGAATTCACATTCCGAAACGTCAAACGCCGAAAATTTTCACTTTACGTTTTTGTAAACTAAAATTACTGTTAACGAAAAAAATAAAAACAAATACATTAGTTATTAGACCATTGCATTATAAACGTTATCGTCAACTGGTTTTGTCATTTCATGTAAAAATAATTAATAAAAAATTCCCAAAGGTTAAATTTTTTTTTCAAATTATTGTTGGAAAGTTGGATTCATAAAGGTGACCATTTAATTATTTTTCCTTCATCTTTTAGATTTGAAATTAAAGCATGGTATTTTCTCTTCGCAATACCGTTTAGATCATATTTCTAACCATTATAGTAAGGGAGACAACGATATCTATGAGACCTATATGAGTTATTCCGCAAACCGAACAAATTAGTCTAAGGGGTTTTTTTACGTTCAATACGTATTTTAACGTTCAATACGTACTCGTATGACCTAAGATGGTCATATTGACATCGTAGGACATATTTAAAAGATATCTGTATAAGTTAATCAAACGTTTTCTTTTTATTATATTAAAAATAACGCTTTTTGTTGAATGTTCTTTTCGTCGTACAACACGTTTGAAGCATGCCGAATGCGAGCAATGCATCTGTGTAAACACTGTCTTCAAATCGACACTGGTTGCGATGCAGTCCACCTACTATAAAAGTTGTAGTAGAGATTCCGTCACGTGCCTGGTTTGTCGTCGATGTAATCGAGCGCACTATTTATTGTTTGTCTTTACTAAGTGCAGACAGTTCGAGACGTGAAAGTTCGTGACCACCTGTAAGTTAGGTGCTTCAACAGTCCATAATCGATTGGTTTCGTCACAGATATTTCATTTTATTTATATGCACTCGAGCGATTTTTAGCATATCATGGCAAGTTTGCGAAACGTCTTTTTTCTATTAAATAAAACATACAACCTAGTTGCACTCCCATGAATTATCAAAACTCATTAAGGGATCGCCAATTGGTACTTTTAAAAGTTAAACCCAACCCAACCCAATATGCAGACACAATATATGAAGAAAAAATTTACAAAACATTTCACAAAAGCAACATATGTACAGACACAACATATGAAGAATCACTTTACAGATTTAATAAAACAAATCGCTCCTTTATTTGGGAAACAAAGAAAAAAACAGAAAAATGCTATATTTAAATCTTAAAGTCAAAATATAGCGGAGAGACCTGAATGATAATCGACTTGCTAACGTTATGAAGACTGTTTGAATTTTTTTTACATTAGCTCCACGCAGGAAAATATTGACAATTAGGGGCCTACGTCATTTTTGTGGATGCTGTGTGGAGGGTCTTTTTAAGGAGAGGAAGTTCTGGGAAGGAAAAGATAGGGTGGGTAAGAATCTGGGGGTCAATGTACAATGACAGACGTATGAATCCATCCCTCCAGATGCGGTGCCAGACAAAAAAGAAAGAGACAAAAGGCCTCCCTCAACCAGTCTATGTCGACCAGCAGATGGAGTAGACACATCCACTGCCAAAACCCGGACAAACCTCATCACATTAATTTGGGCACCCCTGCTAAGTCATCAAACGTAGAGAACCATTTGGGGTAAGGGGGGTTGGTTATCCAATAAATGGTTCCCGGGGCGGAATCCTTACCCGCCTCCAAAAATAGCAAAGACATCTGGATAATCGTACAATATTTTTTTAAAATAAATAAGGCGGCCTTAGAACAAGAAACCTTGTTAAGAGGTAATTATCCAGCAATCCATTATTCCGACTTTGTTAACAGCGCTTCGAGCGGATGTTTTTACAATGACGAAGCCAAACGGTATAAGTTTTCCATTTATTAAAAAATGTTCTCAATGAGAACGGCGCGAACAGGACCTCTCACGGCCGCGTCCCAGCGGCTAAAGAAATGCGAGAATTTATGTGTCCCGAACTGCCATAAAAATGATCAAAGTGGAGATGGTAAATGAATGAAAATTATATACTTCTTAAAATTAATTTTTTATCAAAATAATTTCTGATTTTTCAATCATGTTTAAACAAAATAAGTGTGTAAAAAAATCTGAAATATTTTAGTTTGTAAGACCTTAAATAAATAGAAAAAACTGAGGTTTTTTTGTCACAAAATACGTTCTCGGATTTTTTTAATGATTTTAATTTGACTTAAATTAAAATTCTGAGACATGTGTTTACTTGATTATGTATTGATTAATTTTGTTGTATATTTTGTTATATGATTTGAAATTTGTGTTGTTTAATAGAAACTATCGTTTGATAATTGAACAAATCTGCCAACGACCAACGGTATAACCTTAGTATATCACAAAATAAACTTATTTTTTCAAAATTTAAAAAATGCATTTACAATAAAAAATAACAATCTTTCAAAATCAATTTATGTTTTTTTTTTGTAAAAAAGAGTCAATACGTCTAGAATTTGATTTAAAAAGGACCAATTTCCGGTATTCTTTGGTAAAACACTCTTAAGGACGGTGATAACTTTGACATTATTTTCGTACATATTCTTTAATGATATTAAACTTATTGTAATTACCACAAGTCATAATCATGTACAAACATAATGTTTAATTTATTATATCTCTGTGGTTCCATTTATTTTTCAATATTGGTAGATTACTGTTTTACCATAGTAACCATTTTCAAGCATACAATAGAGCCATTTCTATAGATTCCTGTTGTATCATCTCCACCATTTTTCCTTTGTTTTTTCATGACTAAATTTTCCCCCTGCAAATTTGTAACTCACGGAACAACAGTTTCTGACCGAATCGACCTACGGTTTTAATTATTCCACTATGAAAGGATTGAATAGTGACCCTTTTACATAAAAAATAAATGATAAAAAGTAAATACAAAATATAGTCTTCTATGTGGATTTGGAGTAAAGAGACCGCACAAGACCTACTTGTGGTTTTTTTGGTCAAATAATTTGGAATCTCTGTGAAATGTTAGAAGTTTGATTGCCAAATGAGCGACGTGTCGGGACTATAACGTCTGGGACTGGTTCTTGCCTCAGACATCTTGTGACTTCCGGTACCTACTACTACCTATTTCCGCATTATAATTTACACCATCATGAAGTTCCGCTTTACGGAACAGGAAGCGCTCACTTGGCACCAGATCCCCGTCACATAGCCAAGGACAAAACAAAACGACATCACGCGTGGGAAGAAAGAAAACCATTTATTTATCTCTTTAATCTTCACAAAATCATTTTGTGGCGTCATTTTTAATTAAATAAAACAAATAACTTGGTATACACCACTTATATAATAACAATTATCGACACGTTTCGAAACGGAAAGTTTTCGGTTTCGAAGCATGTCGATAATTATGATTGTGGTGTACACCAAGTTATTTTATCTAATTTAATTAATTTATTTATTGATTTTCCGTCTGGTGCGTACACGATTAGACGCATTATGGTAGATTCAGACTGGGTCGACGTACGTATGCATCGATACGCTAATATCTGGGCTACTTAGCAATCATAGATTTTCAATGAAAATTTATGGTTTAGAATCACATTGGCCACACGCATCGCGACGTGCTATCTCTGTGGCCATTTTCATAGAAAATGTATGGTTGCTAAGCGTTGTTTGGCGTAGCGATGCGTACGTACGTCGACCCAGTCTGAATCTACCTTTAACAGGGGGCCTAGTCTCTGTCTCTCACAACGTCCGTGCTTACGTTACGAATCCTTATTAAGCTTCCCCTTACCGTGCTAAAAACTTCCTCGCTCTCCGGTGCTGTACACTCAGTAAATATTTATATGTTGTATTTATTTAATCCAATACATAAATGTATTGTGGAGGAATACCCAAAATATTAACTCTATGTTTAGTATATTTACAAAGATATTTCAGTAAATACATACTGTGACCGCTTAGTTGACAGCACCGTCAAGAAAGGTTAAACGGCAAACGTGCTTGTTTGTGAAACCGAAAGATAGAGACTAGGCCTCCAGGCCACATAAGGCCGTCCGTGTGAGAAGCATGAATTTTCCAAATTTACGCCTTACTATCCGCTACCGCTATTATCCCCGTTTCCGCCTCCGTTCCCCTCCTGCGACCCCTTCCCCTCCCAGGTTCTCCTTCCACATTCCCCGTCTCCCCTTTTTTTTATTAAATGGAGTTCTAATAATTACACACAAAAACAACAAATAAAACGTTATAACTATCTACGTCTAATTTTGTAAATGTTATATCTAAAACATGGGTAACGCCGGGTACTTCAGCTAGTATTTCATTTTTTAAAAGTTATATCGAAATAAACGAGCAGGTATAATAAAAAAATTATCTTCTCCATTACTTCGCAGAAAAGTGTCAAGCTATTTACGGTCGAAGATTAATTCCATTTAATTGGTTCAGAGGAAAAATATGTAATCCGAAACCAACATGGCTTCTATTTGGCTCTCGTTGGCTTGGCAGTTAATAAATATTTTCTACAGTCAATCGACTTAACGACACAAAATTCGTGATATAAAAGTTAAGGCGGTATTCACGCTTAATATTAATGACATAGGATTGATGGCATGCGTGGCCGTTTACTGAGCGACCCCACGCATTATTTCTGTCAAATTAATATACCAATATGATCACATTATATTCCTATAATACGTTAACTTTTGTATTTTTTTTTTCTAAAATGAGTAAAATGATTTAGGCTAAACTTAGACCCGGTATATCAGTTGATTTTAAGCTCGGCTTGGTCGGAATGTGGAGCTCTGCGTGGCTTGGAACATAATCCGGTAAGTAGGCAAAACCTTCTACTTAATGTCGGTCGCTAGCTATCACACAGATTGTCTATGATTATAAAAGAGGAACCTGTAGATACGTTTTTAGATTTTTGTTTTTTGGGTGTTATGCCGTGTTGCGCTACCTCCTTCTTTAGCCGACGTTTCGGACAGCGTTGCAGTGTCCATCATCAGGGTAGATCCGGCAGATGCGACGATGTGTCATCATTCCAGTATTAATTTGTGACGTTTATCACCCAGAAAACGACCTCTCTACGTCAACTGACGTTGGACAACATTTAAAATTTGGTGCCATTTCTGGAGATACCTGTTTAGGCAGGGGATAACCTGTGCCGCTGATGTAGGCATTGATGTTTTTCAGTACACGGAGAAAAATGAACTGTTAAAAACGGGACTGAAGTTCTTACGAACAAATTAACAGTGACTCAATGTTTATTCGCGGTAAAATACGTACGAAATTACGTATACCAACAAATTATTCTTAATGTTCCCGCCAATAAACATTGAAACCCTGTTAATTTGTTCGTAAGAACTTCATGCCCGTTTTTAACCGTTCTACAAATAAAATGATCGTATTTTCTATTAAAATGTTCGTTTTTTCAAATAACATTTTTCTCCGTGTATTTCTACCGTTTAAATAAAGGAAGGTTTTTTGTTTCCATTTTTTCCATGGCATCTGGTAACTTGTTGAAATGTGTTGAGATGAGGGCAATATTCTGTTTAATGGATGCGTCTTCAAATGCTAGCTTGCTAGACTGAATTGCAATGGCCTCAGAACTGTCAAATTGACCAACTACTTGTTTTACGGCCTCAAAAATCGCTTTACGTACCTCCCGCTACTAAATGAAATATGCACAATTGGGAAAAAGGGTAAAATGTGCATTAACGACGTAATTAGAGAGTTATATGCATTTGCATATATGCCTATGAAATCCGATGTCTAGTTATTACTAATTATAACCCTAAAATCGACTTCAAAATTATACTATTAAATACCTTTAAAGTTAATTTGGTATGGAAATCAAACGAATTAATTTATTTACGGTGACTATATTTGTACTTAAACGCTGGTAAATACAGTATATATAGACGAGTAGTTTTATTCTGAATGCATTTAAATGAAAATATATTTTATACTTTTGTTATTCGTCGGTGTATCCTCTCTGCACACCTCTTTCGGAGACAATTAGTTATATTTCGTGTCACTGTGTATGCCGTATTTTCCGTACACCGACTGCATTATGTCGTATATAAGTATGCCAGGGGATCAACTTTCGGGATAACAACTGTCACGGAACCGTGAAAAAATATCAAAATATCAAATATAAAAATATTATGTGGATTGCATTTTTCAATAGTACGAGCAATGCGATTTCCATTTCCGGGCGGGAAAAATGTAATTTCCGCTTCACAAGTGTCTTTGGATGAAATGTTTCCAATATCGCACATGGATGGTCATCTGTTTCCCGATTGCCAATTACATTTCTGTAATTAGCTTCACTGGCAGGAAATTGCAAAGCGAATCACTTCCGAACATGTTCTGAAATGGTATTCGGGGAAATCGACTGAAAATAAAACATTATAACAATTCGTATTCAGTTATTTTTGTAATCATAATTTTATTTTCCTTTACCCAAAATATTATGAAAGTTTTCACTCTGGCAAACACTGAACACTTTCGTAATTGGACGAGAATTTGTCACCCGGAAAATTGCTAAATATGTTCATTAAAGTGTTATTTGATGTGTTAGTTTCGCACTGATGAAGCACTTTGTTTTTATTACAATTAGTTATAATATACTATATTACAAAATCATGTTTATAATACATTACTCCCAATGAGTTATATAAAATTCATTTCGGGAATTTTAATTGACTTTAGATTTCATATTTTGGTTGTCCAACTGTAAACAAATATCCTCTCTTCTATCAAGCCTTATCAAAAATTACCTCCCCTCCATTCAATATCTCATTTCTTCTAAGTTTGAACTCGACTCCAATCTTCATTATAATTTTAAAATTTGTCCATTTAAATAAAATTGATATTAAAAATTGAACAATTGACATTATACAATTAGAATAAAATTATTTTTACACAAGAATACGAATTTGAAGGGGAGTTTAATGAAGAGTACACAGATTTTAAAACAAAGTAGACACCCTTGACACAATTAATAAAAAAATAAGATTAATTCATAAATATATTTAGAAAGATATATAAGATTTAGAGAGTTCCAAATAACGATTGTGTCACTGGTTAATAAAGCTGCTGAGAAAATATCCTTTCCATTGCCTATGTTTTTTGTTTGTTACTGGGAGTTTTAGGTTCATGAGTAATGCAATTGTATTGGTATACTTACGCATATGTATGGTTAAATAAATAAGTAATAACGTAGGCCACGCGTCTCTATTTTATACATGTAGCTTATAATAATATAATACTAGCAGATAAAACCCACTGCCACGAGTATTTTGCTGCTAGTCCCTGGGGCGGCTTTTTGATGGGCTTCGCTTCAAATTTGGTACAGTTCCCTGATGGTAGAATTTTTACCCTTTGTATTTACAGTAGCAATTATTAAAATATGCGCAAAAATTTACCTTTCACGTAGATTTATATAATTTTTTCTATCCAAATAAAAATACATTTGTAAATATTTACGTAATATGTTTTGGTCGTAGAACTATCGTTAATTTGAACTCACTGGACGAATAACAACCGATTTATATACTAATAAGAAACAAACTCCTATTAAATAACAAATTTACTCCCAATCAGAACTGTGCATTATGATATAAAACTCGAGTTTCATTTTATCGCGTTGACATTTTCATATCGGGGATGTTGTTTGAAAACTTCAACGTTTCTTTTCAAAAATAACGGACGGCGCCACTTCCGTTTACAACAATCCTAAACAGTACAGTGATTAAAATGGAATTTTCTTTCTTTCTTAATTCTCTTTACAAATAATGATCACGGAATTTACCGGACATCAAAAATTAATATTTTTAATTGCGAGCTGAATAAATATATTAAAATTTCATAAAATAGTGTTTTAATGATAAAATGTGAGTAACAACTGTTCTGTTGTTGTTTGTATAATACGGTTATGAATTCAATTTGTTTTATATTATGATTTTGTTTTATATAATTCTGTTAATTTCTCATCACAATGATAAAATCTATAATAGGTTATATTTTTGGTACACTTTAATATTTTATAAGATTCAACCCTTGATTTCAAAGATTAAAAAATAGATATAAATTATCGATAAAATATTATTATTCATGCAGGTACCTACATAATAAATTCATAATGCCATAAATAATAAAAAGACGTTCGAAGGATTCCCTACAATTTTATGAATTAAAAAGTTCCGTTCGTGTTGAAACTTTGAGCAAAACTGACAACTTCTTTAAGAGCGTTTTAAACAAATTTTACTCAGGGAACATTGCTTACAAAGATGATAAAAAACGACGAATTAAATTCAGTAAGAAGAAAATGCCCCTATACGTAAATATCGCCATAGAACCAATTTCAGAATCCACTCGGGGCTGCGAAGGGAATTTATCGAGGGGCGGAGAAATATGTATTTCCGTGGAAAACACGCTTTGCGTTTAAGCCATAACCACTTCATAGAGTAATAATTTACTTGGGATTGGATTTTTTTCACACAGATTAATACAGATCGATTTAGAGGTTTTCGGCCTGCAATTCAACGGGCGCTTTCAGGGTGGTGAAAAGGGATTAATACCTTTCATAGCACAACTTTTATCCGCGATTTTTATACCCAGAGAAGAAAAAGAGGAAATTAGGATGCGTAAAAAGGGAATTCAGAGATTTAATTTTTTTATTTTATTTATTTATTCAACGCCTAGAGGGCTTTTACATTATCATTACGAATATTTTTTTTCTAATTTCAGTTTGAACCGTGATTTCTGAGTCTAGAGCCAAGTACCTAATCAATCTACCACGGAGAGGGATACTCATCTTCTTAAACATGTGTCACCAACATTTGCCAGTAGCTGGAACCACTATACCTACACAATAAGAAAAAGTGAAGCGAAATTCAATCTTCGTGAACAATGAAGTTAGTCTCATAGAAAAGCGTTGGAAATTTCCTTCAAGGGGGTGGCTTTACTTACGTAGATACTCCTTACCCTTATTGGGAAAACAGTCGTAAGTATTTCTTGTGACCAGAAGGAGGGACTACTGCCTTTTGTGTAATCGGGGTCACCAGATTCGAGTAGTTGGCAGAATTCATTGGGCAAATACATTATAAAAGCCGCTAGCTTTCAGAGTGTGAAATTGAAAACTTTTTATAAATGACAGTTCACTTCCCATTGAAATGAATTTATAACACGCGTACTTTATGGTTCTAAAACGTAGAACCGTAACATTTATTTTTCGGCACGTTTGGAAACGCAAACAAAAGGGTAAGATTTTTTCGCAAAACTGTCAGAAAATGGTGGCGTCATATTTTTCACATTTTTTTTATTTATCCTGACACAGATAATAATCGATGCGTATTCTAGTATCATAGCTATAAAAGTATCAGGACTTGAATAAACTGCCACATGATTTAAGAATTTAGAGCTAAACTTAAAACTCATAATTTCAGACATAAAGTCAGAAACGTTTAATCTTCACAAGCCTCGTCATTGAAAATAACTACATGTCTAAACAATGTAAACAACAAAGCATTTTAAAATAACAGCAAGCAAATAACAGCAAAGCAACAAAAGCAACAGAGCATTTCATTTTATAAAACAGTCCTAAAGGGTCCTAAATTCTCCGGTCCTTTAAAAAATATATTAACTCTACTTTTGCCACTTTTCTTCTAATGAATAATGTAATATTGTGTAATAGTATTGGATCGTAAAATAAAAATAAAATATATAACATTATGCAATAATGTGAACGTATGTCAGATGTGTGACATAGTTTTAGCTTGAAAATAAGGTGTCAAGTTATTTGAAATGTCTTTCAAGCGCAATTTTATGGCAACCTTTAATTATTAGTTTATTTTTATTGAATGCCACAGACAAGGCATAGGATCTCGACATTTTCCTACCGGCCGCGGAAAGGCTAACTTCTTGGCATTACAAATTTGAACTCTTGTTTCTTTAGCACCATATATACGGATATACTATATTATGTATGCAGAATGCACCCATACAACCGTGTATTAAAATTTTATAAGAAAATAAATTAAATGAGAAATAAAGGCCAATCGAATCACAACGGAACCAATATAGCTTCCATACCACAATATGGCTTCAGTCGAGCTTTGTGACCACATATAATTATTATAATTGTTCCAACTTTCTGCACCAGGAGGTGAGGAACCTGATGGGTAAAAATTTATCTCTCACGGGAAGATTCGTTTAACATGAATATATTAATAAACTTTTCACGATTTTTTTTTTGTACCAGATACATGCCAAACGCGTGACATGTATCCGTACGCGATTGTTATTAAAATAACCGCATGAAAACCACTGGTAATTTTTTTACCCTTGAGGTCATTTTTCATAAAAACAGCGCTATAAATATTATCCAATTATTATTATTGACTTAGGTCCTGAGGGAAACTGACCTTTCGTGGATTAACCCCTCGGGCTCAGGTTCGCTTTTGGAAACAACTCATATGGGTCTCATAGAAATTGTTGTGTCTCCCTTATTATCATGGTTAGAAATATGAACGGTATTAGAAAGAGAAAACACCATGCTTTATATTCAAATCTAAAGGTTAACGACAAAATAATTCAAATGCATACCTTTAAGAAACTAAAACTTCAGACCGAAACTTGAAAAAAATGTATGAAATTTGTGAATTTTTTAAAATATATTTTTTACATGAAATGATAAAAAAATGAGGAGACAGTAAAGTGTATAATGTCTAAAAAAATATGTTCGTTTTTATTTTTTTTCGTTATCAATTATCAGGAATTTTATTTAGAAAAACGTAAGGTGAACCATTTTCAAAACTTTTATATGTTTGCATTAAAAATTATAATAGTTAGAAAATGATATGTAATTGTTACTACTAATGATAATTATTTCTTCATCTTTCAAAAACAGTTATTAGTTTTCGGATACATTCAGAAATATTCCACTTATTTGATTTTTATTGCAAAGCGGAAATATTTTTACCTTCTCTAAAAATATGACGATCTTAATAATCGACCCAGCAGAATCAATAGTCAATATAATATAGCTTTATTTTTATCTAAGTAATTATAACTAAAATAATTATTTTCTGGAAATCTGTCTCACATTAATTGACAAAGATCCACAAGTAATTGTTTCTCTTGAATAATGAACAATTAGTTGGATATTTAACTGCCTTTATTTGGGACAGAGGATAATTAATTAGAGATGTCTGGCATTGTCATCGCGAACTAAAGGTTTCTTTGTAAACAAACTTGAAAGGGAACTGATTCGAGTGAATTGGAATGAAGTGTCAATTTCCTTTGAAACGTTGACTTATTGACATTAAACTTTTGGGTTTCGAAATAATATACATTTATATAACCACTGGAGCGATTTAGGTCCAAATTTGGACCGCTTTTATTTTTCTGCGATTGATATCGGTCCAAAATTGGACCACATTTAAAGAATCTACAAATATGGGTTAACCGGTAAAATATAGGTGGATTCATTAGCATTAAACCGCAGTAAACAGTTTATATATTTCCGTATTAATATAATTTGTGAGGAATTATATTAATTAAATCGAATGGCCAAATCACAAACTGAACACCAATCGCTCGAGTGGGGAAAGAAGAATGTCTGTGGCGGACGGCGTGGATTTATTTTTTATAAAAATCTTACAACTTTATTCCGATATTAAGGAAATTTTGCACACTTGCCCTTCAAAGCAAGAGAAATGTCAACATTTATGTGAGATCTCTAAAAATAAAACCCATGTAAAAATTTTCACACAGTAAAATTACTGTCAATTATTTAGAATTTCTCATAATTTTTTTTTAAATGTTATGGTACCTACCTACCTTCCTGAAAAAAAATAATAGTCATTGAGATAGCTACGTTTCTTTAAACAAATTGTTATTTAATTTTTTTTCACAAAATCAACACGGATCGCTTCAAGACCTATGTTCACTCCTTCCTATCCAAAAAAATACCCTCCACACAGCAGCCTCAAAGATTACAGGACGCCAAGAACATTATTTTCCTCTGGGTGTCCTGTATGGAGTTAATCTAATAAAAACATTAAGTAGATATCTATACCTACAATTCTTATGATCGCAGAGAGGTTGTGATGGATGGATTCATAAGACCGTCACTCCTGGACACAATGACGTTCAGGTTCCTACCCAATCCTCAAACCTTCTTCCTTCCAGAACTTCCTCTCCTTCCTTTTCTAAAAGACACTTCACATAGCATCCTCAAAGATGACATAGGTCCTCTGTGAGGAATTATTTTCCTCAGATGTGGAGCTAATGTTAAAAAAAAAAAAACACATGTGGGTATCGCGCTGTATTCAAGCGATGCATCTGTATTACTACTTAGTTTTATTTAACACTAGGTTCTGCCCGCGACGTCGTCTGCTAGTACTTCGAGTAATCTATTTTCTTTTCCTAGGTGCCATCTACGTTTATACCAACATTCTTAAACTATTTATTTAAAATATCTATAATTCTTCATTCGATTTAAAGTATTAGACGAGTACTTCAAATAAATTCACTTATTTAAATATTTTCTAAAACTTAAAAAATTTTCTATTAAACAATAATTATTATTTTCAATATTATATTTTAAATAAATAGCTAGCTTTATAAATTTATATCCTATATGTTATTCTGATGTATGAGCTATATTATTGTAAAGTTTCATTAAAATCCGTTCACAAAATTTTGCGTGAAAGAGTAACAAACACACATACATCCATATAAACTTTCGCGTTTATAATGTTAGTAAGATTCGCTGCGATACCTTTACGGTAGACACCTATAAAATTGCACGTCACCTACAACGTATGTATCTACTCGTAGTTTTACAAAGAGCGGGGTGAATATTTTGCCAGTGGAAGCAATTTCCTTCGAATACCTACTCGGCCCGGTCGTTCCCGTGTCTCGTGCAATTTACCCCGTTGTAACACAGCCTGTGGGGGATGTCCCACACGGGGGGTGGTGGGGTGGTGGGGTGGAGGGGGAGGTTCCAAACCTTTGTGGCGCCCGGGGCGGGGGCTGGGCCTGGTGCTGGGGGTGATAGTAATTGCAATAATCACCCTGGCGCATCATCGTTATATATTCATTATTCGACCGATGCATTATGATATCGCAACTGAAATTATATTTCAGACTATAAAAAACATATTTGCAACCTTTTTGTCATATATTGCATAATGTTATTAATAACAGGATTGATCGCAAGAATAACGGTACCAGTATCTTTGGGTGTTTTCGGGGTGAGAGGGGACTGCGGGCGGGTGTTTCGAAGTAGGTATATTATTTGTTTTAATGGGAAGGTTTGGGTGCCGCCGCCATGGGACTCATTTATTGGATAACCAACCAACACCTCTGCCAGAGATCACCCCAAGTGGTTCGCTACGTTTGGTGACTTAGCAAGGGTGCCCGGGTTCATAGTTCATGGCAGGCCGGATCGGAAGAAACTTATTGAGACACCTCTTCAACAGAACTCTATCGTTATCGGAACATCGCCTTTCACCGCCAGTGGGAGAGATGGATTCATACGTCACTCGTGGACACATTGACCCCCAGATATCCACCGCTTATACCTTTATCCTTCTAAGAAATTACTCTCCTTCCTTTCTCTAAAGAGACCCCTCACACACATCCCCAAAGATGACATAGGCCCTGAGGGAATGTTTCCTCAGTGCCTTCTGTGTAAAGAGAAGCTAATGTAAAGAAAAGCATGTTAATTTAATTTTTTAAATTATATTTATTTTCTATAACATATTATGTAATGTGATGTTTACCTTGACAAAAGTTAGATTTCGTGATTTTTCAAAGAACTGCGCTTTCTCTGTTTTCAAGAAAGCTTTATTTACTAGCTTATTAACTTGATTTGGTAAAGGTGTGTTCATTCAAAAGGTATATTTCAGATAATCTCTCTAATTTATTAAAATGATGGCTTATATTACAAAGAAAATTAATAATATTTGTTTTTGAAAGGCGTGGGGCATTTTCGATCCTGGGGCAAATATTTTTTTTTATACTTTCACGTTTACAAAATCCTACACTTGTAACGCACCATGAGTAGGTACTTTAGTTTATTAAGTCAAAAAAGTATAGTTTTTTACTACTTACTTTAATATATGAAAGAAAAAATACACCAAAGCACCAAAAATACACATCCCATTGAAACATTACCATATTACGTCATAATAATTAGTAAAACAGACAACTTCTTAAAATATTTTGGAAATGCTTTAAAGAAATAACTCAATAAAAACGCCTATCAAATGTTATTTGAGTCACTTTGATTGAGAAAAAAGTAAAACCAAAAATGAATATGAAATTTTCACGGTCAAAAGTATTATAGTGATTTTTTTGGGGTATTATACCGTGTTTCTACCTTCTTCTTTAGCCAACATTTCGGGCAGTTGAAACGTTGGTTTAATAACGAGGCCCTAGCACGCTTGCTCTATAACGATCGGTAGGATAACTATCGGTAACTTCTCATCGTTCCCTAGGACAACTGAACATCGCTAACGTACAAACAACAGTTGATGTCGAATATGTTAAGTACACTTAGTCATTGTGAACTGTCACTTATTCGTTGGCGATCTGTAGTCATGCTAGGGAACGATGAGAAGTTACCGATAGTTATCCTATCGATCGTTATAGAGCGAGCGTGTTAACAAGAAGGTAGCGCAACACGGTATAATATCCCAAAAATAAATCACTATTTAAAAAAAGGTTTATAAATCTGCATTATTAACTAAAAAAAGACGACCATTTTTTAACCAATACACTTTTTTCTCGAGTCTTCGCTAATCTGTTATATCAAAGTAATTTTTTCGTCATAAACACCATGTATCCAGAGATACGAAATATGTCCTAGAAAACTTCGAAGATCAGCCGTAATGGCTTCATTTTTTAAGAGAAGAAGAAAATTGACACGTTATCTAAAAAGTTTTACAGCCACTGTGTTAAAGATATGGACCAAAGTAAGATGCTGAATTCCAAATCGGATTTTGGACACGAACCGTAAACTAAAAATTGGGACAAGAAAACTTTCAGGGAATGAAAACATGCCTAAAGGGATGTACCTAGCAGAACTATACACGCAAACACGAACAGTGTTCCAATACTTTAACGTCTCTTAAATATTTTAGTATTGTAATTTGGAGGATAGAACGGAACTTTTTAATAAGGCACTTTATTTTTCAGGACGAGTATGAACTTTTATTGGCATTTTATACAATAATATCTCCCAAGAATTAATTACCAACGAACGGACTAAGATGTTGTTTCTTTCTAGGAAATTAAATGCAAAAGAGGTATAATTAATGTGAGATAATGAATTTATTAACCTCAATACGCTGGAGGAGAGAAAATTGATCACAATTACTATGCATGGGAATAGCCCGACATCTGTCCCAGAAGACACAAACCATTTGTTTTTACTAAAATCCAAACCAAAAACACTTTGGTTTGAATCTTCACTTAATTCCTTAACAGTCTCTATCATTTATCCACTCGTGCGCTTTTTGCCACAATATATTTATAAAACCAAGGATTGCTTTGTTGCCAAAATACGGCAAATATTATCTAGATTCTTCAAAATGTTTTAAAGTTAACGATTTAATTTTTTTTTATAAATCCTACGAATAGGTAATAGACAAAAGATAAGTGAATTCATGGGCTATATAGAACTATAGATAATAATCAGTTTGTTTGTCTCCATATTCAAACTCGAAGGAATGATTTTTTTTTATATGAGTGGAAATTTTTTTTTTAGCAATCCAAGAAAAATGTTTTAAATTGCTCTGTCGCTCCAGTGGTTATAGCTTTGTTTTGTTTTTACACTAGCTCCACACAGGAGTCGCTGCGGAAAACAATTTCCCTCAGGCCTAAGTCATATTTGGGGGTGTTGTGTGGTAAGTTTTTTTAATGAAAGAAAGGAGAGAGAGATCTGGGAAGCAAAAGGGGTATAAGAGGTGGGCAGAAATCCGAGGGTCAGTGTGTCTAGGAGTGACGTACGTATGAATCTATCCATTGCTGGGTCGATGGGTCGAGAGAGTCCAGCTGGAGAGGTCGAAGGGTCTCCCTCAAACAGTAATTCCCGATCCGGCCCGCAATAAGTGGTCAAACGCATTCGCCACCAAGACCTAGGAAGAGCTTTATCCCATGAACCCGGGAACCCCTGCGAACCATTTTGAGTGACAATAGCAGGGGCATTGGTTATTCAATATATGGTTGCTGGAGCGGCGGTACCCGGTACCATTAATTAAAAAATATTTGCCATGGGGCGCGCTACCCCGCGCAAAAAGAAGAAGATGGAGAGATTCGACAATACGAACGAATGAGCGAGCGCGCTAACATTAAAAACCATAAAATTCATGAGAAAATTGTGAAAATGTTTAATAAAAGACGACTCGTTTGAAAAAGAGCTAAAATCTAGCGGGGGCTGTATCAAGTAGCATTTAAAGAAACATTGTAAATTTTTTCATACATATAACTTGTAAAATAACAGAAAAAAACGTGTAAATAATAATTTTCGGAGCATACTTTGCGATTTATTTCTATCGCGGGAATTTCAAATAATTACCGTTTCGGAGGAATTGGTTGGGGAATGTGTAGATACTATCTTAAAGAATAACATATATTTTTTTAAGAACTTTAAAACTTCAAACGTTTATGAAAAATATGTAAGAAATCGGTAGAAATTGGCAGAGCGGCCCGTTAAATCACGCAAGATTGAATTCTTTAATGGCCTACACATCAAAATAAAACACAATAAATAAAATAGCTCCGTACCGTATATTTACTATACCATTTAATTTTGTACGAAAAGGGCCGCGCAGCCGTTTCTCTTAAGTTTACGTACTGTGTAGATATTATATTAATTCAAATATCAAAGTAAATTAACGCTTTACCGTTGTGTAATGTACCAGAATTTCCTATTTGAAATTTTCCTTTGTAAAAAGCCACGCTTCGTTAGGTAAAAAGCCGAGCCATTAAAAATCATAATGAATAAAAATATAAAGAAAAAACATTCACATACTTAGATCCTTCGCTATTTCATTAACGTGTATTTGAGGATGGAAATTCTCGAAAATTACTCGTGGCATTACACCCGTTTCGTGGGTAATTTTCCGTGTTCAGAGTTCATACCGCTATGATATGGGCAGTGGTGTGCAATCCATAGTAGGCCTACTCTGATAAAATGACTTAGTAAAAAATATTAAGGCAGGGGTATATACGCTCAAAAAGAAGAAGAAGGAGATATACGATAATACGACTGTTAGAGGGAGCTCGCTAATATTAAAAACGACAATATTCAAGATTGAAAATTGAGAATTTTTTTAATAAATCACCACTCGTTTAAAATAGAGCTAAAATCTCGTGAGGGGTGGTGTTAAGTAGCATTTAAAGAAACATTGTGGAATTTTTTTGTTCATATAACTTGTAAAATAACAGAAACATGTGTAAATAATAATTTTCGGAGCATACTATGCGATTTATTTCCATCGAGGGAATTTGATATAATTACCGTTTCGGCGTGGGAAATGTATAGATACTATCATAAATAACAACATATATTTTTTAACAGCTTTAAAACTTCAACGGCCTTACTAAAAAAAAACACTCCGCGGCCGTTAAACTGTGTTTTTGTGAATCTTTACATTTGGCAACGCTGGATTTTACTTGTTTAAATTGGAGTTTTCATAATAATCCGCTAGGCGGTATGATTGATGCGCCTGCGCATTGCCGAAAATATAGCCGCGTACGCAAACTCTACGAAAAAAAGTCGGTCGCGAATGTGTGTCTGATTAATATGATCTTTTAGTTAGTGATTTCAATCTTTATGACTAATTCGCACTTATATTCATGTACTCAATATATTTGTTTTTTGTTAGTTTAAGTCAAATTGTGGCACTAAAATCGTGTGTTCTAAATTAAACTGTCAGAAAATGGTTCTATAGGTTATATTCAGAAATAATTTGCATTTTAAGATCTTTATTTTATTAAAAATTCTTGAAAGTGATGTTTTTTGGTGACTAAAATGTCTAATACATATTTTAGTAAACGTATCAAAGAAATTAATGTCTTAAGATGTGCAAGCAATGTATTCAAAGGTGAGTTTTTTATTGTAAATTTTTGGGAATAAAAAGCGAATTTCAAGATTTTTTAATATTTTTTTATTGTTTGAAGGAGTAAAAAGTGAGGTGACAGATTTATTTCAAAATCATTAAATAAAAGGACTGTGTTTTTTCAATTTTGAATTTTTTCAAATATTTCAATGTTTTAATAGAAAGTGTTCGGGGTAAGTGAGCTTAAAATACTACAGTTTTTAAACATTTAAGTATAGTTTAGATATGAAAATCTTAAAGGTAATTAAATGTTGGTTCTAAAATGATATTTGTTTTTACGACATCTCAAAAAATAATAAATATATACGACATTAAAAAAAAAATTCGAAATTCGTTGAAAATTACAGATGGAACAAATATATACAACAGATAAACTACCCTCCTTGGCCGTGTAATTAATGTACATATCTTTCCATGAACAATTTTTTGTCAGTTCTTAATTAGTAAGGACTCTTCATACATGGTTGTTTGACCATTGTACAAATTTTTCAGAAAGTTTATTAGTAAGGCTGGTAAAATGGCGACGTTGTCAGATCAAAACCATATATTTTGTTTAGTAAGAATTTGAAAAACGAAATGTACAGACTTTACACAACGTGCTACAGAAACATCGTTTAACGGCCGCGGAGTGTTTTTATTTAGTAAGGCTGCAAATGTTTAAGGAAAATATGTACGAAATCGGCGGAAATTCGGAATGCCGCGGTAAGGATCGGTAGTAGGCTATCAAAAAGAAGAAGAAGATGGTTTAAAAGAGAGATTTGTAAATACGAAAGTTAGAGGGAGAGCGCTAATATTTTTAAAAATTACCATAATTTTGAAAATATTTAACAAAACACGACTCGTTTAAAATAAAGCAAAAGTCTTTCGGTTAAAGGTTAAAGGAACCACTGTTAATTTTCTCATATCTATAACATGTTAAATAACAGAATAAAATTTGTTTTTAATACTTTTTTAAGCATACTTTGCGATTGTTTTCGACCGAGGGAATTTCGTCTACTTGCCGTTTTGGCTAGACAAATATATTGATATTATATTCAAAATTAAAACATAGCTTTTTCAGAACTTAAAAACTTGTAGTTTCGCTAATATTGTCTTTATTTAATTAATGTTATCATTTTTACGTCACAATCGTTCTACATCACAAATTGTTTCTCTTTGCCGAATTTATACTTTTTAGTTGCAACCTTGTGTCCCTGCTTTTGATTTCAAAAGTGTATTTTTTTTAGCCCGATACACAACGCAAATTCATGAATCCTCGTACTGCTTGCACTAAAAAGGCAGTGGAATATTCTACCTGCTAGTAATTTATGCACATTCATTGAAAATAGATGTAATGATTTCCCTCCACGAAACGTTTTTACATTTTTACAAGTAGTCTCATTTATTGTCACATTCACAAATTCAATTCACAATAAAAATTTATGAAAGAACTTGCGTACTTTTAGATACAGAGCAATGCACGCCAATGGTTGGAATGGTAATATGGGTATGGTATGGATAATGTGGGTATGGTGTGGGTATGGTTGTTGGCATTTGTAATTTATGGTACGTTCTCTTAAGGGCGCCGCTGTACCCTTTTAGGATTTATATGCCACTCCGCGTTGCAGAATTAATTTACATAAAAAATGTGCTTTGTCCGGCCAATTGACGTTGAAATGTAAAATGTGTGGATAGACGTGTCACGGCCTACGTTTTAGGTGTATGAACGTATTATGGGATCAGGCATTTTCTCATTTGCAGAATAAGGAAACAAACTTTATGTTATTATAATGCTTGTTACCCAGACCATCCAAAGCCAAAATGATTTTTTCTTACATGAAAATTTGCTTTATTTTTAATAATAACATTACTGTTCTGAATAAGGTTAGGTTATAAGTTATAACCTAATTGATGTTGATGAATTCTAATAAAGTAATTGATAACAAAGTAACTTTGCTTTTTAAGCATGTAACTAAATATAATGTAGCTTCTCGGAATACTTTGAAATTAATTTTCTAAGGAGAACGGCTATCGTGTGGCCAAATGTCATCCCACATCATAATATTAGGTTATTTTGTTAAAATGAAAAGCGATTCCCAGCGACCTTTGAGATGTTCCGCCCTAGTCACAAATTTGGTATCCATCCTATGCTAATCCGGCACTGCCTAGACCCCGAGTAGTTACAGCCTAGTAGTGCCTAGTAGATAAGTCCATCGACTTGATCTGGCCCATGAAATTGGATTTCACCGGGCCAACTGCCAAAGCAAATGAAAATATTTCTAGTCGGACACTTAGGAATTTCTTTAAACTTGTCGAGAATTTCTCCTTGGCGTAACTTTATCCACAGGTGCTTTACTGTATTTGCGAATAAAGCTAAAAAAATGAATGTTGGAAATTCTTATTCATTCTGGGTTTTGTTAACAGAAAACATTTATTTTGAAATACATATAGGCACATATTTTTGGGGTATTACGCCGTGAAGCACTGCCCCCCTTTTTAGCCAATATTACACGATTACACATCTGCCCTGATGATGGAAGTTGTAACGCTGTCCGAAACGTTGGCTTCATTGAGTTCATTGAACCAGATTTCACGCAGGACTAACTAATTGAACATTACGCCGTTTTCCCGCAGAGTTAGGCAAAGAGGATGAACCGCCAATCAACTTGATCTTGGAGCCACACTCCTTGCCTCATTGACATTCATACGTCATAACATATTTTATAATCTTCTGTTCTGTTCTCTCATGGCCCGACTCAAGTATATTTGTTCATAGTTTCTTTACATGGTAGGATCTATGTGCCTTGATATGCCTATCTGAGGATTATTTAATTATGCATGCAGTGACATGTTTAGTTATTGTCGCATATTTTCGAAATTTGATCAATAATAGCGACCCTAAAATTTATTTAAATAAAGAAACATATGTATATGTATATTTTTTTGGCTCTTGAAAGCATTAATAAGGGTGCCCCGATAACAAAGACGAACTTTTACTTTTTGAAGCACCATATTATACACATATTATAGAAACAATGCATAAGTAGGCGCATGATACAATAATTAATTACAAAGTGGCTCTAAGTAAAGACATCATCAGGCATATTGCAAATATAAGTTCCTTCTGAAGGTAATGATTGTATTCGAAAACATATAAAAGTCTTCACGATCCAAGTGTTTATTATATAATCGAGTCACAATAGACATTGCGTTGGTTCGAAATAACTTGTATTATTACTGTGATAAGTATCGATTCAAAAGGTTTCAAGATTTCTCGTAAATTTCTTTATCTCTTTCAAGTCGCTTCCTCGTTGCTGAGAATCGTGGCTTCTACTCCAATTGCCATAGTGTACAAGGCTCCTCCGCCCCTCGCAGTCCTGCGCTGCGTGGACACCCTACTGACCCTAGTACCAGACGCTAGTGATACTTTGTCACTCCAGCGCATTGGTGACCTTCATTTGCTTCTTCCGCCTTACATTTGGCAGTGACTGGTGAGTTTCTCCAAGTTGGGACCTTCAGTGTGGCGAGCAAGTATCTTAAGATACGCTGTTGGCAGATAGTTGAAACAATTATTATAAGCAATAATTACTAGCCTGAAACACTCATCCATATTGAAAGAATCTTCCGAGAAAAGATACATATCGCCGATGGGACTCGAACACGCACCCTTTTCATTGCCGGTCAAGCGGCAATCAAAAGGGTGCGGGCCTTTTCTCGGAAGATTCTTTCAATATGGATGAGTGTTTCAGGCTAATAATTATTGCTTATAATAATTGTTACCCTTTGTGCTATGCTTAAAAAATCTTGTCTTAAACATTAGTTTATCAATTAAAAAATAATAATTTAGATAGTTGAAAGCCTACTGTTGATGCCCAGCTCTTCCAGTATCGACACATTTGTCTTCTGGCTGTCCACGGAATCCTGAGTATTTTTCTTCAGCTTTCAAAGGATTTCTATACTATTTCGTGGGCGTTTATCGTGTATTCTATTCTATTTCGGCCTTATATTAAGACTAATTTAAGATGAATAATACATTTATTGGTGCATATTGTGCGGTTTGGATCGACTCTTATAAAGAAAATAGAAAAATGCACATTCCCCGATAAGGCTAAACCCGCTCTAAGAGCTAAGAGCTAAGGGTAGGTATAGAAGCCTTGTAAAGTTCTAATTGCTGAAGCGCTGTACTGAGCTTAACCGACCACCGCGCACCGCCAACTGAGAGAACTCTCACGGAGTAAAGTTGGAAGGAAATGCGAGCTTCGCGGAAAACCTTTTCGCCTATAACCTTTAACTAACTCACATGCCCTTTACATTTTATACTCAAACTTTTACTACGACAAACTGAGGCTAATACGATGTTCATGCATACGTATTACGTAATAGCGTAGTTTCATTTTATGCCATCCATAACCTAGGGGCAGAAAATGTTGCGGAATCTTGTTTTTGTCAAATTATTTTATTTTTCCGGTTTCTTTTACAGGCTATATGTCTTTTCCGGGTTCTTTTACAAGCTATTATACTTTTCCGTTTTTTTAAAAGGCTATATTTTTTCCCGGTTTCTTTTAAAGGCTATATTACATTTTCAGTGTCTTTTACAGGCTATATTTTTTTTCCGGTTCCTTTTACAGGCCATATTACTTTTTCGCTTTCTTTTACAGGCTATATTTTCCCGGTTTCTTATACAGGCCATATTATTTTTACGGTTTTTTTCCAGACTATATTACTTTTTCGGTTACTTTTACAGGCCATATTACTTTTCGTTTTCTTTTACAGGCTATATTTTTCCGGTTTCTTATACAGGCCATATTATTTTTACGGTTTTTTTTTACAGGCTAAATTACTTTTTCGGTTTCTTTTACAGGCTATATTTTGTTTCCGGTATCTTTTACAGGCCATATTACTTTTTCGGTTTCTTTTACAGGCTAAATTTTTTCCGGTTTCTTTTGTAGGCTATATTTCTTCCCGGTTTCTTTTAAAGGCTATATTACTGGGCGTTTTTGTGTGCGATAACAAATAATAATGAGTGATGAATAATAATGGACTCCGCAATGTCTTTGCGATCAAATATAAATTTCATCTGTGATGGTCCTATAAGCCTTAATATGTTTTAGCAATACACCGCAATTGGCTATCAACTGCCTTTAAAGCATTTTAAGATATTCTGGAGCCGTTGCGCGCCAAACTCACGACTGTGGAAGGCAGGACAAACAGAGGAAGGACACCAAATGCGCAAGAGTGACCAATATAAGGGTCTCTTAGAAATCCATGTGTCTCCCATACTATCATGGTTAAAACTATGATCTAAACGGTGTTAGAAAGAGAAAATATCATGATTTATATTCAAATCTAAAAGTTAACCGCAAAATAAATAAAATGTACACTTTTATGAATCCAAAGTTTCCGATAGCAATTTGAATTATTTTTGAATATTTGAGTATTTTTTATTAATTACTTTTACATGAAACGTTAAAAAAGTGAGATGACAATAACGTTTATGATACATTTGTCTAGTAAAATATGTACGTTTTTTTTATTATCAGTAATTTTAATTAGAAAAAACATAAGGCCATTTTTAAGGTTTTTTTATGTTTGCATGCAAAAGTATTATATTTCAAAAATTATATGTTTATTTCGAATGATATTTTAGTTTAATGTTCTTGTTTTATCCTGTTTTACGATAGCACCGTTACTTTCTACTAATATTGTGCTGTGCTATGACAGCACTACTGCTATTGTTAATTTTGTTCTTTTGTCATTGCTTTGAATACTCGTTTACTGTATATTCTTTATTTAAAATTATCTTATCAATATTTTGTAAGGATTTGTAGGGAGCACTGTAGGATTATTTTTAATTTTGTTAAAGTTAAGCGCATTTGAAGTGAAATGTCACAAAACTGCGCTATATAAATATTACGTTTTTTTATTTATTTTTTTATTGTTATTAAGTTTATTTTGTAGAACTCCATTTTAATTGTTTATTTCTTTTATATATTCAATAATTTTATTATTTAATGTATAAAATCATTATTATTATAAACAAGTTCTGCTTCGTAATTATTATTATGCGTTACAGATGTTTCTCCCCCTGAAGGCATTATCAAACTGTGGTTAAAGCCACTTACAGACGATGAATTTGTACTAAATCTAGATAGATATTTACGATGACTAATGTCAAATTTCTGAGTAAAATGATTGAAATTATTAATGGTTATTATTTCTCTAATTGTAAATTCCCAAATTGCATTGTTAAAATTCAACTGGAGGTCGCTATGCACTCTCTTTTCATATATTAAATTTATTTATTTATTTATTTATTTATTTATTTATTCACGCCCATAGAGCTTTTACAACAATCATAATACAAAAATAACAGAAAAATAAACAATAATATACAAATTATGTTACATCATTGTTTAGTAAGTGGGAAACAGAATTTTTGAAATTTCAGAAATAAATTTTGATAAAGAATAAACGAAAATATCAACTGAACTAAATTTATTTCCAAGCCTATGTAGTCTTTGGATTGGGGAGTTATTGAAATAATTAGTTTTCGAAGGATAAACAAAGAACAGCTCTTGAAGCCTCGTGTTACAATTTGGTACTCTGAATGTTATTAGTTTAGTTAAATCAGGTGCGTCAATTGTGCCATTTACTAATTTAAATAAAAGTACCATATCGCTCTTGGTTCTTCTAGAAGATAAGTCAGTTAAATTAAGTCGTTTCAATAATATATCATAATTAATTTGTTCAATGGGTATGGAGAGTTTGAAATTAATGAATCTTAAAAATTTATGTTGAACTCTCTCAATTTTTACTTGATGTGCTTTATAGTATGGGGACCAAATAGTAGAATTATATTCTAAATTACTTCTAACTAAGGCAGTGAAGAGTATTTTAAATGAATAAAGTGACGTAAAATCTTTGACTGTTCTTAAAATAAATCCCAAACATTTCATAGCCTTATTAGTAACTTCATTAATGTGTGGAACAAACGTTAATTTTTCATCAAATACGATACCCAGATCCTTGATATGAGACATCTTTTTAAGAGAAATATTATTGATACTATAATGAAACATAATAGGATTTTTGTTTCTACAGAAAGATATGAATTGACACTTATCAATATTTAAAAACAGTTCATTATGATTACACCAATTTTGTAAACGATCGAGATTGGATTGAAGGATATTACAATCATTAATACAGGTAATCGTTTTGTAAATTTTTAAATCATCGGCAAACAGGAGTATGTTTACTCCATTAAAAACTTTTACAATATCATTGATAAATATTAAAAATAACACAGGACCCAAATGAGAACCTTGTGGAACTCCGCTGGAAGCCACAAATTGCTTAGAAGTGCAATCTAAAATTTTTACACAAATTTTTCTAGATGACAAGTAACTTTTGAACCAGTTTAACATGCTACCAGAAACACCAAGAACTTTTAGTTTATGAATTAAAATTTTGTGAGATACCTTATCGAATGCCTTGCTAAAGTCTGTGTACACTGAATCAGTTTGAGATCGTTTATTCAATGTTTCAATTATATGATGTTGATAAATCATAAGGTTTGTTAGAGTTGATCTTCCCGAAATGAATCCATGTTAAAATGGTGTAATAACTTTAATTAATTCCTTATTAAGTTTCGTTAATAAAATAGATTCAAATAATTTAGGAATTGCAGATTGTATACATATAGGTCTATAATTTGAGACGTCAGTTTTATCACCTTTTTTAAATATAGGCGTTAAAAAGCTATTCTTCCATTGATCAGGAAAAATTCCAGATTTTAGAGAGAGGTTAAAAATTTTCATTAGTGGAATTGTTAATATAGATATACATTTTAATAAAAATATTGGAGGAACATTATCAGGGCCTGCGGATTTATTTTGTTTTAAAGAGACAATTTTCTTTTTAATATCAGTTTCATTAAATATACAATTGTTTAAATCAATCGAATCGTCAAAATTGATATCATGTAATGGAGAATCAGTTTTAGTGTCGTAGACTTCACCAAAGCAATCAGCAAATAAGTTTACTATATTTTTTTTTTATAAATAATAAAATTATTGAATATATAAAAGAAATAAATAATATTACGTTATTATTATTATAAAATTTGAAAAGTTATTTTATCACCTTTACAAAACACTTATTTTTTTGGTTAAATTGAGAAATATTCCATTTACTTGGATTTTATTGCAAAACGGAACTCTATGAAAAAATACTGTCGAGTTCTGAGAGGTTAACCTTATAAGCATTCGTAGGAACGAATCGCAGCTAACGCAGAAATCGTTAATAATTTCAAGATTAGGAATAATTTTGCTGTCATTTGAGAAAACTGGAATCGCAGTCAACGTAAAAGTCGTTATTAAGGCTAACGCTAACGCCGGTTTCCGAAAGCGAAATTTCGGTCGGTCACTATTTGCTAGTCAATGTATTTCATATTATCTGCCGGCAGACAATATCCTGACTTCGATCGAAGTGGCTTTAGCTAATTCTAATTGCTAACCGGAGTGTGGCTATGATAACAATGCCAATGTTCGAGTGCTACCAATTAATTTCCTATTCTGATTTAACAATATTCTAATAGAATTTGAACTTTGGCTTGTCGAACAAAGTAAATTTTGATAGTTTGGAACTGGGTTTTCGATGAAAGTCCTGGATTTCTTGTGTTCGATCTTTTCTCGTGTTTAATGTTTGAAATCGGATCAACAGGTAATGTCGTCGGATCTGCCGGATCTGCCCTGATGATGGGCACTGCAACGCTGTCCGAAACGTCGGCTAAAGAAGGAGGTAGCGCAACACGGCATAACACCCCAAAAACAAACAACGAAAATATTATCTTTGACTAATTTTTCTTATTTTTTTTCCCTTTTTGGTTAAGGCACTTGTCCCGATAAGACGAGAGACCCTTGGTCCCAGTTGCGACTGATACTTTTTTTATTTTTCAGTGTCTTGTTCTTTTTTAAGTTTTCGTTTAGGTTTAATAATATTATCTTCTTCTTCGATCAAAAATTTTTTTTTCGACTTAGTGATTCGTCAAAATGGGTATTACTTTCAAGACTTCCTGAAACTATATGATTACACTTTCATTCAAAGCAAAAAAGGCCGACGTGGTTGAGTGGTGAGGCTCTCAACTCTCAATCCGAAGGTCGCGGGTTCAAACCCGGGGGGCGCAAATATTTTATTTGATTAAGATTTGTTATTTTACAATTAATTAATTAAAAATATTATGAAGTATATTTGCGGCACGTTCCAGAGTGGAAGATACTCGCAGTATCGCCCTGGTGTAAGACCACCATTCAGAATTGAAACGTTGCTTGAAATGACTTTAGCTGGGTTTGGTGACCAGACCTGAATAGCTATAAGGTACTTCCTTCCTACTTGCTAAATAGGTACTTCCCCACCTTCCTCTTCCCCACCTTCTTCCCTTTCCCATGCCATAGTCTCACTGGCTCCAGACGGGAGCAGTTGGGACTCTTGAGCGGTATTCATATTTAAAAAAACTTAAAAACCATCATACGGTATCCCGCAGAGGCAAGCAGTAGTGGCGGTCCGTGACTTTTCAGTGAGCTAGAGTTATAAGATTAAAAAATACGACATTATTGAAGTTGTTGCAGCTAAAAAGTTTTTTTTTTAATATAATCTTTTTAATTGAGATTTTCAGGTCTCTTTCAGTCTGTGGAAGTGCGGCTTTCCCAAACTGAAAAATCTTACCGTCGTTTTTTTTTCAATATTAGCACTCTAGCTCACAAATAAGTCACGGGCTGTCCCCGGTGAGAAGAGCAAAAAAAGGAGGAATAGCCAATAACTAAAGTACCTACTTATATATTATTATTTTTTATTATATATTAAAGTAATTAATTACCACTGCCTATAATATTTTTGTCTATAGTTCTTATTTGTCTATACTCGTTTGTCTTTTGTTATTTTTTTAATTTCAACTTATCCTGACAAAGAAACCTTTGGTTTTAAAACATGTGGATAATTTTGGTTAGATAAGTAGTGTATACGAAGTGATTTGTTTTCATTTAAATAAAAATGGATGCTGCGTGGAGGGATTTTTGAGAAAAGGAAGGAGATGAAGTTCTGGAAAGGAAAAGTTGAGAGTGGATCAAAAGGTCTTTCTCAACCAGTCTCTCCTATCACATGCAATCACCGCCCTAAACAAACCTCACCAAAATGATCCCAGGCATCCTCTGATAATCCACCAATCGAAGCGACCAGCGAATCTCTTTAAGTTACCTATGGCAGAGGTATTCCCAGGGCGGTGGTATCCATACACGCTTCCTAAATTGAAATTACGAAAAATTCATACGAAAGCTTCATACAAAAGCTTCATTAATCTCATTATTGTTTAGCCAGTTCCGAAAAGTGTCTAATTTTGCACCGGTTATTACTCCTGGAAAACAGGACGCCAGCCTAAACAAGCGGAACTCAACATTCAACAGCGTCGCTCATTAACGTGAGAAAAGCCCGACACATTCTGAAAGCTAAACGCTTCCCGAGGGACGCCTAATTGCACTATTTAACATGCAGCGGCCTAACAATGTGCGGACTTTTAATTAAACTTTCTCCGCACCCCGGTCCCGGCCCGTCGGTACTGTAGCACGGTAACCTGAATACCTGGATAATACATACCTGTACTTTACATGCATCTACATGCTTTTCATTATAATGTTTAAACAATATAATTTAACTCGGTTATAGGAAGATAACTTTTTAAAATTCATAATACGAATTTTCGGACACCACGTATAAAATAAATATACGTATATTTTTAAATGAACAAGCTTCTTCCCGCGACTTCGTTTGCACAGAATTTGTACTTCTATTAGCCTACTTTCTTTTGCTTTTTGATTTAAATGAAATTTGATTGTTTTGCAAAATGTCATTCTCAAATTTTGACATTTTCTATTAAACAATAATTATTATTATTTATAATGTATTGAAAATAGCTAGCTTTATAAAGCCTATATGTTTTTCTGACGTATGAGCTATATTATTGTAAAGTTTCATTAAAGTCCCTTCAGTAATTTTTGCGTGAAAGAGTAACTAACACACATACATCCATAAAAAATTTCGCGTTTATAATATTAGTAAGATTGCCACGGCCGAGAGTCGAAAACCACGATCAAATACTGGGAAGGCTACTATGCTGACACCAATTAACTATTTTAAGAACGGCGGCATAAACTCATTTAGAATTATAATTCTTCTTCAAATACAGCAAACTTATTTTGTAGCATAATTTATATTAAATACAAATGGAAAACTTGTAAATCTACATCACACAGTGCACCCAAGAAGATTTTTTTCAATTCAACCCGGAATTTTTTTCTGAACCCTTTCATGAAAACGTGTTGAAATTTGAAGCTACGTTCACAGAACTACTGGTTTACTATTCTTTCAACATAGATTATAATTTGACTTTTAGAAAAATAAGTAAATAAATTTAAAAAAAAAACTATATTGGGAAAGGTCATTGAACCGTGATCGATAAATACGGATGTAATACATTCAAATACTAACCCAGTCGTAATGATTCATTCCCCCTTCTGAACATTGTACTAGTTCTACCTGTTCCTACCTGTTCCTACTTCCACCCCTGCAAAAGTGCAATGATTCACCTCCCTATCTCACTTTGCCTATTAGGGTTGAACGCTGCATACATTATCTACTAAACTACATGAATATGTACATATTTCCTGCCTATGAATACAATGTTATAGTATTGGGAACTTATAACATCTTTACCACATTTGACATCTTTATTTCATTCTTTCTTCTCTTTCTCTGTACTGTAAACATACTATGTTTTATATTTTATTTTGCTTATTATTATTTCTGTCATTTCACCAGTCATCTTCACCTAGTAACAAATAAACCTTGATTTACGCATGCTGTGAACATTTAAAATTGGAATGTTAATATCTATGCATATTCCTATGACAATTTCATTAATGTAATAATTGTAACGCTCTGTAAATGTTTCAAACAATAAATAAATAAATATTCCATATTTATTCCATATAGATACGAAAAAAGCATTAATTTTGTGGCTCGCAAAAATTTACAATAAAAATGTATAAATTTGTTTGATTAAAAGTAAAATGTTCTAAAACATATTTATATATTTTTATGTAAATAAATATCCATGGAAAGCTTTAATAAAAGTAAAAGTCAAAATTAATTGGAGTACATATGAAATAAATAGGAAGTTTTATTGACCCTCATACAGTTAATCTTCTACCAAAACAAACTCAAATACAATATTACTTTATGTAAAATTATTGAATTTATTGCTGAATGATGCAGAAGTTGAAATACTTTCTCTATAAATACTTTTTACTTGGGTACTTGTTGATGTAATTCAGCTTTTTGGGTTATATTACATTTTTTATGTGTATACTGTGGCATCCCCAAATGGGGTATGTTGGTAGGTTGAAAGCAGTGGGGATGGGAAGGTGATGGAAAGGTGGGAAAGTTCCTGGCTATTCAGATCCGGTCACCAAATTTGGTCTTACACCAGAGTGATACTGAGAGTATCTTCCACTCCATGGAACGTGGCGCAGATATACCATATATTATTTTTAATTAATTGTGAAATAACACAAATTAATCAAATAAAATTTATTTGCGCACGCCGGGTTCGATCCCGCGACCTTCGAGAGACTTATCCCATGACCAATCGAACTGCCTGCACACAGACTGTGCCTTAGTTAGTGGGTCCATATTACTTACTTATATTTATATATTTAGGTACTTTTTGCTTACTTTTACATTACTTGTGTCTTATGTTTCATCTTGCTATATTTAGAAATTATGTGAAAAGTTATTTTTGAAATGTATGTAGAAATAAATGGAAGAAATAAAGAAAAATATTCTCAAATATATATCTATTCTTAGTGTGTCTTATACATATAGGGATGCAACGATATATTGGAAAACTGATAAATATCGATATATATACATGGATATCGACGATACGCAGATATCGATATATCAATATTGAAAAACTCAATTCATCGTATCGAAATAACGAACCAATTCCGTCTGAACGTATTTTTTCAAAGGCAGGAGCCACTATAACTCAAAGCAGAAACCGGATTCCAGCAAGCAGACTGTCAAAGTTACTATTTTTAAGCTCGGTAGCTGGTACAAACTGTACAAAATACTGGAATTAAATTTTTTTAATTAAATTAATGAAAAAAACACATTTTATTTATCTATTAAAATTTTTGTGTTTATTTACATACGTAAGTAAAATAAATTATATGCCTACATAATCGATACACGTTTGAAATAACTAAAACTACATTGGATTTCCACAAACTTTTAAAAAAAGAAGAAATGTCGATATCCACATAATTCGATATATATCGATATCGACTAATCGATATTTTTAAAAACCTTGCATTCCTTGTCTTATATCACCACGAATATAGGGGAGATGCATAAAAGTCGCCAAAATGGAGTGATGGGTGTGCCTGCTTCCCACACAATAGGGAACAAATACTTGCAGGTTGCAGGTACTTTAAAATTAAACTGTAACCCTTCGTCACGCGACAAAATTTCAGACAAAGAAAATGTGGGACATGCACCCACCCTTATGGTCATTAAAATATATTCAGGGAAAATTGCAGGCCAATCACATACACCAGTGGTTCTTCACCTTTTGTAAGACTACGAGCACTTTTAATCAAAAGAAACTTTTTTATTTATCGGTGATTCAATCCAATATTGTATTTGTTAGCCTTTCTTGAAAGATTTGAGTTTTTTAATTAACAAAACTATTTAGTAATATTCATATTGCTTGTGTTCTTGCGCGAACAATAAACTTTTCTTAATATTTCAAAGCATAACTTGAAAAAAGCGTTTATAAGTAAAAAAAAAAATACTATGCGCGCCATCTACAAAAGCGCAGAATATGAATTCTTTTGACAATCACCAATCACATCTTCGCCTTCAAAACCACTGTTACAGTGGTAAACAGCCTACACACTCTCGGTTAAGGGTGACAAGAACCAGAAAGGTATCGTTAGTAGGGGACATTGAAGGGGGCGATAAATGGGGCGGTTAGGGGAGGCGTAAAGGGGATGATTAGACTCGAGAATAACCAAGTCGACCAATGTATGTACTTTCGACGGCAATTGCGAGCGGCCTCGACTGGAGAATCTAGTCCCGGAGCTCCTTGCAATCCCCAAGGCAAGGGTAGGACTTTATATCGTGGAATAACATAATGTGGTGGTGATGTGCCATCCTGTAATGTCCCCGAATCGCGGTTCGTGATCAAACGTTCGTCCCGCCAACTATAATATTAGCCGTACAACCGAGATGTCGTAAACCCAAATAAGCGACGTTATTTTTGTGCCGAAAATAAAATATAACAATTCGAATTAACATGCTGGGTTATTTTTAAATTGGATGCGATCACGTAAACGAGGAACCAGAAGTGGATGCGGTCGGTTATAGACACAGACATACAAAACAATATAGATCTGTCCACGGGGGAAAGCAAACCAAGTTGCGAGGAGCGCAGAGCCATAGGTGGCGTGACCGTCTCCCTTTAAAAAGAAAATGTATGTTATTATAAGCCATAATTATTAGCCTGAAACACTCATCCATAGTGAAAAACCCTCCTGAGAAAAGATACATGCCGCCGACGGGAATCGAACTTGCGCCCCTCTGATTGCCGGACAGCAGCTCTATCCACTGAGCTACGGCGGCTTATCCGATGAATCTTATTCAATGTATACTAGTGTTTCATTCAACAATTACCGCTTATTACATTTTTTTTCTTTCTGGTTGTTTGCAGGTGTCAGCAGTGTAATAATTATTGCTTTAATAATTGTTACCGTTTGTGCTATGCATAAAAATCTTGTCTAACATTAGTTTATCAATTAAAAATAGAAAATATATGTTTTAGAATCCAACGTGTAGTCAGTGTGATTGTTAGCATCTATTTCCATAGAAAATGTATAGTTGCTATATAGTCCAGGCCCCCTAGCACACTCGATCGATAAGGATTGATAAGATAATTTTCGGTAACTTCTCATCGTTCCCTAGGACAACTAAAGATCTCTAACGTACAAACAAAAGTTGATGTCAATTATATTTAGGTCACTTAGTCGTTGTGAACTGTCACTTATTCTTTGGCGATCTGCATTTGTGCTAGGTTACGATGAGAAGTTACCGAAAGTTATCCTGTCAATCCTTATCGATCGAGTGTGCTAGGGGGGCGATATTGTTAAACGAAGCGCAACGTACGTTCGTCGACCCAACGTGTACCTACCTTTAGAATTATATTAAATATTATCTCCTAAATTATGGGATGTAGGAAAAAATTCATTGATATCATATGTAATGTATAATAAATCAGCATTATTTATCTTGGCCTAGGAAAATCCAAATAAAAGGGCACACTAAATAGAGTGCTTAGTAAGAAATACACACCATTATTACACCTATAAAACCGGTTTTATAGGTATAAAAAATAATATTTAAAACATCTTAATCAGTTGGGTACATATATATATATACCTGGCTTGCGCCTTAAAGCGCCCTTGAGATGATTTTCTCACGAATTTTAGTCACTGGGTCTCTAATTGTTAATTGTATCAATCTGAAATCGCCCAAACTCACGTGAAATTTATCCAAATCAGAGCATACTATGCATAAATAATATTTACTTAGGTCTGTCTTAGATCTACTCAGATTCAATTACAATCCTTCATGAAGGTTTATTGTTTAATCTGACTTTGCTTGAATGCCAAATAGAAGTCCATAATTTCCATAATATTAGAATCAAAGATTAGATGCTTAAATTATAATGGATTTTCTGAATTCGCCAATCATCTTATTGATAAAGATCATACCTTCAGTAAAAGCTCCGGTGCTAAGATTTTACAAAGAAATGGTCATGGTAACAGGCTAAATAATTTAGAAGCACTCGAAATAAAGAATTGAGGGGATACCCGGCGGTGATTTTTCCATGCAAACGTATTCCCTATTTATCTCTCTGGATTTTAACCCTAGATAAAATATTGTTTTTACATAAAATAGGTATCAACTACTAGCGTGTCGGTACTTTTTGATAAGTTACGTTTTATAGAAGTTATGACCTTCCAAAAATCAATAAAATGGACTGGTTTAAACGCCGTCAAAAGACGTTCAGTATACAAACTAGACAATGTTTTTTTAAAAAAAAAAAGCAAAACGTACAGAAATAGAATAGTTTTTTCTTATGTAGTTGGTAAAAAAAAATTGAAAATCAGTCCACTTTTGGAGGATAAAAGTGGGGAATACAAAACCTGAATTTTAGTTAGGTATTAGTAGCCCGAGGTGCATTGTCCCTTTCGCTCAATATCCGGTGGAGTAAGGGCAACAGTGACAGCAACAATTTAGTAAAATCTATTTTTCAAATTTCTTCACCACCGGGTTTCATCCAAATCCTTAATAATCAGTTAAATGTGTCCTATAGTCCGATATTAGGGATATTTTCCATAAAGTAGTATCACCAGTGACGTTTTGTCCCTGTAGTCATGATATGGTAACTCATTAGATATTACCTGTCTCTTTCTCTCTACGAGTAACTCTCTCACTATGTAAGATGTTAATTTCACTCTGTCACTGTTTTATATTATGTTTTGTCTCTTTCTATATGTACATATGTATAAGCTCACACAATGTATTTTTTTATCAGTTTAATTTTATACCCTGAAGATGCTTGTGTTAAGCGAAATCGGTCAGTATTATTAAAAAAAGTAATAAATGAATCGTCGTTACAAACAAAGTTATTATTTTATTTCAATCCATAATTTCCCACTAAAGTCGCAAGTATAATATTATAATTGTTAGACATGATTTCACTCACGCGTAGCACATAAATCCATTCAATCAGCGATACGAATTGCAGTCACGATTGAATTTGCGAAGTTTCCTTTTAAGCCAAGTTACGAGCTACGAATGTATTATGTAGTGGAAGGGATGGTAGCGGTACAAGCAATAAGGGAACTAATATGATTTACCTCCCCCAATACCGTGTTTGTAAACTTACAATTTCTCCCAAGGTGTAACGTCAGCGTTACCGTTTTACTATTTATTTAATTATATGATATCCATAATATAAAAATTTATGTTTGTTTGTTTGTTCGTAACTTATGCGCGGCCATACCGTTCGATGCGATGAAACTTTGGGAATATGTTGTGCGCCGGGATGGTTATAGGATAGTGAGCTCTGGCGTCATCAAATTATTTCGTATACTATTCATACGATTGCGATTAAAATTTAATCCGATTGAATTTCTTTTTTTTATTGTTGTAAACATGCACTATACTGGTGAGCTCTGGCATTATGAAATTTGCATAAAAATTTAATAGGTCACGCGAGTTGTTGGAAAAATGGGTGTATTTTATGGAGTTAGGTGGCAGGGAAAAAAGGCTGAGGGGAGAGGTGTGCGGGAGGGGGGGAGAGGGGAAGGCGAAGAAGGTGGAAGCGGAATGCGTGAGGGGAAGAGGAAGAGGAGTCGGAAGGGGAACGGGGACGAATGGGAAATGACACGAAGGGAGAAATAATTTATTTATTTAATTGGCATTGCAACGCATGCCGGGTATCAGCTGGTACATGATAATTTAATAATATGCTAATTAAATTACACAGAACCCATGCAGAACAACGCAGGACGGTTGTGGCGAGGATAAAAATCACGTGTCGCGCGGGACGTTTCTCGAACGAATATCAGTGACTTTGATAATAAAATTTCATGATTTGCACATTTTGTTCAATGCTATATATAACCTTCCATGGTGATTTTCCGTACATTAATAAACAAATGAGAAAACATTTGACAGATGTCACTTTAACAACATGACTGCTATAACCTAACAAAGTTCGAGCATCCCTCTTGAAAGACCCTATATTATAATTATGTACTGATATTTATTTCTGCATTATGTAAAAAATTGCACAAAAATAAGATTGGGTACTTTCGGGAACTCTGATAAAACGTCTAAAATAAATATTTGAACTTCAAAAGAGCACTGGTACTTGGTACTTCGGTGTCTGTAATTTCAGACAGCTGTAGAAGAAACTTGAGTTCAGGGAGTATATAGTATTTGTCTTCACAAAGAATAGCGTACTCGCATTCATCTGTGCGCTGGCATACGATATTTTTCATATCACACGGAACCGGAGACAGAGTTAGTTCATGTGAATTCTTTTGCAACTTTAATAAGATTTATAAAACTAGAAAGGCTTCACTGAACTGAAGCGTATAGCAAGGATATAAGATAAGGCTTCTTTAAAATCTTCACAAAACTGGCAATCTTTTTGACAGATTTCCCTGCAATATGATGGATTGCATTCCATGTTTAGAAGACAGGCGTCAGGTGGGAGTGCTGTGTTAGTTCTAATGGTATTTTAATGGAAGGCGCTCGAAATAACTAATGTCACTGAATTCTTCCGCATCTACATGTGTGCCCAACATTAAATATGTAATTACACAGAATAATTGAAATTTCGGCACTGGAATGAAGTTTTTTTACATTAGCTGTACACAGGAGGCCCTGAGGAAAATAATTTCCCTCTGGGCCTATGTCATCTTTGGGATGCTGTGTGGAGGGTATTTTAGGGAAAGGAAGGAGAGGAAGTTCTGGGAAAGAAAGGGTGTGAGAGGTGGGTAGGAATTATAGGTCAGTGTGTCCAGGAGCGATAGACGTATGAATCCCTCCCCTCCAGCGACGGGCGACACACTTGTCTGTCTCATGTAGTACTACTACTGACCTCTGTTGAATCACCTTAAAACTACCTATTCTAACGACATCTGTTGAGAAACATTGAAACTACATTCATATTCACATACACTACAGTACGATACATACATAAAAGATTTTATTCAGTATACCTAGTTTTAAATGACTTTTAAAAACATGGTTTTTACAAAGAAATTTGGCTCTCAATAATCGTTGTACTGTTGATATTATTTGACACTTCTGACAAATAAATGAGTTTGCCGACCTAAAGGAACGTAGCATGAAACCTAAAGTAAGGCATTTCTCAAATACGATAAACGCTCTCCAAGCATTATAGCACCAATAACATCGACACTTTTGCAACACGAATTATTAATCAGTTATCTTATATATTTTTCACTTTTTTCCGAAAAAACCACACCCTCCACACCACGCAACAATAATTAGTCATCCTGTCTGCCGCCAGAGGGAGGGATCAGTTTTAAAACCACCCCATATAGTCCAGTCAAGAAGTACATCCGTGCTTGCAAAAGGTCCGATCTTTCTGAATTTTTTATATGTTGTTAGGACCTAAACCAATATTAAAAAAACAGATTTGCAATTTCCAAAGTGCTGTGCGAGCGGCGGTGTACCCAAAAAACCATGAAATTTTCGGACTTTTTTCAGTTTTTGCTCAATATCTCAGTGAAGGAAGGGTCTGACTGGTATAGTTGTCCAATACTATTTTAAAGTAGACTAAATTTGATACAATTTGAGACCAAAGGGAGTTCTGTACAGCAATTGGTTTTTAAGATACAGTTTTTCGAAAATCAACAATTTTTTCCAAAAAATTTTTTTTTCTCGAAATGGTCATTTATTTTGTGGAATATTTTCTAAAATACGCATCCCACGTCAAATATTATGAGAAATTAAGTTGTAGTAAATTTAATTATCTTTCATTTGAGACCAGATTCGTACATGTAGGCCCAGCGGTTCACTCAAAAATGTCAGGTAACGGACGGATATTCCCTAAGTGTTTTCGTTGTCCCCTCTTTTGACCTCCTTACCCGTACCCGGTTTCTTCCAGGGCAGCTCTCAGAGTGTTGCGAAATGTCTATCCGTCCGAGCGTGTGTTTTGTGTGTCGTGAGGACCTCGACACAGGTCCTGTTGTGATCATCAAAGAACGAGGAATTCGAACATTAATTGAAGTGAGTCAAAAACGTGGTCTCACAGAAAATAAAAATTTCCTCTAAAATTTCAAACAGGAAGAGATATACAGCTGTGTGTAACGTTGAACGAAGGGATTCTGCTTCCCAACCGAAGACTTTATCGACAAGATTATCAAGTAAACTGGCTCCTACCTTGAGAGGGATTTGAATTTTGTGTGGTGATGCTATCACCGAATAATTTCTCGGGCAACAAAGCAAACTGCCCTTGGCAAGAAGGAATGTGCTCCGTACAGTTGAGAAGTTGGGCATGAGGCAAACTATTTTAGATACAGCTAAACGCCGAGGTGACGATTGGAGGAGCGCCTCCTCGCCATTGGCGACCTGGTTGCTGCAGACGGGACCCACAGATTGTGCTACGTGAGCCTATTAAGATTACCACCTGCTACTGGGAATAAGAGAGGGTATCGTCCAGCCAGTAATTCTGAAGAAGCGATGGAGTATGTGTACGATTACTTATTGGAAAACAGTGATGAATGCCATTTTTATGTATCCCTGATGTCAGAACAGCGAAAACTTACCTTCAAAAACGTTTTAGATCCAACAAAGGGACACTCGTCTGCTTCATAAACACCGGCCATAAAATTTTGTATGATGATTGGTACAAGGAACAAAAATGCGGTGCGCAGCAAGAGCGGTTGAGAGTTGTAAAGGCAGCAGCAGAAATCATCGTTGAAGATACCCGCTCACAAGTTCATAAAACCAGACAATATCCCAACTAGGAGGATTTCTTCAACAATGTTGATTCTGTCATCCCTGAGTCAGTACAGCTATTTTTTGAGACTGTTGTTCTCAAAAACAAGCGTGGCCTCCTTGAAACATGGAAGAAGAAGTGTGTGTTATTTTCTCATGCTCTGATAGTGCTGTACGAACTCGATCTTTTGTTTCCTCCCTTCTGTATCCTCACCACCAATAGGAAAATAAGCTTTTATCCAATTTGTCTACGACAATACGGAGGTGAACGTTAACACCATAGATGGGGATAACACATATCATGAGATGGAAGGCATTGTGTGCATGACCCCCCCGAGAGCAGTAATGCGAGACAAAAACATCCCACGTATGCAGAACTATGTTTCTGCTCAAAATGTGACCTCCAGCAGGGAAGTACAAATCAAATGAAGTACAAACGGCGCTTTAGTGGGAGAAGACGCCGACCTGCTCGTTCTTCTCAATGGTTTAGGCGCTGAAGAAACAAAAGTCTACGTACAGAAGAGCACGAAGGGCGAAGATGGTTGCTGTCACTACTCTACGACCTGCTACAACCACCAGGGGTGCTAGCATGGTAGTCATTGTAAACTGTAACCTATTCATTTGCGATCTGCAGTTGTCCTAGGGAACAATGAGAAGTTACCGACAATCGGTCGGTAACTTCATATCGATCGACCGTGCTAGGGGTGCAGGGACGTTATATACTATTCACCCAAGCGTTTACTGGGTGCGATACTATCACAGCACCGTTTGGCCAAGGAAAACCAAAATCACCACACTCCTTAGCAAGAGTGAACCACTTGCTGAGCAAGTGGAGGTCGTCCTTCGTCCACCCCAAAAGCCGTGAGAGAAGCAGACATCAAGTGCTTTGTGGCTTCATATGGGGGTGACATCGCGAGGGATACTTTGGATTTCCTGAGATATAAGACGTTTGTCACTTCAATGAGCATAAACCTCGCCCGTTGCCACAGGCCATATGCCGCAGGCCACCATGCAGCAAGGTGCTACCTCCAAGTGCAGAAGTAGCGATGTGTCAACTAGAATCCCACTGATTGGGGGTGGAAGCTGTCTTCTCAGGGACTCACCCCCATCCCCACCACCGTTAATCCCGCACCTCCCGCACTTCTGCGAAAAATTTCATGTAAATGCAAGAAAGGGTGCTCTGGGAGCTGTGCAGATGCAGAAAGGCTGGACTCCACTGCTCAGTCCTCTGGCAAATTGTGCATGGTACACGATAAAGATGACCCGACTGCAGACTGGACGCCTCTCCCAGCGTCTATCACAGCCTTCGAAACACCATCTTTGTGCGAGCCCAAGCCCGTGCCATCTAAGATAAAAAGAATGGCATGATTTGCCCATCAAAACACAATCCTACATAATTTATATTAGTTTTCTTTTTTGAGTAAATGTAATTTGTCCTTATAGTAGGTACCATGATGTTTGTACAAGCATTTTAGTATGTAGGTATATAAAACAATTTTTGATGATCACGTAATTCCCGATAGGTAAATTATCTTATTCTTTTTTCATCAAACAATTTGTTAACAATAACAAAAATAAATAAATTGTAACTGTTTGATAAGTAAAGCCATAAAAAGACGTGGGATCAGTTTATTTGCATTTCCCCCAAAACCCACTTTGACTTTGGTTATCTGCAATTTTTGAGAGAACCGCTAGGCCTACAGGTAGCAATTTGGTTTCAAATGAAAGCTAATTAAATTTACTACAACTTCATTTCATATAATATTTGAGGTGGGAATCGTATTTTAGAAAATATTTCACAAAATAAGTGACCATTTCGAGAAAAAATCATTTTTTGGAAAAAATTGTTGATTTTCGAAGAACTGTATCTTAAAAACCAATTGCTATATAGAACTCCCTTTGATCTCAAATTGTAGCAAATTTAGTCTACTTTAAAATAGTGTTGAACAACTATACCGGTCAGACCCTTCCTTCACTGAGATATTGAGAAAAAACTGAAAAAAGTCCGAAAATTTCATGGTTTTTTGGGTACACCGCCGCTCGCACAGCACTTTGGAAATTGCAAATCTATTTTTTTAATATTGGTTTAGGTCCTAACAACATATAAAAAATTCAGAAAGATCGGACCTTTTGCAAGCACGACCCCCTTTTCATGTTTAACTTGACTGGACTAATATGTATACATGAATACATCCCTAGTGAAGTCCAATCATTATTTATCATTTAAACTTTGAAAAGCCAAGCTTCCGCGACCGAAAACTCTATAGTTCATGGTAATAAGAAATGAGAAGAGATTCTGGAAAGAAATATGGTTTTATAATAGATATAATTTAACGACCTCCGTGGTCGAGGAGTAAGGCTATAAGGCTCTTTCTCATCTCTTTCCCACCCCCACTACCTTCAGCCTCAACATACCACAATTGGCGATGCCATTGTCTCACTGGCTCTAGACGGGAGCGGTTGGGACTCTTGAACGGTATTCTCTTTCAATTTTATTTTTAAAATATAAGGGACGGGTAGGAGTCTGTGGTTCAGTGTGTCCAAGAGTGAAGAATTGTGAAACCATTCCTTACGCATACGCGCCTCCCAAAACAGTCTATATTTTCATAATAACTTCCTTGTGTTTGCAAAATTCGGACTTCCGAGTCTCAATCACAAGACACAACCGATTTCTTTGTCTTTTTCTACTTTCATATTCCTTGAAGTTTGTTAATATAATTTTACAATTCAATACTTCTCTGAACTACTTTTGAACGATCATAATTTTTTAAATAAGCAATGTCACGACGTCAAAGTAATTTCAAAGAAAATAAACTGAAATTATTATGATATCCGAGATCTCGTGACGAGAAAAGGCATGAATAAGTTTACCTTCAAGAAATTATTAACTTAATATTTATAAGGAAAAAAATTAACACGCTAAAATCACTCGCGTTCAGCGTCATGCAATATTTTAATAATATTTAAGTACAAAATATTCAAATAAATAACATTATTATTCTACGGTTAAAAAGAGAAAAACTTTTTTGTGCTTTTTTGGTAGAAAGCAGTCACTTTCACTGTTAAGAAATAAAACAATTACTTTGATACGTTTTTAGATTTTCACGGCCAAAAGCATTTTCGTTGTTTGTTTTTGGGGTGTTATGCCGTGTTGTGCTACCTCCTCTGTAGATCGACGGATCTGCCGGATCTGCCCTGATGATGGACACTGCAACGCTGTCCGAAACGTTGGCTAAAGAAGGAGGTAGCACAACACGGCATAACACCCCAAAAACAAACAACGAAAAAAAAACAATTACTTTGTTTAAAACATGACGTTTAGTCCCAGTAGATATAATAAGGTAACCCATTATGTGCAAGTACATCCGTCTCTTTCTTTCTATTATTATGTATGATTTTAATTTCATAATTTCTCAATATTCCTTTATTTGATGTTATATTTTGTCATTTTTCCATATGTATATACAGAGTGTCTTTTTTCAAATTTTTCCGGTAGGTATTCCAACTTTTTTTTCCCGTACAAAAAGACCTACATATTAAAAATCCTCAGTGTAAGGTACAATCTTACCCGATAAATTTGCTGTAAGCCTGCCGGTCGCAATTGTGGCGACGTTGGATTGGCCTGTATCGTAACAGTGGCAAATAACGGTGCTGGCCGCACACGCCGGACTAATTTTATCGTTTTATCAAAAAAGTTTCTCTAAAAGTACATTTTTTTACTTGTACTGTCATGGAGAATCCCTTCTCGAACTTAATGCACTTTTCCCTCGGACACCCTGTATAAGCTCATGAGTTTAATTTTAGACCCTGATGCGGTGACCAGACTCGTGGCGAGCCACGACAACCCTTGACAAGTCCCACGTGTGTGGTCAGACCGCGTGCCGACGCCTGCGAGAGCGTGCCATAGCTTGCCGTTGACCCGGGACCCGGTGGATATTTCGGCCACCAAGCGACAAGCTCGGAAAGCTTCAGTATAACTTATGAACTGGCCCGGTGCGGTCGGCGTTTTTGCTCCGTGCGGTTTATCGTAAATTGCGATAAAATGTAAAATATATTATTTTTATGTTACAGATTTTTAATGCACTAGTAAAATTTATTACGACTGGATCTACACAATAGCCCTAAATAATATTTTTTTTAAAGATTTATTATTTATTACAAGAATTTTTTTTTAATTATTGAATATCTCTTATTTATAATAAATAATAACTTTTTTAAGGTTATTCCCTATGTAAGTTTAAAGTAATTAATAAGACGAGTGATCCTGGGTTCGAGTCCCAGTCTTAATTTGGAAGGCGGGAATGGGTACCGCAGCCCCGGGAACCATCTATTGGATAACAAACACCTCTGCCATGGGTCACCCCAAGTAGTTTACTACGTTTGGTGACTTAGCAGGGGTGTACGGGTTCATGGGGTAAGGTTTGTCTAGGTCTTGGCGGTGGATGATATAGACACACTGAACCCCAGATTCGTACCCAACCGTCATTCCTTATTCCTTCCCAGAACTTATTTTCCATAAAAATACCCTCCACATAGCATCCCCAAAGATGACATAGGGAAATTATTTTCCTCAGGGCCTCCTGTGTGGACATAATGTAAAAAAAGGGTGCGCCGTTACCTTTTAATTTTTTTGTGTGTAGTTCTCTTTCATATTTTTGTTTAGATTTATTATAAAATAAAATAAAATTCTACGAAGAGATAACACACGAATGAACAAAATACTAGAATTTAAAATAAATTATCTGGTACGGTTTCTGTAAATTTGAATCATCCACCATCTCTTTCGGCGAACTCTTCGTTTTTTTTTAAAAATTTAGTACAAATAAGTTAGGGCAAATGTGACAGCCGATGTAGTTGCCTCGATGTCCGCCATGCTTGGGCGCTCCGAACGCAAGCTTATGCACGAGTGTGGTGACCAATATTTGCGTGCCATAGCTTGCCGAGTCGTGCCACGAGCGCGCTCGGCACGTATGAGGCCGTACCATGAAGATGCTTGTGTTAAGTGAGACCTGTCGGTATTAAAAAAATTATATAAATAACTTGTGGTTATGAACAAAGAAATTGTTATATTTCATTACATTTTTTTGTACTTTTTGAACTTTACCTTGAACATTAATTTGTGTACATTTATGATTGTAAATCGGATCACACACTGATGTCATTATTATCTACATGAAGATTCATACATTGTATCATCGAAGAAAAAGATAATACTAATAAATCGAAAACAAAATATGAAAAAGAACAAAACACAGAAAAATAAAAAGGTAACGGTCGCAACCGGGACTCGAAGCCAGGATCTCTCATCTTACCGGGACAAGCGCCTCAAACAACTCGGTCACTGAGATATCACTTTTTTTTTTAATTTTGTCAATATTATATTTCAAATTCACAATTAACAATAAAAAATAAGAGGTCTCAATGACCGAGTTGTACCGGAAAGACGAGAGATCAGGGGTCGAGTCCCAGCTGCGACCGTTGCTTAATTAAGTACCCTCCACAGCATCTTCAAGGATGAAATCCTTGAAGATGTTTCCCACAGGAGGCTGTGTGGACCTAATGTAAAAAAAAAAGTTCAAGAGAGAGATTTAAGGTAGAGATGAAAAGTGGGAATTTCCCAGGTAAATTGGTCAGAACCTGCAATTCTCAGCGCGCAACGTCATTCCATCGTCAGCTATGGAGCTAAGAGATATACTTTTAGTTGTGTATTTTATGATTATTCGTCATGTAGCCAAACACTCGGGGTCACCTACGTCAGTGGTGGTGGTTATCCAATAAATGGTTCCCGGGGCTGTGGTACCCTTACCTGCCTTCCAAGTTTTAACACAGGAAAGATTATACCTATATTATAGATCATCCAGTTGATTAGTCAGAATCTCCAAATAATAAGTTCTGAGATAATGAGGAAAGCAATATTCGAATGCTCACCGTAAATCAAATATTATTTACACACGTCCGTGTTTTACATATTAAATCTTACTAATATTTTAAACGCGAAAGTTTGTATGGATGTATGTGTGTTTGTTACTCTTTCACGCAAAATTTACTGGATGGATTTTAATGAAACTTTACAATAATGTATCTCATACATCAGAATAACATATAAGTTATAATTTATAAAACTAGCTATTTATTTTCAATATATTGAAATTAATAATTATTGTTTAATAGAAAATGTCAAAATTTGAAAATGACATTTTGCAAAACTTTTTTGCAAATTGTTAAATCAAATTCTATTTTAGAAAATATTTAAATTAGTGTATTTATTTGTAGTACTCGCTTAATACTTTGAATCGAATCAAGAATTATAGATATTTTTAATAAATAAGTTAAGAATTTTGGTATAAACGTAAATGGGACCTAGGAAAAGAAAATAGATTACTCAAAGTACTAATCCTACCCAGACGAAGTCACGGGCAGAAGCTAGTATACTATAAAATAAAACCGGGAGGTAATATCCTACTAGTGACCCAGAGAACACCAACAATTTGTTTAATTAACTACAAGCTTTTCTGCATTATAATTGACTAGCTTATGCCCGCGACTTCGTCTGCGCAGGATTAGTTCTTCGAGTATCCTATTTTCTTTTCCTAGGTCCCATCTATGAATATAACACAATTATTATTAACCTATTTATTTAAAATATCTATAATTCTTAATTCTATTCAAAGTATTAGGCAAGTACTTCAAATGAATTCACTAATTTAAATATTTTCTAAACTAGAATTTTGATTTAACAATCATTGTTTTGCAAAATGTCATTCTCAAATTTTGACATTATATATTAAAGAGTAGATAATTATTATTTTTAATATATGGAATATATCTAGCTCTATTAATTATAGCCTATATGTTATTCTGATGCATGAGCAATATTATTGTAAAGTTTCATTAAAATCCATTCAGTAGTTTTTGCGTGAAAGAGTAACAAACATACATACATCCACACATCCATACAATTTGGTGGTGATTATAAGCAATCTGAATATTATACCAAATAGGTGCACTTTTACATATAACTGCACACTAAATTCAAATTTCGGTGTTTCGGAGATGTTTGACTAATCAAATGGACGACGATCGATAAAATTAATAAATATTTTTTGACCCGCATACAAACTATGGTCCAAACAATTTTTATGCAAAGTTTGCCACCCTGGTTATACCCCTAATGGAGTCGATATAATATGATATTTTCCAATAGATTTAAATTATTTTGAACGATTTTCCCTCGGAGTCCCTCACTTAAATTGATGTGAATAAATGATACTACGATCAAAAGAGGACGTTTTGAAGCGAAGCTCTGTGTGTAGATACTCTTGTTAGGATCGTTTTAGAAAATCTCACATATCACGAGGCGAGGATTGAAGGATGTGTGTTGGTGAGCCGCGGTGATGGGGAATGAGGCGTTCCTTAGTAAGAAACTGAGATACATTGGCCCCACTAGTTAAGAGTGATTGACCAGCGCCTGAGAATAAAAGTTTCAAAATGCTACATTGAAACGCAAATGATACATTGGCCCCACTAGTTAAGAGTGATTGACCAGCGCCTGAGAAAAAATGTTTAAAAATGCTTGTACAGGGAGGTTCCAATGAGAAAGATCGATTATTACCCCTATCAAATTTTTAAAATTAAAAATTAAATATCTTTTTATTTAAATTCAAAACTTTCTTTAATATATACCTACATTCAAGTAAGCAATAAAAATGCTCAAAACGCACGATGATCAATTATTAAATATCGTGTATTTTTAAATCATAAGTATTTATGACTTTTCAATAATGTCTAAATTAAATAAGTGTGTAAAAAAATATTGAAATATTTTGGTTTTTAAGACCTTAAATAAATAAAAAAACTGAGGTATTTTTGTCACAAAACACGTTCTCGGATTTATTTTTTAATGATTTTAATTTAACTAAAATTTAAATTTTTAAAACTTTACATGTTTGTAATAAGCATTAACTTTGTGGCTCGCCATAATTTACAATAAAATATATAAATTTGTTTTAGACCACTTTAATTTTAATATATTGAATAATAATATATTGAATGCTAATATATTGAATAACCAAATTAATTTATCGGTTAGTCCCATCCTAGATATTTTTCCAATAAACCGCTCTGTTATTGCTGGATTTCCCGCAACTACCCCCCTCCCCCTTTGACCTCCCACTCCAGCACCTAAATGTTTGGTATATATCTATCAATATTTTGTATCATAGGTTAGTTTTAATATTCTCCTGCCTTCGTCAGTTCGTTCCGAAACCGGTAGAGTGTAATTAAAATTAAAGTGGTCTAAAACAAATTTATATATTTTATTGTGTTTATTTTAAAACTTTGTTTACTATTTTCGTTGTTTGTTTTTGGGGTGTTATGCCGTGTTGCGCTACCTCCTTCTTTAGCCGGCGTTTCGGACAGCGTTACAGTGTCCATAATTAGGGCAGATCCGACGATGTGCCCTGATGATGGACACTGCAACGCTGTCCGAAACGTCGGCTAAAGAAGGAGGTAGCATTTTTTCCGATGATTTAATAGTTATTCTGTTAATCGGGACGGAGACAAATCCAACAAATCAAATATCATAAAAATCGGTCCATCCGTTCTTGAGTCATAAATGGTGTAACTAACCCGACTTTGTTTTATATATTAAGATTGTTAAACAATGAACATAATTTTTTTTTTTTTAAATATCCTTTTGGGGAGCCAACTGTCTGGGGATCATGGGACAATCAAAACTATGGCACTTATTTCCAGCGAGTCAATTCCAATTACAATTATTTTTTCTCTAGAATGACTGGGCAGCTGGGGCTTCTGAGTGAAAAACATTCGAAAGGGGATGGGGAGGCGAAAAACTTTAGAAAACTCCTCTCCAGCCTGTTAGCGGAATATATTCATCAGCGTCACACGTTATCTTAATTAGCAAGTGTCAGTCTGGGTGTCTGGCGGGCGTATCTTGTATCTGCCATGTCAATGGTATGCCTGGACTAAGTGAGGTTGTTTCTGTCAGAGGAGGAGAGGACTAATGCGTCCCCCTCCTTCCTCTCAGGACCCTGGACACGTGACGAGGGTCCAGCGAGTCCTCCTGGGAAACAGGAACGAGTAAACTGTTTGCCACTTTTGAGTAGTGCTGTGTCAAATGTAAATAACCGTTGAAATTAGCTGCTAAATGTCGTTAAAGCCCAACGGCTCTTGATTAAATCTATTTTTACTTGAATACCGCGAGAACTATTTATTTATTTTACAACCAACACCTCTATCACAGGACACCCCTAGATGTTGGTTACTTTTGGTGACTACTTAAGTGACAGGGGTGCCCGGGTTCATGGCGTAAGGCTCCTCCGGGTCTTAGCGGCGGATTCACCTGCCATCTTCTGCATGGCAGGCCGGATCGGGGGAGAGACTAGTTGAGGGATACCTTTTGATCTCTTCAGCGGGACCCTATCGGAACATCGCTTTGCACCGCAGTGGGAGGGTCTGATTCATACATCAGTTACTCGTGAACACTCCGATTTCCAGATTCCTACCCACCCCTCATACCTATTTCCTTCCCAGAACATCCCCTCCTTCCTTTTCTAAAAACACCCTTCACACAGCATCCCGAAAGATGACATAGCCCCATGAGGGGAATTATTTACAACAGAGCCTCCTGTGTGGAGCCTGTAAAAAAAAAATAACTTCATCCCAATAGTTGGGTTTTCCGCGCGTTTTTTTCCCTAATATAATTACTTGAATCGTTTTTCATAAACGTCGGCGTTATTATCAGCGGTTTTTTTTTCAATACTTAAAATAACCGTTGTAAATAATGGTTTAGAAATAACGCCGATGATGTCAGCCGTTGGCGTTAAATAAAATTGTTTCGAGTCGACCGCCGAGGAGAGGAAGGAGTTTGGAAAAGAACCAGAGAAACAGACGTGACGAAGGTTTCATTCCGTATGATTGCCGCTATCATTTGTCTGGGGTCTTTATGTGGATATTAACTGTTAACCCCGGCCCGCTTTACTTTTCCGCAATTAATACGATGTAAGGTATTGTCTTTAATTTATTTCATTGTAAAATATGTTTTTACTGACCAGCAATATCGTGCCAGGCATACATAATAAAATATCACAGTAAATGCAATGTGGACGAATTTCGTCATAATATAATCCGCCACTTCTGGACACAGTGACCCCCACACTCCTACCAATACTCATACATTTTCATCTATCCCAGAACTTCTTCTCTCGAGGCTCTCGACTAGCATTCCGAAGATCGCGGGTTCAAATCGCTGCGGGCGCAAGAAAATTTTGTTTGAATGATTTGTGTAATTTCACAATTCAATTATTTGTAATCATATTTGCGAGGAGTTCCAGTGGAGATACTCTCAGTATCGTCCTGGTGTAAGACCACCATTCGGAATTAAAATGTTACTTGAAATGGCTTTAGCCGTGTTTGATGACCAGATCTGAATATCCAAGTACTTCCCCGTCTTCCTTTTTTTCCATCTCCTCCCCCATCCCTCTACTGTAAGCCCTTAACATTTGGTGATGCCATTTTTTCAGTCTCGCCAGGTGTTTGGGAGCAATTGGAACTCTAACGCGGTATTCTGACAAAAAAATAAAAAGTCTTTTCCTTATATAAACCCTCCAGACAGCATCTTAAAGATGACATAGGGCCTGAGGGTGATTATTTTCCTCAGGGCCTAATGTGTATCTACATGTGTCTCTACAGATTATGTGTCTAACGCCCTTCGTTCACGCAGCTATTTACAAGCGACTAAATCGCCGCTACCCGCTACCTGTCATACTATTTTGCTAGTGCAGCGCATAGCGGCGTTTACAAACACTAATAATAGTATGGAGGGTACAGACGAGCAGCGATCGCTTCGCTTGAAAGTAGCTCCATAGAAGAACGACGTACGAGTCTATAGTCTATCTGCGTCGTAGACCATAAACTAGTAGATACATATAGGCATTCAAATACCGAACTGACCATTTTTACCAATAATTCCAAGGCCATTTTCGCTTGTACATACACGCAATGTTTATATGAGATACTTTTTAGAAACAGAAATAGCTTAGCGACGTAGCGAACGTTCGGGCAGTTTGAAAAGTCGCTTGGGGGCAAGTCTGACCATCCACAGAACAAATAAATGTGAAGATAAAATCGTAGACATTATCTCTTAGTGCTCTTTGTTCCAACAATGCTTGTAAGGGGATATATTTTATACAAAAGGACAACACCATTTTTTAAGGCTTATTATGGTAGGTGTATTTTACTCAGCGGCGATTCGTGACAATTTTGTAAAAATAAACCACATTTTGATTGATTTAAAAGGTTACACATATTTTTTTGCTAATTCCTTCTTGAAGACTAACTTGCAGCTTTTTACCTAGTGACCCGAAAGTTGATCCCCCACAGCTGGCCCCCCGAGAGTTGCGTTTTTTTATGGACAAAACTATTTATTCATATTCGTATTGCATGTGTAAGGGCGCAAGCAATTAATTCAAATGAATATTTTAAATCATAACTTCTAAAAAGCGTTAACTAAAGTAATTGAACTCAGGTCATCTATGAAAGAGAAGATTGTGAATTCTTAACATTTCAAAGAAAATGAATTCTTAACATTTCAAATAACTTGTAAAAAACGTTTATCCATAAAATAATTATACGCGCGCTATCTATAAAACAGTGAAATATGAATTCTTTTGATCATCATCTTAAGGTGATGCTCAAATCATCTTAAGAGCGATTGACCAGCAGCTGAAAATAAAAGTTTAAAAATGCTTGTAACTGTACAAAGAGGTTCCAATGAGAAAGATCGATTATTCCCTGTATCAAATTTTAAAAATTAATAATTTAATATCGATTTATTTCATTCAAAACTTGTTTTAATATATACCTACATTCAAGTAAGCAATAAAAATATTCAAAACGCACGATGATAAATTATTAAATATAGTGTACTTTTTGTAAGTATTTTTTGATTTTTCAATAATTTATAAACAAAATAAGTGTTTAAAAAAAAAAATTGAAATATTTTAGTTTGTAAGACCAGAAAAACTGCGGTATTTTTGTCACAAAATACGTTCTCGGATTTATTTTTTAATGATTTGAATTTAACTAAAATTAATTTTTTTTAAACTTTGTTGACTAGATTATGTATTGATTTATTTTGTTGCATGATTATATGATTTTAAATTTGTGTTTTTTAATAGAATCTATCGTTTGAAAATTGAACACATCTGTCAACGACCAACGGTATAACCTTAGTATATTAAAAATACACTTAGTTTTTCAAAATTTTAAACTGCGTGTTCCAGATAAAATAACAATCTTTCAAAATCAATCTATGTTTTTTTTATAAAAAAGGGTCAATGCGTCTGGAATTTGATTTAAATAGGACTAAATTCCGGTATTCTCTGGTAATACCCTCTAGGTGATGCTCAAAAATAATCCATAACCTACTCATTCATAGATGGCGGGATAAGAATTATTTTAAGGAAAAACTCACTTTTTACAAGTTGAGCTTTAATATTTTAAGACGAATTAATTGTTTGCTTCTCTACATACGCAATATGAATACGAATACATAGTTTTGTCCATAAATGAACTCAAATCTTTCAAGAAAGGCTAACAAATACAATATTAAATTGAATCACTAATGCAATATTGTATTTGTTAGCCTATCTTAAAAGATTTGAGTTTTTTTATGGACAAAACTATTTATTCACATTCATATTGCGTATGTACGGGCGCAAACAATTAATTCAAATGAATATTTTAAATCATAACTTCTAAAAAGCCTAAACTAAAATAATTGAACTCAGGCCATCTCTGAAAGAGAAGATTGTGAATTCTTTTAAATATCACCTAAATATTATTATTATTTAAATGTATAAATGTTTGCAAGCTTAATCCGGGCGGAAATTTTCACTGCGCTACTGAAATCTGAAACGACTGAAACCGTCCCTTTCAAGGACTGATAAAGTTTTTTTATAATGAATTGATTGTGGAAGGAAATGTTGTCAGTCACGTCAAAGTTTATCCCTGAAAGTTTTTTTCACAGATTTGACCAAGAAATAAAAGGGAAAAAACTAATCGTTTCCACTGATGAATGATGGAGTAACAGTCAAGAGTTTCTCGCGTCCGCTATGACAGGCGGGGCGGAAGAATGTATTCCTACTCAGAAAGTTTCAATAGACTATTATTCGCCAATCCAAATCTTTCTTCAAAGCACCATCTGTTGTCTAAAAAAATAACTTTTTACGCGCGCTTCGTAACAGATTCGTAGCCTAGTTTTTTTCATGACAGGTTTTTGTATTACAATGGAGAAAGCACGTTGTATTTTTTTAAAATAAAATGTGTTTGCAAACATTGAAATGTTAAATAAAAACCTCCCTCACAGTATCAAACAAATTAAGCTAAAAAAAAACTATATTAAGGACATTAAATATTGGCTTAAGGAACTTACGTAAAAATAACTCATCCGTTTGCTTTGAAACTTTGGTGAGTTGTTGTGCCCGGAAGGTTTCTATATATAGGATGCGCTCTGGCGATTATAATACGTGGCGCGCTAGTTGATTGAAAAATTGTGTATTTCATATAGTTTAGCGGCAGGGAGGATAGGAGGGAGGGGGAGGGTAATCCGTAAGGAGGAAGGGGAGCGGGGGTGGGTATGGGGACGCATGCCGGGAATTCGCTAGTATTTTATAAATGTAAAAATTATAATATAGTGATTAAATAAAAAAAAGTCCACATTCGAATTATTAGCCCTCGTGTACAGGAGCCAGTGTTACCCTTCATAGCCCAGAGGCCTTAGCACGCTTGCTCTATAACGATCGATAGGATAACTATCGGTAACTTCTCATCGTTCCCTACGACAACTGCAGATCGCAAACGAATAGGTGACAGTTCACAATGACTAAGTGTCCTTAATATATTCGATATTAACTGTCGTTTGTACGTTTGAGATCTGCAGTTGTCCTAGGGAACGATGAGAAGTGCTAGGCATGGTCGATCGATATGAAGTTACCGATCGATTGTCAGTAACTTCTCATCGTTCCCTAGGACAACTGCAGATCGCAAACGAATAGGTGACAGTTCACAATGACTAAGTGTCCTTAATATATTCGATATTAACTGTCGTTTGTACGTTTGAGATCTGCAGTTGTCCTAGGGAACGATGAGAAGTGCTAGCATGGTCGATCGATATGAAGTTACCGATCGATTGTCGGTAACTTCTCATCGTTCCCTAGGACAACTGCAGATCGCTAACGAATAGGTGGCAGTTCACAATGACTAATGTCCTTAATATATTCGATAGCAACTGTCGTTTGTACGTTAGCAATCTGCAGTTGTCCTAGGGAACGATGAGAAGTTACCGACAATCGATCAGTAACTTCATATCGATCGACCTTGCTAGCACACCAGGAGCCGAGACAGGTAAACCCTACGTCATGAAGTACACGAATGAAACTACTTTGTAGTGATAAACGTAAAATTTACTATATTTTTACCCACTTTGACGTCGGCTGCCTACGACCGTGCCAGGCTGCCGGCTGGCAGACATGCTTTTTTCTCATTTTCTAAATGACCTTCATCATATGAAACCATTCCCGTTCATGTACTCAATGACGTAATTTTTTCGAAAAAAATCCCACTCTATATCCATGGCTGCGCGGAACCTGTCAAGAGGCGCACTGGCAGACCAGCCTTTTTAAGGCTTACTAAACGTCCTTTATCACTACATAGTAGTAGTGATGTTCGTAACGCTATACCTACACCTACGAGTACCTATATATATATATATATATATATATATATATATATATGTTGGTATTCGCAATAAAATGTTTACTACTCTGCTCTTGTAAAGCGGAGTGCGACGGATGGCAAAACTATGTCCGAGTAAAATATATTTTTATGTACAAAAAGAACTGCGCAATTTGCTGAATGTTATCTCTGCTTGAACATTTCCAACAATGATCTGGAAAATATAAAAGTCTCACTGTTGTGCAAGTTGGCATCTATCGTATACAGTAATTTCAAGATGGGTGCGTACTTATGATGTGCGTTATTTTTTAAACAAATATGTTTATTGTGGGTAGGTACCCGATTAGAAACGATTTCAAATTTATATGATTGCTTCAAAAATCTAGTTTAATGCTGCGTATAAATCTTACTAATATTATAAACGCGAAAGTTTGTATGGATGTATGTATGTTTGCTACTCTTTCATTGAATGGATTTTAATGAAACTTAACAATAATATAGCTCATACATCAGAATAACATATAGGCTATAATTTATAAAGCTAGCTATTTATTTTCAATATATTGAAAATAATAATTATTGTTTAATAGAAAATGTCAAAATTTGAGAATGACATTTTGCAAAACAATGATTGTTAAATCAAAATTCTACTTTAGAAAATATTTAAATTAGTGAATTTATTTGAAGTACTCGCCTAATACTTTGAATCCAATCAAGAATCATACATATTTTAAATAAAAAGGTTAAGAATTTTGGTATATACGTAGATAGGACTTAGGAAAAGAAAATAGATTTATTTATTTATTTATTTATTTGAGACACAAACAGGATATTTATAGAACATTCATGTTGGTAATATAAAACAAAATTAAATACAAATATAAATATCCCTAGACTAATGTGTCTGCAGTAATCATATTTTAATATACTCATAAGCAAACACAAAGAAAAACAATGCCAGTATTTTTAAACTTACTCTAAAAAACTTAATTATAATAATAAAAAATCGAACCAAAAGAAAAATGTTTATGAAAAAATAATAAAACAACAAACAATCTTTTAAACAACAAACTCTAAAAAACTTAATTATAATAATAAAAATCTAACAAAAAGAAAATGTTTATGAAAAAATAATAAAACAACAAACAATCTTTTTTTTTTTTTTTTTTTAGGTGCACAAATTGTGGAGATACTTACTGAAACAAGTTATATTATTTACAAAAATATCAATGATAATGTGTGATTTAGCAAGATAATTGTATGATCTGGACATTCTAGAAATAGGATTTTGATTACTCGAAGTACTAATCCTACGCAGACGAAGTCGCGGGCAGAAACTAGTGTTTAATATGCGAGCCGAGCCATGAATTATGGGAAGGGAATGAAGCAACCGCACACTCATTTCAATTTGGGAGGCGAGTATGGGTACCACCGGAACCATTTATTGGATTACCAACACCTATACCATTGGTCACCCCAAGTGACTCGCTACGTTTGGTGACTTAGCAGAGGTGCTCGGTTTCATGCGGTGAGGTTTGTCAGGACCTTGGCGGCGGTTGCATCTGCCCACCAACTGCATGGCAGGCCGGATCGGGAGAGACTGGTCGAGGGAGACCTTTTGACCTCTCTAGCAGGACTCTATCGGAACGTCGTTGCCTTGCACCGCAGTGGGAAGGATAGATTCATACTCCATCATTCTTGGACACACTGACCCCCAGATTCCTACCCAACCCTTATACTTTTATTTTCCCAGAACTTTCTCTCCTCCCTTTCCTAAAAAGACTCTACATGATGTAGGCCTGAGGGGATTTTTTTTTACTTGGGGCCTCCTGTGTGGAGCTAATGTGATAAAAAAAACCGAAATAAATATAATCGTACAGCATAATTTCATCTCCGTTTTTTTCCCCAAATATGCTTAGGAATCGGTGGTTAAAACCTTTCGGGTACATGCTGATTCACCCTATATAATAGTGTAAATATTTCAGATTATTAGATATTTCCAATATCGCGCTACTAAAATCCATATATTCTGCGTAAAGCACATTTTTACGCATTTCAAATACTCATCAATGGTAGGAAAACTTAACCGTCAGTGTTGCCAGTCTCCAATCAAATTACCCTATAGATACTGCCCATCGTAAAACGAGAAAATTTCCTACAAAATAATAATACCAACCGCCATCCGCATACAATTTGATTAACATTTTTCTAATTTATTGCTCGATCAAGCAGAAAATCGCCTCGGGAAAAAATTTAATGGGATTTTTGCTTTTTTTAAACGAAATACATTTTGATATTATCTTCGAATCGGTAAGTAGGTAGGTACTGCCTATTAAATCGAATCGCTGATGTATAAATATTGAAAATGACGAAATATGCACGATTAATTCCGAAATAGGTACATAATTATATTGTGCCTACAGTATACGATAAAAACAGGGATAGTATTTTCGAACCATTGGCATCACACAAAAGGCCCTGAGGAAAAACCCTCAGGGTCTGTGTCATCTTTAGGGATGCTGTGTGGAGGTTCTAGGGAAAGGAATGAGACGAAGTTCTGGGAAGGAAATGGGTATGGGGGTAGGATGGAAACCGGGGGTTAATATGTCCAGGAGTGACGGACATATTAATCCATCCACCTACTCTACTCTGGTGCCAGACGATGGGTCGAGAGTGTCCGGCTTGAGAGGTCTAGATTAGGTCTCCCTCAATCAGTCTCTTCCGACCCGGCCCGCCTTGCAATAGGTGGGCAAACGCATTCGCCGCCAATACCTAGACAAACCTTACCCCATGAGCAAGGGGACCCATACTAAGTCACTAAATGCAGCGAACCATTTGGGGTGACCTATAGCAGGGGTGTTGATTATCCAATAAATGGTTCCCAGAGCGGTGGTATCCATACCCACCAAAAAAAAAATATTTTAAAGTTTCCGATTTCATAGAGGAAGAGGTGGAGAACAGTTTTCTCAAAATATTTAATTTCTCCATTTTTTGTAAAAATTTCCTATTTTAAAATAACCGGTTCATAAGAAAAGAATAACAACCACTTCTATTTTGAACAGCTCATTTTTCAAAGATTTTTATAGCCAAAATAGGCTCAGATATGAAATAACTATCTAAAAAAGCTCAAATAGGCAATAACGATCAAAAATGCCCAAACATGCACTAACGATCAAAAAAAGTTCCAATATGATCTAATATGCACTAATAGCAATAAAGATCAAAAATGTTCTAATATTCACTAATAACAATAATTATCAAAAATATTCTAATAACAGTAATGATCGAAAATGTTATAATATGCACGAATAACAATAATGATCAAAAATGTTCTAATATTCACTAATAACAATAATAATCAAAAATGTTCTAATATGCTCTGATAACAATAATGATCAAAAATGTTCTAAAATGCACTAATAACAATAATAATCAAAAATGTTCTAATATGCTCTGATAACAATAATGATCAAAAATGTTCTAAAATGCACTAATAACAATAATAATCAAAAATGTTCTAATATGCTCTGATAACAATAATGATCAAAAATGTTCTAATATGCTCTAATAACAATAATGATCAAAAATGTTCTAATATGCACGAATAACAATAATGATCAAAAATGTTCTAAAATGCACTAATAACAATAATAATCAAAAATGTTCTAATATGCTCTGATAACAATAATGATCATAAATGTTCTAATATGCTCTGATAACAATAATGATCAAAAATGTTATAAAATGCACTAATAACAATAATAATCAAAAATGTTATAATATGCTCTAATAACAATAATTATCAAAAATGTTCTAATATGAACTAATAACAATAATTATCAAAAATGTTTTAATACGCACTAACTATCAAAAAAAGCTCAAATATGCACCAACGATCAAATAGCTCATATATGCACTAACGATAAAAAAAAAACTTAAATATCCCTGCACTAACGACAAAATAGTCTCAATTACGTATTATGCTTTCGATGCGGGAACTTAGTATGGGTTATGTAAAATATGTTTTTTTTTTAATTGTAGTGTATGTAGTTAAAATGACCTCCAATATATGTCGTTAGCATAGGTAGTTATATGTAGTTTTGAGGTGTCTCAATAGACGTCAGTGAAGTAGTAGCTATACCTTAGGAGAGTGGCAACTGTCGCCGTTTGTGTCCCGAACATACTTCAAGTAATCCCAATCACTGGGATTGAAGAACATCACACTAATCAAGCGTAAGTTTATTACGAGCTTGAAAATTAACATAATTTGGTATATTAATAAAGGTACGAATGCACCAGTTACCGATTACCCTTCTCTTTAAAACAGAATTCATTCATGCAGGTATTCAAATAGTTTTCAAGGTATTTACAGTTAATTCACACGTGTGTTTCTTTGAGCGCTCGCTATACACTCATTGCTCATTGCACCGTGTTCCGTGGCGCAATTAAGTGCCACGTTAGCGCACTATGTACATAAATCAAGCGGCATAGAGTCCCGAATCATTCATCAGGCCCGGACTGGCGGCGGTTGCTCGAACCCGAATCAATGGCGCGGAGAATTCCTCTAACCCTGCCAACTTTTCCCACCCCGAATAGAACCTTATCGAAATATTGTTTCCTGGAGGAACAATATTTCGATAAGGTTCAGAAGCTATGGGAAATTGATTGTCTGAGGTAGTGTTGAATAGGTACCTCGTAAAAGATGCACTACGGTTCAAGACTTTTCGTGACCTAGAAAAAACTATCCCCATAGGAAAAACTAACACATTTTCCCATAAAAATGATCATCTAGTAAATCCACGCTATGCAAGTGTATTATAAAAGTATAATTAATACAAAACAATACAAGAACAACATGTTAACCTACCAGACTATTAAATGGGAAAATAATTCACCGACTTCAGATATTTTCATATCAGAGGGTTCGGCTCGGTGGAATTCCTAATTTGACCAATAAATCCTACTGATCCCTCAATATAAATATTTTTTTTAAATTTCGTAATCTTACATGTATTTAAAATGACTGATTTTTGCATTTTTATATACAAATTCTTTGACAAATATAATATGCCTAAATTTTTAATGAGAGAGATTGGTATAATGCCAGTAGCCGAAATAACAAATGGTAATATTTTTATAGTCTGAAAATGCCAAATTCTTTTAATTTCACTTCTTAAATCTGTATACTTTCTTATTTTTTCAGAAACAGATTTTTCAATATTACAGGAATTTGGAATAGCTACATCAATAAGTTATTTTTTTTAATTTTGTCACGTAAAACTATATCGGTTCTATTATGACTAATTGGTCTGTCTGTTAGTATAGTTTTATTATAGTATATTTTAAAGAAATTATTTTCTAAAAGTGAATTTGGTTCGTATTCATAATATGGTACTATATTATGACATTCATATGTTATGTTTAATTACCAAACTTTGGTGAATTATTTATAAAACCTGATTGTGCCTAAATGTATACTTGGACGGCGCTAACAACCCGATATAATATGTTCTATAGTTTCCGGAAAAGCCATACATTATCTACATAAATCATCAATTTGATTTGTATCTTTGATTATATGCTTCCTATAATTTTTAGTATGAATGAATAGCAAGCATAAATCCTTCTATTTCTGCGCTCAACTCTCCAATACTTAACCATTTGTTTGACGAAAGTTTGTCAACATACGCTTGGTTGAGATAATTAAAGTGTTTTCTGAACTGTGTATGTGTGTACTTTGTTAAGTAGTTTTGTTAAAAATAAAAAAAACACTTAATAAAATAGACCACGAACCCCCATTGTACGCAATTATAATTCTTTGCTACCACGTTGTGTAATACAACATTAAGTATCTTAGTAGCTTAGTCCTTGATACATCAAGTAGTGCACCTCCAGCTACCGTACTTTGCTACAAGAAGGTAGTATAACTATAGCTATTACTACGGACTAGGGAGGAAGTACTGTACGTACTACTATATACGTATATGCAAGTGAAGGAAGTGAGGCGATTAAAGTTAAGTATTATTGTTTATAGACACGCGCGGCTTCTGATAAAGATGTAGAACAAGAGGGTTAAAGAGTGTCGACCGAAAAACTTCAAAACTGTATGATTAGGTAAATGGTTTAATAGAGTGGGTGGGAGAAATTTAGGCGCCAACTGATTCAAAATAAAAAAAAAGTCTTCATCACTTTCAAGAGTTCTATCACATTGAAATCGATAACTTTACAATATCGTATTGATAGTCTTAACTTCCGGTGATTTTATATCGATGTCCCAAGCACGATTACACCCTTGACACCCGAAACCGAAACGATATTTATTTATTAAATGATTTTTTGTAGATTGTACGGATATTGTGTTATTTCATCCGCAATGCTAGGGATGTCCCTGTGTTATAGCGGGTGAAGTTTACAGATATAATAATTTATGGTGATGCAGCAATGAATTTATGATAATTAAGTTTACACGTAATATGATAATGAAGTTTACAGTTAATATAGCTTATATTTATGATAATTAATATTGACATGGAACATAAATAAGAAATCGTATACGCTGGTAAAACTGCCGGTTCTATCTTTTAAAAATAGGCCATTTCGAATTGAAATACCAACTTTCACATTAATTGGCACTTAACGCGAATTAATTAGTTACAAAGATCTTCGGACGATCGATAAAACCCAATATCAATACGATATCAACTAAATCCGTCATCTCTAATCAATATTTGCGGGCACAGTCAACAAATGGTAAGAGATATTCCAACCGACGAGTGATAAATTTAATTTAGATAAGCTGTCAATATACAAAACATTTTGAATAATGTCATTCGTTATGCAAAATAACTGGCTTATAATGAAAGAAGTTCCAACTAACGGAGCTTTTACGCCTTTCTTCCACGTAGCTATTCACAAGCGACGCTACCGCTACCTGTCAAACAAATTTGCTAGTGTAGCGCCTAGCGGCGTTTTCAAACACTAATAATAGTATGGAAAACACAGACGAGCGGCGATCGCGTCGCTTGAAGGTAGCTCCATGGAAGAACGGCGTTAGAATTTAAAGAAGTTGTATATGCGATTCATAGACGACGCAATCAATTTGTTCCGAGAGAAAAAAAGATTTAAATTGCTCTGTCGCTCCAGTGGTTAGGTTAAGGATAAAACTGATTAGGTAAATCTTTCCCTACTTGAAAAAGTTAGCTATTTAAAACTCATGCATAGGTCAATCCCGTCCCCCAAGGGGTACGCACCACAGGTTGAAAACACTGATCTAGAGTATCAGACGAACCGAAGTATTATTGAAATTCCCGATCATCAGAGTTGTATTGTTCGTCATAAAAAATAAGAGTATACCACAATTTATCTTTTCGCCCCCTCATACCTCGAACTGTAGAAAGATTCGAAAATGGAACGTTTTATCCTTTCTGCTAAATTTACATTTTATCTCTTTGCGCAAACGAGCAATAAAAATATTATTTTTTTTTTTTTTTTTTTTTTTTGTTTATTCCAGATCTCGGGGAGGGTGGTGCAATCCCACGAGCTCCATATTATAAATAGAACATATTATCAAATTAATATTAAAAATATACATATATATTGTGAGATACTGCACACATATTGAGATAAAACAGAATAAAAATAATACAGAAAAAAAAAAAAAACATGAAAATAAAGTTTTTTGTTTTTGTTTTTTTTTTTTTTTTTTAACTCATCAGGAGTTGGCTCCATCGCTTGTAAATAGGACCCTGCCAGAAGTGCAGTGCTGCCATCACAAGACCGTTTTCACTCGTGGCTAGTCGCGTTCTAAAGCTGGTGATCCGTTTTTTGAGTAGTGCTCGGAATGCAGGAACACGCCCTTCTACAAACATCTCAGTGGCACTGCAGTACCAGGACAACCCAAAAAGTATTCGGTATGAATTGTTGTACTGTACTTCCATTCTTTTTAGAGATGCTTTGTTGTAGTTGGTCCACAGCTCCGAGGTATATAGGCTCGTGCAGTAAGTGTTAAAAAGTTGCCTCTTTGCTTCTGGGCTACACTTATTAAATCTTCGAGAAATCATATTTGCCCTAATACACAGTGATCTTCTCTGTCGCTCAATATCAGTATCATCATTGAGTTCCGCTGTTACGATATGTCCTAAGTATTTGACCTCCGGTTTTTCAGATATTTTTGTGTCGTTTAGGCTGACGGGTAGTACCTTTGTAGGGCCTGCGCCCGATTTCAATACAAGTAGTACAGATTTAGTTGGGTTGTAGACCATGTTATGTTCAGCGGCATATTCTTCGCATATCTTTAACAGCTTCCTCAATGCTTTAATGCTTGGAGACAAAATAACCATGTCATCTGCATACGCAATGTTATTTACGCAAATGTTTCCCAGGTAACAACCTACCTTTGCCGAGGTGAGTTTATCGCTTAAATCATTCATATAGACGTTAAATAAAATCGGTGATAAGCATCCCCCTTGTCTGACGCCGCATTCCGTATTCACTGGTGCTGACATTTTATTTTTCCAGATAACTTGGTTCTCTTGTTGATGATGCCAGACTGCCAGAATGTTAATTATTGAACTGGGCACCTTCCTTTCTTTTAATTTTTTCCAAAGCAGTGCATGAGATACTCGATCGAAAGCTTTACTTAAGTCTAGAAAACAAGCATACACTGTTGTTTTTCTTGCCTTATAATATTCGATACTTTGTTTCAAACTGAATATAGCCATATCTGTTGACAATTTCGATTTAAAACCAAATTGGTTATCGGACGTAAATAGTTTGCCTTCTATGTGAATTTGTATAACCCTTTCAAATATTCTGGATATAATCGTGGCAAGGGATATCGGCCTATAGTTGGAAGAACTGGATATGTCTTCTTGTCTGGATTTAACTAATGGGACTATAATTGTACGCGAGAAGTTCCTTGGCATATGCGTATGTTGAAGTATCTGTGTGAATAGCGTTGCTAGAAGCGTGTATATTTTTTCACCGGCATTTCTAACATGTTCAATGCTCAGGCTATCGTAACCGGGCGATTTTCCAGCTTTCATTCGTTTTACAGCTGTTTTGACCATACCTTCCGTAATGATTATGTTTTCGTCCTCATCTTTGCATGGTTTTTCTAAGATGGTGGGTTCGTTTCTTTCCGATATTTTTGAAAAGTTGGTTATAAAAATATTAGCAATCTTTTCTGCGTCCGATTCTCCTTCAATATGAGTGGATATCTGTGCTTTAGATTTTAAAACGTTGCTAGTTTTTTGCCAAAATTCTTTAAAATCGCTGTTCTCTATTGCACCTGAAATTTTGTCCATTTTTATTTGTTCCGCTGTTTTTTGACATTTTCTTAACTCACATTTAAATTTTCTTCTCAATATTTTTCTGTTTTCCGCTAAGGGACCCGACCGGGGTTTTCCATTTTCAATCCATTTTTTAAGTGCATTTCGTGATGCTTCATAGTGAATTGAAACATTGTCATTCCAACCAGGAATATGTTTAGTTGTGGTAGTATTATGTTTGCGCCCACTTTCAAAGACGTTTTTTGCGGCAGTGCATAGTGACTCTACAATCCTCGTATATAGTTCGTCGATGGCTTCTTTGTGAACGTTATTTTTGCATCCTGACTTTTTACAGAGTTCGACACCGTTGCTGCATTTAATCCGGTTTGTTAAAAATGATGCTGTTACATAATAGGACATGATCTGCGATGTATTATGTGCTCTCCATTTACTTACCTTTGGCAATCTAAACAGTTATAAATTTTTAATTAAACGAAGATAATATTAGCGAAACTCCATCAAAAATCTGAAAACAGAAAAATCAGAAAAAGATACGGTTGGATCTGGGACTCGAACCTAGGACCTTCGGATTTCCGAGCCGCAATGCTACCAACTGATCTAAATTGTACCTATCCGATTCGGTCATATTTAACTGTATTATACTTCGACTAAGAACTACTAACATTATCTTCATTTTCTTAACGCAAATTTTTATTGGCTGCTATCTTTATGTATGATTGCAAGATTCAAACCCGAACTAAATTAGAGCTCCAGCAAGGGTAGGTCCTGGGTTCGAGTCCTAGATTTAAATTGTTTCGATTGAGATTCGCTAATATTGTCTTAATTTAATTAAAGTATTAAAATTTGAGGTTTTACTCATTAAGTTAAATATAAAGTTTAATTATTTTTTCTTTTCTATTTCTCTTATTAATTTTCATTTTATGTTTATTTTTCCAAATTTTATTTATTAATTAATAATAAATTTTATTCTTTCTTTTAAGAAAATGATATAAAAAATATTAAATTACTGCCACCTCGGAACAGGCTCAGCCTAGTGAGGTGGCTTATACCTAATAAAAATGTACTTAAAATGTATTTTTTGGTTAATAAATAATAAAAAAAAAAAAAAAAAAAAAAAAATATTTATTTGTCAAACATGAAAATGGTCATTTAAACACAGTTATTTATTTTTATTAGAAATACTATTTTTTTAAACTTTTGAAGGTTATTCCAATCGATATAATATATCATTGAAAAAGAAGATAAGACTAATAATAAACGTAAATATGAAAAAGAACAGTTAAATAAAAGATAACGGTCGCAACTGGGACTCGAACCCAGAACCTTTTAGATTATTTGTGTTATCTTCTTCTTCAATGATAAAGTTATTTATTATCATTACTAAACACGCTTCGCTTCGAATAAGGTTGGAAGTGTTCATATTTTAGGTTGTGTTGAATTTGTAGTTTGTAATACTATACTTTTTAAATCGCTTGAAGTACCCTGTTCATTTTTTTTTTCATGTTTGTACCCTGTCCAATGGCCAATGTCTGGGCATGGGAAGATTAATATACAGTCTGAGCACAATAATTCACAATAAGGCACGACAATTCAAAACATAAGACGCAATAATTCAAAAGACAAGACAAGAAAACAACGTTGTCCCTGATTAAAAGCAAACTTTAAACTCCTTACAGTGGAATTTATTGCCACTCCTAGAATGGTTTCATCTTGCAATATAACCCCATCTAAGAACTTTCATATTAAACTAATTATAACTAGTTTATAACAAGATTTCGACCAAGACGTCCTCTGTGGTGCGATCCGAATGTATAAAATTTAATTTGGGATGCGGGCTTGGCTACCCCGCCCAACCGCCACCTCTGCTTTAGATCATTGCCAGTAGTGGTTTGGGGAGACCCTTTGACCTCCCCAGTCGGGCTCTCTCGATCCATCACCCTGCACTGCCACTGAGCGAAAGGTACAACCGCACTAAGGCTGGTAACACCTAAATAAAATAGTCAAAATCGAGGTTTTGTATTCCCTAGTTATCTCTTCCTAAACCGGACCAACTTTTAATATTTTTTACCGACTGTATTGGAAGAAGATAATCTATTTCTGTACATTTTGCTTTTGTTTAAATACACTGTCTACGTTATACACTGAACGTCTGTTGATGGTGTTTAGACCTGGTAATTATAACAATTTTTTGAGGGTCCTAGCACATATAAGAAGTAACTTATCAATAAATGCTCGCTAATGCAAAACGTACCGACTCGCTAGTCATCGATATCTATATTATGTTAAAAATATTTACACTCTTGTCAAAATCCAGAGAGGAAATTGAAGAATTCATTTATAATTACAAAATGGTTTCCTTTTAATGTTCGAAAGATAATAGGAGTAGGTAATATAAAAGTTTATTATGTACTTTCAAATAATTAATTTCTCTAAGCTAAACAGTAATAAATTAAAAATTAATTAGTTTTCATGGTCATTAAGCTTAATAAGGTCCCGAAAGTCTCCAAGCTAAAATGATAAACTTTAGATACTTACCGTCAAACTTAATTAAACAGGATATTATAATTAACTGAGAAAATAACTCTGTAAATTAAACTAATGGAAAATAGTTATGAAGTATCTTATAGAGCATTAATAGGTCTCTGATGTCTCGGCGTTGATCAAGAGATTTAAGGTTTATGGGCACATAGTTTTCATAATTTCGTACAAGAAAAGAGACATATTTGAAAAACTTTTTCTGAACTCCTTCTAGATTCTACCATTGTTATAAGTTACTAGCTAATACTTGGCATGCGTTGCAATTTGCAATGCCTCTTAAATAAATAAATTGTTTCTCCCTGCGTGTCATTTCTCATTCGTCCCCTTTCCCCTTCCGCCACCTCTTCCACACCCTCGTCCCGTTCCCCTCCCGCGTTCCATTTTCACTTTCCCCGCGTCCCCCCTTCCCTCTCCCACTGTCGCCCTTGTCGCGAACCTGCCCCCTCACGAATTCCCCTTTCACCTTCTCCGCCTTCCCCCTCCTTCGCCCTCCCTCCGCGAACCTAGCCTTCTTCATTCCCCTCCACCCCTCCCGGATTTCTCTCCCCCTCCCGCCTTTTTTTCCTGCCGCTAAACTCCATTAAATACACTTATTTTTCAAACCACTCGCGTGTACCCTATTGCATTTTTTTGCAAATTTTATAACTCCAGAACTCACCAATATAGAAATATTGCCAAATAGAAACCTTCACGGGCATGTCCACAACAACTCATTAAATTTTTATCGCAATCGGATGATTAGTATGTATAGAAAATTTCTCTAAATATATCAAACGCGCGAACTAGGTTTTCTGAAATTATCCAATTTTTTGCGCAATTTTCTTAATTTTTTTTTCCGTTAGAACCTTCTACAAAGTCTTAGAAAACTTTGAAAAAATGATCATTGAAATAGGTTAAGCCGTTCTGATGTTATGGCGTGACTAAGGGAAACAGGGATTCATTTTTATTTATATAGGTAACAGGTTTTGTAAGGACATTTATACATTTTAAAATTAACCCCAAACTACACGACTAAAGGTACACACATGATCTTCAAGCCAAACGGTATGGATGCCAACTTTGGGCTTGACGTTACAGGTTCGACTTATAAGTCGGTGTTAAAAGTATTTTTGTAATAAACAAACCTTTGTTTATATTATTTCGATTCACTTTTGTCTACAAACATAGTATATTTCATTATATAATTCACATTATTAATTCGGATATGAAAAACATTTTGCGAGTTTCATCGATATCCAATAATATAGCCGAGAAAAAAAGCAGTCATTATTATAAATCACGGAAATAACAATTATTATAACTCTAGTAAAAATCAGATACAATATTATATTTCTATTTGTTATCATGGATTATACTAATGGAGGGAAATAAATATACCAATTCAGTGGACATCCCCAATAATGTATATTTTTTACTATCCATATGTGAAAGCCCCCAAAAAGGGCGTTCATAAATGAATATATAAATAAATCATGTAAGTACGTACACGACGGATTTTAACAAAGATTCCTGAACATAGTTGGAGTAAAAATGTAAATGTCATTTTGCTGTCTGATGATATTTTTTTTCAATTAAAAACAAACAAAAAAACTTTTCCATCGTCTAGCATTTGGGTGCAGCCAGCATAGGTCACGTGATATGCACCCCATCTCGTTCTAGCAGTACAGTAACAAAGGAGAGAGAGAGAGAGAGGGATAACGCATATCACGTAATCCCGTCGCCACGCGTGTCATCAATGGTGTCGTGTGATAAAACATACTTTTTCTGTTGGTATTTTTTTTTTATTTCATCGGTCCTCAAAAACGTCTACGTTTTATACTCCAAATATGCTCAGGAATCGCTGGTTAAAATCTTTAGGGTACGTGTTGTCACACCCAGTACAGTGTAGATACAATTTCTAAGTTAGACACAACAACAACTGTTGAACGCTATCCCCTTCCTATTGTAAGTATCTAACCCAAATACCATTGTAAAATATACATTCTAGTCTTGTCTAGGAATCGTCTATAAATAAATTGGAGCATTTCCCTTTATGTTTATTTCATCCCCTCGCTTTATAGGCGCCGAGGCCTTATTTTTGTAAAGCTTTTTCATAAGCCCAAATCGGATTATTATTTTTTGTATCTATTCGCTGAACTTTTAAAAGCCATTTGTACCAGGGATATGCGTACTGTTTTTTTTTAACTCATGATTTTTTAAATTTTTAATTTTTTTGCGGGAAAAATGAATACAAATCTAACAATATTTTTTTGCAAGTATGTTACAAGACCTAAATAATATAATATATTTAAATATGTCAATAGCAGTCACGTCATTTAAAAACACATTCACATTTGGTGGAAAACGGATTTCAACGTTCCCCACAGAATAGAGAATCTATTGTTACAATTATTTCCTCAATAAATCGGTTTAACCGGTAATAAATCATTTTAGGGAACTTAAAAGTTTAAATTGGGCAGGGGTTAATAGAATCATGTAAATAAGTCGTCTCAAAGTGGCTTAACCACAGTTTGAAAATGGTTTTGTAAGCCGAAACAACTGTCACAATACACAACACTTAAAATACTCCAGAACTTAATAACATTATTAAATTTGATTAAAAAATATTAAGTATTTCCTAATGAGGTGAAGACTCTCCAATAGTTGGACTGTCTTCGAAGGCACGTCCTAAAGAGTATTTGTGTTTTGAAACGCATGAAAAAAACGTCATAGAAAAAGGGTGCTTGATGACAGTCCATAAACGAAATAATGTATGACAGGAGCGGTACGAAAATAAATGACAAATTTAAAGGCAGTTAAGAGGAGCAGACGGCAATTTTCAATTTAACTTTTAATAATAATAATAATATTATATTCGTCGACAACCAATAATATAACGGAAATAAATAGTAGGTACTTTCTTTAAAAAAACAGTCGAATAAATCATTATATTTGCATAGCAGAAATTATATTTTTAATGTGTTCCATGACAGTTGATCTCCCGATTGTTGGCCCCCTGCCATACTTATGTATGTATATACAATCTACAAATCGGCTTATGGAAAATACGGTATACCTAAAACTGATGTACTTATGGTATACCTACTTCCACAAAATATAATCCGAAGTGGTGTGCAGAGAGGATGTACCGTCGAATAACAAAAATTTAAAACATATTTTCATTCAAAATTATCAAGGAAAAAACTATTTGCCTATATACTGTATATACAAATTCAAAAAAATGACTCTGTAAATAAATTTGTTTGATACCCAAAACAATTTTTTTATTATACGTATTTTTGAAGTCGATTTTTGGTTCGACATTGGTAATAATTGAACAAGATAATAATATTTTTATTATAATTATAATTTCGGGAGGGGGGAGGGGGAACTGTCGGGGATCATCTGCTGGGTCACCGTTTTAATGTCACCCACCAACCACATATAATATATACGTCAATAAAAGGAACCATTTAGGTCAAATGTTCTCTAATCTAATCTACGTCTATTTGTTATTTCGTCCGAGAGAAATCAAACATTATTTTGTTATGCAGAACTAAAACTATATATAAATTATTAATATTTTATCTAAAACATCGATTCATGTAAAATTCACTACTTAAACAATAATATTGTCATAAAATTAAATAGTGTCTTTTTTATGAAAGTGTGAAAAAATAAATATCTTTATCACAATAAACAAAAACACGAGACAAAACAGAGAAAATTCTTTTAAACATCTTTGCTTTTTTAAATAAATAATATCTATGGATGTATAGTATATTATAACGTATTATTTTAAACGAAATGTTTTCAATTTGTCGTAGACTGCAAACCTAAAAAAACGTTTCGACAACAGTTGCGTTATGCATTTTCTCCAACAGTGTACATATTGGCTAAAGGCGTTTTATTTACATTTGAAATTCACAAGTAGCAAGCATATTAGAAAACAACACTTACCTGAAATCACTGACACTCCGCGTACGCGTTATAAAATTCTCCAAGAAAAATGCGAAAAAAATGTTAATGTATTTATGTGTTTTGGTTCAATGTCAATTACAAGTGCACAAGTGGCTGCGTAGGCGCGTAACGATAAACGTACCGGTTTATTCTACGGCGTAGAACATACTGAAGCTAGTAAGAAGTAAGAGAGAGTGCGGGGTATGGACTCGTACTGTGGCAATTGGTGCTACGCAGGCGTAGTAGGTACGGTCGCTCGTAGCTCGTAGCCAGTTTTAATAGGAAAGCTTCTAGCCTGGCGTAGCTCTGTTGACAGTAGTGATGGGCATTATAACTACGTTACATAATATTTGGGCAACCGTTGGCGATAAGCGTTGGAGAATTACACCGTTGAGAAAAGACTGGCTAAGAAGAAAATAATTCAGAAACATGCAAATGAAAATTCATTAAAAATGATTAAAAAAAAAATTAAATAGGTTGCGTTAGCTTAGGTTATGGAATATTTTTAAATTTTTTTTTTTTAAATGCCAATTGTTGAGTTATGGAAAATAATAATACTAAATTGTTTTATTTTTTAACTCGAGACGTCGCTAAATAGTACATGACAAAATAAAGTACGTTACAAAAATCAAAATTTTAAAACTGACTATTATTTCATTTAGCGTTGTGTTGTTTTAATGTAATTGAGGTTAAGTAGTCGTTAATTTTATTATTGATTAATTTCCACAATCAGGAATGATGTGATCCATATTTTAAAAATATTACTAAAATCTATTGAATCGATTGAAAAATATATAAACGGTGAATCAGGAGGTACCCGACAACGTTTAACCAGTGGTTCCTGAGTTTATTTAGAGTAGATGACATTTTGGCCTCCGGTGACCTTTATTCATTAAAAAAAAACGGTAGATTGACCTCCCCGACCTAACCCTAAGACTGGATAGTTAGGGTTAGGTAGGGAAGGTGAAAAATAATAAAAAAATACCTATGAAACTTTATTTTTTAAAAGTTCTATCATCTACATATTGACTCCAAATAAGCTCAGGAATCACTTGTTAAGTTTGTCGGATTCGTCCTCATTATTATATACTCTGTGGTTCAAATCAGTGGCGGCTCGTAACTGTTATATGTGCTAGAGTGTTAATATTGCACAAAAATGACATTATTGATGTTACTGTAGCCGAAAAAAAATTTTTTTTCGATAATATGTTTTTTGTATGAATATTTTCAGGAAATTTCAGTTTTGCCGTGCGCCGCACGGATTTCCTGAAAATCTTCATACAAAATAAAGATTTTCAAATAATTTATATATATATATATTTCGGCAACAGTGAAATCATCAATGCCATTTTTGTTAATATTAGCACACCAAAAGTCACGAGCTCAAACACATCCTTTATAATAATTATCGAGCTGTTGACGAAAACATTCGTCAGCAGTGTTCACAGCTATTAGCGTTTTTTCCAACGGGTACTTATTTTTGAAACAGCACTACCAACAGTAGTAGACAGCTTTCCCAGACGGCTGCAAAGTGCGCGTGCGTCGCTTGGCGCTTTCGGTGTGAATGATAAAGTTTTTTTTTCAATTTTATTTCTATTTCAATGTCAATTGTCGACGAGAAACTGTCAATAATTAGTAATAAGTAATAAGAAATAAATATATATTTTTGACATAATTATGCTTCTTGCTTTTGGAAATGCGCAGCGCTATGCTTCCATTTTGTATTAATTGCATCAATATTGTAGGCACTTTGTAAATTGATCTAATTTTTTTCTAGGTATCCTTTACTGCAAATACCGGTGGACTGCCACTTACCTAATATATAATGAAGTGAATTATTCTATAATTTAAATTTAAAATGCATGCTTTTTGTCTCCCCCGACAAAAATACTATTTTTTCGTAATAATTTTCGTAAGCTAAAAATAACTATTTAAATAAGAAATATTGCGTATTAACCGTGAGGCGAAGTAAGACACAATTAATAAAAACTGAAGGAGCTAATAATAAGTAAAATAAAAATAATACTACTTGAATATATAATAATATATAATATCTGGAGACGGTGAATTATATTCCCATTTAATAGTTTGGTAGATTAACGTGTTGTTCTTGTATTGTTTTGTATTAATTATACTTATATAATACACTTGCATAACGTGGATTTACTAGATGATCATTTATATGGAAAAGTGTATGAAAGTGTTTAGTTTTTCCTATGGGAAAAACTAAACCCGTTCCTGTAAATCTGGTGAATAAAAAAAAAAGAAGCCTACCTTATTTCTGTGTTATCGATTACGGATTCATCAGCAGAACAATTCATATTCAAACAGGAAATTTAATTACACCAACGAAAATTTTACAACACTTTCTAAATTTTGTAATAAACTTTTAAAATTTGGATTACATTGCTTGAAAATTACAAAAAATTTACATTTTCCGGAAAACTCACATTAAATTTATAAACGTCAAACTAAAAGTCAAAAGTGGACATGTTTAAATGTTTGAATTCTTTTTACAAGTTTGCACCGGTAAGTAGGGATTTTGAATATTTATATTTGAAATGAAAATGAATCCAATGTAGGTACTATAGAGAACTCCAGTGAAAAATATTATGGCTTTAAAAAAATGTGTTCATATAGACCAATAAACGCTCATTCTGAATATATAGGTTTTATTAAATAAAAATAGAGTTTTAAAAAAATTATTAGTAAGTCCATTTTAAAACCTGTAATTTATTTTATTTTTTTTATTTATTTATTTCAATTTATTTCACCTCTTACACACAACAATTTTACATTTTAATCATTGTTTAACAATAAAATAACTAAATAAAAACAAAAATATAATAAAAAGGTATAAGAAAAAGATGAAAACATCATTTTTTTGGTTTCTACACCAATTAAGAGAACTGGCTCTTGAGCTTGGTGTAGGTGTTATGTAAGAATATACAATTTTTAGTCCATAATTAATATAATATTAAAACACACTGTCAAGTTGCTATTGCTGGATTGGACAGTGCTGACGTCACTGAGCTCCATTCGCCTATTGAAGCTACAGTGAAATGATCAACAATTCATTTATTTATTTATTTCTATATTTGTGCATACAATTAACAAATAATTACAATGGTTTACATAGTAGTATAAAAAAAGTTCATATTCAGTAACAGGATGTAAAAAGGTATGTAAGAAGGTTAATAGTAGCATTTTGTGAACACCTCGCTGGGAGAACCTGTGCTGAGGTGTTCGCATGTTTAGCATTAAGTAAGATTTCATGTTATTGGTTTGTTTATGGGATTATTTACATCTTTAAAGAGATTTAGGCATATAATATAGTTGTTGTATTAATTGAAACATTAAATTATGACGGAAATGGGACAATTTGCGGACAATCTGAAAATTTGTTCGTAGTTATTACCGAAATATCATGTTTTGCAAATATATTACGGACTATGTAAGTGCCGAATTTCGTGAAATATAAGTTACTTAGTAAGTAAATTATCGTATTACTATTATTCTTTTTGAAAGTCGGAGTTAGCTGCAAAAAAATTTTTTGATAATGTACAGTAAATTTGGCCGCTTTGAAGTTATAGTCAGATTTGACATTTTGTTTCGGCTTACTATGTCATTTGTATTTGCAATGAATAATTTCACCAAATGTTTTTCTATATTAGAAGTGATTAAAAACAGTTGAATAAAAAACGCTTCGACTTCATTCAAAATCATTCATCCTTTGATTTTTCATACAAATTGACAGATTGACAAACACCTGTTGAAAATAAATAAAACTTTTGGAACGTGATGACGTCACACGATACACCATAGATGTAGGTAGTGGTTTTCAGAGGATCTTGAAAAATTAAAACATTGTCAATTATTTTAACTAAAACTCACTATAAAAATTAAAAATAAATATGCAGTTATTTAAGTTAGAAGGTCATTATTCATTTAATTTTTTTTTTAAATGAACTGTAGTTTTTTATTGCGGTTATTTATGATGGTCATAAATAAACGAATCGCAGTTCTGCATATTGAATTTTTAAATAATAAATACGATTTTACCTAGAAATAATTACATTTTTTGCGGGTTTATGTTAATAAGTACCTAGTTTTGCGAGATTATGTTAATACGTACCTAGTCATAAAAATGTTAATCCGTGAAAAATGCGGGATATAAAATGTGGGACCGGATAACTCAGAATGAATTCAACTCAACACCTCCTTTAAAAGTCATTAAAAGTTATGAAAAAAATATATAAAAAAATGGTTAAATAGGTTTTGTTAGGTTAGGGTAAGGGATATTTTTTTAAAAATCATAGCTTTTAACGACTTTTCAAAGAGTTGTTGAGTTGAGTTGATTCTGAGTTGACATGGAACCGTAACGCCGTTCTTCCATGGAGCTACTTTCAAGCGACGCGATCGCCGCTCGTCTGTACCTTTCATACTATTATTAGTGTTTGTAAACGCCGCTGGGAAAGGATGGAGAGAATTTCTGGGAATACAAAGGAATGACGGATAGTACGAAGTACGAAGTACAAAGGAATGACGGATATATGAATTTATCCCGCCCATCGCGACTTCCGAGAGATTCCTTCCGGAGTCTTCAAAAGGGCTCCCTCAACCAGTCTCTCCCGATCCGTTTTTCCCACCAAGACCTGGACAAACCTCATCCCTAGAACCCGGACACCCCTCATAAGTCACCAAAGGTAGCGAACCACTTGGGATGACCTATGGAAGCGGTGTTGGTTATCCAATAAATGGTTCCCGGGGCGGCGGCGCTAGTAAAATAACAATAACTAGTAGATAAAAACGGGCTACCGCGGCTTTTTTGGTGCTAGGACCTGCAGGCAACTTTTTCATGGACTTCGCCCAATTTCGTAAGGTTCCCTAATAGTTGGGTTTTCTTTTTTGTACGAGTATGTACAACAGCAACTGTTAGAGTGTATGCAAAAAATTACTTGCCCCATAGGTACCTCTATTCATTTCTGTAAATAAATAATTTAAAAAAAAACATTTGTGAATACCTACGCAATACATGTATGTCGTTTAACTTCGTTCATTTAAAAATCAATGGATGAATGAAAACTAATTTCTATTAATAAATAAACTCAATAAGTCCATCAAAACTCTGAAATTGTGTATTCTGACATAAAATTGTTTTTGTTACTTGAAGTTCTTAAACTTTTCGTATATGGAAAACTTTTTTCCCTGGAAGTTTTTCAGAAAAATCGTAAAATTTGTCGGAAAACAGGTTGGGAAACTTTTTTGAAGACATATTATCTTTTTGATATTATGTGAAGATGGGGAATTGCTAAACTAACCAACCATCACGCCGTTTTCCGCAGGTGTAGGCAGAGAGGCCGGACCGTCAAACAACTCAATCTTGGCACTCACTCTTTGCCTCATTCATACATCGTCTCATACATACTCTTCTATTTGTTTGACTCTTGACATGGCCCGACTCAAGTATCTGATTCAATTGATCGTGCCATGTCTTCCTCATGTCCCCTACGTCTTATACCATTCACTCTTGCTTATATATTCTCCTTACACTACTTGCTTCGTTCATTCGCTCCACATGCCTAAACCATCTGAGGCTCTCTTTCTTAATCTTACTCATTACGCTTACATCAGCCTTGCGTTCTTTGCGGATATCCACATTTCTCACACGATCTTACATGGTTTTACCTTCACGTACGCCTCCGGGATCTCATTTCAACAGCATTCAGTCTACTTTCATCCTTCCTCTGTCAGTTCCATGCCTCACTGCCATACATCGGGGTAGTACCCTACATTGTGGCCTGCTAGCTTCGTTTCTTTGGACAGTTTTTTGTTAGCGCCAACGGGAATTTGTCATGTTTAAAAATTTTTATGTTCTGAAAAAAATTCTATTGGGCAAATTGGGGGATATCATAAAATTTTTGTTAGGAAAATGAGTCAGGATTTTTTGTAAAAACATGTATATTTTTGATTTTGTTAGTCGATATTTGGAAAATTTTCAAACAGTTAAAAATTTTCTTTTGAACAGTTCAAAAATTTCTTCCTGAAAAATTGTAAATTAGGAAAAAAATTGCTCGGAAAATATTACCAATTATTATTTCGGCTACTGGCATTATACCTAGCTCTCTCATTAAAAAATTAGGCGTATTAGATTTGTCAAAGAATTTATATATAAAAATGCAAAAATCAGTCATTTTAAATACATTATACAGGATTACGAAAGATTTTTTCAATATTTATATTGAGGGATCAGTAAGATTTATCGGTCCAATTATGAATTCCACCGAGCCGAACCCTCTGATATGAAAATATCTAGAGTCAGTGAATTATTTTCCCATTTGGTACTCTGGTAGGTTAACATGTTGTTCTTGTATTGTTTTGTATTAATTATACTTACATACATAATACACTTGCATAGCGTGGATTAACTAGATGATCATTTGTGGAAAAGTGTGTGAAAGGGTTAAGTTTTTCTTGTGGGGAAAATTTAACCCGGACATAAAGTCTGGTGGAGAAAAAAATGTAAAAATCACATTGTAACAATCCATGTAACACTTTTCACAGAAGACAATTCATAAGATTGCATCTTCCATTTTATCTTCATTTTTTACTCCAAATAATGTCAGGAATCACTGGTTAAAGTAACTCTAGTACGCACTACCGCTCCATATTTTTAAAACTCCCGCTCCTACAATGACATTGCACATACACAAACCGTTAGCAGATTGCAGATTTATTCCTTACCGACTGTAAAACCGGCTGTCCAAAAGGTCCGCTGACTAATAACAAAATTGACAGTTGGGCAGTTGGGAAAAGTTGCGAACAATAATGGCCGACTTGATATCGGTGCCGCTGAAAAAGCCTAGCGACGTAGACATCATAAAGCCGTTGAAGAATCTCATACAGTCGACATACAGCACGTCCGATAAACCCGAGGATTACAGCGATGCCCTAATCGAGCTGAGTAAACTCCGCACGAATGCCATTTGGAAAGTATTTGACAAGTACGAGACCTCCTTGGAGGTTATTTACAGGTATTTATCATCCATATTCCAATGATTCATAGGTCTAAATTAATACTAAATCTTTATTTTAATTTTTTACATTGTTATCTTTTTTGTTTGACCGTTTTGATTGTTGGTTTTCCAAGGTCATATCGGTTTGTTGTTGAAACGATTTTCAATGTCTGGTGCGTCCGCGCATGTCAATACCCTTTGTTGCGACCTTTGATAACCAAACTTTTTTCTAATCATATGTTTTGAACTTCTCTTTAGCTACTGCGATGAGTTGTCTGCCTTGGAGTGTAAAATTCCCCCCCAGGAAGTTCAGATACCATTTAAATGGAAGGATGCCTTCGACAAGGGGTCGATCTTTGGAGGCAGGATGAGTCTAAGTATGAATTTACATAATATTTTACAAGGTTTATCCTTATTCAGGTGTAATGGACAATTTTTTATGAAATGGACAGTCGTATGAATCATTATTGACCAGACAAATACCCACACGAAATAATGATGTGTCAATCAAATCGAGAGTTAATTCTAAAAGTTCAAGTGTCCACATCTATTATCTGGATTAATAATAATGTTTGGATCAATAGCACCATTTTTTTTTTAAGAATTCACCTCAAGGGCGTTTTACAACTTAATTTATACATTTAACCTATCACTTAGACTTACAAGTCTAACAGCCGTTGTGACCAACTTTTCAATTGATAAATCTCAGTATACCGAGAAGCGCCACTCAGTCAAGTGATCCTATAGAGATCCTCAGGAAACGCTCCTATTTGCCTGTGTCCAACGTAATAACTTTGACTACTCGTGTGTGGGACCTTCCTGTTTATAATAGAGAATAAAATGACGTCAAAGTAAACACTTTTCATGTTAAATTAATATTAAAACGTTAATAATTGTATTTATTATTTACATAAATTATTTCTTTTAAATAGTGTAATACATAAACTGACATTTTATATTTTTTAAACAAACGTATTTAATATGTTGAAAATAAAGTGTTGGCTTGACTTTCTTTTTTATTTATTTTACAGTTTGACCATAGTCTGACGTTTAACAGCTGTTCTATTACGATTTTGTTGGACGCGGATGGGCAAATTTTGAAACAGTTTCGATTTCTAATGTGAACATTTCCAGTTGCAGAGAATCATAAAGCTACAAGCAATTGATTTCATGACAAAATTGGGCGCAAAACATATAAAAAAACACGTTTTATGTCATCTTAAAACGGTTGGAAAATCCTCCCATTATTTATTTCGATATAATTAATATCTGCCTATTATTGCCTCTTGTGTGACCCTATAATATAATCAACATGCATTTTCGTCCATCCCACAATATCTACTGTAGTCAATATGTCCATAATTCAAATTAAAAAACGCAATTCTAAAAAACCGGCAGGAGTGTGAATTGGTGTAAATGAGATGACATAGAGATGACAGATGTCAGACTCTGTTGGCAGTTTTTATAAGTACGGCATCCTCAGGAAACCCCAATCCACCAGGGTAGCTTCCTTACGTTGAGTAGTGTATGGCAATGATTGTGGTTTGGAAAGAATATATTTATGCATTTGAGTAGGGTTGAGCCGAGATTTCGACTCAGTAGTCGATTATTACGATTGGACACAACGGCTGTAAGTGATAGGTTAAATGTATTTTATACTTTATACATTTAACCTATCACTTAGACTTGTAAGTCTAAGTGATAGGTTAAATGTATAAATTAAGTTGTAAAATGCCCATGAGGTGAATTCTCAAAAAAAAAAATGGTGCTATTGATCCAAACATTATTATAAGTTGTAAGTTGTAACTTCGATTTATTTATAGTGTCTTACAACTAAGACTTATGTGTCTTAACTTGTTGAAAGCCAGCAAACAAAAAAAAAAAAATTTTCAATATGACGTCAAATATTTCACAGTTCTCACCTTTCTTACGAATTCAATTTTTATAACATTTCTTTTGTGATATAATACAAAAATTACATCAAAATAATGTAGATAAAACAAACTTCCTAATAATCACTCAAATCTATGCTTTCCACAATGGATTTATATCAAAACCAATGAATAAATATAGACTTCGAATATGACAGCGTTCATATTATCAAGCGGCAGCCATTTTGTCCACCATCTTTGGTGCCCGGCGCGTCATTGGCAATTAATATGAAGTATTCAGAGTGGCTAAATGCTATCCAGTAATTCGTTATGTCAAGAACGAGAATGGCCCAAGAGATTCTGACCTTGTTCTTTATACATAAGGGGCAAAATCGCTTCCAAAAAACCGGACCCGCCAGGGGGACTGCGGCCTACTAGAGGTTAAAACTAGAACTAAACTAAGACTTATAACTAGTGTCTTAAAACTATACATATTTTTTATGACCGAGTAGGTATTTTCACAATACTGCTATAATCGTTCAGAAAAGGCGATTGTCTGTTTTAGGTTCACTTTAGACAGGACACAATTTCATTACTTTTCTTACTCGCATCTTTAACCCGTAGGTAAAGGCAAGAAACTTCAATATATAAAAATATTTTTATTTTAATTTGGCAAGTAAACAATACCATACTGTACGATTAATGTTATGTGACATTTAAGGAAGTATAGACTTGCAAAATCCTTGCAGCCAATAACAATTAAGTTGAGTTAAAGTTTTCTAAAAGTGCACACCATAGACATAATATAAGGCAAATAGATTTAATATTTTGTCCATATAATATTATTATTAGCAATTAAATTAATGAAATTTCCTTATTTCAGCCATCTGCTCTCTGAGCTATGAGAAAGTGTGTGTGTTATTCAACATGGCCGCCCTTCAGAGCGCTGTGGCTTCGGCCCAGTCTACCGACTCCGATGATGGTCTCAAGCTGGCTGCCAAACTCTTCCAGGTTTGTACTGTTAATTATTCTAAAGCATGACAGAAAATAACTACGCTTATTGTACTATCCAAGCATTGCTAAGTGACCAACTGTTGTGTGTTGTGTACAAATACATAAATGCATAATATTTGCATTACTTTCTGGCATGAATTAGTAATGTAATTTTGTCTCTTTCTCGCATACTCCGTAACATATATGAGATAGGCGTTTCTTTATGTTTTGTGTTAAGTCAGCGTTACAAGACAATTAAGACAAAAAGGCATAATTCGTCAGGTCCGGGAAGGCATCCATGTACGTTATCAGCTAAAAATTAAATACTTAAAAACACAAATTACCATCTATTACAACTACTCACATATAAGCCTATAGGCTTTCATAAGTGACTATCCATTTGTCGTATTATTTTGATGTTTGTGTGCAATGACATTCGATTTGCAAATTTTCCCACGACTAACATTTCTTAACGAGGATTACGCGTCAAACTCGCTATCATCTCTGGTGTTAGAGTGATTATGAGTTGGTGTCATTACACAAGCGCAGTAATTGACTTGTTAGCACCATATGGAATACCACATTTAACCTCTTAGATGACATTTGGTTAAATGATGGCCGTGTTTCATAGAAAATTAATATTAAAGCATTTCGAGAAGCTACAGTACTGAAATTAAAAACAACGTCTGGAATGATATTGGTGCAAGCGATTCCAACCTGCACCTTGTACAGTTTCTTTATACATAAGGGTTAAAATCAACTCACTATACACCGGTGTCCGAGTGACAGATGTGAGGTTAAGAAAACTGTTAAAATGTGTCATATACCGGCTGTGGCAAAAAATACAAAATCACATTTCAGTACGCAATAAATAGACATTATTATTATTTTTTTATTAATAATTCAAAAAAGATACATAAATTACAAATACATTTTATACACTAATTAATTATATAATGTACATGTTTGATGTACCCCCGTAAATAAGCAGGGCTTGTGTGTATGGGGGGGGGTGTTATTATATAGTTTTTATTTGATATGATTTATTATAGTTCCTCTTTTCACTTCCTGAGAGATAAAAGCATTTCATTTCAATCTGTAGGTTTTTATATTACGAGTATTTTATTTCCGATGAAGAAATGAATGAGAAGTTTTCTTGTATTTTTTTTTTAAATTTCTCTGTATCATTTCTTTGTATAAAATAATTTTAGATTAGAATACCGTATCTGTATTTCTCAGAAACTAACAATGACCTTACTTGTTCAATTATCTCTTAGCTTGCCTGGAAAGTATTTGTCAATAGATGATGTGTCATAATAATCAATGACTAATTGTTACATTTGCAATTGAGATTGTTGGACCAACATCGATGAATGGCACATAAACATTGCCATCACCATTGTCCCGCCATTTTTTTGTTATCCTAAGTTATCCGCTGGCAAAGCAGTTTTCTACTCCTGTATCAATATCATTTGATTGTATTTATTTTAAACTGTTTATTTCCGCTTTGTAATGAAATTCAAATAAATTCTGAATGTATCCAAAAGTTAAAAACTGTTTTTGAAGATGATGAAATACACTTTTTAATTTTATTATTAGAAATAAACATACAATTTTTTAAATAATAAAATTTTAATGAAGGCATAAAAAAGTTTTAAAAATGACTCTCCTTGCGTTTTTTTCTAATTAAAATACTTATAATGAACAAAAAAAACACTCCCATATTTTATTAGGCAAATGTAATAGTTAGATAAAATGGAATAGTTTATTGATTAATGTATGTATGTATGATATTTGGCAAAAGATCAGTTTATCCATTGATGTATTTATTATAATTTTATTATTATTTATTATTTTATTTTTATGAAAGTTGGCGTAGGAATGAATAGTTTATCCATTGATATGAAGATATGGGTAATCGGATGACTCAGAATGCATTCAACTCCACACCTCCTTTGAAAAGTCACTAAAAGTTAAGGAAAAAATTTATAAAAAATTTGTTAAATATGTTACGTTAGATTAGGGTTTGGGATATTTTTCAATAATTTTTTTTTCATAGTGTTTAATGACTTTACAAAGAGGTTTTGAGTCGACTTGATTCTGAGTTATCATAGAACCTAAGATATGTATGTATGAAGGTTGTCAAAGGAATAGTTTATCCATTGATGTATGAAGGTTGATGAAGGAACAGTTCATTCATTGATGTATGTGTTATACTTGTCAAAGAAACATTTAACTTGTTGAAGGCCAGAATACAAAAAAAAAAATTTTTCAATACGACGTAAAATATTTGACAGTTCTCACCTTTCTTACGAATTCAATTATTATAACATTTCTTTTGTGATATAATACAAAAATTACATCAAAATAATGTAGATAAACCAACTTCCTAATAATCACTCAAATCTATGCTTTCCACAATGGATTTATATCAAAAACAATTAATAAATATACACTTCGAATATTACAGCGATCATATTATCAAGCGGCAGCCATTTTGTCCGCCATCATGCCCGGCGTGTCTTTAGCAATTAATATGAATTATTCGGAGTGGCTAAATGCTATCCAGTAATTCGTAATGTCAAGAACGAGAATGGCCCAAGCGATTCTGACCTTGTTCTTCATACAATTTCTTTATACATAAGGGGCAAAATCGCTTCAAAAATCCGGACCCGCCGGGGGGACTGCAGCCTACAAGAGGTTAATCCATGGAAGTATGTATATATGAAGATTGATAAAGGAACAGTTTATCAGGTGAGTTTGTTGTATTGCAGCAAGCTGCGGGCATCTTCAACTACCTGAAGGCCAACGTAGTGCTGGCCGTGCACCAGGAGACGACCCCTGACCTGAACACGGAGACCCTCGGAGCCCTGGGGCAACTCATGCTGGCCCAGGCACAGGAGATCTACGTCCTGAAGGCTATCCATGGTGAGTTCATGTCTTCTAACTAACTAACAATCACTTCGTTTCTTGAGAACATTTAAACAATTGATTGTTCCAACAATCTCTCCAATTCGGGAAGTTTCAATGCAAGAAATCACTGTAATCGATGCTTATTTTTTAATGATAAGTGTACAATAATAGTAATCAACGTTATTAAATTTGATGCATTTATAAATGATAAAAGATTGTTTTGTTATTAAAATGTTTCCAAATCATACTTAGATATGACAATAAAGGTAGCGACAGACACGCAGTTCATATCAAAAAGATACTTATATATCACAATAGCGCTCCCCATACAATCCCATACAGACCCACCAGACATAAAACGATCATCTGGTATAAGCGCGGTTTGAATCTTCGCTAATCGGCGTTATTTTTGACAATAAAGGTAGCGACAGACACGCAGTTCATATCAAAAAGATACTTATATATCACAATAGCGCTCCCCATACAATCCCATACAGACCCACCAGACATAAAACGATCATCTGGTATAAGCGCGGTTTGAATCTTCGCTAATCGGCGTTATTTTCCGCTACTGGCGCGATATCAGAAAAGTTAGCGACCCCCCCCTCCACCGTAAACAGGAGAGGGGGTCATTTTTAATACACAGAATGTCATGGAGCGCCGGCAAGTTAACATATCCAGTACAAAGAAATGATATTCCCTCAACCGCTTCCGAATTCAACTGTCCCCCCCCTCTCCTGCCGTAGGAAGAAATCTTTTATAACTTAGTGTGTCGGTATGTAAGATACTTTATAACACAGTATCTTTTGATGTGAGCTTCGTGTCTGTCCCTACCATTACGAATAACTATAAATATATACAGAGTATAATAGCACGTATCTCAAGGCATTTAACCAGCAATTCCTAAGCATATTTTAAGTAAAAAACAAAACAAAAAAATCTTTCACACTTCGCCACTGGATAATCTGGTAAAGCTTAGTGGGTCACATAATACGCACTCCGTCTCGTTCCAGCAGCATAGTAACAGACAAGACAGCGCTTGTCACATGATCCATTGCGACTTGTAGTAGTCAAAAATATCATTGGACAGCAAAATGACATCTACATTCTTACTCCAAATGTTCAGGAATCGCTGTTTAAAATCCTTCGGTTACATGCTGTTACACCCTGTACATATATTGGCCAAAATATTCAGAAAGTGGAAATTTTCTGACCTTCTGATAGAATATGTCCGAGGGCTAACAGGTTAATTAGAAATACAGCCGAGTGGGGAATCCTAAAGCCAATCTTAGATAAGATGTCACTAGTGGTGTAATCAAGTAGAATGTAATCTAAACAAATAATACTTTTACTACTGTTAGGTTTTATCTCAAACCATCTTCTCTGGCACCATTTTTTTCATGATTTGTTTTTCCTTATCATTGCCACTAAAAACATGGTTATTTGTATAATAATGTTACAACAGAAATGATTTCATTATCAACTAACCATCACGCCGTTTTCTCGCTGGGGTAGGCAGAGAAGACGGACCGTCAAACAACTCGATCTTAGCCCACACCTTGCCTTATTCACATTCATACATCGTCCCATACATTCTCTTTTATTATTCTTAATCTTTACATGGCCCGACTCAAGAATATGATTCACTTGATCGTGTCATGTCTTTCTCGGAGAGATGATAAAAAAATAAACATAAATTATATGAATATTGTGCAAGAGTCCCAACTGTTTCCAACCGCCTGGAGTCAGTGAGACAATTGCATCACCAATTGGGGTGATTGAAGGTAGTAGGGACGGGAAGAGGAAGGTGGGGAAGTACCTGGTTATTCGGATCTGGTCACCAAACACGTCTAAAACCAATTTTTTTTTTTTTACATGCATACCGCACAAGAGTCCCAACTGCTCCCGTCTGGAGCCAGTGAGACTATGGCATCCCCAATTGGGGTATGTAATAAGGTTGAAGGAGGAAAAAGAGATGGGGGAGAGGAAGGTGGGGAAGTACCTGTCTATTCAGACCTGGTCACCAAACACGGGCTATACTGAGAATATCTTCCACTCTGGAACATGCTGCAAATGTACCTTACATTATTTTAAATGATTAAATAATGAAATAACACAATTGCATCCTTAATTTGGAGAATCTGTGTGGTCAGAGCAAGAGGAAGGTTTGAAACAACACCGTTAACCCTATTTTTGGATTAGAAGCGCTGGAAGAAGAACTGTTACTACCTAATTCTTAATTTTAAACTGCATATTAACCGTATTTTGTCAGAGTATTTTCGACCGTATTTTGTCAGAGGGCCAAAATATTGCCATTTTGCAATAAAATCCAAATAAGTGTAGTATTTCTGAATTTTTGCTGTTTTTTTTTTTCCTACCAAAACATAAAAAAATAGTAGGTGTTGGACAGTTGGGGGCGGGGTAAGTGGTGGGGCGGTAACTCGGCTGAGTGACTACTGATGTCATGTGAAAGAAAAAAATTCTTTTGATTTTGAAGAAAAAAAAAATTGTCATCAAAAAAGTCACCGGAGACCGAAATTTGATTTACATTTTTTACTCCAAATAATGTCAGGAATCACTGGTTAAAGTAAGTCAAGTACGTACCTTAACACCCTGTATAATTTTTGAAAAACATAAACATTTGTCATGCAACATTTTTTTTTTTTATATTTCTCACCTTATGTTTTTTTTTTAAATAAAATTATTGATGATGAAAAAAAAAACAGATACATATTTCATTAGAAAAAATGTATTATAAACGTGAGTCACCTCACTTTTTGTTGTTTCATTTAAAAATAATGTCAGAAACTTTGGATTCATAAAGGTGTACATTTTAATTATTTTGTAGTTATATTTTAGGTTTGAATATAAACTGTGGTATTTTATCTTTCTAACACCGTTTAGATAATATTTCTAACAATGATAGTAAGGGAGACACAACGATTACTGTGAGACCCGTACGAGTTGTTCTGAAAGGCGAACAAATAGACCTGACAGATTGGTTTACTAATTGTTGATGTTTTCAGATGAGATGAAGGATGGCATCATCGCCAAGTTGGCTAACCAGTGTCAGGATTTGTACGCTGAGCTCACCAGGACCTTCCAGAAGGAGGCCCTGAGGCCCATCACCGAGAAGGAATGGCTCACCTGCGTAAGTTTACCTTATTGTCTGCAAAGTTATGTTAAGAAAACCGGAGATTGTCGCGTAATCGAAGACAAAGAAATATCACAATCTGTCACCAGTGTTGCCAAATAATTGTTTAATTGATTGTAGGTGCTCGCTACATGTATATACATATATAACTTATTTCTTCTTCTTAAGTGACCCCCTACTCCAATTTCCATGGCCAAACAAGGCTCCTCTCGCGACACAGATTTACCGGATGCCAGTGACACTTACTCTAGCGCATTGGTGACCTTCCTCTGCTTCTTCTGCCAAACACTTTGTCAGTGACTAACGCTGTTCTTCCATGGAGCTACGTTCAAGTGACGCGATCGCCGCTCGTCTGTATTTTTCATACTATTATTAGTGTTTGAAAACGCAGCTAGGCGCTGCACTAGCAAAATAGTATGACGGTAGCGGTAGCGTCGCTTGTAAGTAGCTACGTGAACGATGGGCGTAAGAGTTTCTCCAAGTTGGAGTCTTCAGTTTGGCAAACAAATTGTCCAAAGTATCTCAAAATTCGTTATAGGCAGATGGTTGAAGGCCTAGCTCTTCCAGGATGGATGCATTTGAGGTTCTGCGTCATGGAATCCAGAGCATCTTTCTCCACCACCACATTTCCGAGTGTACATATTTCCACACAATATAGAAATATGGGGAAAATCAAATCTTTTGCATTTTACTAAATATATATTTAGCTCATCTACAAATTGTCAGACTTGATGCATAGCTTAGAGTAGCTTCATAGGCCTTCTGGTTTCCAGCTTTCGGAACTTCAAACTGGAGAAATTTGAGGGAGGCCTGTTTCTCCAGTTTTACCATTTCTTGGCAACACCCCCGCAATCAGAAGTCGGCAGTTCTATCTGCTCAATAAATTTTTATTTTTTAAAGAAAGGCAAACATCCCGGGTTTAGAATAACATCACAGTATTTGAAAATCTCCTACTACCACCACATTAAGTGGAAACTATTGCTTGTGTAGAAATGGAGGACTTAACCAGCCGAGGAATTGAAAACTTGACACCTGAGTGGTACCCAAACGAGATGTCAACACAGCCACCGACCGGTCAAATAATATCAGTATATAAAATGTTTATTGATGATTCCAGTTCTCAGCCAAGCAGGCAGCGTACTGGGGGGTGGCCCAATATCACCAGGGACTGGTCTGCAAAGCCAACAAGGCTGTTGGAGAAGAAATCAGCCGCCTTCAGGTAAAAATACTAAATAAATACAAAAGTTACAATGAATTTACATATGAAGTACAGTTTTTTTTAATAGTTAATGACGAATGATGACCCTTAAAAAACTTTATAAGATAGTTTCACTGTAATAAAATGCACTATTGTCTATAAAAATGGTGATGATGTATGTAGTCTAATGGCGTTTGTGTCCCCAGGACTCGTTGGAGCAATTCAAGGCAGCCCAGAGCCGCTCTGGCCGGCCCAACTACTTCCAGGAGATGGCCAACAAGGCGCAGAGGAACTACAACGAGGTGAAGAAGGACAATGACTTCATCTACCACGAGCGCATCCCCGATGTGGCGCAGTTGGAACCCGTGGGCAAGGTTCTGCTGGCCAAACCGGCTCCCATACCCGACAAGTGGAGCACCAGGTTCACAGGTAACGTACATTATTATTACTGAATACTTTGAAATTGCACCCTTGACTAGTTCCCTCATTTACGTTTATGTTTCACTGTATTTCTTCTTCGTGTGCCCTATCCCCCGACATTGGCGATCACTCTAGTGAATATATCTCTATCTTGCTAAGTCCGGAATAGCTTCTCCACACTTCTAATACCGGTCCACTCTCGTACATTTCGCAGCCAAGACATTTGTCCCCTACCAGGCCCACGGCAACCCTCTATCATGCCTTTTAATATTAGTTGGCGGAAATGATATTTCACTGTATTTATGAAAGAATTTTAATTGAATGTACCTGCTTTGTGTGTTCAGATCTATTTGCCAATATGGTGCCGGTCCCAGTGCATCAGGCCATGGCAGCATTCGATGTGAGGAAGAACGAGATTGTCAACCTGGAGATTAACAAACTTCGAGAGAGCACCCAGACCCTCAACAGGTAACATTTTTAAGATTATGATTTCATCCATTCAAGGGGTTTGTGGTATCTCTGATACTGCTGTGGGAAGAATCTTTTTAGGAACAGAAACATGGGTTGTCAAGACACCCGCTGTAGGTCGGAGAAAACCCAAACGGTTATTCCGAAGAGACGAGCTGTTGAAACACAAAGTCAACTATTTAATTGTTGGGAATATATTCTCTAGTCTGGGCGCTGATGCAGAAAGGATCAACGACACCAAATAAAGGCATCTTTTGTACCTGCTCTGAATTTTAATGACCGTTATGATTGATGACTGATCAAACAACACAACTTAAAATTTGATCAAACTCTGGCATGCCGAGAATCCTTAATTAAAGTTGAGAAAATTCATTGTGTCATTGATTGCTGTTTGATGACAATTTGTCGCTTCAGTTCGTTTTTATCCAACAGACCAAAACGTAAATCGGGAAAAATGGCGCCTTAAAGTTTTTTTTACGATAAAAGCACGTAAATTTTCGAGGACATAAGACAAAGTGCATTTTGAAAACCCCTTAAATAATCATTAATAAAAAAATTTATACGAGTATCGTATATCGAAAAATGGTCTGTTTGTATGGTCGAAAAATGTCTGTACAAAAACGAACTAGAGCGACGAATTGCAAATGTGACTGAGCCTTTATTACTAGCAAAATGTTAAAAACCTTTTCCATAGCTACGGAGTGGACGCCCTGGTGAAAAACCACCATTCGGATTTGAAATGTTGCTTGAAATAGCTTTAGCCATTTTTGTGATCAAATTTGAATAGCCAGGTACTTCTCAAGCTTCCTCTTTCCCATCTCCTTCCCCGCCCTTCTTCCTTCAGCCCCACAACATACCTCAATACTATTTCATATAAATTTATCCCATCCAATGTATATTCTTGCTTACTCGCAGCATCTTGGCTTCCTTGAACCTGCCGGCCTCCATTGAGCAGACATCAGGAACCGAGCTCCCGCAGTCCATCTTGGACAAGGCCACGGCAGTCAAGGAATCCGGTGGAGTCCAGGAGCTGCAGACTCTCATGAGGGAGCTGCCAGAGCTGCTGCAGAGGAACAGGGACATCCTGGATGAGGTATGAATATCCTGAATAATTATGATAGAGAAATGATCTGATAAATTTGATATGTTTATTTATTGTTATTAAGTTTATTTTGTAGAACTCCATTTTAATTTTTATTTCTTTTATATATTCAATAATATTATTATTCAATGTATAAAAACAGTTTATTATAAACAAGTTCTACTTCGTTTTGTTACGAAGCAGAACTTGTTTATAATAAACTGTTTTTATACATTGAATGTTAATATTATTGAATATATAAAAGAAATAAAAAAAATTGATATGCCCTACAGATTTGCATTATCAACTGTTTTTAGCTGAAAACCTCGTTAGCTGACCATTGCTTGAGTTCTAAAACTTAATTTAATTTATGGGTGATTGTTTGAAATTTTGTCTTTGGAGGAGTATGAGACATCCATTTGGCCGCCCAGTACTAAAGTGGGGAAGGTATTTTATATTGTATACACATTCTAGCTGGTACTGCTAGATTACGAGAGAGGTTTCACACCCGACATTAGCGTTCTTCATATCACCATACTTTTTCACTATCCCTAACTTTTTCACTATCCCTGCAGCACATGCAAGATGCCATTACCCTGCGAGCAGCCGCCTTTTACGTTTATCTGTTTTCTTTTTTAATCATTTTATCCTTGATTTGCTTTTTATTCGTTCAAACTTAAATGTAGATTCATTAACTCAAAAAAATCAGAGTCCTTGCAAGAGCCTTGAAAGAGTAACCATCTGTTACTTATACCAGGGCGGGTAAGTGGTGGATAATCTCTAATGACAATCCATAACCATCTAAGCACTCCTGTTTTCTCATTATTTATTTATTAAAGTGGAGACGGTACACGTATAGTTTCCGTGAAAATTCAGGCCATGGGCTCATTTTGATATCTCCATATCCCATATATGAAAGATACTGTAGTGGTAAGGGTTCTTCCATCGAGGATCGAGGATCAGAAGTCCATCGAGGTGATCTCCGCTCTCCTCTCTACTCCAGGTTCCCCAAAGATCCCAAGTTTTTTTTGTTTGAATGGTCCATTTTTTGTCCCACGAGTAACTAGGGAAATAGAAGGTCATCCCAGCAGAGCCCCGAGTGCTGGGGTGAGGTCTAAATACTCCGAGATGCGACCCTGTATCTCGGAGACACTGTTCGTGACACTGTTCCCCTGTGTCATTCAGCCTGAGCATGGTAGCTCACACTTTGGCTTGAGATGGCTATTGCAGGCCTTGTTTCCGCTCCCTGGGCCATGGGTTCACCAAACTCTACACCAGATTCATTATGCTTACATCAACCGAGCATTCTTTCTGTAGTAGAAAATTTTCGTAAGCAAGCTGATATCAATTTAAAGATAATGTTAGATTATTTGACAAATATGTATAATGGATGTTTTATTTTATTACCAACATGTTATTCTGTGCATTATAAACCTAAATATAATGAACTTATGTTATATTCCAGGCGGAAAGGCTCCTGAGGGAAGAGCACGACTCCGACAGCCAACTCCGCAGCCAGTTTGGCGATCGCTGGACCCGCACCCCCTCGGAAAAGCTGACTCAAATGTTCTCCTCCAACATCACCAAGTACCGAGAGATCATCATCAATGCCATGGAGGCTGACAAGGTGGTGCAGGCCAAGTTCGGCACACACAGACAGGTAACCAACCAACCACATTTGATTATCATGTTTTAAACATTCTGTTCAATTATAACCACTGGAGCTGTCCGCTATACATGGATAATTTGTATGCGAGAATTAAAAGAGGCGGGATTGGGCGCAAAATTGAATAATCTGAAAGTATATTGCCTGTTGTATGCTAAAGATGCGGTGCTGATTCCTAATAGTATAGAAGATCTACAGTCTCTCGTATCTAGAATGAACGAAGTATGTACGAAGAATGAGTTAATGATGAATGTAAGTAAGTCTAAAGTCACGGTGTTTGAAAGAGATAGTACGAAAACAGTGTGCAGAGCATGTATAAAACGATGTATGAATGTGAACGAGACAAGGAGTGTGTGCTAAGACCGAGTTGTTTGGCGGTCCTTCCTCTCTGCTTACCCCTGTGGGGAAACGGCATGATGGTTAGTTAGTTATGATTTTTTGAAAGAGGGCAGAGGTTGAAATCCATTATACAGCGGAACGCTCCAGTGGTTATAATCATTTTCTTAATTCATCAAGCAAATATCTCCTCTGTCCTCCTTTCAATCTTCCCCTGGTGATAGAACCTAAAATGTTCTATGATTGAATACTTATGTAAATGAACTGTTGAACCTTCCAGGGTATTGAACTGCTGAGCGCTAGTCTGGGAGAACTGCAAGCCGGAGTACCCTGCTCCTCGTCCACGGTGGCCAATGATACCTCGGCCACAGCTACTCTCAGAAGGCTCATGGAAGATGTAAGTTATATTCTCTTACAATAGAAGTAATGTTCTTGACAATTCGCCGGATGATACTTTCTGAATTCACTGCAAAAAAAATACAACTATGATAGCTAACCAAATTGTATATCTACGTAAATAAAATAAAATCATACTTAAGCTTTGACTGGTGACATGGTTTTTGTGTAACGTAACTGGTGACGAACGACTTGAGAGGCCGCTGCCGTATCCGGTCTATAGCATAGAAATTAAGTAATGTAGCATACAGCAGTCTTTAAAAGCAGTTTAATAACACATAAAATAAAACTAATCATAAAACTAGAAATGAGATCAGTAATCACGGACAAAAAAAATGATATCAACATAATATAACAAAAATACTTATTTTCCTTATAGTTAAGATACCAATCAATAAATAAATAAAATAATGCTCTAATCACTGGTATCATTTTACAAAACTGGCAATAGTCAAACTTTTGTTATTTTTATTGGCAGTCGGGGCATAATTGTTTGGCACATTGCAAGCAATCATGTTTTTTTACACAAATTATATTGGTATTAATGGTAATTAGATTTTCGATTTAACTTAGGAGGACAACTAGCACAGGTTTATACAAAGCGAATTAAAATTGTAATTATTAAAATAAAACTGAAGGTATTTAAAAAAAATGTTACTTATGGTATTCTACATAAACAGTGTCATTGTGATTTTACTGTCATTTTGACAGTAAAAATTACTCTTATTTGACAAAGTATATATTGTCCAATCAACATTACAATAAAAGTCTCAATAAAGTCACTCCTTTCTCTTATACTTTTAACTTGTTGAAAGCCAGCATACAAAAAATATATTTTTTCAATACGACGAAAAATATTTGACAGTTTTCACCTTTCCTACGAATTCAATTTTTATAACATTTCTTTTGTGATATAATACAAAAATTACATCAAAATAATGTAGATAAATGAACTTTTTAATCACTCAAATCTATGCTTTCAACAAAGGATTTATATAAAAAAAACAATGAATAAATATAGACTTTGAATATGACAGCGTTCATATTATCAAGCGGCAGCCATTTTGTCCGCCATTTTTGGTGCCCGGCATGTCATTTAATATGAATTTTTCGGAGTGGCTAAATGCTATCCAGTATTTTGTTATGTCAAGATCGAGAATGGCCCAAGCGATTCTGACCTTGTTCTTCATACAATTTCTTTATACATAAGGGACAAAATCGCTTAAAAAATCCGGACCCGCCGGGGGGACTGCGGCCTGCAAGAGGTTAATGTTGGCAATTTTAGTTCCTTGAGTCTATCTTTATGTTATTCTTAGTTCAGGTTTTGCATAAAATCAATATTTTGTTTATTCAGGTATTTGAGCATATTATATACACTTATTCCAAACACTATTTCCACATAATAAATGTGTAATAAGAATCAAAACTCCTACGGTAACGCTGCATTACATGATGGCAATCCGAAGATATTTTTTTGTGATGGTATGTTTAAAACCGTGGCAATCGTTCTATCTGCTATCTAGAGATGTTTTTTTCTAATAATAATTTATTTACAGGTGGAAACGATGAAAGCAGAACGCGACGTCATAGAGTCGGAGCTGAAGTCGGCCTCCCTGGACATGAAGGGCAGATTCCTGACGGCTTTGGCTCAGGACGGAGCCATCAGCGAGGCCGCCCTGTCCGTGTCGGCTCTCGGAGAGTCGTACGGACCGCTGCAGCGACAAGTGGGGGAGAGCCTTGCCAGACAGGAGAGACTGGTCAAAGACATTCAGGTGATTTTCCTCAGAATAGCTAATTATATTCAGAGATATTATTTTTGAAAATGTACACGAGGAACGGCTGCGCGGCCCGTTTCGGCCTGTTTCACACAAATCTTAATTTTGGATTCAAGGCCAAAAAACACACCCAAACAAAAAAAATAAAAATTTAATCAAAAGGTATATCAAATATGTGGTACGAATATGTGCGACTTTATTTATTTGTGTTTTAATAATTAATTCAATTATAATCGCCCAAGTTCACCTATAAAAACAAAACCAACTTAAACCAAAGAACTCCTGGATGACTCAATGCTCCAAAATTCTACATAGAAACGGCCTGGATGCAAGTGATACCCAGAACCGAAGAAGCTACAACCTGAGAAGGAGAAGAGCCAACCTCAACAGCCTTGAGGTCGATTAGACAATGAGTTGGGACAGTGCAAGGAAGAAGAAGAAGCCCAAGTTGCCTCTATAATAATAATAATAAAAAACAAAATTAAAAAAAATTTGCCTCCAAAGTGAAGCAAAATTGAATTGTTTAATTAACTATAAGAGGGGTATAAAAGCAAAAAAGCCACTCTCCAAAAGCACTGTTTTCGGTAAATCACAAAAAACCTATCAAAGAATACATACTACGCATTTTTCATGTGATTTTTTTAGTAATATAACTTTAAAAGTATAATCCAAAGTGAACTACACATTATAATAAAAAAATTTATAATAATGTGTTCATTGGTCATGTTGAATTTATTTTGAATTCAGGCTTGTGATTGGCTTTTGTGGAGAGTGGTGATTTTGCTTGTTAACCTCTAGAATGTCGGATGACAGTTAAGATGTCAAGACCATATTTCACAGAAAATTAATATCAGACCATTCTGAGAAGATAGAGTGCTCTAATAAAAAGCAAAGTCTGAAATGATATTGGCGCAAACGATTCTGCCCTTGTCCTTGTACAGTTTCTTTATACATAAAGATAAAAATCGAATTTTATTTTTTAATCTGGCAGCTGGCAAATGAGAAGTTAATCGCTTTGGGGAGTGGTGATTTTCATCTAACCTATTTTCATTTGGATTTTTCCATGATTGCGGTTGATTTTTCTAAGGATCTCAAAAACCATCTTGTCGCTACGGACATTGTGATTGGCATAGATTGGCATTTGTAACTCAATTTCGTCATTTAAAACCAACATAAATGTAATAGCACTATCCATACCAGATATTTAATGTAAGTTTTAATTTAAAAAATTGTTATTCAGTTTCAGTGCCGCCAACCCGGGCGTTTATTTAATCTAAATTTATTTACAGTTTTCTTTTCTTTTACCTGCCTCACTAGACAAGGTCTGTTCCGAGGCGGGTAAATAACGCAATATATTTAAAAAATATATGTATCAGAAGAGACATGCATTAAAAAGATATGTATGTATTAATATAGATATGCATTATAAGAGATATTTGTTAAAAAGATATGTGTGCAAAAAGGCAACAAATAAATATATATTTATTGACATACCTACTTATTTTGATGTTATTATTTGTTACATTTCCATCAAAAGCTTGCATACTTTATAAAAATAAATTAAATTTGCAGATGCAGATTATGAAGTTTGGTTTGATATTTTGTCCTCAAATCCAAAATTAAGTTTTGTATGAAGAAGGTCGCCTTTCCTGTGAAGGATATATTGGCAAAAAAAGATTAAGCATGTTTATAGATAAATGTACACATTATGTACGGAATAAGTATTAGAAATAACCAAGAAGTACATTTAAATGTAAAATTGTGTGTTTATATTAGACCACATGAAGTGGATGTATTAATAAATAAATAATGACTAACGATGTTTCAAATTTCAGGACGCCAACTCCACCCTGGTGGCGGAACGAGGCGGCTGCGGGGGCAACCGGGAGACGAAGCTGTGCGAGCTCGCGGCCGCCCACGACGCCTACCGCGACCTGCTCTCCAACCTCAAGGAAGGAACCAAGTTCTACAATGACCTCACCCAGGTAACAAACCCGCCTGTCCTGCCATTTGACAGACTACCAGATCAGATGTTGCAGCAATTAGTAGCCTGCAGAGACTGCAATCCGGAATATTGCAGTAGAACTGCACCCGTACAAATCGGTGACCGGACAGCTCAGAATCATGCAACTTCAAAACCTCCATTGAAAAGTCATTTAAAGTGATGAAAAAAAAATTAAATAGGTTAAGTTAGGTTAGGTTATGGGCTATTTTTCAAAAAAAAATCATAACTTTCAACCTGTCACTTGCCAGGCGTATTTGGAAAAACAGTGCATAAATTACCTTCCGACTTTTGTCAAATATCCTTATAAAAACAAAGGAATTGTTTTTTTTGCGATTGTTTTCTGTTGTATCAGATAATGGTATCTTATTAATCATAATATATATTACATTACAAGTTTTTCCAGAATAGCTAATTTTAGCGAAAAAAAAAATTCTCTCTTTCGGCCAACAAATATCAAAAAAATATATATTTATACGAATTTGAACTGATTTTATTGTTTCTACACAAACCTGGATATGCATCCTACATGAAAACTAACAGTTCAAAGGTGTTTTTGAAGAATTAACTACATCTATACTTCTTTAAAAAGTTGACAGCTGGTAAGGCGGGAAAAAATATGACAGCTGAATGTCATAGATACAGTGAAACCCTCTTAAGAAGTTTTCCAAGGGACCGGAAAAAAAACTTCTTAGGTGGGAAAACCTTATAAGTGGGAAAAATTGGGCCATTTGGTCTTCAAGGGACCGAAAAAACTAAACTTCTTAAGCAGGAAAACATCTTAAGCGAGAACTTCTTAAGAGGGTTTCACTGTAATTATATTCAGAGGGGCTAGATTAATAAAATTAACTGTTACGTCAAGAAAGATATTGGCGCAAGCGATTCTGACCTTGTTCTTCATACAGTTTGTCTTTTGGCTTTTCATGACTTTTTTTAAAGTTGCATGATTCTGAGTTGTCATGGAAGCTTACAAATCACGTAAGTTTGAAAGCCATTAATAACTCAGGTACGGGACATACGTCATTCCTATGTCAACCTATGTTAAATTATTGTGAAAACAAGCTTATGTGTCCAAGCGGTTAACCATTGAAATAGTTTTGGTTCACATGCGAAGGACATTTTTTGTGACCATACTTGGCTGGAATGTTTTGAGATGTGATTTTAACCTTTATGATTTGTAATCTATACATGTAATTCTCTGTAAGTTCTCAATTTGGGAATCGGGTATGGTTACCGCCATCCCGGGAATTATTTATTGGATAACCAACACCCCTGCCATGGGTCAACCCAAATGGTTCACTACATTTGGTAACTTTGGGTTCATCGGGTGACTTTTGTCTAGGTCTTGGCGATGGATGTGTTTGCCAACCTACTGCGTCGCGAGCCGGATCAGGTGAGACTGGTTGAGGGAGACACCGCAGTGGAAGGGATAGATTCATACTCCTGAACACACTAGCCCCCAGATTCCTAAGCCCTCCACACAGCATCCTCAAAGAAGACTTTGACCCTGAGGGGAATTATTTTCCTCAAAGCCTCCTTTGTGAAGCTTACGTAAAATTTAAAAAAAAAGTTTTATTTTGTTTTTATTTTGGTCTTACACAAACGTAATGTTCGTTTTTCAGCTGCTGGTAGTGTTCCAAAACAAGATATCTGACTACTGCTTCGCCCGTCGCACGGAGAAGGAGGAGCTCATGAAGGACCTCACCCAGGAGAGCTCCCGTGCCCCCACCGGCCCCGCTCCCACCCCCCCGCAGCATCACACTCCCTCGCCAACGGGTTGGTTACTTGATCGTATTATTATTTGTTAAACTTTGTGGTAGACCTCTCATTGACACACGCCTACATTTATACATCTATATAATCATGAACCGTTGTACTAGAGAGTTAGTATTGTTGCATATTTCCTTAAATCATTTTTCCTACCTGTTCCTGTGTGTAACTGTCACGAAGCGCACTGATGAAGAATTACTAGTGGCCTGTGTTTTGTGTTTATATTATTTCTTCTTTGGCAGAGCCCAAGCGTGAAGCCCCAGCGCGCCCCCCACCCCCCCAGGTGTCCCAAGCAGCAGCGAACGCGCCCCCTGGAGGCCTGCCCTACCCGACGCAGGGGCACGGGAACATGCCTGTTCCGTACGGAGCTCCAGGAGCTGCGCCCTATCCTACATACATGCCCCCGGCTCAAATGCCGCAGGGATATAATCCATACGGGATGCCTTATCCACAAAGTGAGTCTTTAAATGATATTTTCCTGTCTATTAATCTGTTGTGTGTCAACAAATCCATTATATCTTCAAAAAAAAATTTCTCTGAATATAAATGCAGGGTAACCACAGATCTGGAAAACTGGGAATTATGGAAGGGGAGCTTCTGCCCGCGACTTCGTCTGCGCAGGATTAGTACTTCGAGTAGCCTGTTTTCTTTTCCTAAGTCCCATCTGTGTTTATACTAAAATTCTTAACCCATTTATTTAAAATATCTATAATTCTTGATTCAATTCAAAGTATTAGTCGAGTACTTCAAATAAATTCGCTAATTTAAATATTTTCTAAAATTGAATTTTGATTTAACAATCATTGTTTTACAAAATGTCATTCTCAAATTTTGACATTTTCTATTAAACAATAAAAATTATTTATAAATATATTGAAAACAGCTAGCTTTTTAAATTATAGCCTATATATTATTCTGATGCATGAACAATATTTTTGCAAAGTTTCATTAAAATCCATTGGGTAGTTTTTGCGTGAAAGAGTAACTAACACACATACATACATCCATACAAACTTTCGCGTTTATAATATTAGTAAGATAAGATGAGATGTGGTGAGGAATTTATAAATACTTTTGAAATTTCAGGAAATTTTTCAATATTTTAAGAAAAAAATACAAAAGTTCCGCGGTTTATGAATTGAATGTAAAGCGTGGGGTTTTCTCTTTGTATCACCCTTTAGATCAGCATTTTCCAACCGGAGATTTTCTTCTAGGCCGCAGAAATACTTGTCGCCCATTTTTGCAATAAAATCGTCATTTGTTTTTTCTATACCTAGTATAAAATAATATTAAAAACCAACAAAATACTTCATAAATAATAGTTTTTATTCGTGCATTATCGGTCTGCAAAATTTTTCTCCTATATTCACCGGTCCGCAGGCTTAAAAAGGTTGGGAAACACTGTTTTAGATTATATTTTTCACCATGACAGTAAGAGAGACACAATGATTTATATGAGACCTACAAGAGCTGTTCTAAAAAGCGAACAAATTATCCTGAGTTAACAATAATGCTTAAACATTGTAAAATAGTTTGTTCTTTAGTTATTTAATATTGTTCACAGAATGACTGTATATGTACCACAGTAATGTTTACTTAATCTATTTCAGATGCCGCATACCCCGGCTTCCCCCAGGGTCCCGCCTACCCCGGCCACCCGATGCAGTACCCGGCCCAGCAGTACCCCCAGCAGCCCTATCCGGGCCAGTACCCCCCTGGCCAGTACCCCCCGCAGCAGCCCCCCAACCAGTACAACCCCTACCAACAGCAGCCCCCGCAGGGCTGGTAGACAGAGGCCAAGTGAACGGTATCAAGTCAACCCGCACTGCCCTATCATCAGAGTACTTCGAATTTCTCCATAAACTGGTTTAAAGCACACCATAAAATACGCTTTTCACGGATTAGGTACTTTTAATACCATGTTAAACTGGTCAAAAGCATCCCGCAATATCTAAATAATCGAAGTGGATGACCAAATTACCCAACACTACCCTATAATGAGATTGTAGTTCTGATATCATTTTAAAATTAATCGAAGCCTGATATGATTTTAGATTATTACAGCCAAAAGTATTATCGTGATTTATTTTTGGGGTTTTATGCTGTTTTGCACTCCTTATTTAGTAACGCCCTGGGGTAAGACCACCATTCAGAATCCAAACCCACCTTCCTCCTCCCCATCTCCTTCTCCTCCTTCAGCCTTCACAACATACTCCAATTGGGCATGTCATAGACTCACTGGCTCCAGAAGGGAACAGTTGGGAAAAAAAAGTCTAAAGAAGGAGGTAGTGCAATATGGCCCAATACCCCAAAAATAAATCAAGATTCCCTAATTGAAGTAAATTATATAATTCACCCCACTCTACCCTGTTCCGTGATTACGCCTAAAACCATGATAAACTAGTCTAAATCACCCCGCATAATACTATTAGCATTTGTGGGCAGTACCAAATGACCCAACACTACCCCATTTATTAATTTGGGAAATCTGTAATCTCCCCGCATTCCCCTTTTGATAAACTATTCTAGGTGTCTAAATCACCCCACACTGCTCTTCTGATAGGAGGCGGGGTGACTTATTACCAAGTCACCCCGTCGTATTCAATTAAATATATTAAGTGGTGAGTTAGTCTGTCCAAAGTCACCCCGCACACATTAAGTAATAGTAATTGTAACATCACCCCTACTTCCTCACGAGGGATGTAGCTTTTATTCCGTATGAATGCGAAAAGAGATGATTAAAATAAATAAAAAAATATAAAGGTTTATGGGATTTAGTGTCCGACATTATCATTTGCAATATAAAATTCACAAAAAATGCTCTTTAGTTGGCTGTAATACCAAATAAATTATATAAAAATGCACGACAAAATTTGTCCAGATTTGCAAATGATAATCCCAATTGAATACAGTGAAACCCTCTTAAGAAGTTCTCGCTTAAGATGTTTTCCTGCTTAAGAAGTTTGGTTTTTTCAGTCCCTTGAAGACCAAATGGCCCAATTTATCCCACTTAAAAGGTTTTCCCGCCTAAGAAGTTTTTTTTTTACGGTCCCTTGGAAAACTTCTTAAGAGGGTTTCACTGTATAATGTTTACTATGAGAGTTGAGCTATCTATGAAGTGTAATTAATAACCATTTTAAAGTGCGTTCATTATAAGTATGTTATTTTTAATTTAATAATGTTTAATTATAAATCACCACATAGCTTTTAAGTATAAACTTTTTTTGTACTTGCTTCTAAAATCACTCCACCCTGTTGTTTATTTTAACATTTTCATAAAGCATAATAATTACATAATATATATAAAATTGTATTTAGCAATCATTTTACATCATAATAAATTTACATAATATGTATTTATTTTATTACTGTTCTGACAGAAGTGGTTATAATTTCCGAAAAGCATAATAAAAAATTTATTTACAAAGATATTTATTTATTTATATTTTTTAATAGTATGTGATAAAACTAATAACTATAATACAATAAGCATAAATAAACGTTCAAGTCCCTTTTACTGGTTAACAAACTGAAATTAAAGGATTTAATGTAATGAACTACTTAGTAATGCAAAATCACACATATTTATTTGTCTTGGAAATAATCAAGTTTTTTTTATTAGTCCTTTTATAAGCCTGGAAAAAATTAAGTATCCGGTCTATGAAACCTGCTTTTAAGTTTAAAAAAAAATCCTTTTCTGTTGTGGTTTTATTTTGTAAAGCGGAAAATTTTATTCTTTATAAAATGATCCTAAAACATTTAAATATTTGTGCCTGAGTGATGATTTTTTCTTGAATAAATCAAAACAGGTGGCTGGGGTTAAACTGGAATTTAAACCTTATCGCCATCTACATAAGAAGTATTATTGTTAGCGGCCTGATCCCGAATTTTAGACAAAGTGGTGCATCACCTTAACATAAAAACATCAGTCTGTAATATGTATTATAAACAAAAAAGTTAATTTTCTGTCAGAATGTTAAATTTTTTTTTTTCTCTACACGCACTTGTATGTATTTGAACACGTGACTGTTTACTGGCTAAAGTTAAAGGTTTTTGAGATAATTTTGGTGCATTTAATACGTAATAATAATTGTTCATAATTAACTAAAGCAACCATAGTGATAAACTAACATAATATAATAATTCAGGCTCGATTAGCTATGACTCTCATTCTTTATATATTTTCTAAAATATTGACGCAACAAATAGAAATGCCAAAATGCTTACTTTGCAATGTTAATGAGTAAAAACATGTCTCTTTGATTTTACAACACCAATATTTATTTTTAACTCTACTATGCATAATCAAAGATGGTTAATGTTGTTCACACAAGTTCAAATCTAACATTTTTATCAAGTTACTACATAATTAGTACCAGTTTGTTATTGTTTTACATTTGAAAGGTTTTTGAAGTAAATACTTCTTTACGCACTCTTGATTTGAGGGGTAAACTGGCGAATGCGTTACGGAAATTACAGCGTTACGAGAGGTGTAATATCGGGCGTTCCGAACGTTACGGAGGCCAACGATAATAAATTATAATTAATTTTTGAGGTTCATTCCTCACAATTTAATCGTAACAACAGTGCTCAAATCCATAGTAATCACGTTTGGAATGGGTGCTGGCATTTATTTTAAACTTTGTAAGATATATAAATCTACAATCCCATTCTAAGCGTAATACCCATAATAAAATTAATCAAATTTTCGTGTAGAGTGTGCGAACTCAGTGCATTGAAACAACTGATTTGTCACGATGATTGGTAACAATCCAAACGAATCTTCAATATAAATTTTTATACACTGATGATTGGAATGGTTTTATTCGGTGCCAGAAAGAAAATTAGATTAGATTACTAAAGAACTATTTACTTCAGTCGTGTGGTCTAAAGCACACTCGTATATATTTTTTTTAATATATGCTCCACGCAAGAGGTCCTGAGGAAAATAATTTCCTCCAGGGCCTATTTCATCTTAGGGGTTGCTGAGTGGATTGAAAGGAATGAGAGGAAGTTCTGGTAAGGTAAAAGGTATGAGGGGTGGTTAGGAATCTGGGGGTCAGTGTGTCCAGGAGTGACGGACGTATGAATCCATCCCTCCAACTACAGTGCAAGGCAATGGGTCAAGAGAGTCCAACTGGTGAGGCTAAAAGGCCTCCCTCAACCAGTCTCCGGTGGGCAGACGCATCCACCGCAAAGACTCAGACAAACTTCACCCCACGAACCTGGGCAACTAAGTCACCAATCATGGAGAACCACTTGGAATGACCTGTAGCAGAGTTATGTTGTTTATCCAATAAATGTTTCCCGGGGTGGCTGTGCCCATACCGCCTCCCAAATTCTTAAACGCCGATTCTATGTCCGTCTCAGCTTTTAAATAAATTATGATCAACGGAAAAGCGCAACTGTCATGTTGTTACGCTTGTCAGCTTATCACAATTTGTTTAACCTTTAGGAGAGTATGGCCGCACCGTGTACAGCCGTAAAAAAATCTGCTGAAAGAAGTATGGACGCCAACGGTGCGGTGGAGTTATTACAAATTTTTCTAATTATAATACAATCAATAATTAATTTTTATATATAAGTTTTGTTGTTATTAATGTTGGATTATTTGGTTATTTTCTTATTATGTAGGTAATTTAACAAACAAAAAAATTTTGTAAAAACATCTCATTCTTTTGAACACTTTTTTCTCTCAGAAACTCACTCTCGTAGGTGTTAAAAACTGAAAAGGACCTATAATTTGCATTTAACGGAGACCTTTCAAATGTAAAAAAAAAACAACACAATGACGCTAATTTGCCACTTGATAAAAAAAAATTATGTTTGAATTTCTGTGACTAACCTAACCTAAAATAATTAAAATCCTACACCAAATATTCCATTCACAGTGCAATAAAATTATTATAATTTTTGACATTTTGGTTCATGTAGAATCTGAGTTTGATCTTTTTCATGGGAGTTTTTTTTTTACTCCCGATTTGAAACAGGGCATAGCAACATGTTTTTTTGCATAATTAATCAAAAATTATATACTTTATTTATATGTTTAAATTTCTTTATTATACAATGCTAAGCTTTATAATTATAAAATGTATCATTTAACCTTTGGCTACAGTTTGACCACTAGCAAAAACAGTTTCCTTTACCTCTTATATGAATCGGTAGACAGAAGATGACAAATATCATGCTGTTCAACTTATCAGCTTATTACAATTTGATAGAAAGTTGAAACACATCTATAATCGTTGTTTAATGGGTACCTTTCAAATGTCAAAAACCAAATGGCGTTGAATGGCCATTTGATGACACTGTTGCACTTGAATTTCGGGGAAACAACTAGCCATGTTAGTTCTGTCCTCGGCTTGCTCTAATTATTATGATACGTTTGTAAATAACATGAGTTAGTGGTCAAACTATCGAGACCTGATATTTCACATATAAAATGGCTGTTTTTGTCAAATTTTATTTTTTTACACAAATAATGCAAAATTTTACAATTTACCCAATGCATAATCAATTTCTCCTCAAATAACCTTGAAGTAATTAGGTCTCTGTAGTCAAAATGCTTTCTTTTAGCTTATAGTTATTAAGTTATAATATTATTTTTATTGTTATAGCAACTTTAATATTAGAAGCATGGATAATAGAAAGAAAGGGCTGTGAACATCAGTATAATACTTGTAGATTAGCCCTCCTCCGTACCTTATTTCAATCCAAAAGTAGCACCACCTATAAGTAATTCCATAACATAAACTACCCATCCAATTCTGTCACATACCTTGCATGACATCGTTGTTTTGCTAGGAAGAAATTAAACATTTTTATCGAATGTTATTTTTCTCGATATGCTGCCTCGAATATATGTTACAAATATACTTTTTAAGTATTCATATAACTGATTAAATTGTTAATAATAAATTCTGCGATAGCCCATACCTAAAATATTTCTAACTGCTTCAATTTTGTGTTTCAAAAAGGATCTTCCGTCATTCCATTGCCACGAACTTGCTGGAAAACAAATTTGTTCCATGTAGACCAACAAAAGGTACAAACCAATGCTTCGTGTGATCTTTTGACTGAGATAGTTCACTTTCTTTTTGATAAATGTTTTCTTCAACCAATATTTTTGATCCGGTGTCATTTTTAAGTCCCACACGGCTTGTCTTAATATAACTTGGTCGAAAGAAAGCTTATTACAGTGAAACCCTCTTAAGAAGTTTTCCAAGGGACCGGAAAAAAAACTTCTTAAGCAGGAAACTTCTTACAAGGGTTTCACTGTAGTATGAAGCAGCCAACATCTTTGCTTCTACCTGCACACTAAATGCATAACTTTCGTTGCATGGTCGCTTTAATAATCCATGCAGTTTTGTCATAGTCCTTTTTTTCTATCATCTATGATTAGAACCAATGGGGAACCAAAACCTCGCCAATGTATCATTTCTTTTATTTATCTTTCAATTAATCTAGAATTTATAAGTCTTGATTCTTCTAATATACATAAATAACATGTAATGTTACGTCGGACATCACAAGTGTGTTGGATGATATTAGATCCTATAAAGATGTGACTTCGTAGGAGGTTTATGTTTTAATCTGTATGTTATTGTGAAGAATGTTTGTTTTATGCGTAAATTAATTAATTATGCATACGGATATCCAAATATTGTGCCTATGGTTATTACATTTTACAAAATAAATAATATACAATAATCACCTTCCTTGTTTTATTTAACCTGATCCGCCTGTTTCAAAATTTCTATTGTGAGCTGTAGACCTGTTAAATATCTATTATCCACTTGAATGTCAGCTTAAAAAAAGGCACTGTCAAATTTTTCAATCTAATATACAGGGTGTCCGGGGGTAAGGTGCATTAACTTTGGGAGGTGATTCTACATGACAGTGGGAGTAAAAAAGATAAATAACTTTTTTTCGAAATTCAAACATTATTGGTACTTTTTTGGTAAAAAGATTAAATTAGTGCGGCCCGCACCATTAGGTATTTTCCTCTGTTACGATACGCGCCATTCAAAAGCAACGTCACCACAATGCGCCCGGCTGACTCACAGCAAATTTATCTTACTTACCTTACACCAAGGATTTTTAATAGGTACATCTTTTTATATGGGAAAAAATAAGTTGGAATTTCGAAAAAAGTTGTTAATCTTTTTCACTCCTACCATCGCACAGTAAACCCAATATTATTAATCTATTCCCGTATCAGACGAGTTAAAAATCGATTTGGTGTACCTCATCGTGTAGAATCACCACCCGAAGTTAATGCACTTTACCCCCGGACACCCTGTATATAATATTTTGACTATCGTCCCTTGCCCTGACACCCAGAATTTTTCGAAATGAGATAGACAGTGACCTCATCTTGTTTTGAAGGTCAAGTGTGCAAAATTTCATCAATCTCCATGAAATTCCTCCATCGTTTGGGATATAGGCAAACATATTTAAAAAATTCAAGGGTTAAGGAAGTCCGCAATCCAAATTTGCTTGGATTGAACTCATACGATGGTAACTTCTCGACAAACATCTGGTGCCAGACCCTATCAAACGCTTTGGAGACATCCCCAGCCTGACAGCTTGGGTTTCTTCAAAATGCTGTCTTCAAACATGCATCACATTCCCACTGAGCATATCGCCATACGATCGGTTTTGTTGAAATCCATATTACCAATCAATTTAGATTTTGTTATTCTTATGCTGGGGCCGCATCTGCGCCTATCATCACGAAGCTTCGCGTAAACGTATTCTTTTAATTTGAAAAAATAATACATTTACGCGAAGCTTCGTGACAATAGGCGCAGATGTGGCCCCAGCATTAGGGTATGTGAGCAGCTTGTTGTTAATCGCCCTTTTCAATAACTTTGAAAGTCTGGAAATGGGGCAGTAGTTGGAAGTGATCCCATTTCTTAGGGCATTTGTGTATGAAGATACTTACAAGCAACAATAGAGTTTTGTGCGCATAGATCGCTCATGAGTATCCGGCATACTATTTTGCTAGTGCTTGTACAGGACACAATGCGTTGAGTACAGGTTCACGAGTTACATTCGCATCTACTAAGTCATTTAACAGAAATGATTGGAACGTTAAATTTGTTCTGGAGGTGGGAAAATATACATGTTTAATATAACTATAATTTACCAGAGTACATTAGAAAAGATTTAGCGGAGAAGGCATCGATTGCGGTAGGAAAGACAAGTCAATTTGACATTCTCATATAGTTCCTTAGTGACAATAATATTTATAAAACATTTGTCTAATAAGATATTTGTGTGTTTTTTTTTCATTATCAGTAATTTTAGTTAGAAGGAAAGTAAGGTGAGCCATTTTTAAAACTTTTTTTATATTTCAAAAATGATGTTTACTAATATAAGCAATAATTATTAGCCTGAAACACTCATCAACATTGAAAAAATCTCTCAAGAAAAGATACATGCCGCCGACGGGACTCGAACCTGTTTCCTTCTAATTTCCGGTCAACTGCTCTATCCAGTGAGCTACGCCGGCTTATCTCTTACCCGCCAAATAATTCAATATATACCAGTGTTTCATTCAACAATTACTGCTTATTACATTTTTTCACCTGCAAACAACCAACTTTATTTTATGAGAAAGGCATTGTAAGTGCTAAATCTCCCACTAGGTGGGGTGAGACATATAATGTATACATTTTTTTGGTGAAATACTTAATAATACTACATAATTAATATTTTTTAATTGATAAACTAATATTATTTAAGACAAGATTTTTATGCAGAGCACAAAGGGTAACAATTGTTATAAGCAATAATTATTAGCCTGAAACACTCATCCACATTGAAAAAATCTCCCAAGAAAAGATACATGCCGCCGACGGGACTTGATTTTTTTCAATGTGGATGAGTGTTTCAGGCTAATAATTATTGCTTATAATAATTGTTACCCTTTGTGCTATGCATAAAAATCTTGTCTTAAACATTAGTTTATCAATTAAAAAATAATAATGTTTACTTTGCGTGTATTTCACCATCTTTCAAACACACTTATTAGCTTTCAGTTACATTCAGAAATTCTCCATTTATTTGGATTTTTTTGCAAAACAGATTTATATTCACCCTCTGATAAAATACGGTCGAGGACTGAGGGGTTAAGCAACTTATGATATCTTCCAGACTTATGAAAAAGGTCACTTCTTATCATGTTTTATTTTTGGGGTATTATTCCGTGTTACGCTATCTCCTTCTTTAGCTAACATTTCAGAGAGGGTCCATCATCAGGGCCGCTTTTGGCTGTGAAAATCTCAAACCATACAAGGTCGCCTGTTGATCATGTATATATTTTTATTTATTTTCTTTTTACATTAATTTAAAATGCTGACTAACAATGTGAGGGTAAGAGTTACAGAAGACATTGCCAATAGACAAATACTCTGAAGAAAATGTAAATTTAGAAGTTTAGTTGATCAAGTGCCAAAGAAAACGTTATTCCAAATAATTATTTTATTCAATACATATTGTTATGAAAACATCATTTTACTGCATAAAATATATCACTCTATAACAAATAGTTAAATAAAGTTCACTCAAACAAGATTGTGTTTTGGGGTACATATACTTCCAACAGTGATGTCCTTTCCAAATGTCACCCAGAAACGGCTTTTTTTTGGGCAAACTTATTATTTTTAGACAGAAAGGGAAGACAACAACTTCCAATTTGATGAATATTGAGAAATATTGTACAGGGTGATATTTCAAAAATATATTTTTTTAATTTTATACAGGGTGTAACAGGACATACCCGAGAGATCTTGTCCAGTGATTCCTGAGCGTATTTTAAGTAATATGTAAATGTATTTGTCATTTTGCTGTCCGATGACATTTTTTTTCTAATAAAAACATTAAAAATATTTTTCCACCACGCGTCGCAACTGAGTTTGTTTCTAGAGAAGCGCATACATATTCTAGCGCGCCTTGATAAGCATTATGTCTCATTCTAGCGGCATGCCGCATGCACGAAACCGCGCATTTTTCACTTAAACCCATCGTGAGCGCGGTATTTCAGATAGCTATGGGATCAGTAGCGACGTGTGATTGAAAAAAAATATTTTTTTCTTTTAATAGAAAAAAAATATCATCAGACAACAAAATGACAAAAACATTTATTACTCCAAATATGCTCAGGAATCGCCGGGTAAAATCTTTCGGGTAAGTCCTGTTAAACCCTGTATATAATTTTTTTTCTGAAGTTTAATAACAAATTTTAAACATGCTAATTGCAAGCAATGCATCTGTGTGAATACTGTGTTCATGTGAACTCTAGTTGTGATACCTATAATGAGTAACTACCTGGATCATTCGTATAATGGCATTTATATTTATTTGACGGCTTCCGTAGTTGAGGGGTAAGGCTTTCAACTAGAGATCGCGGGTTCAAATCCCAGCGCGAGCAAGTAAATTTAATTTGATTGATTTGTGTTATCACAATTAAAAATAAAAAGGTATTTTTTCAGCACGTTCCGGAATGGAAGATACTCTCGGCATCACCCTGGTGTAAGACCACCATTCAGAATTGATATGTTCCTTAAATTGTTTTAGTCGTATTTGGTGACTAGATCTGAAAAGCCAAGCACTTCCCATCTCCTTCCCCTCTCCACTTACCTTCAGACTCACAACATACCCCAATTGGGGATGCCATAGTCTCACTGGCTCCAGACGGTTGGGAGCAGTTGAGACTCGTGTGCAGTATTAACAAAAAAATATATTATGTATATATAAAACCCATAATAATTAAGAACTCATTTATTTAAGTTTTTTTCTTACATTTCAGATCTAAGTAAAACAAAAATAATATCTCTAGGATAGCATTCCCGAGCGAAGCAAAATTAAGGGTAAATATTTTACAAGAGTACACACTAGTTAAATAAACCTCTATTATCACATTAAACCAAAACTGCTTTAGAAGTCGGGCCTCTCGTTTTCATCCTTCAGCTTCGAGTAGTCGATGGTCGGGGCATAGAACTGCAACAATACAAGCAAGTCAGTCAGCACAAGGAACATTGAATAGTATGAGGAACATTGATCAGTGCAAGGTTATTGGTCGGTATATGGAACATCAGTCAGTACAAGGAACATTGGTCAGAAAAAGTAACGTTGGACAGATCAAGGAACATTGGTCAGTACGAGGAACATTAGTCAGTACAAGGAACATTGTTCAGTACAAGAAACAATGATTAGCACAAGGAACGTAGGTCAGTAAAAGTAACATTAGACGGTGCAAGGAATATTAATCAGTACAGGGAACATTGGTCGGTACGTGGAACATCAAATCAGTTCCCGGAATAATTTTTTTTATAGTGAATACGTCTGGAGCCAGTGAGACTATGGCATCCCCAATTGGGGTATGTTATGAGGCTGAAGGTAAGTGGGAAAGGGAAGGAGACGAGGAAGAGGAAGGTGGGGAAGTACCTGGCTATTCAGATCTAGTCACTAAACACGGCTAAAGCCATTTCAAGCTGATCAGAATGAGAAACAATGGTCAGTACAATGAGCATTGGTCAACAAAAGTAACATTGGTCAGTACAGGGAACATCAGTCACTTCAAGGCATATTGATCAGTACGAGAAACAACGGTCAGTACAGGGAACATTAGTCAGAACACGGAACACTGGTGTGGAACATCAGTCAGTACAAGGAGCATCGGCCATTACAAGGAACGTTGGTCAGTACAAAGAATATCAATACATACATGGAAATAAATAATGGCTCAATTACACAAAAGAGTAGGAGAGCTATACTAAAAAGGCAGATATAGTTGACTGGTTTCCCCAGGGTTTTTTAAGAAAACACGTGGAAAGGGATCGAACAATAGACTTGACTTAAGGAAAGGGCCATAGGACAGCTGATCATTTCGAGGCGGTGGCTTCAGTTAGTTTCTGGGCCGGCTAGCCGCTTATAGATAGATGCCTTGAGTTGTATTTTTGCCAGTGAACGGAACACTGGTGAAATGGTTATTTTACCAAAAGTTCAGCACAACTGTTTACAGCTCACTTCTTTACTATCAAGATCTACAATGCTTTGAAGTTTCCAACCAAAACAATAATCAGATGTTATGTTAATTCATTAAAAACCTTTTTTTTAAATTGATAAACTAATGTTTAAGACAAGATTTTTATGCATAGCACAAAGGGTAACAAATATTATAAGCACTCATTATTTAGCCTGAAACACTCATCCACATTCAAAAAATCTCCCGAGAATAAATACATGCCCCCGACGGAACTCGAACCCGTGTCCTTCTGATTTCCGGTCAAATGCTCTGTCCACTGAGCTACTTCGGCTTATCTCTTACCCGTCAAATAATTCAATATATACTAGTGTTTCATTCAACAATTACTGTTGATAGTTCAAAGATAAACAATATTTATTTTATATTGAATAAACGGCATAAAAAGTGAAGTGACTGTTTTCTTACTAATTCCCTAAACAAAAGGAATGTGTTTTCTAAATATCGTATTCTTATAAAATTATGGTCTCTGAGTAAAAATGATTCCATAAGTTTTTTATTAACATTTTCATGTTTGAAATTGAAATTTTTTTATTTAGAAATGTCAATGTTATTTCAAATAAAAACCATCTCAAAGATAATAATATCTTGTTTCTAAAATGGTTATTATTTTTACGACAAGTTCAAAAACAAGAACTATATATCACATTTAAAATACCTGTTTGATCTGCCTTCAACTATATCTATATAGATTAGACACATTATTATTTTTATCAATATATTAATAACTCAGGTGCGGGGCATACGTCATTCCTATGTCTACCTACGTTAAATTGTCGTGAAAACAAGCTTATGTGCCCAAGCGGTTAATACCGTGTACATAAACAAGTGATAAGGATATTATATTATAGGAAAATAATAATAACACATTTTTATTATCAATTAACCAGTCCTGTGCCGTAAACGCGCCGGTGCGCGCGGTACAATTTTTTTTTTTTTAAATGCGATTTTAACCCTTATGTATAACGAAATTGTACGAAGAACAAGGTCAGAATAGCTTTAAAAAAATTAAATTTGAAAATTAGTACCGCGCTCGCCGGCGTGTATACGGCACAGGACTGGTTAATGGCTTGTACTTCATAATTTAAAACAAAAATAAATAAAATAGCTCACACCCATACTAGGTATTTGCAAATCCTTTTGATCAGAAAAATACTTATATAGATAGTTTAATTTGTTACTTTGGCCTCAAATCCAAGCCGTTTCTCTTAAGGTCTACAAATATATGAATGTTTTTTGTAGATAAAATTGTTTTGATTTAAACACTCGACTTGTAAGATAATATTATGTAATTTCATATTTAAATGACCTGCTAGATTGTTATTGTATGATAATCCATCCGAACAAAGTCATATCAGGGCGTACCCGACAGTCTACATTACCTGAGATTTCTACTAAGCGGCTAAGAATTTGTACTGGCTCTATCCTACTGCCTTTTTCTTTCTTTAAATTTGTAAATTATCGAGATATCCGACTCACATAATGTTGTCATTTTTTGCCTCAACTGTTTTTAAATATATTTTTAAAAAATTATTTTTTAATTTAAATATATTTTATTTTTTTATCCTACTGACTTTCTCTTGGGCGTGTTCGAAATGAACCATCAACAGGTCAGAAGGAATGTACATATCATATCACATTTCTTCAAACCGATTCGTGGATGGATCAAAAACTTGACTATCATGGAGAGTGTTACAATGGTTATCTCTGCCACAGACAGCATAGACTGTTCTATCTTCTGACCTGCAGGACTAACTTGCCAATAGTCATGCCAGTGGGAAGAGCTATTCTGTTGTTAAATAGAATCACTTCGGATGTTAGTATATATAACATCAAAAATTTTAACAGCAAGCTTTGTTGCTGCTAATGACAAGAACCTAATGCCAGAATTCTCACAGTAAGGGACACTTCTTTCCAAACGACGCTAACTAAACTAACTAAAAAAATTATCCACAAGTAAATTTTTATTCAACAGCCATCCTCTTAACCTCTTGTAGGCCGCAGTCCCCCCTGCGGGTCCGGATGTTTGAAGCGATTTTGCCCCTTATGTATAAAGAAATTTTATGAAGAACAAGGTCAGAATCGCTTGGGACATTCTCGATCTTGACATAACAATTTACTGGATAGCATTTAGCCACTCCGAATAATTCATATTAATTGCTAACCGGTCAGGCTAATTTGTACGATATATCGTACCGAAATAAAATTGACATAAAGTCAATTTGTACGATATATCGACCAGCATGAGCACCATATGAATGGTCTCATAAAAACCATCTTATCTCCCTTAATCTCGTAATGAGAAATTTGATTTAAACAGCGTTAGAAAGAGACAAGATGACATTACGTATTTACATATTCAAATTTATCACGAACAAATTTAAATGTACGACTTTATGAAACCAAACTTGCGCCGCGAAATCGATGCGCCATTATTGGTAATGCGCTTTACGACCGCAATGTGTCATCGGAAAATTATCAAGTTTTCTGAGTTAATTCGAAAAAAATGGAAAGCTAACTATTTGATTATTGTAAAACAACATATTGCCTACTCATTTGTATTATTTTTTCTTTGTTTATATGGTTTATCTCTCGTAAATCTTACATTTCACATACGAGTGTCGTGCTATCGAGCGTCATTGTCAATTTAGAAAGACATTTTGCCCCACAAAATTGTATAATTTGAATGTGTTTTAATGAAAAATCATTAACACATACATTCTAATTCTCTATTCAGTAAAAACATGTACAGGGTGGCCACAAAAAACGGATTTCAAAATTCCCTGATAATTCCAGGTTTTCCAGGGCAGTTTCCACATTTTTCCCTGATATGTTTAATTTGATATAAGGGAATATCCTTCGTTAGATAAATAATAAAGGGAATTCTATCATCTATAGCATTTATTATTTCTTTGCATTACAATAATCTATTATATAACCACTGGAGCGATTTTTGGCATATATATGCACCATTTTAATTGTCTAGGATTGCTTTCTGGATAAAAAAGCCAATTATTTCTTTATTCAGCAAAAAAAAAATTTAAAATATTTGTAGCTCCCTCTTGTTATTAAAATGAAGCTATTGAAATGTTTTATCTATTACAACTACAGATGTTTGCAAATCTGAACTTCGTAGACTACTTTAGAACGATGTTAAAAATTTATTTTTTAATATTTTTTTCGCGCCAAATTTCTGATCAGCTGTTTACGGTTAAAATTAAGGCGCTCTGCTGACGAGGCAACTGAAACCAAACTAAAACCGGCTGGTTTCTATGTCTTGATTTGTCAAAAAGCTTGTTTAACCATAGACGAAGAACTATCAGCTGACAGCTGGCAACTAGCAACGGCCGGTCACGGCAATCAGTACCAGCAGTGCGAATCACGAGTCGCCGCTTGCGTTACCATTGACAACAGGTTTTTGAGTGATTGTGCAATGCAGGCAACTAATTGGTTAAAGCACTAAGAGATTTGACGTTTGAATGTGGACGAAGCAAGAAGTGCTCGGTTTGTCAGAAATGACATGTCACATGACTAACCTTAGAAAATTCTTAAAAACAAATCTCAATTCTTAATTGAAATATGATGTTTGAATGTGGATGAAGCAATAAGTGAAAAAAACCATAATTTGGTAGGCGGGTATGGGTACCGCCGTCCCGGGAACCATTTATTGTATAACCAACACCTCTGCCACAGGTTATTCCAAGTGATTCAATATGTTTGGTGACTTAGCAGGAGTGCCCGGGTTCATGGAGTGAGGTTCGTCCGGGTCTTGGGTCTATTACGACCGTAATTGGTGTTCGACCCTTTTGTTATAACATTGCTAGCTTTTTATTAACAGATTTCGCAACTACTGAAATAGTATAGAGTATAGGGGAAAAACCAAGGCGGGTGATTTTTGACATGATTGTGTTGCAAGGGCTATTTACGAAAATAATTATAAAAAATACCTACCTATCTAGTTTGTCTTTGTCGGCATATTTTTTGTTACACACGCCACAAGTAAAAATAATAAACACAACTTTGGGACTTCACAAATCTAAAATAACGAATTTTGTTTTATTTTTGGAATTCCCTGATATTCTAAAAATATTTTTATATTCCCTGACATTTCCCTGATAATTCCAGGTTCGGTAAAATTCCCTGATAATTCCAGGTTTTCCAGGTATTCCAGGTTCTGTGGCCACCCTGATGTAGCAATTCCATAAAAAAATGTGATTTCTTTACGTTTTATCTAATTCTGGTAATCAGTCAAAAAGATGTGCGAATTAGAACAATAGAGATGTGTACTTCCGACTTCCGAGTTTCGACTTCCGGCTTCCGAAAATCGAAACATTGTCATTTGATTATATATGGAGAGTTTTGGCGAGTGGCGGTCTAATGCGGTATATTTAACTTATGCCGCCGCGTGACAATCGTGCACCCAATGTTTAAAAATATATTATTGTAATAGGTATAAATTATTCATTTATTTTTGTTTACTTTTTGTTATTTTATAATAAATAAGTAAATAAAAACTATCATGGGATTTTATTTTTGGGTTCCTTAAAACCTTTTCCACTACCACCATTTTTTCACAGAACCAATTTGCTACTCTGGTTTAAATTTTTTTAACTGTTTAAGATAATATTTTTATTTAAAAATGAAATTTTCGATACTTTCGATAATTTTCGGAGCACCTTATCTGATAATTCGTATGACCATTAAGATGTTTGATACATTTGGTACATATTTTGCATAAAGTACTTGCTAAATCATACATATGTGCTATTAATGTGTTTTATTTGCATAATTCCTTCTGCTGCGTAGCATTAATTTGTATAATATAGGAGAAATACACAAACAAACTAATGTAAATCCTGGTATTCATTCCTTTCTAATTGTCCTGTACCGCACTGAGGGTGTCTACCTGAACTCGTGAACGAATGATTGGCTTAGGTTTTATGGCCAGTAAACGGGATCTTATTTTGCATTGGTCACTTTACTTTAAGTTTCGACCTTCATACAGGAAACAAAAGATAGACCAGCCCACAAGACATGCAATAAATAACAAGTTTCGATAACATTCTACACGGCGTTTACAAGGTGTGCAAAACTGTGTACATATGAATGTAACTTTCTGAGTATTTTTATCACAATAAAATAAGCTGACGATTCGGTCCAATGTTATTAAAAATGTATGTCTTACTTACGTATCGTATAATCACTTATATTTTTTAGAGTATGATATTTTTCAAAGCATTCTCCCACATGAAGTGCCGGTTTGTTATCACAACTTTTGAGTGATACATTGTTCGTTTTCTTTGCCTTCCTTCTCTATCAGAACCGCAAACGACGCAATCCCTATACATTTTCTTCGCATTAGGCGTTATGACATGATTTAACCGCTGTTCTGGGTCTACCGAATGTCTTCTTTTCTTGTCTTTACACCTTCTCTATGATTTCCAACCATCTGAATAATTAGCCTATCCACAAATTGAAGATTACCCATTGGGTTTTCATTGTTTTTTTTTAATCTTATTTTCCTTGCACAAAATATATGAATTTACAACCGAAACTTCTAAACCCCCTAAAAAAAGCTCGCGCCACCATTTTATGCAGCTCCAGTGAGGAATATTACCCCACAACACATATAAATTCGCACATGCACCGACCGAACAAATAAATCAGAAATGGCGGCTGGCCGGCAAGCACAACGATACGGCTTGAACTATGTAATCGAACAATATAACGACAATCGTGCTACAATGCGGGGGTTTTAGTTAACACACAGTTGAAGATGGGCTTCTGAAATATTTCAAAGTAATTATTTCGGCACATACCTTGTATTTTTTAATTTTTTTACAATAAATCCTTCTATTTACACAATGACAACTACAACACGCTTGCTATGATGGACGACTGACAAGTTGCAATGACTCGTGGAGCCATTTCTGTATTGGTATCGAAATTAGAAGGATAACATCTAAGTGCGGTATATTACCCATGGTGTCACCCACTTTACCTCATATTGAATACTTTACGAAAAAATTCGAATAATTTATTATAAAGGTAAATAAATATAATTTAAAATTGAGTTTATGTTATTTTTTAATTCTTATATTTATAAACACGTAATATTTTATATTTATTTCAATTAAATCTCAATATTTTTACGATAAATAACAAACTCGTAATAAGTACGTACTTCGAATCATTATCGTAAATTCGCGATCCCATCACTAATGCGAATTGACATTTTAACCGGGAATCCCTAAAGTCCATACATTTGCAAATGTTTATATTGCAGAATGGTCGCGAAATTCGCTCAATTCGGCTGCTTTATATTTGTTATAATAGTATTGAATATTGTGATAACTCGCCGGTTTTTAGTGAATACACATAAAATTATGTATGCATTATAGTGTTTCATAAATAAAACATTGTTATATAGTGGTTTAGCGTGTGTTTCTAGGTGATTCTTGTAGGCCTCGTGCAGCAATAGTTTGAGGTTATGTGACAGTTTTTAACGAAAATATGGTTCACGGTTTCGTAAATTGTCATATAAATGATGTGCTTTGATCATATAAAACCATAATGAATCGATTTATATCAATTTTCACAGTAATTTCGTAAAAAAATCATTAAAAATCGTGTGTTGAAATTTTCTACAAAAAATATACAAACACTCACGAACAAGAAAAACTTTTAAGATTTTGTGAATTTTTTACTAATTATTTTCGTATAAAACGATAAAAAAGTGAGGTGATGATAATGTTCATAATACATTCGACTATTAAAAAATGTGCTTGTTTGGTCGTTATCAGTTAATTTCGTTCAGTTTTTAAAGAAAAGTATGTCAGGTGAGCAATTTTAAAAACTTTTTTATGTTTGCATTAAAAAATTTAATATTTCTAAAATAAGATGTTTACTTGTAATAATAAAATTTAAAAGCGTATTTAATCGCCTTCCGAAAACAGTTTTTAGTTTTTGGATACGTTTAGAAATATTCGATTTATTTAGATTTTATTGTGATGTGGAAATACTCGAGAATTCTCCGGCATTTGACAGAGTAATTAAGAGATATAATAGTCAAATAAGCTCGAGGCTTGGAGGGCTAATGGCACCAAAGATGGCGGACAAAATGGCTGCCGCTTGATAATATGAACGCTGTCATATTCGAAGTCTATATTTATTCTTTGATTTTTATATAAATCCATTGTGGAAAGCATAGATTTTATCTAAATTATTTTGATGTAATTTTTGTATTATATCACAAAAGAAATGTTATAAAAATTGAATTCGTAAGAAAGGTGAGAACTGTCAAATATTTTACGTCGTATTGAAAAAAAATATTTTTTGTATGGTGGCTTTCAACAAGTTAATAATAATATAATAACTAATAATAATCAACCTTACCAATGGCGTAGAATCTTGTACATCAATATTTTTTCTCAAAAAAGCATAAAAAATCTCCCATCAGACATCAAATAAGCATTTTACACGAATAATAGTATAGGTAAACTGTTAATGAACGGTAAAGACAAAGAAGATAGTTTGGGCCATTCTAACCTAAGATGTTTACACAGTAACGGATTCTCAGAATTTGCAAATCATCTTATAGAAACAGACCATAAATTTAACAAAGATACAGGCGTAACGTTATTACACAAAAACGAAATAGGTATCAGATTGGATAACTTAGAAGCACTAGAGCTAAGAACACTAATCGCTATAAACACTAAAAGTGAAGTAATTAACAATCAAATAAATTTAAATAAAAGTCCGATACTTAGGTTGTTCCCCATTGACAAAGAACAGTCACTTCCCAATCCTCAGTCCCTTACTCCAATTACGTCCTGCACCGGCGGAACCCAGCCCATTTTTTCAATCCCCTGAACATATTATAACACATGTTAGATATTAGTAAAGATTATACTGCCCTGAATAAGCTACGGTTGTACCGAAACCCGGTCGGCATAAAGTATAAAAAATAAAAGTGGTGTTTACAAAGTTGTTTTATTTTAAATTAACTAACTGACCATCACATCGTTTCCCAAGGGATAGACAGAGAAGACAGACCGCCAAACAACTCGGTCTTGGCGTACACTCCTTGCCTCATTCACATTCATAGATCGTCTCATATATACTCTTCTATTATTCTGACTCTTGGCATGACCCGACTCAAGTATCTGATTCACTTGATCATGCCATGTCTTCCTCGGGCATCCTCGACTTCTTCTACCATTCACATCTGTGTCATATATTCTCTTTACACTCCTTTCTTCATTCATTCGATCTACAAGCCCAAACCATCTAAGCGTCCCGAACGACTCTAGGAAATGGTATTTTGGCCGAACTGTAGTTAAGTTAGGTTACTTACGGTGTACTGCTTATCCTTGTAGTCGTTCCATGGCTCAGGGTTGGTCTTCTTGTTGAAGGTAACCTCAGTGGATCGCAGGGCGAGGCGGGCGGTGTAGAAAATGGCACCTCCGAGCCCCAGAGCTGTGAAGAAGTACAGCGGGAGAAGCTGCAGACAACAAACACACACTATTATCTTATTCAATTAGATTCAAAGTGTGAAAAATCACACTCGTATTCATTCACTGAAGAATTAACTTTAAAAATAACATGCTAACTAGAACGCTAATAAACAAATAATAGTGGATTGTGGTACCATTGAAACACATCAGTCAAACATCATTCCATTTGATTCACACATATAAACTTTATTCATAGACATCCAAATTGACAGATCGGCACATCAGGGAAAGGGAAACAAACCAAGTTGCGTGGAGCGGGGAGGCAGTGTGATATATGAATAAATGAATCTGCCAGTATACAGGCAACTAGCATTGTAACCAGTGGCGGCCGCTGCCCTGAAAATGTGGTGGTTCACTGACAATCCGTACCTACTTATGACCAAAAAATTATTAAGCAACATTAGTAAAAAAAATTATTAATTATTAATTTATTTTAAAATAAACTGTTGTTTCCCCTTATATATTCAACACTGATTGCACTCATTTTTGTAATAAAATTACATATTAACAATTTATGTTACTAATATTTTACACAATCAATACAAAAAAAAAACGAAACAATGACAACGTCACGGGTCAAAATAACGCCGCTAGACGAAAGCTAAACTGATGTATGATCTTCGCCGAACTTCGATTATATTCGTATCACATCGGGTCATAGTTCATGGTCAATCGGTAAACTTCGGCAAGGATCGGATTGTGTCGGTTACGGGTGGTACACGGATTCAAGCTAAATCCTGGTACATATCGCGAGATCGACTCGCTTCCAATGTTTTATATAACACACACAAAAACATAAATTGGTCCGTGTGCAAGCTCCTGCACACGGACGATTCGAGCGGCGCTCGGCGGCCACGCCATGTACTAGGGCCACAAGCGTTCTCCCTGATAATATTCGTAGCATTATTTTGATAACTAATATTTTTAAATGATTTTTATAGATTTTATAGCCTTTAGTAAGATATTATAAAGTAAATTTAACCATTATAATTTGCTAGTGCGGCACACATGCACACTGTGCGACAAGCCGCCCTTGATTGTAACATCACTATTTTGAGTCGGCGAAAGTAAAATCTGCTTGCAAATTACTAATCATTTTTACAATAGCATGCAAATTGCCAGCTGCGTAAAAAACTTGTAAAAACAAATCCCAAATCGGGTAAACCAAAGTTCGGCTTTGTTTCCAAAATTGAACATTTTGTTTCGCTATTTAGTTAAGACACTTTTACAAATGTGTTATAATTTACCAGCCTCACTCATTTTTAGCATCAGAAGTCATACAATGGACTGTGCTGCAAACTGTTGCCTTAGTTTAACGAACTTAACTTTTCTGCGCTCGGTCTGATCATATGTGCGCTCTTTGGCGGTCAACGTGCAACTGGTGTCATAGTTTATTCAAAGCATTCTCGAACCCTCATGTTGCCAAATTATGGTCACATAGTTTGTCTCTAGCTCATATTAGGGCAAGTCTATCATCTATTATGTTATTCATTTTAACGTGAAAGGGAGGTTCCAAAATAGGGGTCCATATAACTCACAATATGTTCAAATTCTCAATGCCCAACATTTCTACACACTAAACTTGTGCATTGTTCAGTTGGGTGACCGGATAACTCAGAATGGATTCAATTCAATACCTCCTTTGCAAAGTCATTAAATGTTATGAAAAAAATATATCAAAAATTGGTTATATAGGTTATATTAGGTTAGGGTATGGGCTGTTTTTTTTTGTTCATAACTTTTAACGACTTTTTAAAGAGTTATTAAGTTGAGTTGATTCTGAGTTAACATGGAACCGTTCAGTTTGCAGTTAGGAGAGATAGGTTCAGATATTTATGAAATTGTCTTATAACTCAGGTGCGGGGCATACGTCATTCCTATGTCTACCTACGTTAAATTGTTGTGAAAACAAGCTTATGTGCCCAAGCGATTAAACTACAAAAAAAAACCTTTTTACAATAAACAGAGATAGCATTGTTGTCAACACTTTGTGGTCTATTATATAACTAGTTAACCTTGTCGAAAACTTGTTAACTTTGATAGTAATTATTTGATTTTGACATGTTACTTGCAGACAAACAGAATGAAGGTCTTCCCATTTTAAAAGAATGCATTTAATAGGCATTTGGGCCCATTTGCAATGATTTCCAAAGACTTAACCCCTCAGGCCTTAACCATATTTCGTCAGAGGGTCAAAATATTTCCACTTTAACATCATTTTTGAAAGATAAAATTTTTACTTGCAGACATAAAAAAATTTGAAAACGACTCACCTTCCATTTTATCAAAAATTTAAATTACAAAAAAATACATTAATATTTTATTAGACAAATGTATTATAAACCTTATTGTCACCTAACTATATATAAGAATTAATAAAAATATCCCAAATCTCATTATATTTTTTTTCAAATTGCGGTCTGAAACTTTGATTTTAAAAAGGTGTACATTTTACTTCTTTTGTGGTTAACTTTTAGATTTGAATATAAAACGTGATGTTTTCTCTTTTTAACACCGTTTACGTCATATTTCTCACTACGGTAGTAAGGGAAACACCACGATTTCTATGAGTCCTATATGAGTTATTCCGAAAAGTGATTTAAAAGTGACAAATTAGCCTGAGGGGTTAACTTGTTTTAAGAGAGTAAATCAATTACATGCTATGAAACTCTACCCGCATGAATGCTAACCGAGCGTTCTACCTATCGGGCTATCAACCACCTTTACTTCAAATCTTCAATTAATGTAAAAGTTAAATATTCCACTAACCGCGGCACTCATCTTAGGCACAGGTAGTTTTAAAATTACACTATGTTTTAATTTAATTATACAAGAAACAACTAATTACGTTTAGATAGACGGTAAAAGATGCATTAAAATTACATTTTATTTCAATCAAAGTTCAAAATTTCTATTATAAAATGATCTCTTTGCCTCCATTTTGGATTTTTTTTGTATGGATACATTTGAAAAGTTTCATTTCAATCTAAATTCGCATGAATTACTTAGTTAACCCAAATTAAGAAGCTAATAACCTACGTTGTGCATGTAAGTAGTTGTTTCTTGTAGTAATTCTTGAAGAGAAGTGTAATTTCCATAATCTGTGCCTAAAAGTGTAAAATTAAAAGTGGACAGCATTAGAGCCGTCATAAGTTGACAAAATTGAAGATATTAGATAAGTTGACAAAATTGAAGATATTAGATAAATTCGATTTCGAGATATTAGAAGATTCGACCACCATAACGCGGGCATGTGCCTAGCATGGTGGTCGAAAATCCTCAATTAATGTAACAAATAATTCCATGAATAAAGAAAAAATTAAATACAAAAAATAAATATCAGAGTTAACAAAGACAGGAATGATTGCAAGCAGCCATAGATGAACTACAAAGAGATTTAAAAAAAATATTGAACTTGTGATTGTCATTCTACTATTTTCCGAGTCCGATATAATTTGGGTGACCAATACATTTTTGCGACTTTGCCATAATCTGGTTTTCAAGGCCAGTATGAGAAATTATAGCCAAAATAAGCAATCAATCAAATATTAGATAAAAAGAAAGTTTGAGATTATTCATTGGATTCGTAATTCATAAAATCAAAATCAAAACCTGATAACGAATGACAAGATAAAATATCTGTTTCGATCCATTATATTGATAAAGTGCATATTTTCGAAATTTATCAGGGATATCCTTCAGTCATCGTTCTATACCGAGGGGGGAAAGCGTGTCGGTAGATTTCATACATGTGTTAACATAAAAACGTATATGTCAACCAAAATATTGATCTAAAATATCATCAGCAGTGTGCGATATCGTATAATTATGTAAGATCGGCCATACGCAGAACTGTCAGTGAACCTAAATGTAAATAAATAGTGTTAAATAATAAAAACTTACAGAGGGGTTCTTCTTTAGGCTGTTAATGTTAAGTCCCTGCATTCTGATGCCTGTATTCTTAGCGCAGGGGATGAAATTGAAATAAAAACGTCGACCTTTCTGCAAAAATGACGCTGCAAGATACACAGAACACGGATAGAAATGGAAATGGAATGGTAAGACGAGTGTGACCCGAACAACGCAAAAAATATTATAAGTAGGTTCCAAGAAATTTGAAGTTATAAATAATTATTATATCTTTTACAAACATTTTACGATCATGGTAAAATAACCATAAATTTAAAACGATTTATTTGCGCTGAATTTTTTATTACATTTGCTACCAAATCAATTTGTTTGTAAATTACGTATAATTTTTATAATCGCGTATGGCAATCTCAAGAACGGAATTTTATGCTGTTTTTTGTTAATTTGCATACATTTTTAGTTTAATGGCGTATTTAATAAATTAAACACATTTTAAATTTTGTTTAAAGTATCGCTGATGTCTTCAATAAGCATTAAACTTTAAAAGTACCCTTATTTGACAGGAAGTGTGCATATCAGCTGATCGAGGAACCCGTGAAAAAAACGGGATGAACGACGAACCAACAACCATTGATATCCATGGTATTTCTATGCATGAAACCATAGAGCAACAGAGCCATAGATGAAAATTGTTGAAATTGCTTGGGAATTTGGGAACAGAAATCACAAATGGATGACAAGCATCTGTGCGAACTTTTGACAACTTATCATAAAAAATTGATATAAAACAGTCATTTTGATGAGCCGGCTCACGCAACAGGGCGAGAAATATTGTCGCATCGAAAAGTGCATATTAAGTCTACGATGAGTTTCTTATTGTGAGTTAAAATTTTCGCTATTTTATTATTTATTTGTCATGTACTCTCGCATTACTCATCGGCTATATCGCACTTTGCCGATAAGAAGAAGAAAAATATATTCTAAACAACTGCTTTAACTATTTATTTAATTTATCTTTCAGTTACTTGTTTATCTCTTCCCACATTGGAAATGTCAAGAGTCGAATTGGCCGTCAATAATAATACTACGTCGATCTTTTCCTCTTAGTATATTTTCCCTAATATATAGATACTGCTGTAGTACAATTGTTGCTAAATGCTGACCAGTGATAAAAGTATTTGTGAACCTTTCGCAGCTCTTGTGTTAAATTAAGTAGAACTTTAGAAGCGGATAAACTGTTTGTCTGTCACTAACTGGGATGTAAATTATAGCGGCGGTAGGTCCAACAAGACCTTCAAGCCGAAGAAGAACATCCCCGAGGGAACCCACCAGTATGACCTGATGAAGCACGCGGCTGCCACGCTGGGCTCGGGCAATTTGCGGCTGGCCGTCATGTTGCCCGACGGGGAGGACCTCAACGAGTGGGTGGCCGTGAATACCGTGGACTTCTTCAACCAAATCAACATGCTGTACGGGACCATCACGGAGTTCTGCACGGAGGACAGTTGCGCCATCATGTCCGCGGGGCCCAAATACGAGTACCACTGGGCAGACGGCCACACGGTGAAGAAGCCGATTAAATGCTCGGCGCCCAAGTACATAGATTACCTGATGACGTGGGTGCAGGACCAGTTGGACGATGAGACGTTGTTCCCCTCTAAAATCGGCGTGCCGTTCCCCAAGAACTTCCTGTCCATCGCCAAGACCATCCTAAAGCGGCTGTTTCGTGTGTATGCGCACATTTACCACCAGCACTTCTCCGAGGTGGTTCAGCTCGGAGAGGAGGCCCACCTCAACACCTCCTTCAAGCATTTCATCTTCTTTGTGCAGGTACCTACTTTTATACTTACTTTTATGATAGTAAAATTGACTCTTATTTTGTTGCCTAAAAATCTTCCTATGCATGTGGAGAATACATTCCCAAAGTTATGGCATCAAATTCGACCTTGAAATATAGTTAGGAGCGGTCCGCGCCAAGCAGATAGGAGCGATCCGGTTACAAGCGAAAACGCGTTTTTCTCAAAACTATTTTTTTTTTTGATTAATTGAAGAAATGGCGAACATAAAATGAAAAATGACGAAAAAAATATGCCTTAATTTTGCAATAACTTTGTCCTGAAATAATAATTTTTCATAACTTGAGGTTCATCCGCTTAAAAATTAAATTTTCTAAACTTTGAATGAAGTGAATCGGATTAAAATTCATTATTATAATCTTTTTTCTTTTTCTTTCTTTCGTTTTTCCTCTGCTCTTTATTTTATATATGTAAAAATATGTGGATGTATGTATATATAATGTAATAATGTGTATATTTTATGTACCTGTTTAAATTCTCTAAAAATTAATTGTTAAAAGAACCCGTTGACAAACTGATATGAATCAGTTTAACTGGACTTAATGTTGAAATATGTAAAAAAAAGAATGTTAAATAAAAAATAAAATGAGCTACGATTCCAGCCAACATGAAAAAGGAAGTTTTGAGAAAAATGCTTTTTCGCTTGTAACCGGATCGCGCATGCGACATTTATACTATAACGATTTTTTTTTGAATCTCGTGTTTCGGATAATTTCCAAGGACTCCAGGATTCCAGCCGATTTGGTCGGACCCTCCGCTTGCGGCTACTATATCCATATATATAGATATTCAAGTCAAATTTTCAATAGTGTTTTTTCGTGTTCAAATGTACCTTTATATGTAACAAAAGTTTTAATTTAATTTAATTCAAAGACAATGTTTTAATTTTTCTCACTGGGAATTGAAGTTTTCCACATTTCACTGGTGATTTAAACCAGCGAATCCCAACCTTTTTAAGCCTGCACCGGTGAGAAAATTTTTACAGACTGTTAATGCAGGAATAAAAACTTATATTTATGTAGTGTTTTGTTTATTAGTTTTTAATGTTATATTATAACAGGTACAGAAATAAAAAATTACAATTTTGTTGCAAATATTAACCAAAGACAAGTGTTTCTGCAGACCGGCAGAAAATTTCAGCAGACCGGCGGTTGGGAAATGCTGTTATAAACAACTCTTTACAATGCTGCAAATAAATTGTCACAATATCGCATCTTAGAACAGACAAGCAAAATTTAAATAAGATACTTCCGGGTTGGTGGCGATGAAAATCAAACAGAAAGAAAGATTACAGATTATATCTCCTCATATACCTCTGTATACCTAACCTAACTTCTTCATCCTGTTTCAGGAGTTCAACCTGATAGACCGGCGGGAGCTGGCGCCGCTGCAGGAGCTGATAGAGAAGTTGACTGCCAAGGATGCCCGATGAAGTGAGACTGACCGGGTGTCTCAGACACCGCAACAATACTCCCCCTGTGTAAATATTCCCCCCTGCACCCTTCATCATGTTGCACTGCTCCCAAGATCTCGCCAAGTATCCCAAAACTAGTTTCCCTCTTGGCAGTCGAATTTTTACCAATATCAGATTGCAACAGGCTCAACATTATGTTAGTTTATTATTTTTTTCGACAAATTTATTAAATCTTTCTCTTGTGGTGCGGTAAATTATTTATTCTATGGAATGCCATATCCATTCCGACAAGTCAACAATCTTTAAAAACACACTTCTATGGTAAATGCAATTGAATATTTGAAAAAATCAACTTATTTTTAATGACCTTAGAAGAATCCCACTGGCTTCGGGCAGTATGGTACTATGGCACACCTGATGTGGAGTGAATTGAAACTTCTAGCTATTAATATCTGGTTACTAAACACAGTTAAATGCACCGTTTGGAGTCTGAATGATAAATCAGATTCACCGCTCACTGCTCTATGATCTCTTAGCGAGCTTCCCAAGCTTTCAAGGCTTTACATAACTGGCCTCACACAGAGACCATAATATCCTTGTATATCTTCCGTTCACATCCAATGCGTATGATGAACTTTAAATGTGGTCAAATTTACCACACTCTTTCTGTATGTAACACTTTGTAATCTAACATAAGAAGTTGTTGTCACATAAATGTAACAACAACTCCCCTTATTTTGTTACATTACACTAACACAGTAGGGATATTAGTTACTGATATTTTATAGCTTTACTCGGTGAAGTTTGTTATGTAAGATATTCTATCACATCCGTACTACTACTACTTCCCCACATTAAATTAATTAATTTAATTAGAATCACATTGTTAAGAGAACATTTCTCTTCTACTTTAGAAAGTGATTATTATTCATAAATATAATACAACCAACACAGCGAAACTGTATTTTGTCCAGTTTATTGAAATAATGTATGCAGATGGAGAATTGTCTGTGTTTAGACTATAGTTTAGTGTCGCCTACGTAAAAAGCACAGACAACCTACATAGGTTAGTAGTCTTTACATTTAGCATTGAGTCAGTTGGTTGCGGTTTCAATGACAGGTTTATAGCTGATTTGAAAAATGCATCGGGTTCCCAACCATTGGCAGCTGGCCCTAAGCTATGCACTCCCTAAATTTTGGCTATTCTAAAAATTCCCGAGGTCCGAATAACCTACAATTTTCATCATGGCTTCCTCACAATACAAAACTTGATTCCGGTTACAATATACCGTATAAAAATAGGTATCTATAAAAGCGCGTGTAACAAAGTTAGAGCGATTTGTACCTGAATTGTACCATATTCTGTGAACACTGGGAAACGTTTTGAAGTTTTGTACAGTAACCTAGTGAAAACGTGGGTTTATCGTTTTTTTAGATACAATTAAGATGACAAAAGTGTTATGATATTTTTCATAATTAATCTCTTGGTGAATTTAACTGTAGGTATACGGGGAGTGAATTGTTTTTTCGTTCATAAAAAAAAATCTAAATTTATTATATTACATTTTTAGTGCAGCACCCATTTGTTACGAGTATCAGCCGCCACTCTTAAGTTCCTCCACTTGCTTTGGGGTGGTAGGAGTTTTTCAAATACTGTCAGGTTATTCGTTACCCGTGAATGTTTGCCTCGTTAAGGTAATACATAGTGACACCGACTCTTGAATTGGCCAACCATTTCAATATGGACAAGACATATTTCGTTGCGTTGGTAGTTACACACAAACAGAAAACTCATCACCCTTATTTTTTATCATAATATATTGTATCACGTTCCTTTTCATTATGATTTAATTGAGTATTTAGCCTTATGATATTTTTCTAGTGCATATATTATTGTATTTATGTAATCTAAACATATAAATAACATGTAAAATGCAGTTCTTCACAATAATTTTGCTTTGAATGCACATTTATTGCATTTGGATGCATTAAATACAGATAGATTTCACTTAAAATACAGTATTTTGATATTCTTATGTTGGTGGCATACCCCGGATATAAATATCACATATTTTCTTTAATTTGTGAAAATACAAATGATAAATATTATTTTTTATTATAATGATGAATATAAAATGGTAATTCGGCTTGCAATACGGCAAATATGATGTAACGCTAATTCTACCAAAATAATTTTTAATTAGCTGAGCATTTTTTACTTCAGTGTTTCATGAGTTATTTAATTTTCATTAGTGGCTGAGTGTTTCAAAGTGTCAGGTTCCCACCCATTTGTTGCGGGTTCAACCCCCTCTGCTAGCCACGTCTAAGTCCTCCATTATTACTAAAGCAATGTTTTCCACTTTGATAATCCGGAAATAATTGTAATTTTATTGATAATCTGGAAATTTTTGTATTATTTTTATTTAAATTGAACATCTATTTAATGGGAAAAAAGTCATAGCGTGGGGTAATTACTACAACTAGGTAACTCCAAAATCAGCATTTTTGAGTTACACACTGAAAGCTTAACTTTATTTCCTCGTCTATGAATGCTACAAACAGAAAAGTTGTAACGCTTTGGAATCATCAAGTTATTTGAATATGTTTTTTTGTGGGTATCACCAAAAAATGGTTTCGATTACATAATTCTATAATGAGGTAACTCTAGTGTTTTTTTCAGATTTAAATTAGGCAATTAACCTTAGCTAGTTGTAGCATTAATATTTTTGGAATCGCTTAATTTGTTTTTGTTGCATTTTTGTATGTAACTACTAGGTAAGTCATTCCATTTTTGTAAATAAATACATAAAGAAAGGATTAGCCATTTTCTTACATTCAAAATGTAAGTATTACACCAAACGAAACAAATACTTAGTTTTCAACCACTTTATTTCTATTTATATTTGTCGACCGGTTTCGATTGGACTCAATCTTCATCAGGACAATAAAATAAACTTAAGTATTACAGTTCCCAACACACAAATCTAAGATTTAATCATTCTTATCAGTATAAATATTTAACAACCCATTTAAAAATCTGATTTCAGAGTTGCCTAGTTGTAGTAATTAATCCACGATATTCATGATACAGTAGAATAAAAACATTTGTTTTGGTGAATATGTTATATGTAGTAATTTGTTGTATCGCATGCCGAAAGATGATGTATATTTAATATTATTATGTACCCTTATTTGACATGTTTTTTTTTCTAGAAAACATTCAGTGAAAATGAATGTGTTAGTGAAGAACAATAATTGGAATATAAATTAAATAATGTGATAAAAGTGTTTTTGGTAAATAACGCTGATTTGTAGATACATACAAGAGAGATGGAGAAATAAAAAAATTAATGTATTTGAGACTAAGTGCAGTTAGTCTAATTTGGCCATTATTAATTTAAGGGTTTTGGTTAAATGGATCTTGCGTATTTTACAGGTACAAAATACAATCTAAAATAAAACTGTATTGATATGCTGACGGTGGGTGGCATTGTGCTTGCATTTGTGTGGCGCAGTTTTGTGTTATTTCACTTCAAGTGCAATAATTAATTATTACTGTAATTAACTTTAAATGTTGATTTAGTAACCCTAAATGGTGGTCATGCTCTTAAAACTACTTATACAGTGCTTCTTACATGCATTTTATACAGTATATACAAAGCAATAAGAAGAGAACAAATTAATAATAACAGTACTATTATAGCACAGGACATATTATATCATTATGCCTTTCTGGGCAAATTTGATGGGCCACACTAGTAAGGCTCTTAATTATGGTCCCATAGGGCTGGGTGACTTACTGCTCGAAACACGCGCGCTTAAAGGTACCCTGTATAAGCAGCTCCCGCATGTTCAATTGATACCGGTTCCGTTCACTAAAACAGATTTATTTTCTGTCAGGATTTTTTTCAAACCAAACCCACGATCTTATGAAGCCGGTCGGAAAGGGTTATAGGCTAGTTGTTTCATAAAACGGAAATAATTACAGAACTTGAAAAGAACTTTCATAGAATGTGAAAATTAACAAACATCCTTAGAATAACTGAATATAATGTTCCAGCTATGATGGTAATCGGCGACCAAATTTAGATTTATTATTTCATTAGTATGTTAATACAGCCACGTAAAAACTAACAGTTTTATTTGCGATTGTATTATGTGCCTGAATATCAGTTATGGACGGTGTTTTCCTCTGAACAGTTTTAACTGTATTGTACTGTAGTGGGAGGGTAAACCAGAGGTCAGCCAAGACATTTAAAGATCTGGACTGTTCTAAGAATTGACCGCTTTATAATAATATCAATTTAACATTTTTGATATTTCATAAATTTAGAAATTTCAGTCATGTTTTTTTTTTAAAGCATTGATTTATTTCAAGTCTTAACCAGGTCCAGTGGCGGATCTTCATCGGGAGACAGTGGGGACGGTCCTCACCAGTTATACTCGAAACCTACTAAAAGAAATAACTGTCTTCACCAAAATTAATGAATTCTTTAAATATAAAAGCAATTAACATTTTGCAGAAATAAAATACAACAAATTAAAGTGATCCGGCGACCACCCAGGCTGACTAGCGGACAGCCAATCAGCGCACAAACCATCGGAGTGCATTTCTCAGTGCGCAGAACCTATTGCGCACTTGGGGGACAATCCGAATTGTCCCTTTAAGCATTTTGGTTTATTCTTTGCGTTTCAGGTGGGAATCGCTCGCGTTCAAATTAACATCAATGAAATCTTGCAAGATAAAGCATTATTTTTATTAAACTGTTTTATAAATTTTAATATCTATAGACATTTAAATTTATTTTGTGTTTATACACTTGATTAACACGATTTGTCCATGAAAATTTATGTTTGAGAAATTTTATATTATATTCTCCGGGTAGTGAGATAACAGCACAGTACGTAGTAGGTATATGTAAAAAATGTCAATCCCCACTATCGAAGAAGTGCTGGAGCCGCCACTGACCAGATCCCTTCATTTCAGACCTCTAGGAAATGCCGCTGTCTTTAATTCTAGCAATGGGCGCCACCAGCAATCCAGGAATTAGATTATTGGGTCTGTTATCTCTATTTTGAGTAACGGAAGTTGTGCAGGAAGTGTGATAAGAAATAATATGTTTGTATCATACTTTGTACGTAATAGATTCACATTTCAGACTCCCACGTAACTTATTGTAAAAATCCTACAATACCCGAAATTACCACTTCAGTTTTATCCCTAGATAAAATAATAATTGGATGGAGCACTGAACTTGTGTAGGCAGGTTCTTTAATCTACAACTTACAACCAAAATTATATAACTAAAATAAATATGTATAACTGTGTACGTCTTCTCAAAGTGACACACCAGATGACTTGATGACCTTAACATACTAGACAATATATGTATATTAAATCAATTTGTTGAAATAAGAAACAATTTTTATGTTAACACACTTAGGGCGGGAGGGGTAGTTCTACTCTTTACGCCGATCCTTCTTGAATACCTGGAAAGGCATTGCTGTCAAATATTTTTGTATGAATATTGTACACCAATCTCTTTCTATATGTGTTATATGAGATACAAGATGGGAAAATCTCCTTGTCTTCTAGTGGAAGAATATTTGGTCAAAAGGAAACTTTAGCACTTGCAGTACGCAAATTGTTCTCTTTTTGCAATGATATGTACCAAAGTGAAAACCAATTTTTTGTAATGTAATAAAATATGTACTTTTTTTACACATAAAACGTCACTAAATGACCCAACACTGGCTTAAACTTCTGTTTATGGAGTCCTATTACAAAATAGGCTACAATTTTCGACATTTCTTTTATAGTTGGGGTGTGATGAATACTGTATTAAAAAAAAATCATTCAAATGTACATATTATTTTCAAAGATATATCGGTTTAAAACAAATTCCATTTTCTCAAACGGGTTCCTTGTTTTCGCCCGCCTGAAGTGTGTTAATATTCACTAAAACAAAATCTTTAAAACGCTCTTCTGTATTGTCATTTGTTAGCAAGTTGTTAAATATTAAATATACATATTATATCATTATAGGCATTTGGATTATTTATTATTATTTTTCACCTATTCAAATATTATGCTCTATCCAATTTTAGTCTTATCTGTAAATTTTTCTGTAAAGCCCATCTATGTAAAAATCTAAAATAAAAGTATGTCTTTATCTCCAATATTGAAAGATCAGTTTAATGTGTTGTGAAAATAAAATTAATATAAAAAATATATTTAATATCAGTATTGGATGATGATATAGTGTTTCAGCCATTTAAAGTTATTTGTTTTAAACACGTAATTTCTCTAAGATCTGTACCCAAAAATATTATTATTTAGTCCCGTATGAATGATGTAAAACAATTACATAATATGTAATTATAAATACATAAATCACATTTTCTTACAATAAGAATTCTTTATTGTAGTGCATTTCAAATATTTTGTAAAGATTGTAATTTCCAATACAATGTTTTACATATTTTTAGATGTGTTAATTATTTGTCCGGGTGGCACTTAAAAGTATGGAAATTTATTTCTATTTCATCATACTGTACAGCAAAATAATTATCCATTATGTCCTGTTGACTTGGTCGTAAACCAGCCTTCTTTGCATATTATACAGTTTAATAAATAAACCCTTTCATATCTGTATAGGAAAGTCTTTGAGGAAAGAACTTACAGTACAACTCCGATAATCCAAACTGTTCTTTTTAAGAAATAAACTAATGGTGGTTTTTCTCATGTTTTTAACAAATCATCAAGTTTGAAAGTTAAAATCAAGTTCTGTTATCATTTCAGTTATGTGAAACAATTGGCCAGCTATATATACTAACAGTGGGTTGTTTCACAGAATTTGAACAATTCACAAATTTCAAAGTTAATTTTCAAGTTCTATTCAACTTGTTATTATTTCAGTTCTGTGAAGCGATTAGCCCATAATGATTTAATAACAGAATTTTCACAGAACTTGAAAATTTGATGAATTGTTAAAATTCTGTGAAACAATCCCTGTCCCAAGATCAGCCAATTTCTACATACAAATATATTATGCACAAAACATAAACGCCAACCTGAACTTGATACGATATGGTTCAGATAGTCACTTTACTGATTTACAATGACCTTAAGCGAAATAGAAAGATGCGGAAAAACATAGGTGCGACAAAAAAAGGCATGAGCGGGGAGTTCTGATATTAAACTCGCCTATTGCAATGATTTCTGTATCAATGTCAGGTTGGTATTAAATTTTGGCCTACACCATACCTCCTGTAATTCAATTTATGTGTGGAATTTCTCTAGTGATTCATTTATATGTGGAATTCCTCCAGTGATCCAATTTCTACGTGGATTTCCTCCAATGATCCAATTTATATGGGAAATTTCTCTAGTGATCCAATTTCTATGTGGAATTTCTCTGGTGATCCAATTTCCATGTGGAATTTCTTTAGTAATCCAATTTATATGTGGAATTTCTCTAGTGATCCAATTTCTATGTGAAATTTCTCTAGTAATCCAACTTCTATGTGTAATTCCTTTAGTAATCAGTTGGATGGGATTATCGTAGTTGTACTGTACAATACATAACATTGTTCAGTGAAGGAGTTTAGAGCAACAAATAATATTGTCTAACTTAGAGGTAAACCAGTTGTCAACTGAAATGTATATTTTTCCACCGTAATTTAAAGAAATACTAGAATTGGATTTGTGACATTACGAGGTTGTTGAACTTTCCAATATGTTGAAGTAACAATCTAATTGTTTATAGATCATACTCTATTTATAAAGGATAAAATGTTAGGATGTAAAATAAAAAGAAAATCTCAATAATGTATTACTGTGTTTTATTCATTTTATTTAAAAACCCAGTTATGCATTACATGGCAGTTGAAAACCTTCTGTCAGGATTTTTTTTTTAAATTAGTTAGAACCAAGCAACATTTCAATTCTGAATGGTGATCTTACACCAGGGCGATACTGCGAGAAAGACAAACATTCCCGGGTTACGAATAACCCAACAACATTTGAAAATCTCCTACTACCACCACACTAAGCAGAAGATGTTGCTTGTGTTGTGATGGAGGACTTAGCCAGCCGAGGAATCGAACACGGAATGCCTGGGTGGGATTCAAACGCGATACCCACTCAATCACTGACCAGTTATTCCACCATTGGTAATATTTTTAAGTTTGAATTGACCAGCGGCTGAGAATAAAAGTTTAAAAATGCTTGCAACTGTACAGGGATGTTCCGATGAGAAAGATCGATTATTCCCCAAACTGCAAAGACTCAAACCAGCGGAGACGATGAAAGTTATGCGTTTGGTGTATAGGTAGAAATAAATACAAAGCGCCGCTGTGTATGCAATTTGCGGTAGTATGAGTGAACAATGTTGGTGACAATTGTAAGTGTGGTTTAAGTAGGTTGGTTTGGGTATAGCCCCAAAAGTGTCCAACTGGTAAGTCGTGATTGTGTAAACTCATACCCACAAATTTCCTGCTTTAAACTTTAACCCCTAGGGGCCGGAACCTGCAATTGCAGTGTTGAAGAATCATGCCTATACACGGTCCGAAGCATTGCAATTGCAGTGGCAACCCTCTGCATTCATTTTACCTTTGGATATTACCTCTAGTAGATACATAAAAGTGTCACTTTATCAAATATGGTACATATTGTCAATGTGTTGGTTTTAATAAAAAATATATATACATATTGAGGTTTCTTGCGGGCCCGTGCAGGTTAAAAAGCGATCTATCCCATCACGCGGCCTATGTATGTGTGTTTTAGTTAAACTTCATGGATCACAAATCAAAGGTCTCATATTTCTCAATCTCAAAAACAGTGAAAATGTAGAAACGAAACTTAAGACAGTTCCACTGCAAAAGCACATCCGACTCGTTCTTCGGGACCTTCGATATGAAGGATAAATGGAAAGGTTAAAAGTTACCATCAGGATGAAAAAAGTTGATAAGGATTTAGATTATTTTTAAAATATGAGCAATAAAAAATAAATATTAAGTATAATTTCATTCATGCAATCGTATTATGTCATAATGTCGCTTACGACGTATTGCAACTAAGCGATTTTAACCCAAGTGGGATAAGACATGTATGTTAATCATAAAAACAGAGATCAAACGAGTTTTTTAGTTTATGATATTTTGCCAGACAATGTGTTACCATAAATAATAATAAAAAATTCATATGTGGTGGCTTATGAGATATTACGGTTGCACAGACGATATGTATTTATGTTTTTTTTTCTTTCTTTAAAAGTATAATTAAATTTTCCCGTGATTTTAGTGTAATAAAATAATAGTTTCACATAAGTTTGGATACAAACAAATTAGACCTTTTTATATCTTGAAACTAACTTTCTTACCGCTTATCCTTCTTACCAGGGTGGATATGTTCAAGGCAGTTAAATAGAAAATGAAAACAAACATGTATTTTAGCTGCTTTAATTCATTTTAATCGATATCACACTATTCGTCGCCTTAGTTCTCAATTGTACAAACAACCATTAGCTTATTTTACAGGAGGAAGAGGTTTTCTTTCATTATTTCAATGAAACATTATGATAGGTATTTAAGATGAAGCTATTCCTGTAAGGTAAAGATCTCATTAGTTTAAATAATTCTTAGTAAAGTAATTCATTTTCGTTTTTGATACTTTATTTTTAGTTTTAAAATGGAGATTGAACAAAAACTAAAAATGTCATTTGGAATATTATTAAGAACTAAGGCAAAGTATTGTCGGACTTTATCATCTGGTTCATATTAAATATGGAAATCATTTCTCTTTCTGGTGTAGCCTCTAGCTGGGTGGCGGAGGAGGAGGAGGTGGTGCGGCCCCCCAGGGGGGGTGTGAGGCGTGGTTGGGATGAGGGGGGTGTGTGGGGGGAGGCGGCGGTGGGAAGGGGGCTCGCCAGTTCATGCCCGGGGGGGGCACGCCCATGCCGGGAGGACCCATTCCGGGAGGCCCCATTCCCGGCGGAGCCATGCCGGGTGGACCCATGTTGAAGCGTTTTTCATTCTGAAATAAATAATTAACATCATGGTAAGCTGTTGAATTTTACATATGAAGCATCAAAAATACGGTCTAAATTGTTATTTTTGGCATAAATTAGATAAAAAGATCTAGAATTTACAAACTGTGTGCCTACTAACATTTTTGCTAACTTGAGTTTTTAATAACGAGTCTTCTTTACAATATTTCATCACGAATCCTTTTTTTTTCAATGATATAAAATTAATATCTAAACACAAAAAAGTTTTAAAACTAAAATTACAGATAATGAAAAAAGAAATAAAAATTTTATCAGACAAACTTATTAAAATTAGGCAGTTAACTCACTTTTTGTAGTTTCATTTAAAAATTAAAATATAAATTAATTAAAAAAATCAATAAAAAGTTTCATAATTTTTTTTTTAAATTGCGGCAAATTTTGGTTTCAGAGAGTTGTACATTTTAATTCTGTATTTTTATATAAAGTATGGTGTTTTCTCACCAAAAAACACAAAACGGAAAACACAACGATTTCTATGAGACCATATGAGTTGTGCCCAAAAATAAACAAAAAAGTAGACTGAGGGGTTAACCGAACGGTTAGTTGTAACAAGTTAACAGATGATATACATAGTTTGTACATAAGGAAAAAGTCAATCTTTAATATGATTTAATAATACCAACCTGATTATCTTGTCCCATCCCGGGAGGTCCCATATTGTTAGTCCCCGGTGGCCCCATCAATGGCAGCATATTATTGCTCATCAGCCCCATGTTATTGCTCATCTGCACCATGTTGGTTCCGGGGGCACCCATGTTGGTTCCAGGGGGCGCCATATTAGTGCCAGGGGGGCCCATATTGGAATTCCCCATCCCCATTCCCATATGCATTCCTGGGGGGTGACGACCCATCATTCCCATCATCTGATTAGGGTTGAAACCAGGAGGCGCCATGAGTGGCGGGATTTGGCTGTTGATGTTGGGGGGAGGTACGCTGGTAGCTCCGGGAGGCGGGGGCTGTCCTAGCGGTGCTGGCGCAGGCCCCTGCATCCAGTTAGGAGGCGGCGGTGGTGGTAAAGACGGGGGCAACATATGCGGAGCCATCGCTATTGCTTTCATAGGTCCTCGATCTCCCCCGCCGAAAGGATTCCCTTGGTTTCGTCTCTGTTGGTGGTTGTTCTGTTTGGGCTGGGCGTCGGGAGGTGGGCCCTCTCCAAGTTCAGCCATGAGGGAGAGGTACTCTTCGTCTATCTTGGCCCGGGCCGCAGCCGGTGGTGGGCCGCCCTGGCCCGGCCGCTTGGAGCGACAATCTCCGGCAATGTGGCCTGCACCTCCGCAGGAAGAGCACACAATGGTGTTGGTCACATTGGGTTTGTCCGGACACTGGAAAAAGAACAAAATATTAAATAAATATACAGTGAATGTCGGATGATATTTCTAAAAACTGCGCTGAAATTACCTTGATGACTTATGGTCAAATAGCCATATAGAAACAAAGGAATTGGTTTTTTTTTGCTATTGTTTTCTGTTTACCAGATAATGTATCTTACTATTCAGATATATTACATGGTAATATTGTTACAAGTTTTCCCAGAATAACTAACTTTAGCAAAAAAAAAATTGTAAAAACAAATATCAAAAAAATATATATTTATACGAATAAGAACTGATTTTTTGTTTCTACACAAACCTGAATATACACCCTACATGAAAACCAACAATTCAAATGTGTTTTCTAAAAATTAATGACATTGATACTTCTTTAAGAAGTGTGACAGCTGGTAAAGCGGGAAAAATCATTACTCCCGAACGTCGTAGATAATTACTTAAAAAAATATTCAGAGTAGCTAGATTAATCAAATCAACTGTTACATGAAGAAAGATGTTGGCGCAAGCAATTCTGACCTTGTCCATCATATAGTTTCTTTATTCATATGGGTTAAAATCGCAAACTAAAACCGTGCGGTCGGCGATTCCAGAAAGGCGCGCGTTTATAAATTATAGGTAAGTATATTTTGCGACTGACGTAAGGTAGTTACGTTACGTTTAAAGTCAATCAAATACCCAGTACTTCAACAACTGAAAATTCTGACAAATTCGAAAAACGTAACACATGTTCCACTCGCGATCCTAAAAAGGTAAAAATAGCTCCGGGGCATACGTCATTCCTATGTCTACCTACGTTAAATTGTCGTGAAAACAAGCTTATGTGCCCAAGCGGTTAAGGTATAATGAACGAGCAAGGTTAAGTTAGGTTGACAAAGGAATACCAACCATCCAGCTCTTGTGATCGCTGGCCCCGCAGTTGGAGCAGCGCCCCCGTGCATCTCCTTCGCGCAGGGTTCCATTGAGCTGCGCCAGTTCGCGCAACTGCATGCGCCGAAGATCGTTTTGCCCCTCCGGCACCTCCACACCTTGTCGTATCACTTCTTTTATCTAAACACACAAAACAAACATATAAACAATAAGGTATGATTAATTCTATGACAGAACGGTAAGAACTTTAGCTCTAGGTCGAGAGGTTACAAGTTCATATCGATAGGGGAAATTTGAAATGCTGTAAAGGACAATAAATCAAAAATAAGTCATTTTTCCCTGTTTTTTTTCTCTTTCGATCTGCGTCGTCGAATTATTTCTAGAAAAATAAGTGTGTCTTTTACGATGTGGATTTTAAGAGGATTTTTTTCTGAAAAATTAAATACTGTTATTAAATAAAAATAAGTATTCTGAAAGAACTATTCAATGATATTTTATAATAAAAATTCATAATTATATGTCTACAAAAACAGAAGTTATGCATTTTGTTTAAATTAAAAAACTTTCTTTTCGCTCTCCTGAACAATTAGCACTTTTAGTCCAGTCAAGATAAACATGAAAAGGGGGTCGTGCTTGCAAAAAGTCCGATCTTTCTGAATTTTTTATATGTTGTTAGGACCTAAACCAATATTAAAAAAACAGATTTGCAATTTCCAAAGTGCTGTGGGAGCGGCGGTGTACCCAAAAAACCATGAAATTTTCGGACTTTTTTCAGTTTTTGCTCAATATCAGTGAAGGAAGGGTCTGACAAGTATAATTATTCTACACTATTTTAAAGTAAACTAAATTTGCTACAATTTGAGACCAGGAGAATTTCTGTACAGCAATTTGTTTCCAAGATACAGTTCGTCGAAAATCAACAATTTTTTCCAAAAAATGAATTTTTTGGGAAATGGTCATTTATTTTGTGAAATACATATCTTCTAAAATACGCATCCCACGCCAAATATTTTATGAAATGAAGTTGTAGTAAATTTAATTAGCTTTCATTTGAAATCGGATTGGTACTTCTAGGCCCTGCGGTATATAATGTAAGTAAAATGAATGTTTACCTTATCGACGGCTTTCTTGACGCACTCAGGGTTGGTGGCGGTGATATAGGCGTGCAGGGGCTCATCCTCCCCGGGCAGCGGCTGCCCGTCCTTGCGCCCCACCTTGCCCTCCTTCACGGAGCCCTTGCCGCGGATTATTATCTTGGCCCCCGTCTCTTTCTCCATGGCTGCAAATCAAACAGCAACATTATTTTTGTATCGTGTAGTGAAATAACTTATTGAGTAAAACCTAAAATAAAAAATTCTAGCTGACGCTGTTTTTGTGTAGATCCATTCAATTTACGCAACATCAACTAATTCACAGCAAAAATCATTTTTAATTCTCAACCACAGATCAGATAGGTCGCGTATATTTCGCACATCTTCTATTTTTAAGGTATTTAATAAAAAAAGTGTAGTCAATTTGGTCTAGGGGGATATTATGCAAATTATTAAATCGTAGAAACTTTTGCTGAATTCTTTTGACTTTTTTTATGGGAATTTTATGGTGAGGTGACCAATGACGGAATTATACTGTAATTGGCTACTAACTAATAAGACAAATAAAATTTTCTTTACAGAAGTGAATAAAGTTTTTAATGGTTTTCAGCAAAAATCCTAATGGTTTCATACTATTGTTGATACGGTTAATGTAACCGAATCTTTTTCTGAATGTATGTATGAAGGGAACTTAACACATTATATTCTTGGTTGGGTTTATAAATAGGTTAGGATACTTACACTTGAGGGTATTTCCACGGGGTCCAATGAGGAGTCCAACAAAGTTGAGATCGGGATGCTGTTCCTGGGGGATCATCACTTTATCATGCACTCGGATGATGGGAGGTCTGAGGGCACATCATAAAACAAACAATATTAGATTGGAGTACAATTCTAGAGACATTGTTATCGTTGATCAATCGATATCTTTACATAAGGCTATCCAATTATCATAAAAAGTATTCAATTAAAGTGTAAAAATTATATTACAAGTTTGTCTTATTTTCATATGCTCTGAATGGGAGTTCACTGCACAAACGCACTTTACAGAAAACCGAGCGAAACCTCTTACTAGATTTTATGTATTGATGTATTCTCACTGTTATAGATATATTCTGAGGGTTATTTGAATGAGGTATACTAACTTGTAGTCACTGGGCGGCTTGAAGTCAGGGTTGATGACGAGCAGGCTCTGCACCAGCGAGTGTCGCGTCTCCTCCAGCTTCCGGCGGGTGCGGTACTCGCGCATGTTCAGCCGCTTGCCGTCCGAGGAGTAGATCGGCTCCGGAGATGGAGACCTTCAAACAAGAGATGAGACATCAGTTCCTGGCGATGCATTGGATGCCCTACCTAATTGTGTATGTATTACGGTGTATATTATTATGTGACCCGGAACCTAAAAAACCTATAAAGGACCTGATCAAGTGGCTATATGAACTCTTATATTTAAAATAAGTTTAAACCGCTATTAGTTTGATATGATTTTAGATTTTCACGGACAAAAGTATTATTGTGATTTATTTTTGGGGTATTTTGCAGTGTTGCACTACCTCCTTTTTTAGCCAAGGTTTTGGACAACATTACAGTGTTCATCATCAGGGCAGATGTGTAAGTATGTGCTATATATAGAAGCGATACCTTGCTGCCAGCTTCAATCCTCTACGAGCTGGTATTAAAGTATAATTTTAAATGATTTTCTATGTTTAGTTTTGGTGTAGCCGTCAATTAAAAAGCTCAATAGTTCTCGGTACCCAGTAATTGGCGGCTACAACAAAATTTAAAGGCAAAAATCATTTTAAATTATACTGTAATACCAGCTCGTAAAGAATTGGAGTTGGCAACAGGCATCGCATCTAAGTACACACTTCACCACTATTGATTACACATCTGCCGTGATGAAGGACACTATAAAGCTGTCCGAAACGTAGGCTAAAGAAGGAGGTAGCAACACGGCATAATACCCAAAAAATAAATCACAATAGCAATGAATTTGGTGAGTATTGGATCGTTGGAGGAAAATCAAAACGTGAAATTACTCAGTTTCATGTTACCTTAACCTTTGCAACGCAATCTACCTAGAATGTATTGCACTTTAGTGAAAGTTCATAGAACCAGATTATGCATCATTCAAGTATGGTGTACGCCCATGGATCACATATGGTGACTTTTCACAAGTGTTAACCTTCCTGGGTGATTATACCCCAAAATTGGGCTACACAAAAAAAACTGTTATGATGTATTTAATATTGCGTATCATTAGTTTTCAATCCTTGTCAAAAAATTATGTACATATATGATTTGTCTCGAAAAACAATAAGTTTTCAAAAACCACTCAAGCGATAGCTACCCAAATTAGGGTAGGTGATTTTTACACATTAAAATTACTTATAAATATTAATTTTTTTTAGTTCTTTTTAAATTCTAAAGCGAGTTTTTTTAAATTAAAAAAAAAACTTTAATAATTTGAATTAAAAAAAGGATTAACGTAGAATTCTAGAAGGATTCATTGACTTAAAACGGTAGTAAGCAGTTCATACATTTCCATATAAATATTTGGAATGATATTAATTAAATCGAATGGTCAAATCAAAAATCGAAATCTCCTCGAATGGATAACAAAATAACGATCTTGTTTTCAAAAACAAACATTTCATTTGTAAAGATGGTAATTTTATTAGGAACATTTTCAAAGTTCCATAACTTTCAAGATTTGAAATGTCTATAAGTGTCTGAAATATTATATCGACGCTCCCGAAGAACAATGTTGGACGTGCAATTTTGTAGTTTTGCAGTAGAGCTGTTTAAAGTTGGGTTTCTGTATTTTTACTGTTTTTGAAATCAAGAAATATAGTGTTGGTTTGATATTTTGCATCTAAAATAAGCCAACAAAACGAATTTCAATTTTTAACAGATCCAACATTGTTTTTCGCGACCGTCAATATGTTCGTAGACACAGTCATTATTACTCCAACTATCTTACTATGTTTTTGCAAAATTGCGTAGCTAATTATTGAGAGTGTAATTATATAATTTTTTTTAGAATTGATCCCCAGAGTGAGGTTTTATTGACATTTTAACAAATGTGATTCGTACTGGAGACAAAATATTCCCCAAATCACCCATTAATGGGTGTACTGCAAACCTAAACCAAATATGTAATTATTATTAGTGTGTGTTGTTCATAACTTCAGTGGCAGAGCTCACTCAAACGTAGCTGTAGAATAAACATCAGATTATCATTAATTCATTTCATGTACAGATCATTTCAATTGGGTTGCAAGCTGGAAAATTAATTAGTCAACAGTAAGCGAACCATGTCTTCAATTATAAAATATATATTAACTGTTCTGTCGTCGAGAGAATCAGGTGGTGCTAATAAAATAAATTAGACTATACATTTACAGTACAATTCGGTTATAGTGAGATCGGATTCAAATGACATTGGGAAAAGTGATACTTGGCAATTGTGACACTCAGAAATATGAAAAATGACAATGATGACAATTAGCCCAAATGATTTAGTGACACCTGATCTACTGTCAATGGGGACACTTGGGGAAAGTGACTATTGTCAACGGTGGCACTTGGCAATAGTGGCACTTGACCAAAATGACTCACGGCTAAAGTTACACTTGGCCAAAGTTACATTTGGCTAAAGTTACATTTGGCTAAAGTTACATTTGGCTAAAGTTACATTTGGCCAAAGTAACATTTAGCAATGATGACATTTTGCCAAAAGTGACTATAGTCAAAGTTGACACTTTGCAATGGTGACAATTGGTCAAATTTATTATTGTCAATGGTGACACTTGGCTAAAGTGATCATAGTCAATGGTGATTCTTGGCAATTATGGCAATTGGCCAAATTGACTATTTTCAATGGTGCCACTTGGCAATATGTTACTTGACAAAATGACTCACGGCTAAAGTCACACTTGATCTAAATGACTCACGGCTAAAGTCACACTTGATCTAAATGACTCACGTCTAAAGTGGCATTTGGCAATGATGACATTTGGCTAAAGTGATTATTGTCAATGAAGGCACTTGGCCATAGTGGCGCTTGGCCAAAATCACTTACAATTAATGTGACACTTGGCCTAAATGATTCACGGCTAAAGTGACACTGGGCCAAAGTGACTCTTGGCATCGGCGACACTTGGCATTAAGGTGTGTTCATCATATCTCTTCAATATCACTATAACCGAGTAGCAGTGTATATATGTATATATATAATAAAGGAGCAGTGTCAGGGGGTAATAGAATAGCGGCGGGCTGTGTTTGTTGCCAGATGTAGTCGGATAGCTATGTCCATTAGTAAAAGTAAGATTATCATGTTTATCTGTTTGATTAATAAGGCGCTCCGCCGGCATAAGGAGAGCGGCAGAGCGGGGCGGGGGAATAGCGGCGGGAGCGAACCTTTCCTCCGGGTTGGCGGGGATGCCGAGGTCTCCGGAGCGCAGCTTGCGGGACACCTCCTCGATCTGCAGCTGAACTGGAACCAACAAGGGTTAGGCACGTGCCAAACACACACCATTAGACAGCGTTCGCCAAACAACCAACCAACCAACCAACCACAAAGAAAATGTCAAAATATAATAACATTTTAATATCCATAGTTTAATTAATTAGACACCGAGGAGATTTCATAAGAGGAGCAAGCCCAAAGCTGTTACTGTTATCCAAAGCTGGCCTTTTCAATGCGATCTATCCCGTCACGCGGCACTTTTGAAACAATGTATGTATTTTAGTGACACTTCATGAATCATATATGAGACTTCCGTGCAGGGGGAGAGCCGCCGATGGATTACATACGCGACAGTCACGTCAATTAGGTTAACAGGTAGTTACTTCCATTACAAATATAGATGGTCAAGTCATAGAAACAAATAGAGCAGTGTCCAAACTTATTCCAGTACTTTATCCACTGGAGCGACAAAACAATTAAAATATTTTTTCTCGGATTGCTAAAGGAAATTTTTCCGCCCACATTAAAAAAATCATACCTCCGAATTTGAATATGGAGACATACAAACTAATTATAGTTCTATCTAGCCAATGAATTACCCTATATTTTGTCTATTATCACATATTTGCAGGATTTATAAAAAAAATATAATTAAATCTTTAACCTTAAAATTTTTTAAAGAATCTAGAGAATATTTATTTTGTTATATTTTGAATGTACAATATATTATATAATCGTTTTAATATAAAATTTTTTTTTTGAAAATTTGCCACATTTTGGCGACAAAGCAATTTGAGGTTTTGGAAATAGTGTATAATGTGGCAAAAAGCGCTCGAGTGGTTATGTTGTTTGTAACTAAATAAAACAGTTGTTATGTTTGTTAGGTCAATCACATATTATATTATCAAATCTTTTCCTTTCACAATATTAAAAACAGTAGGACGCTTCGGTCACAAGCTGTTGTTCGATTAGTATGCAAATTTGAAGAGGAAAAATTTAGTCTTGAAAAATTGAAGAAAAATGGTTATCATGGTAAAACAGGAATCTATAGATGATATTGTTCTATTCATTATTATAGAAAATGGTTACCATGGAAAAATAGGAATCTACTAATACTGAAAATTAAATTGAACCACAGTGACATTCTGTTCAACATTCGAACTACATAGGAATATACTTCTAATATCTCAATATGAAAGACTGGCTGTGAAGGATATCGGCCGCGAAATTTCGATTTCACGCTGAGAAGCAGGTGAATGAACGTGTGAACCATTGCTGATTTTTAAATAAAACTTTCAATATTACCTTATATTGAAGGCTGTATTTAAATGAAGACACAATCATTGCAAAATATAAGCAAAAAAAAAAAAAATTTGGTTCTTGCTCCGTAAAGAATGAAATCTCCTTGTCGGGGACAATTCTGACGTATACGTAGTGGAACACCCCATATCGCATTGTTCTGGGGTCTAGCACAGAGAAAATGATAACTTTACAATATCGGATTGACAGGCGTAACTTCTGACGATTTTATATCAATATCTCGAGCACAGTTTCACTGTTAACAGTCGGACCGATATTGACAGGAAATAATTAAGAAATCGATAAACACTGGCAACGCTGGAGGTGTTTTCAATGAATTGGCATTCCGAAACATCAATCACTACAATTACGTAAAAATATTAATAAATTGGCAACATTGAATTGAAATACTAAATCAGCAATCCGCATTTACTTTTTGACATTAAAAAGGAAATTAATTAGTTAATTAGGTCTTTATTCACAAACAATGTATTGTCATTGGCCCGAACGGATTTAACTCACTGGGTGTAAGAATTATTTCAATTCTAAGAGCTTCATTAGTTCAACTCCACCCATTAACCCCCATAAGACTGGAAAACTTTTGTAAATATCTCAAAGAGAAATTTGATATTGAAAATTAGATTTGAAATAATTGACAAGCTTCTACAAAATCAACTTTTTAGTTTGGAATTTTCATGGACAGTAAAATAAAATGCTTTAAAAACTTAGAAAACCACACACTGCAGTGCACCGCAAGGTAGTCATTATTACACTGGATTCTGCAAATGTAGCCAGCCACACAGTAGGGGTTAATAACCTAGCAATTATGTATAACCAAGGACATAATTCAAAAATATGTCTAATTGACAGTAAACCGAAAGTTATCTGAAACTATGAAGGCCACGCTAAAATATGTCAATCTTCGGTCGGAATATCTCTTATCAATTGTTGACCGTGCTCGCGAATATCAATAACTGACCATAGATGATGGATTTAGTCAATATCGTTTTATCGATCACCCATGCTGGACCTCCTGGAGAAAACGCTTAGTACAAAGAGTATAAAGAGTTCCACCACAATAGTAACAGATTAGTATTTACCATAATCATTTGTTTGTTAAATTGGCAAAATGTATACACAATTCTAACAGCACTAGGGCCAGATGTTTTCTTAATTACGGGACTTGTACTTACCAGTTGTGTGCTATTTTAAATACAAATAACAATATTTTAAAATACCCAGGTATTCAAATATCTTTAGTTTGCCGGTGGTTAGATTCCCAGCCCTCTAAATGCAAATAATAAAACTTTTTGTGACTTTATTAGACAACCTAAATAATATAATAAGAAAAAAACGTTATTATTATTATTATTAAGTATCTGAAAAAGAATACAGATATTTTTTAGTCACAAAGATTAATTAACATTCAGATTATGAACAAAGTATAAATTTCACTAAAATGATTAATTGCCTGAAAATATAAAAGATAATATAAACATTTCCACAATGATATACCCCTCTGGAAGAAATGTATTCTATTATTATTATTAGGCTAAAAATTCATCATTAGTTTGCAAACAATTACATACTGTACAGAAGCATTCAAAGAGTTAAGTATCTCATTAAATTCAATCACTTCCCAAATTCACTAAGAAACTTGCAATAGATTTTAAACACATCCCTTGACAACTCTTCGTCATTAAGTGAAGGGAACTGCTGTAATAGCATATTAAGAATGAAAAACAAAACTTTAAACCAGGAACTGATTGCAAATGAAGGGCAACTGAATTGAAATATGTACATTGTACATACAAAGTTCCAATTTGCCGCCTGTTTTATCTGCAGACAGATTTTCCAAGCCTGATGTTTTGAAGTTGGTATTACAAAGCCTCATAAGACTAAAAGTATTTGTATTTTATGCTGGTGTCCACACCTAGCGTTAAGTTTAAATTAATCAGTTCATCAGAACTGTTCTTCTAGTGTTGCTATGCAAATCCTCATTCCTAATATGTGATATGCGGCATGGCGTTGCAAAACCCACATGGGAAATTTTAGCTGATTTCAAGATACTCGAACAAAAATCGTGTAAAAATAAGCATACTGTAATTTTTTTGGCTTAATATTGTAATAAGAATGTTTCATTGATAAGATAAATTCAACAAAAAATTTAGAGCAGGATTTGCAACTCCACAACTCACATATTCTTCCATCACAATAAAGTTAGAAGCATTGGGGAAATTGAACAAAACACTTTACAGGTAATAGTGGGACAGTTGCCCTCCAAAAGTGACAGAGAATGGAAAAGTCAAGACGAGCTGCGTTATGGACTTACGAAGGTACTGCTCCTCCTGTTCCTTGGTGAGTGTGGGCGGCAGGATGGTGGGCATCCCGGGGATGAAGGTCTTGTCGTGCTCGGAGCCGGCCCAGCGAGACTTGCGGCGACGCAGCTTCCGTTCCTCGGGCGTCTCGTCGGGGTTATCTGTATAAAAGACAGACAGCACTTGTTAGGATTATTCCTGTCATTTCCCTGATTCCTACCCACACCTGGCCCTTACCTACATCTGTGAAATCACTAGGTTAGAGCAAATACAAACTTCAAACCGACCGCTATGTTAGGAACTGTTGCAAGTCTCGTTGACAAATGACATTTCGTGTTTTTAAATTTAAAAAATAACCATTAAAATGCACTTTTTTCGAAATTCCGGTAAATGAATTGATTAGTACTAGTTAACATCTAACTACTACAACTTTTTAAAATTATTTTTTTCGTCCATATTAAGCGTGACCCAGTTTTGTAAATATTTTACCTAATATTTCACACAATCAAGGACCAGATAACGTCACTAACTCTCCCGCACGGTTTTATACTCTTAGCCGGCGTTTTCGCGGGCTTAATAAAATTCAAACTTGTAGAATTAAAACAAACTTAAAAAAAAAAAAAAAAATAGTATTTAAGTTTGAATGTGAACATTGATAAAAAAAAAAAGAAGAAAAAAAAGGACTCAACTTCCTTATTGTTATCTTCGAACAATAAGACAGTATCGTCAGCATACCTAACAATGTTTCCCTAAATTTCAAGGTTGCAAAAGTTGTTAATATACAGTAAGCACAAAGTCGGTCCCAATACGATTCCTCGTGGAATTCCATTGTCGGTTGAGTGCTGATTACTAAGGCTTTTCTGTATTTTAACCTGTTGTTTGCGTCCATTTAGGTAGATCTTAAAGAAGTTTAACTCTTTGTCCATAATGTGGATTTTTTTCTAGTTTTTGAATTAGTTTAATGTGTGATATTGTATCAAAAGCCTTGGAAAGGTCTAGAAAGATGAAGATTAATTTATTTCCTTTATCAAGGCTTTTTACAATGAAGTCTGTCACAGAATAGCAATGGTAGCTGATGTACTTTATTTTTTTTTAATTCTATATTATAACGTGGAGAGCAAAACTTACCCTCATAGTTGGGTTCAGTCATGTGCGAGGGCTTGTCCACCTTCTGCGCCACTTGTGCGGCGAGCATCGCGGCCTGTGCCACGCGGCCGGCGAGCGAGGCGGCAGGGGTACGCGCTGTGGAAGTGGTTGTCGTACCGACCATTTGGTCCAGCAGAGCGATGGTGCCATCCCGACTGCAAGTAAAAATGAATGAGAGCTACTGAACCAAAGGCTATGCGGTGTTCATAGATATTACTTCTTCAATTTAAACTATCAAATAACTATACAAATGTTTTTTAGAAAAAATCTTTAGATTCACCTTTATTACTATAAAAGACATTTGCATTTGGGGCAAATGAAAAAACCACATTCAAAATTACAAAATTAAAATTTACTTTCGCATGCGAGATTGCATCAATTTTCGACCATTTACAATAATTTCTGTCATTTTGTTGGTATTCCTGATAATACACAAAGAGGTATGATGCTAGATCGTAGCCCTTCGTATAGTATCAGGAATATCATATAAAATGTTTGAATGGTAATTAATTAATTGTAAATGGCCGTGATCTCATACGACGAAAGCAAATTTTTATTTTACACAATTGAAATTTTGAATGCCATGTTTTCCATCACCCCAAATGCAAAAAAAGTCTTTTATCTGTGAATCTAAAGGGATTCTAAAAAATATTCATGTTAAGAATGACCAGTTTGATAGAAAGTTTACTAAAATAAAACATAATTTAGTAATGTAATATATATAATTCAAGGTGTTCATACACAAAATGACAAACATGATGGGCCGCTGTTGGGAAAAAATTCGGTACTTGGGAAAAATTCCGAAAAAATAAGTTGAATTATTTTTATACTAACTTTGGGCTGGAAAATCCGAATCTGAAGGAATTAGGTTGGGGAGGTCAATATCAACTGAGTTACAGGACTTTAAAGTTTTGTACACAGGAACAAATCCGCAATGCATTTTTGACATATTATACTGAAGAGGTCAAAGTGATTCAATGATGCCAACCTCAGAAAATTGCAAAGTGTTGCCATTAAGCAATAATATGCTAGGTTTGTGTAACATGGTTTGTGATACAAAAGGATGTTCCCCCTTTGTAGCGCCTGCTCACGTCAAGGCAAGAAAAACATCCCAGTTTTCAAGTAGTTAAGCGGCTACGCTAGGTTTGTGTAACATGGTTTGTGATAAAAAAGTGATTGACACATTCTATTCACATAATAACATTGATATTATTGCTTAATGGCAACACTTTGCAATTTTCTGAGGTTGGCGTCATTGAATCACTTTGACCTCTTCAGTATAATATGTCAAAAATGCATTGCGGATTTGTTCCTGTGTACGAAACTTTAAAGTCCTGTAACTCAGTTGATATTGACCTCCCCAACCTAATTCCTTCAGATTCGGATTTTCCAGCCCAAAGTTAGTATAAAAATAATTCGGTAATTTTTTACCTAACCAGGACACGCTTAATATGCACTAAAAAAAAAAAATTTATATTGTGGTAGATAGATAATAACTAGTAGTAATCAATTCAGCAACCGGAATTGAAAAATAATGCATTTTAATACTTATTTTTAAACTTTCAAAATACGAAATGTCATTTTTCACGGACCGCCATGTTACGAATTATGACGGTAAATACGCACTAAAAAAAGGAAATTCTATTGAGGTAGTTAGATATTAACAAGTTGTAATCAATTCAGCAACCGGAATTGAAAAATAATGCATTTTAATTGTTATTTTTTAACTTTCAAAATACGAAATGTCACTTTTCACCGACCGCCATGTTACGAATTAAGACGGTAAATACGAACTTTTAAAAGAAAAAACACTACTTTTAAAATAAAAAACCACTTCGTATCAGTTATATAATAATAAATAATACATATTAATCATTATTTTGTTCGATTTAGAAACGCTAAAACTATTTAGCCCCGATCGGTGCCATATCTGAGCGACCGACGCACATTTAGCAAATAGGCACTGCCAACCTAAATACAAAAGCATCAGTGTTACCAGCGGCTAGAAACAATATTTAAGCAATAATACCCATAGGTTTTAATGCAAGTTTTTTTTTATGAGAATTTTTTGAAATAACAAAAAATTATATTAAAAAAAGCCGGTTTTTAATTTCAGTAATTATTTTTTATAAATAATACGTTCACTTTTGTATCACAAACCATGTTACGCAAACCTAGCGTAGCCGTAAAACTACTTGAAAACTGGGATATTTTTCTTGCCTTGACGCGAGCAGGCGCTACGAAGGGGGCACATTCTTTTGTATCACAAACCATGTTACACAAACCTAGCGTAGCCGCTAAACTACTTGAAAACTGGGATGTTTTTCTTGCCTTGACGCGAGCAGGCGCTACGAAGGGGGCACTTTCTTGTGTATCACAAACCCTGTTACACAAACCTAGCGTAGCCGCTAAACTACTTGAAATCTGGGATGTTTTTCTTGCCTTGACGCGAGCAGGCGCTACGAAGGGGGTCTTTCTTTTGTATCACTCCGCGTGTTTCCCGCTATCAGATGAGGTTATGTTAGGTTAGGTTAGGTTAGGTTAGGTTAGGTTAGGTTAGGTTAGGTTAGGTGAGGGGGTGGGGGGGGGGGGTAGGCGGGGAAATGAAAGGGTAGATAAAAGAAAGTGCCCCCTACGTAGCGCCTGCTCGCGTCAAGGCAAGAAAAACATCCCAGTTTTCGAGTAGTTTAGCGGCTACGCTAGGTTTGTGTAACATGGTTTGTGATACAAAAGAAAGTGCCCCCTTCGTAGCGCCTGCTCGCGTCAAGGCAAGAAAAACATCCCAGTTTTCAAGTAGTTTTATGGCTACGCTAGGTTTGTGTAACATTGTTTGTGATACAAAAGTGAACGTATTATTTATAAAAAATAATTACTGAAATTAAAAACCGGCGTTTTTTTAATATAATTTTTTGTTATTTCAAAAAATTCTCATAAAAAAAAACTTGCATTAAAACCTATGGGTATTATTGTTTAAATATTGTTTCTAGCCACTGGTAACACAGATGCTTTTGTATTTAGGTTGGCAGTGCTATTTGCTAAATGTGCGTCGGTCGCTCAGATATGGCACCGATCGGGACTAATGTGTTTTAGCGTTTCTAAATCGAACAAAATAATGATTAATATGTATTATTTATTATTATGTAACTGATACGAAGTGTTTTTTTTATTTTAAAAGTTCGTATTTACCGTCTAAATTCGTAACATGGCGGTCGGTGAAAAGTGACATTTCGTATTTTGAAAGTTAAAAAATAACAATTAAAATGCATTATTTTTCAATTCCGGTTGCTGGATTGATTACAACTTGTTAATATCTAACTACCACTATATAATTTCTTTTTTTTAGTGCGTATTTACCGTCGTAATTCGTAACATGGCGGTCGGTGAAAAGTGACATTTCGTATTTTGAAAGTTAAAAAATAACAATTAAAATCCATTATTTTTCAATTTCGGTTGCTGAATTGATTACTACTAGTTAATATCTATCTACCAAAATATAATTTTTTTTTTTTTAGTGCATATTAAGCGTGTCCTGGTTAGGTAAAAATTTACCAATAATTCAACTTATTTTTTCGGAATTTTTCCCAAGAACCGAACTTTACCCGCGAAAAATTATGATTATCAATGACATTTTGGTAGATTTCGTTAAATATATCATAAAATAAAAGAAAACAAAAAATTGGTGTACTAACTGGTACCTCTCTTTCGACTTGTTCCTGTCTTTACTTCTACTTCTAGACCTTCGGTCCTTGGACCTCTTTCGATCTTTACTTTTCCTTTCCTTGTCTCTACTCCTGTGACGACTACGGTCCCTGTAAATACACGAAATATATGTATATTAGCCTGAAAATTGAATGCAGTAGTTGGACACTGAAGGGTAAAAACGATATATTCTATTTTACCTTTTGGACCTGTGACGTTCTCGATCTCTGTCCCGATCTCTATCCCTATCCCGATCGCGGTCTCTTTCACGGTGACGCGACCTGCTTTTCTCTCGGTGGCGGGAGCTCATCTTTTTTATATCCTCAAAATACTATACATAAACACGACGAACTTGAACGGTTACAGATACAACTCAGCGCACCTCGGTTTCTAATAACGATGATTTTTAGCGCAGTTACTTCCTATATTTGTCAATTTAAATAAAATCAGCATGAGCTTTTTCTCAAGGCCCATATCTCACGTCAAAAACTATGCGTAGAAAAGTCAGAGACAAAACGAACAAACGATAAACAAAATGGCCTGTGATTAGTGATGTAACATGGCATTTTGATAATCGACATTCGATTCCGAATAATGTTTCGATAGAATGGGGTGATAATTTGTGAACAAATTTAAAATCTGTTTTATTCTCTAATTTGCGGGGAAAAAAATATGTCATATTATTCAGCAATAAGAGTAGAATAACAAAAATTAAGGATGACAGTTGTCAATTGATTTTTGATGTAAGACTTTTTTATGGGCATTATCAAGAGTAACCCAGATCGTTTTGGACGGAAATATCATTTTAAATCGGAAAGACGTTCGATTTATATTTCATCATATTAATGTCGTTGGTGTGGCAACAGTGACATGCCTAGAAACGAATAACAAAACGTCAAATCAAACTCAAACGTCATCCGTTTATTTTGTTGGAACTGGTTTTTGTTATAATTTGTTGATTATTACATGATTTAACTAAAGATTACATTGGCTTGTCTTATTTATCTCTCGGATTCTTGTGAATTCTAGCTATCGTCAGGCAGGAGTGTGACAATAAAAATACTATTGTTTATAATTCAAATAGCTGAATCGCAGGAAAATTTTACAAATTTATCTTTAAATAATTATAAACAACCTAGTCATCTTCCTCCGCCTAAAAATATAAGGTTAGACGCACTCAATTTTTTTAAATTTGTTTTAGCGAAGAGGGATTTTTGTAAAAATGTAAACGTAAAAAATAAATAAACGTCAATGCAAAGCATTACATTGCAATTTGTTGCAATTACGTTTTTAATTATTATCATTTAAGCCATATTGTATTATCTATTTTCACACATGATATTATATAATTGAACTAAAATTCCCTCACCAAACACAAGAGCCTCGTCTCTTTATGGTGAGGAAAAGCTATTCTTATGTACTAATTTACCAATGTATAAAATGTAAAAATTGGTGTTTATTGTAAAAAAAAACCTTTAAATATTAAATAAATAAAATAAATAAATTTCAAAGTGCTTAGAAGCAGCAAAAAAAAACATTATGGGGCCGACTTGTGTGTTTGTCGTGCTGGAATGGGTAGATCAACAAAGGAAGTTGAGAATCAAACTAAAAATTTAAAAATGAACTTTGTTGAATTGCATCGACAAACTAAATTTAAATCGAATTGTTAAAGGTCATTACGCAACCAGAATCTTTTGGCATATAAGGGGCAGTGACGGATTAAGACTACTTGATGCCCTAAGCAATCAACGCCTGTGGGCCCCCCTATCGTAGTAAACTAATATCGGTTTTAAAAAAAATGTACCTATGCAACGAGATAGATCATTTTGTACCTTAAAATATGTATGAAGGACGAAAGCGATGCGTGGAATAGGTATTACATACAATAAAAACCAAAGCATCTTTTATTTATTCATTGAAATGTGACTTGCTTGCTGGGCTTTAAATTCGCGGAAAATAGTTTGTCAGTTCAACGTTTTTAGCATATCTGCATATATATTAATCGTCGTTCTTTTTAAAATTTTTATTATTTTCAATTTCAAAAAAGATTATTCCGCTGTGCAGTTTGATATCATCAGGCATAAAAATATTCACGGGGCTGTGTCCACATTAGGGAACGCTGATTCAATTTTATCATAAATATGTATACACGCCCTATTGGGCCTTAATAATATTAATAATAAATGTACAAAATATATACAACTAAATTGAACAAATGTGTAAAAATAATAAAACATCACAGATTTTTCTTCGCTGTGATAGTTCGGGTAGTAGTAATTGCATTAAATAATTGTAATTTAAATTTTCTGTTGGAATTTTGTACAATTGTGCGTCAGTTTGACGTGAACTTGTGCGAGGCAAATCACTGGAACATATGAATGAAACTGTTGAATTTCGGTTCCTAAATCCTTAAATTTGCATCATAAATGAATTAATTTCAGAATGCTGCAGACGATACATGAGCGAGCGAGCAAGCGGGAGCGGGGTTATGACCCCGAACATCAACGCTCTTGTTTAAAAGTAAATTCAAAATTCGCGGATTGTCAAACAGCCTTCCTTACCTTTCATGTGCTAGCAAATATTTTTTGGTGCTGTTTCTGATGCCCACCATGACGTGATACCCTAAGCAATTGCTTAATTTGCTTAGGGGCTAATCCAGCACTCTTAAGGGGTAAGAAGGGACTGTGGGCGGGTATTCCAAACTAATTCGAAAAACTTTCATACTATCGGTTTACACAAATATTACCAACACCTCTGCCACAGGTCACCCCAAGTAGTTCGCTACATTTGGTAACTTAGCAGGGTTGCCCGGGTTCATCTGGTGAGGTATGTTCAGGCTTTAACGGCGGATGCGCCTGACCACCGGATCGGGAAAGACTCTCCAGCTGGTCTCTCTCAACTCATCGTCTTGCACCGCAGCAGGAGGAATGGATTCATACGTCCGTAACTCCTGGACACAATGACCCCTAGATTCCTACCCACCCCTCATACCCTTTTTTTTCCTAGAACTTCCTCTTCTTCCTTTCCTTAAACAGACCATCCTCGCAGCATCTAGTCACTAAACACGGCTAAAGCCATTTCAAGCAACATTTCAATTCCGAATGGTGGTCTTACACCAGGGCGATACTGGGAGTATCTTCCACTCTGGAATGTGCCGCAAATATAGTACTTATATAAAATTTATTTGCGCACGCCGGGTTCGAACCCGCGACCTTCGGAATGGGAGTCCAAAGCCTTGCCTCTGGATTACGCCCTAAGGGAAATTATTTTCCTCATGGGCTTCCTGTGTGGATTTCTCACGGCCTGTCATCTTTATTGTCAAACATGCGTAAACCCTACAGGTTCTCAAGCGACAAACTCTACAAAAAATTTAACGTTCTTGATGTTCGTCAAAACTTCATAAAAAAGATTATTATCCATGTACATAAAAATATAGAAAGTTTTAATAAAATTGATCACAAATACAATACAAGAAGTCACAACAGAAAGGATCTCTTCGTCCCAGGGAGCAATACGGCAAAGTATCAAAAGACGTATGCGTATCTGGGACCGAAATTATACAATAAAATCCCCCCAGACTTAAATATTAAAAATTGCAAAATGTCCTGCATTGGTTCAATAATAACTAAATGGTTGATTGGCTTGGGTAGGGAGGAGTCTGAAAAACTATTATATAATGTGACTTAAAACGATACATGGTTACCTATGAATGGCACATTTAGTAAAAACTTAGTACATAGGTATTAATTAAAAAAAATAATAATAATTTAAATTGCATTTGGCACTTTACACACTTTGGTTCCTTAGAACAGGCAATCTGCCTAGCTAGGAACTAATATCGACCTAAAACAACGTAATAACACTTGTATTCATTTTAAATATATTCTCTTATTATGTAATATTATTTGTTATTTTGGATTTAAATATATCAAATGTAAATAAATAAAAAAATAAAAAAACAATTAAAACAACACTGTTCTTCCATGGAGCTACTTTCAAGCGATGTGATCGCCGCTCGTCTGTACCTTCCATACTATTATTAGTGTTTGTAAACGCCGTTACGCACAGCACTAGCAAAATAGTATGACAGGTTAGCGGCGATTTAAGGTAGAAACATACCGTCGACGTATGTACGCATGGCTACGCCTAACAATATCTGGACTGCTAAGCAACCATACTTATTCTATGAAAATGACTACACGCATCGCACGTTGCGATGTTGTGGTCAATGTGATTCCAAAACATATATTTTCATAGAAAGTGTATGGTTGCTAAATAGCCCAGATATTGTTAGGCGTAGCGAAGCGTATGTACGTCGACTCAGTATTTTTTTATTTTATTTAAAGAAACATTTAAAACAAAGAATAATACATACATATCAAATAAAAACATAATACAAAAACAGAGAAAAAGTCCCAATAAACTACTTTTAAGTAGTTTGTCAATGGGTTCTTTTAACTTAATGGATTATAACAAAAATTAAATTAATTATTAAGATATAATTGTTTACATTCATAAAAAAAAAATATATTGTATACACTCATACCATAAGAAATATAGCCTAAAGAGATGTAACATGATATAAAGATAATAAAAAAATTATATAAAAATAAAAAAGAGGTGTAACATGATATAAAAATAAATTTAAAAAATATATAAATAAAAAGTGTATGAAGTTAGAAATTGTTTGTCTTAGAATCTAATACAAACTATGTCTTTCAGCGAGCCAATTTTTTAACATGATATTTATTTTTGCGTTTGTACATTTTTTGATTGCTGCAGGTAACATATTTATCTACGTATCTACCTTAAGTCTTGTACCTACCTTACCTTACTACAGTATGTATCTACCTTAAGTCTTAACACTTGTATTCATTTTAAATATATTCTCTTATTATGTTATATTATTTGTTATTTTGGCTTTAAATGTATCAAATGTAAATAAATAAAAAAAAATATAAAAAAAGTCGCTTGTAAGTAGCTTTGTGAACGAAGGGCGTAGAGTTGATTATTTTTAATTAAAATGGCGTCACTAAATAAGTTCCTGTGTTTAAAAAAGTTAAATATATTGCTCTTCACTTTCTAATCTTTATTTTTTGTTATATGTTTTATAAACTCTTATAATAAATTTATTGTCACATATATCATGAAGCCTAAAATCCAAAGGGCCTTTTGGGATCAATCGTTCCATGATAAAATATGTTATTTTATTTCTGATTAAACATACTGTTTGTGGCAACACTTCAGAAAAGTGCATTCATGGGGGCAAATTTTGAACATGTATTAAAAATACTGTCATGGAACCATTAAAAAACTATATTATAAATTGTTTTAATTTGTAGGTTGCTTTTTCAATTTTCCTAAAGATAATATTGCATTTTTTAAGTGAATATCTCACAACAGTCCCATCTGCTCCCGTCTGGAGCCACACTAAGACTGTGGCATCCTCAATTGTGAGGCTGAAGTTATAATAATAATAATTGGATAATTTGTAGAGCGCCGTTTTTGTGAGAAATCACCTCAAGAGCGCTGTGCAATTTATAATATAATTCTCAGGCTATATTATGTAAGTTTATTATTTACAAATGTATACAGAAACATACTTACCTGGTCGGTCATTTCCGATAAACACACTTTAATTAGAAAGTTTATGCTTGGAGAAGATACCAATTTGCACAAGGACATTGTATTGAAAACACTGGACATTGCATGATTTTACATTTACTGCCCCCCATCGCTGTTGGTATTCACTTATAAGAAGATTAATGCCAAAGGTGAGTAAATATTTATTTTGAAAGACTTGAGAATTTAATGATTCTTTAGGACTGGAGAATTTTATCAAATGTCCGTTATAAAAGCTAATAAACGGAGAACCATAATAACAATAATTACCATAGTGCTATCAATATTTGTCAATTAAGCCCTAAGCAACAAGGAGGGAATATCCCAACATTACCAAAATAAAATATCAGTAATCACAGACCTTTTCAAATATATACATTCATATATTTCATGTGAATTAAAAATATCTATTTTCTATGTATCATCATTCATAATTTTAATAATAAACTTTATAATTACCTGTATGTACCTTAAATTAACAAAATAACTTATAAAACCTTAAATTAACAAAATAGAAACATTTATCATATAGAGACAATGTTGTGTACCCCTGCCTAAGTTTGTATAAATTCCGTAGCATAATAATTTCAACTACCAGTTTGAAAATGTCCATAGTAGGACGAAACCGGTCCTGGTGAAGTGGAACAAAGTGAAAAAATGGCTTAATTTCATATCTAATGCAATGGAATTCCGCCACGAATTAACAGTTAAGAGACTAGACTCATTATATAACGTTCGACAATCCTTTCTTGGTGATAAGATAATATCTGGGTATCGACTAACTAATGTGAATCTCTTGGTTACCATTTTTTACACTAATTCCAGGTTTATGGTTTACTAATTCCAGGGTTTAGGTGTAGATTGTCGGGCCATATCAGGAGTCGGAATAATAGAAGAGCATGTATGAGAAGATTTATGGATGTGAATGAAGCAAGGAGTGTATGCCAAGACCGAGTTGTTTGACGGTCCGTCCTCTCTGTGGAGAAATGGCATGATGGTTAGTTAGTTAGTTAGGTTGCCACCAACCGAGGAAATAGAACAATGATCACCTTTCTTCCATTTTTAGACAGGTGAAACTGAGCGCTCAGTGACCATGGCAGGGAATACAGAATGTCATATAAACATTCAAAATTTACAGCTTCAAGCTTCAGGTTGCAGCCAGCGAAGGGAATAGAACAATGTTATTTTTAATGTCTCACCCATTTGTTGACAAATATCACCGAGCGCTCAGTGATTATGGCAGGGGCAGGGAATACAAGCTGCCATATTACAACAGTCAATATTTACAGCTTCAAGCTTCAGGTTGCCACCAGCCGAAGGAGATAAATAATGATCTGTCTCACCCATTTGTTGACAAATATTACAGAGCACTCAGTGATCATGGCAGGAATGAAGACTGTATAAGCATTTTGTTATGAAGAGTTTTATTTTCTATGTACATTTATTACTTAAATTTTTTTTCACCCCTTTAGACACTTCCATGTCATTTTAAGTTAGCTAGTGAATGACACGGATGTGTCGAAACCGGTACCAATTAAATAAAAAATTTAATAACAAATGTACATGGAAAATAAAATTCTTCAAAACATTTCTAGAAATTTTTACATAGTTAATGCCCAACAAATACAAAAATTGCCATATGTTGATATTTACAGTTTCGTGCTTCAGGTTGCCACCAGCGAAGGAATAGAACAATGTTCTATTCAGCCACTTGACAAAAATCACAACTCGGTGATTACGGCAGGGACAGGGAATACAGGCTGCTATATTATAAGCAGTCAATATTTACAGCTTCAAGCTTCAGGTTGCCACCAGCCGAGGGAATAGAACAATGACAGGTCGGTGGCTGAGTTGGCATCGCGTTTGGGTATCACCCAGGCATCCCGTGTTCAATTCCTCCGACATTTTCCGCTTATTGCCGTGGTAGATTTTCAAATATTGTTAGGTTATTCGTAACCGGGGAAAAAAAGTTGTATTTACTTGTTTGCTAGACAAATATTACAAGCTTGGTGATTATGGCAGGGACAGCGAATACATGCTGCTATAATATTAGCAGTTAAGACACAATACCCTAAAATATACTCAAAATCTTAACGACGTAAGCGAAGAAGGCGTATACACAAATATGCCATTGAGACCCCAGTGTACTGGAAGGACCTTCTGTCGTATTTGCCCTAACAAATAATGTGGGAATCTTAGCGACTTATCAACTGCTTGCAGTAGTTCATATTCCCAGTCATGTCTTACACACACCGAGCATTCAACGAAGCTAACTGACTAGTCATTTACTAGGCTGGGTTACACAGCTTCATTTTGGCAATACTTATGAATAGAGGGCCTGGTAGGAGACAAATGTCTTGGCTGCGAAATGTACGAGAGTGGATCGGTATTAGAACAGGTTCACATGACGAAGTGTACAGGAGCTATTCCAGACAGCGCAAGATAGACATATTCACCAGTGATCGCCAACATCGGGGGGACCTGATAGGGCACACAAAGGAGAAGACACTTACATTGTGATTCTATCATTTGCACGTTTTTTTTTACGGGATACCATTATATAAAACTCACTCAAGGTATTACGGCTACAGACGAGGTTTTAATTCCTGGAGTAAATGTTGGAGGGTAATATTTTATTTTAAATAAAAAAAGTCAAGAATGTCTTCAGAAGTTTTATTTTGTGAAATGAATTGTCTTAAATTTTATAACAATTTAAAATACACTTTAGACGTGTCCATCTTTGAGTCAACACACAATATAAGGCAAATTGTATAAAGATAATATTAACACTTTCAGACAAGAAAGAAATCTTCCAAGACAGGCGGACAAACCTTATATAAAATGAAAAAAATATATCTGTCCCATACACACCAAATATAATACTAACTCTCACATAAAATAAATGGCAGCCTAACGCGAATCTTAATTTATTTAATGATAAAAATAACAAACTAGCTCGGGTAAGTGTAATTTGTATCAGTTTGTAGTTTACAACATAATTGTAGGTTAACCACTAGTCCTTAGTCTATTCAGCCGAACCACAGTTCACGGAAGATCTTTACACTGGTTGGCCGGGTCCTCCCTTCTTGCCGATGAGGGACTTGTGGATGTGAGGGATGACTCCTCCTCCGGCGATGGTGGCCTTGATTAGACTGTCCAACTCCTCGTCTCCCCTGATGGCCAGCTGCAAATGCCGGGGGGTGATGCGCTTCACCTTCAAGTCCTTGGACGCGTTTCCCGCCAACTCCAGCACCTGCCGACAACAAACATTGTTTACAAACATATATAATTAAAACGGGGACAAAACTGGTTATTTAAAAACAGCCGATCATAACAATAACTTTGGGCGGGAAAACATCAATGTTTTGGCGAATTTGGTTACCCACGTCAAATTCGGCTAAATCGAGTTCCCGCCAAAACATACAAATCGTTATAACCAATTGAAAAATTGCACAAAATACGCACAAATATGAAAATTTTCTGTACCGCAAGGCTAAGCAACGATACCGTTAGTCAGAACAAGCCACATTTACATTAACGCAAATCGATTTCGCTCGCGCGGACTCCTATTGAGAATACGACCGACGCCATCTTGCATGATGTATCAAAGTACGCCTACCTCTGCGGTGAGATATTCCAGGATTGCCGCCGAATAAACGGCCGCCGTGGCTCCTACTCTTCCATGGCTCGTCGTCCTGTTCTTCAGATGCCTGTGGATTCTTCCCACGGGGAACTGAAAACAAAATAAAAATCGTTACAAAAACAGTACGTCCGTCGATGTCGGATCGAGCCGTGTACAAAAGAAGTCAGTTTTAATTTATGAAAATCTCCCAATAAGCTTTTTGACGATGGAATAGAGTTTTAAAAATTACAAATTAATTTATAAAAGAAATACAAATTACCTGAAGCCCGGCTCTTGCTGACCGAGAAACTGCTTTCGCCTTCGCTTTACCGGAATCTTTGCCAGCTTTTCCACCAGCCTAAAACAATGAAAATAGTGGTTAGATTTGGAGCAGGAAAGCTGAAATTTTGCGAGGTGAACGAAGAAACAGTGTAGATCACGATTACGTTAAATTCAGTCCATTTGGAGAACTAAATTGTACAAAAACTTGACATAAAACTCACCATGTCTGAGCTTTTTTCACAACAACCACACTACAACACTACCGAAAGGCGCCAAATGAACTAACAACGGATATCAAAGATGGCAGCAGTCGATCGTCATCGACCAATGGCAAGCCTGCAATAACCGTTGAATAACGGTCCACCAATCAGGCTTTAGATAATACGTATAGTGCTGCTCTCTAGCGGAATATTGTTTCAAACAAACGCGTGGCGTCCTGCGTCACTTCGTCTTTTTCAAAAAATACGTGGGAAATGATAATGTTAAGATGTTGCTCGATAGATTGTTCACAATTTTGATTAGGGAGATAATAACAATATTTTCCAAAAACATCAATATTTGCATTTGCTCGTTGTAATCTAACCTCACCTAACGTATGAATATATTAATTATAAGTATGGTTTTTAAACCACCTTCAGACCCAAAAGATTCTTTATTTACCATTGATATATATATACGCAACTCAATGTTATTTACCGACATTTGCTCATTCAAAAGATTAACTAAAACCTTTGCCGGTGAAATAATTTATTTTTAGCGTTTTTACAGCTTTGTTTTATAATATTCTGTCATTTTCTTGACCACGACTTAAAGTCCCCATAGTAGTAAGCAGAGAATAGTTGTATTTACTTTCACGCAGGTGTATATGTTTAATAATCAAATGATGGGCGTTATTAACGCTGCATGTATAATATACTGTATGGTGTCATACTATTATTACGTACTGTTCTTATTGCCTCGAATTATTGATGATGCATTTTTTTTACATGATATGAACAAAATGATAATTTTAAAATAAAACGAAATTGCTTCAAGCGGGCAATGGAATGTGTGGGGACGGGGGGGGGTGAGAATTTAACCGGTGGTCAGATTATAGCCGAAAACATTTGAATAAAAATTGGATAAATGTTTTTAATTTCGTATAATATTTCATTCTCTGACACCTTGGGACAGAATAATCTAGAGATTGACGGGGCCACCATGACGCGTTCCCACCTCATCTCTTTTATGATCTGCTATGATCTATTTCATAGAATCCGAGAAATAAATATGTAAATGTTCGCCATATAGCGTCCCTGTAGTCCTAAAGAGAGGTCGTACGTGACATTATGTTTTATTTTATTTATTTATTCATGTTACATAATTACAATGAAGTCCCTTATTACTTCTAGATAGCAGTTTGTCAGCGGCTTCTTAATAACAATCTACTTATATTTTTTAATTGTTCTGGTATCATCCGTCTTATTAGTTTTCATAAAAGACATTTGAAGGGAAAGATTTTTCTTCGATGACGCACGTACATCTCTCTCAGACTACTGTAGAAATAGAAACCCAATGAATATTGAATCAACTTCAACTTTCGTTCTATTCGTAGAATCGATCATGGATTCTATTTTCAAACTATTATTTGTATGAAAAGATCATAGAATAGATCATGGGATCCCAGTTTAAGAAACAAAGTATTATTTTCCACAAAACCTATACTGACGACACGTGTCAAAGTCAAAGAGGTAGATATTTTTTTATAAAGTTCATTTCAGTAAATTTCACTCCCTTCTTGTGTAGGTAGAGTAGCTTTTCGGCCTTTTTTATACTTTTTCATCTACTGGCAACACTTATTATTACTGTCAGACGTCAACCGACAGTTTGTTATTTAAGGTTACGTTGTAATGTTGTTTTTGTGCAAATGCATACCAAACTAATCTAACTTGAGCTAAAATCTACTTAATAATCTTCGATAAAATTGAGCCATTTAAACCCTAAAAAATAAAATATTGAGTTAAAAAAAAGTTAAATCCTTTAAAAGTTTTTTTTCAATTTGGATTTAAAAACTCAATCTGTATGAAGGAAAACTAAAAGGAAAGAATGTCTCAACCCAGCGCTATTAGCAATCGTTTCCGAGAGTGGGAATTGCTTCTGGACTCTTTGTCGTCACAAATACTGAACACATTTGATGCTTCTGACGAGTATGAAGCCATCACACAGCTCTATAAAGTTAATGGAATCCGGTGAGTGTCAGTCAACACTTCTTGTATTTTATCAATAATTGTTATTATAATCGACTGGTCCCGCATTCTTACCCAAAAACATATTAATTACATATTTGACATTGAATTTTCCATGTTTGAAATGATAAATATATTATTAGCAAATGAGTCAAAATGAAAATGAATTAATATTGGTTGAAGGCAAAACAGCAGTTGGGACCTCCTGTGGTGTAATGGAGAGTGATTCAATTATTTGATGGAAGGAGATAATAATTTCGGAGAGTAACAACAAAACACAAATAATTGTTTTAAATTTGAACCCTGTAAAATGTAATATTTTAATAGCTTAACTTTGTTATTTTCCTACGCATACTTGTTCAAAGCTGCTGAAAATGTATCCTCTTTGAGATGTGAGTCAACAAACATTTTCTAAAGATGTGCAGATTTGGTGAAATGGTTGTAATCCAATGTACAAACTTTTTTGCACATTTCCTGCCTTATAATTTATTTTTTGAATTGTTGTTAATAATTTGATTGATTTCATTTTGCCCTGGATTAAGGGATGAGGTTTGTCCAGTAATTGCGGCCGATGAGAGAGAGACTGGTTGAGGAAGGTCTTTTGACCTCCCCAGCCAGAATCTCTCAACCCATCGCCTTGCTCCGTAATTGGAGGGATGGATTCATACATCTGTTACTCCTGTACACATTGACCCCCTACCCAACCCTCATACCCATTTCTTTCCTTTGAGAACCTATGGTCAATTATAGAACGAAAGTTGAAGCCGATTCAACTTTGGATTTCTATTCCATAAAAATACTGAATTGTGGACTTCTGACCAATGAACAAAACAAGATTTCTACAGTATTAGCACTTTTGAAAGCTTTACATATCGCTTGCTGAGGGTTGGTTTGTACTGTATTTGTATGTCCACAAAAATTCATATTGAGAAAACGAAGTTTGAAGTTTAAAAAAATTCTATTTGTGTTTCCTTTACTTCAAACTAGTTTTTATAAATAATAATATAAAACACAAGGCTTAATCTACCTCTAGGTAAAAGAACAATATAATTGGTTGAATTTTTATCTGAAAAAAAGCTTAATCAAGAACGTAAAAAGGACACTTTTTTTAAAGAAAATAGCAAAAAAATGAATGTTGGTTTTCACCACTACCATACTTTAATGTTGGTTTTTACTATTTCCATACTCTGGGCGGAGATAGACCAAACCAACAGTAATTTCAACCTATAAGGTTTTAATAAATAGTAATAAAATTAAAAATATTAAAAATTCTTCATTAGAAATTAGAAAATTTTGTATTGTCATATGAATAAATAAAATGTATGGGGTAATCAAACATTAGTAATTTTTACATATGCATACATAAGGTTTGAATAAATAATAGTAAAAAATTAGTATTGGCCAATGGACATAGTACACTTCAACTTTCATTTTTTTGTAATTATTATGGAGATAGAACAAAAAGTGATGTTCAAAATGTAAGTTCCCCCTGAAATATTTTTTTGGGTGTGGATATAGCAGATAAAAATATGATTAATATTACTACATTCACAGTTAAAAAAAAAACATAAGTGGACATAGTACAAACCAACCCTCAACAAGCGATATACATTTTTTTTAATATATTATTTTTGTAACAGTCTCTAGACATTTTGTTTTGAAAAGTTTTAATTTTCTATGTACTTTTAAGTAACTAAACATTTAAGTAACTAAAGTACATAGAAAATTAAAACTTTTCAAAACAAAATTACATATTCTTAATAAGAAAACTTGCATCTTGAATATGCTTAATCTATTAAGCTAATAATTAATAATGCTTATCAAAAATTAATTTGCTGTCTAAGTAAACATCTAGATCTTTACATTTAGATATATACATATAGATTGTAAAGGTTTATTATTCAAGTTGTAATGTTAGATGATTTTATTTTTATTTCTAGTAAACGTAATCGAATGACATTCAGAAATGTTTAAGGACATGACATTTAGAAATGTTCATTCTCGCCAATCTATTGCATAGATTCTATGGCGAACTCTACACATTCAGTATTTATTGAGATCTGCAGATATTAATTCAACTGTGATATTTATTGAGTGTGTAGCCTGGCGTATTGACGGATTACAATATTTTTATAAGTTGCATTTTTTTTTTCATATTTTCAAATACCATACTAGGCTAAAGCGGGCGACATACGTGAAGCTCACATCAAAAGATACTGCGTTATAAAGTATCTTTTCTACCGACACACTACGTTATAAAATATTTCTTCCTACGGCAGGAGAAGGGGTCAGTTGGAATCGGAAGCGGTCGAGAGAATATCATTTCTTTGTTCTGGATATGTCAACTTGACAGCTCCGTGCATAATAATAATAATAATAATTGGATGACTTGTATAGCGCCGTTTTTGTGAAAAATCACCTCAAGGGCGCTGTACAAATTTCAATAATTTCTACAATCTTACTTCTAACTACACACTAGAAAATATAAAAAACCTATGGCTAAAACAATGGATGCAAATCCACCGGTTCTTTGATCAGCGATACAAAACTATATGTACAATGCATCTGAACAACCAGCGCGGTGCAGCCCAAAAATGTAAATGTACATGTATTTTTTTTTATTTTTTTTATTTTTTTATTATATATATATTTTTTTTCAATGAAAATGTAGAGGACCATACTTACCTGGTAGGTCACTTGAGATTAAAGTTAAAAGATGTTTATTTATATACAGTTTGCGCGCAGAGGACATAATAGCGAACACATGTTGTTGGAAAAGTAATTATTTGATATATATTATGTTATTTAATGAACGTGTTTGGGAAAAACAAAATTAATTAATGGGCGGTACAGAGTAGTACATGAATTTTATTTATTTTCTTAAATGAAGTCTCAGTCTCTCGTTAAGCGACGGATTGCTGTGAAGGCTTCGAATGATGTTAATCTAATAAGAAAATAGATTAAGATAAATTATAGGCAATACATAATACAAATAGATTTATTAAATTTAAGGGTATGAGAGCCTAAATAAGTAGGTTTTTAGTTTTGACCTAAATTCTGTTGGGCTTGTTATGCACCTTAGTTCCGGAGGGAGTTTGTTCCAAGCCTTAGGCCCAGATACTTCGAATGCACGATCTCCAAACTTAGTATTATTCTCCGTGTATTCAAAATGACCTCCTCTCCTGTTTACGGCGAGGGGGGGTCGCATAACTTTTCTGATATCGCGATCGTAGCGGTCACGAAAAATAACACCGATTAGCGAAGATTCAAACCGCGATCACAGCACATCATCTTTTTACGTGTGGCGGGTCTCTATGGGATTGTATGGCGAGCGCTATTGTGTTATAAGTATCTTTTTGATGTGAGCTGTGAGTCTGTCGCTACCTTAATACCCGTGTTGTGGTAGTCATACATACATTTAATTCATGTAAGAACTAAAAAATACTATTTTTTAAAAACATATAATAAAACACGAGAAAGAAGAAAAGAAAAAATCATATTTACGGATAAATAAAACTAACTACAAATATAAAAATTAAAAGTAAGCTGAAAAAGATATGGATCGTAGAATTTCTAGATTTCCTGACATACGGATTGTCAACACACGGATCGTGATAAATATTGAATGTCTAGACTCGTGTCAATATTTGTCTTCTTTCTTGCTGGGGAAGTGCTCTGACAACTAAGCTAATTCGACCATATCAACTTACATCATTTATTAACTGTATTATATTTTGACTAATGCCCCGTTCTGACTGGGCGAGTATTTTAGTCGAGTAGCAAGTATATTAGTAACTAAACGTGTCTGAACACCACAATTTTAGTAGAGTAGGCTAGTCAGCTCTTTAGTAGATTGAATCCATTTGGTTCTATTTTTTCGGCGAGTAGAGTCCTCCTCCACGCATTCCTGGGCACTGACGTGCGCAGTTCATTCGTAGACGCAGACACGCGATATGTCGTCCCGTTGGAGCGAGAAAGTTACTCTAAAATTCTTTATTTTTGCAGCTATTAATCTATTTTCGTGTCCATAGTTTATTTATTTTCATCTCACTAATTTATTCTTCCACCTCTTCTAAAATAACCAATACAATGCTACTTTATTGCGTTGCGGTCCGTCATGTTGCGATGCACCGTTTATTAATGAACTCTACTTGACAGTAATGCAAACATTTTTTGGTGAATCAAGTAGCGAGTTACTCACCACTCGACTTTATCTTCATTTTCTTAACGCATACGCATTTATTGTTATTTCAGTGAAATCTTTGGTAAATGGCTGCTAGACTTGGCAGAAGAGTCCCAGCTAGACAAGAGTAAGGTGCTGTCTCTGGCCTGGAGAAACAAAGGGAATGGATTCTTCAAGGAGGGTCGGTTGGAGGACTGCCTCAAGTACTATAACTTCAGCGTGTTGGCGGCACCACGTGGTCACGAGACGTTCCCTCTCGCGCTCGCCAACCGGGCCGCCGTGTTGCTCAAGATGGCTAAGTACAAAGTATTATTTGTTTCTTTATTATTTACAAATATATTCATTTATAAATTTATTCTTATCATTGTCACAAGAAAGCCACTTTTCTGTCAACGCTACTACCTACCATGTATATTATTAGTTGTAGTGTCCTTGAATGACACATAAGCCAGTGACACACACAGCGTTAAAAGCGCTAGCGTTATTTCGCTTGGCCTACTTCAGCATACTCCTCGCCATACATTCCCATTGCAAATGTATGCCGGCGCTTTTAACGCTGTGTGTGTCCCTGGCTATAGGTTAATAGATGTCGTTAGGCTTAGAGCTTATTGCCGACCAAACTAACTTCAAACTTTTAGCTCCGCACAGCGTATGTCATCTTTGGGGATACTGTGTAGAGGGTCTTTCGAGGAAAAGAAGGAGATGAAGTTCTGGGAAGGAAAAGGTATGAGGGATGGGTAGGAATCTGTGTCAGTGTCTCCAGGAATGATGGACCGATGAATACATCCCTTCCACTGCAGTACAAGGCGATATTCCAAGAGAGTCCTGCTGAAGAAGTCAAAAGGTCTTCTGCAACCAGTTGGTGGGTGGATGCATCCGCTGCCAAGACCCAGACAAAGCTCATCCCACGGGCACCTCTGTTAAGTCACCAAACATAGTGAACCTAAACTTGGGGTGACCTATGACATGGGTGTTGGTCATCCAATAAATGAATCCCGCGGCAGCGGTACCTATAGCCGCCTTCCACATTGAATTTAAATTTTCCTCCGGATCTTATAAGAAAAGTGTCTTAACCTCTTGATCTTGGAGAACTAACTTAACTTGGGGATAATCTATATCATACAATAATAATGATAATTGGTAATTTTTCCAACCATGTAGTTTTCACTATTTTTGTTGTCTGATTCACAGGACAGTGTACGGGACTCAGAGATGGCCCTGCAGAATGGTTATCCACAGGACCACCGGGCTTCCAAACTGCTACTCCGCATCCAGGAGGCCCAAAAACACCTCTCCGCTGCAGGTACAGTCAGCCACACTCTTGTCTGCAAGCGGACAGAAGAATCAATTAACAAATATACTCTTCTTAACTCCTCAGGCTAATTTGTTCAGTTTTGCGTACAAACTGCCAAGCCACTGCTTAAAGAAAAGTTTTGAAATTTTTTTAGTTCTTATTTTGAAAAAAATCCTAGGATGCCAAAACGTGCCGGTTGGTCGCCCGAAGAGAATCAGAGCTTTTACCTGCACCCATAAGGCTACAAATGAGAAGAGTTGCATAAAAAACTAAGTGTTTTTTACAAGTCAAGCAACGAGCTGCAAGAAATTTCGAAAAGTGTTCACTAGTATATTTCCCGTAGAGTCTTGTTCATTTTAAAAATAACTTGTGTGGTCTCAATCTGAGGTCTACAACTATGTATACCTTATATTGAGGATTCCGTAGTGTGGAGGCATACTTCAGTGAACTTCTGACCAATGAACAAAACAACATTTCTAGAGTCTTAGCACATTTGAAAAATTTACCCCTCCCACCGGCCTTTTTTCCCTGCCGCTTAACTCCATAAAATACACTAATTTTTCAACAACTCGCTTGACCTATTTCATTTTTTTATGCTAATTTCATAATGCCAGAGCTCACCAGTATATATATATATATAGAAATATTCACGGGCATGTTCATAACAATTCAAAAAAAATTTAATAGCAATCGGATGAAATTTAAATTGCAATCGTATGAATAGTATAGGAAATAATTTAATAACGCCAGAGCTCACTATCCTATAACCATCCCGGGTATGCGCACATCATATTCCCAAAGTTTCATCGCAGTCAGATGAACGGTATGGCCCTGCATAACATATGAACGAACACACAAACAAACATTAATTTTTATATACGCATTAGATTTTTATATGAAATGACAAAAAGGTGAGGTGACAATATTGTTCATAATACATTTATCTAATAAAACGGGTGTTTTTTGTTGTTGTTGTTAGCACTTTTGGTGCGGCCTGCTGAAAGCACCAAAATATATATATATAATAAAAAAATTACATACAAAATGCGAGAATATAATTTATAAATATGTAGTTGTGTTCATTATATTATGTGAGAGAAGACATTTCCATTTCTTTGAATTTGGCTTGGAGGTTACTGACATGTGTTGATATTCCATGAATAGTTATGTGTTTTCTGTGACAGTATTGAATATTAAACGGCTAATTTAATTTGAAGGTGAGGGACAGAACTTCACTGAGAGTATCCTGAGGATGTTGCCGGGTCCCAACCCCGCTCTACTTGGTGCTTCTTCTTCTCTTGATCTCAAGTAGGTATTCATTCTGAACTGCCGTATGTATATACTTATGTAATGTATAATTAATTTATTTTGAATTTACGGCATTAGTGCCATTTACATACATATGTTTTTATTTTTATTTTTACACAAACATAGCACTGTATTTAAATTTGATGTGGTGTTAAATTATTTAATTAAAGCAGCTTTATACTTCACAAGAGGCATATTAAAAACATCAGAGATTTTAGCATACAGATTCCCATAGGTATGTAATCTATTTATTACTGAATTATATCCCGAGACTGTGGTATAATTGTCACAATAATACATACTAGGGGACCTTCATCTTTATTAAATTTAATCAACATTAATATATCAGGGCTATCCAACTGATTATTTACAATTTTATATAAAAATATAAGATCAAAATTTTTTCTCCTTTCACTTAACTTTAGTAATTTCAATGAATGTAAAAAAAAAAAATCATAATCTATTGTTTCTATAGGAATTTCGAGTCTAAAATTAATACACCTCAAAAATTTGCATTGGACTCTTTCAATGGTATTAATGTGATTATTAAAAACAGGTGACCAAATTGTAGAGTTGTATTCTAAAATACTTCTAACGAGAGATGTGAACAGAATTTTTAATGTGTTCATATTTTTAAAATCCTTGGAAATTCTTAATAATGACCGTTCAGTGGCTGAGTTGGCATCGTGTCTGGGTTGCACCCAGGCATTGTGAGCTAATCGACCCAGATACAATGCCAACGATTCCATCACGACAATCCATCACGACACAATCAACATTTTCCGCTTACTGTAAGGTGGTGGTAAGAGATTTTCAATTTTCAATTCGGGTGCGATTTTGAGACCCGAAAAATGAAAACTTTGAAAATTATTTTAGCTGTTAAAACAAACAATAACAATAAAAAAATACTAGTAATTAAGTTAGAAGGTGGTATTTAGTTAATTGAGAAAAAAAAAATGGACTGGAGTTCCTTATCAACGAGGGGGGACCCAAAAGTAACGAGACTTTCTTTATAAGACAGCCGAGTAGATCAGTTTAAGAGAATTAACGAGATCAACACGGTATCACTTATAACACCACACTTTTAACGCATCTGCCATGAGGATGATGGACGCTTGAAGGCTATCTGAATCCATAACTGGATAAGCCATACAAGAACATGATAAAATAATAGGTTAGGTAAGGTGAGGTTGGATTAGGTTTGTTTTTTTTTTGTTGTTTGTTTTGAAGAGTTTTATTTGCAATGTACATTTGTTACTTAATTTTATTTGTGATACCGGTTTCAACCTATACGTGTCATTCAATAGTATACTTAAAACAGTTGTAGAAATGATTACATATTATTTCGTGTGAGTAGTGGAAGTTGTGATTGAAGGGGGAGGGGGGGGGGAGAACTAACCCAAAGAATGGTAGGAGGAGTCAAAATAACAAGGAAACATGGTCAACAAAGGTGACTTGCAAGGTGCTATTATTTTGTTTTTTAAATAAATTTTTTGCTAATTTAACAAATGTTCATAAAACACTTCAAAACAAAATGTCTAGAAATTGTTACACATTTAATACCCATGAAATACATTTTTTTTTCTCTGCTTTTCTTCAATTTTATTTTTTGTCATGGGATTGTCTGAAAGGTTGGTTCAAAGAGAAGGTAGCACAACACAGCAAAAAACCCCGAAAACCAATCACGATATTAATTAATTTGATTTTTCTCTTGCAGATATTCTTCAGACAAAGGACGATATGTAGTGACCAATCGGGACGTCGAGGCCGGTGAGATCCTGTTTGTAGAGAAGCCGTTTGCCTTCGTTGCCCTGCCGCCGCCCAACAAGGTGCTGCCCACCGTGTGCGAGGGATGCTGTCAGCCTGATATCACGCCCATCCCGTAAGTTATATGTGTAGTGACCAATCGGGACGTGGAGGCCGGTGAGATTCTGTTTGTGGAGAAGCCATTTGCCTTCGTTGCCCTTTCACTGCCCAACAAGGTACTGCCCACCGTGTGCGAGGGATGCTGTCAGCCTGATATCACGCCCATCCCGTAAGTTATATATGTAGTGACCAATCGGGACGTGGAGGCCGGTGAGATCCTGTTTATAGAGAAGCCGTTTGCCTTTGTTGCCCTGCCGCCGCCCAACAAGGTGCTGCCCACCGTGTGCGAGGGATGCTGTCAGCCTGATATCACGCCCATCCCGTAAGTTATATATGTAGTGACCAATCGGGACGTGGAGGCCGGTGAGATCCTGTTTATAGAGAAGCCGTTTGCCTTTGTTGCCCTGCCGCCGCCCAATAAGTTCTGATCCATCCCTGTATGTGCAATTTTCAACGGAGCTACTGCCGTGATATTCACACTTATCACTCGCTCAAAGTGCAATGTGCAGATGGAAGTGGCGCCATCTAGGTATAATACTTTTGAAGTTTACGTTTTATTATTTTTCCCGTAGAATTAAATTTGATATCATCATCTGACGTTATTAGTATCCGAATGCCTGTACGGTTCATATTTAAGAACCCGATTCCGAGTAAATAGTTAGATAGTTTTTGAGAAGTATGTATGCAAAATATGTATGTGCAAAATAATAGCACCCAGTAAATCGCCATTATTGGCAATGTTCCCATGTTATGTTGACTCATCCAACCATTCTCCCCCCTCCCACTACCCCCACCTAATAAAATCTAATCATTTCTGTACTTGTATAATTTTGAAGTTAGTTTTAAGATTGCCAGTGAACGACACGGATGTGTCGAAATCGTAACAGAAAAACTCTTTAAAAAAAGTAATAATCGACTATTCAGATATTTATGTATGTTAATTTATCACCATTTTGATTCTGAATGGTGACTTTTCAGCAGGGTTAAAAAATATAAAATTATTATTTCACTACCTTGCCAATATTATATTCCTCCATACCAAATTTCCATAAGTAACCTAACCTCAAAGTATGTTGTTTGTTGCAGCTGCAATTCGTGTGCCGGCAGTGTGTACTGCAGCGAGGAGTGCAGAGCCCTGGCCTGGGAGAACTTCCACCGCTGGGAATGCGCCGGGACTCGTTCCCTCCTGTGGCCCACCATCGGAATTGCCCATCTTGCTCTCAGGTACGCTCAACTTCTTGCTTCTTTCTCATTAGGTAAGAAACTAACTAGTAGTTCTGTGAACAGTCCTCGTGTCCAAAAAGTTATGTTTCTAATTATCTCTTAATAAATCAAAACCAAAATTTCCTAAGTAGGTACTTTAATACCTACCTACTTGATTATAAACCATAAATATTTTACTTTTGGAATTATAAGGCGCTCCGCCCACTGAGGCAACTGAAAACTCTCAACTGCCAACTGTCATTGTATGACAATGTGATGGCCCGCACACTACACAATCACACAAAACCCCGTTGTCAATGGTAACGCAAGCGGTGACTTGCGACTGTCACTGCTCATTGCCCTGGGCGGCCGTTGCAGTTGCCAGCTGTCAGCTGATTGTTGTTCGTCTATGGTTAAACAAGCTTTTTGACCAATCAAGACAGAGAAAACAGCCGGTTTTAGTTGGTTTTCAGTTGCCTCAGTGGGCGGAGGCGCTAAATTTACCAACAAAATGTCGCCATCTCAATGATAATCTGTTTTTTTTTTTTTTACTTTCTTCAGGCAGGTAGGTACCATAATATTGAAAAAATGCATACAAAGAAATACAAATTAACATGATGATTATTCATTTGAAAAAAGTATCTCAATAATTCTTTATTTTGTTAAAGAAGGTAGTATCTAACATAGCCACCAACTTGAATCGGAACCGGAATATATATAAATGTACAGTGCAACAAGTATAAGTTAGCAAAAGAGGAGAGCGCCGCGGTCTATAATATTACAATAGTTGGTTGCCAGATTAAAAGATATAACGTTAGCCACCGCCAACTTATGCATGTTTCACTGTAGCTAACGAATTTACAGACAGATGAAATGCCAAATAGTCAACAGGACTTCGCTACGCTCAGTCTATAAAGTTCCATTTTATAAGGTTAAGTATGCTTCCAATTGTGGTTTCTGAAAACATATAAGTAACGTATATTATTTAATAACAATCATTCGGATTTCTAAGTGCTATGACAATTTTTTCGTTTTCAAATTCTTTATATAGGGTTTCGCAACAAACTTTCATCTTTTTGACCATCAGAATTTGAATTTATTAGAGAGATCTTGCTCTTTTGTTTACTTTTGGCACTTATTATTTCCTACATTTTGCTATTTTTTCAGACTTGCCAGACTTTTTCACTCATGGCAACACTGATAATTAAAATTTTTTTTTTATTGTATTGGAACTTTTAAAAGGGTGATATAAATTATCCAAGAATTTGTATAATTGCAGGAGTTTCCTGGTGGCATCTAGAGAAGGCTTTATGCTTGAGGGCTCGGAGGAGCAGCCGCGGAGGAGAGGGGAAGGGAGCGCCCAAGAGGCCCTGACCTCCATGCGGGAAGTGTGCCAACTGTCCACAACGCCTAGCGGCTATGGCGGCATATATAACCTAGTCACTAATTTCGATAAGATGCACAAAAAGGATTTTCTGCAGTATGCTCTGGTAAGATTTCACTCAAATGGGTAAATATTGGATATAGGTGGAAACGGTTAATACGCACTTTTTTTTTAAAATTCTTTTGATTCACCTTAATTACTTTAAAAATTGCATTGGGGGAAGTGGAAAATATTTCATTTTAAATTTCAATTATGTAAAATTAAAATTATCTTTCGTTCTGTAAAACGAGACCGGCTATTTTCAAACATTTATTGTCAAATGTCATTTTGTTTTGTTGGTATTCTTGATACTACGTCGCTTTAGTTCGTTTTTCTCCAACAGACCAAAACGTAAATCGGGAGAAAAAGCGCTTCAAAGTTTTTTTTACGAAAAAGGCATATAAAATGAAATTAGCTCCAATTTAAGATTACGGAAATGATGTATAGTAATAGAAAATATTATTTTTAAGTGAGATATGTTCTAAATGTTTAAAATTAAGAAGAAAACGCGTTTTTAATTTGGATGTAGGACAAAGTGACGAAATCTTGTTTGTACAAGATGGATATTGGAGAAAGGACACTGGATGTTGGACAAGAGCGCGTACTCTTGCGTGAGGTTGCTGTATCTAACGAGCTAGGTATTACAGGGAGATCGGAAAGCATTTCAGATTAATATTATTATAACATTGAAAATAGATCTAAGAAACTGTTTACACTGTGTCATTGAACTTTGATACTTGTGGGATAAGCTTAATTGTTAATAATATTAACTTATTAGTTATATTTTTGAGGTGAGACCGAAAAATTCAGTTGTGATTTGTAAACAGTTTCTTAGAATTTTTTTGCGACAATTTAAAAAAAAAAATGTTACTTGATTGGGAAACAAGTTTTAAGAATGAGTTTTTGTGCAATAATAACGTTGTAAAATCACCAATTAAAACTTACATTCTTAGACAATCATACTAATAAAAATTATGTCAGCCGGCATTGCACTCATCGGTGAATTCATTGCTTATTTTATTGTTTACGAGCAGCAGTCGGTGAATGCAATCACTGCAAAAAGTAAGTTTTTAGTTAGATCCTACGTATATTCATCATCATTATTATAAAGCGCCCTGGAAGTGATTTTGCACTAAAATGGCGCTAATCAACTGCTTCCAACCGCTTGGAGCAAGTGGAGGCTATGGCATCCCCAATTGGGGTATTTTGGGAGGCTGAAGGTAGTGGGAAGGAGATAGGGAAGAGGAAGGTTGGGGAGTACCTGGCTTTTCAGATCTAGTCCCAAACAAGCAACACATTTCAACCAACGTTTCAATACGAAATGGTGGTCTTACACCAGGGTTATACTGAGAGTATCTTCCACTTTGGAAGCTGCCGCAAATACAACGATATTTTTAAAAATTGTTATTTGCACAGAGGTATTTTTATATATTTTTTTATAATTGAATCTATTTAATTTATTTAATTATTTTTATATATTTTTTTATAATTGAATCGTGAAAAAACACAAATCGATACAATAAAATTTACTTGTGCGAGCCGGGATTTTAACTCGCGACCTCCGAATTGCTAGTCAAGAGCCTTACCCTTCGACCCAATAATAAAAACAATAAGATATTTCAAAGGATTTCGAAACACAATAGGTACCTACGAGTCTTTAGAAACATATAGAACAATAGACGACGAATTCTTTTTTAAAATGATTTTATGTTGGAACACATGTGTTAGGACAGCCCTGGCCAACCTGCGGCCCGCGGCGAAACTAACGAAGATACAGCTTTTCAAGCGACCGGCCCTTTTCGATTTTCGACCGGATTTTCAAGTATAAAAAAAGTTCGCGAACATCGTAACTCAACATCTACTTGACCGATCCTTTTGAAATTTTGTAGACTATTTCTACACATAACTCAACATTTTTCCGTTTTAAATAACAAATTCATCGAATTTTTTTTAGCAATAATCGCGTTATTCACTTCAAAATGATGCCAAAAATAAAAACATAAAGAAAAAAAACTCCCTCTGACTACATAGGAAAACATGTATCACCTTTTAAACGCATTTAGATTTTTTTTATTTCAGATTATCCGGTAAGGAATTATGATGTTCACCGAATAACCGAATAGCAATAGTAACAGAATAACCTGTGCGGCCCTCGGAAAATTTTAGGTCGTCAATGCGGCCCGTGGTGCAATTTGAGTTGGCCAGGCATGGTTTAAGTTATCTACTGCACAATATAGATTTTTTAACAAAAAGGTCATAAAACCTTTCCTACCACATTTTGTCTCTTTAACAAGTTTACTGTTGCGGTATTTGAGATATCGACCACCCATTATGTTTTACCACTTAGTTGGGTGATATAATTAGGAGGATTACGAAAGGCGCTGGAATAGAATAGATTGGAAATGGATGTTTGTAAGTAAATAAAATAAATACTATCATCATTAAATAATGTACGAATAAAAATAACGTTTTTATTAGCTTTGCGATAAACACCGCTTTTTTCTAAAATACAATACTTGCACAAAAATAAAGAAATAGGTAAGAAACAAATTAACATAAAAGAAATATTAGGCACTATGTTATATAAATTTTCTTGTTTAAAATATAAAAAGTATAATTCTTAAAATGAGATTTGGTAAATAAACTTAGGTACATATTGGGCGTTAGTTAGTTAACAAAAACTTGGGCAAACTTTGGACATGTTGAGCGAATGAATGAAGAAAGGAGTGTAAAGAGAATTTATGACGCGAATCTGAATGGTAGAAGAACCCGAGGACGCCCGAGGAAGACGTGGCACGATCAAGTAAATCACATACTTGAGTCGGGCCATGTCAAGAGTCAGAATAATAGAGGAGTATGTATGATAAGATGTACGAATGTGAATGAGGCAAGGATTGTGTGCCAAGACCGAGTTGTTTGGCGGTACGTCCTCTCTGCCTACCCCTGCGGGGAAACGGCGTGATGGTTGGTTAGTTAGTTAGTTCAAAAACTCCTTCTTTTCCTTATTCTATTAATTGGCTTGTTTTAAATATCACAGGTTGAAGTCTTACGAGATTAAATCATTTAAATAAATAACAGCTTGGTCATGATCGCCTGCTACAAAATCAAAGTTCATAATTCTTTTAGCTTTGTCAATTTTGTAACAATAAAAAAAAAATCATTGGTTAGAAACTACCTTTACCGTTCTTTTATGTCTTTGTCGGGGTAAAATAAAATTTAATTTTTTTAAAACGAATAGGTACGTACAGTTAATAAAATTTAAGTTTTATTAGTTTAAAAAATACTGTCGTTTGTTTCAATAAATTGATTTAACTTCAATCGTGTTGGATTCAATAAATTAATATTAATTTTGCGATTAAAAGGGGGTCGACATTAGGTTATTTCAATTTTTACTACGATATTTCACCATAATGTAGAACATGGGAAGTATTTTAATATATTATGTATGTATGATTATAATAATCGAAAAACCCAATGTTATTATAACCACCCTGTGTAGAGCTGTAACAAACGATCAGTTGAAACAATTTGCAGAGAAAATAATAAATAATTAGTTGACTGCTATAATTTCCTAGGAAAATTTTATCTTTTTCTACGGTGTACATCATTAGGCATTTTATGGGGAGAAATCTCCCAGAAAACCACTAAAATAACTTTGTAAATTACAAAATCACAAATGAAGATATTTACTTCCTCGGCGCTATTGAACGAATGTTTGAAATGAGAGCAATCACGTGATCCTCTGCTGCGCTGCTACTGGCTGTTTGGTCTGTTAGAGTAATACGTTAGTAACAGAGCGTTTGAATTTGGTACGTAGGCTAAGATGCGGCTTGGATGTTAGAGACATTTGTATGAAATACAACTGAACGGCTGGTTTAAAAACGAGGGGTGATATTGGCCAACGTGTGGATGTTGGAGACACACGAACGGAATGTTGTTTCATTTGGGATGAAGTAAGACAAAATGCGTTTTGAAAACCCCTTAAATCATTTTTTTCATTTTTTTTTTTCACTTTTCAAGTATAAATAAAGGCTTTTTAAGAACAACTGCATACTTAACTCAATTTCACTAAAAATGGTCTGTAGGACAAAAACGAACTAGAGCGACGACTATATGGAGAGATGCTAGAGCGACGGTTAGAAACAACGAGCGACTAGATACAAAATCGCGCGGTCGTTTTTTTTTAATGTTTAAAAACTAAAATTCCACCTAATTAGTACTTACCTAATACGCATGCTTGAATTTTTTTTTTCATTAAAATTTAATTTTTTAGTACACTATTTCTGTGATGATATGCGCCTATTCGCATTAAGGTAAGAAATACATGCCAGTTTTTGTGTGACATGGTTTGTGACTCAAAAGAATGTGCCCTCTTCATACCGCCTGCTCACATCAAGGCAAGAAAAACATCCCACTTTTCAAGTAGTTTAGCGGCTATGCTTGGTTTGTGTAACATGGTTTGTGATACAAAAGAAAGTGCCCCCTTTATAGAGCCTACGTCAAGGCAAGAAAAACATCCCAGTTTTCAAGTAGCTTAGCGGCTACGCTGGTTTGTGTAACATGGTTTGTGATACAAAAGTGAATGTATTATTTATAAAAAATAATTCCCAAAAAAAAACATGTTTTTTTTTACGTCATTTTATTTCCAAAACACCAATAAATTAGTGTTTACCTAATAAGGCCAGTTTCGTGATATCTTCAAAATCATCTAGCCTTTCGTTATACAGTGGTGCCTCACACAACGAACTTAATTCGTTCCAGGAGCAAGTTCGTTATGCGAAAAGTTCGTTATGTGAAACGCGTTTTCCCATAACAATACATGTTAAAAAAAATAATTCGTTCTGTAGCATAAAATATGGTAAGATGACATAAAAAAAAGATAAATTTTTTGTTATTATTTTTATTTAGATACATCTAAAAACATAATGAAAAAAACACACATTTTTTAATTTTAAGAAATAATCGAATCTTGCACATCTTCATCCATTTTCCGCTTTTTGGCCGATGGTGCAGTGAAAAACCTGTCCAAAGTCGTTTGTTTCTCTCTTTTCTTCAACATCTGCCGGAAATAACGGACAAGAGTATCGGAGTACAGGTCGTTGATCCTGTTTGCTTCAGCGGAATCCGGATAGTGGGCATTGGTAAACTCCTGAACTGCTTTCCATTTGACCAGGATGTTCTTGATGTCAGCAGTTGGAATTGGTTGATTGTTTGATTGTTGCTCCTCGTTATCAGATGACGCTTCCCTTTGAGATACGTGTGCGATTTAATTCGTAATGAAGAACGATTGCTGCGATACGTGCGTAAGTTAAGCGTACTACGCAGTGACTAACGAGTCTAACGACTGCCTGCGCGGGAGGATGCAATTAATCGGCAGTGATCGTAGAAGATCGGGCGACTTCGTTGTAATGATGAACGATTGCTGCGACACGTGCGTAAGTTAAGCGTACTGCTCAGTGACTAACGACTGCCTGCGCGGAAGGATGCAATAAATCGGCAGTGATCGTGTGAAGTGGGCGACTTCGTTGTGTGAAGCGAAGTTCGTTGTATGAATCGTGAAATGAACGAAAAGGAAGTTCGTTGTGTGCAGCGTTCGCTGTGCGAGGCGTTCGTTATGCGAGGCACCACTGTACATAAAAATGTATCAGGAATACCAAGATACCAAAGTGACAGCGAATGGGATAATGGATACAAATATGGGCAAATCTCGCAAGACGAAGGTAATTTTAATTTTACATAAATGAAATTTAAAATGAAATACTTTCCACTTCCCCCAATGCAAATACTTGTCTTTTAAGATGATCCACTAGTCCTTGACTCATTCGGAATTGGGCGGAGCGAACGATTTTTGGGCGTTTACCAATAAAAACCCTAATCTCTAGCAAACAACAGTGTTTTGTTATTCCGCAAGTATATTTTTAAAGATCGAAGCGCCGCGTAGACTAAGGCATGTCCGTTTGCCCCGGGCCCTGGGCGTAGAATGAGCGACGGGCTAAAATCCTTCCGTACATGACATAAGGATGAAATTCGCACTTACAAATTCGTTGGGTACCGCCTATTTTTATTCACTGAAAAGAAACGTCGCCAAAATGCACGTTTTATTTTATTTTGTGAAGTTCAGATACAAATATTAAAATGTTTTCCGATCACTCTATAAGAAACTTAATTAGCTACATTATTCAATAAAACAACACCAGAAAAAGGATTTGTAATAGGAGATTTTTCACTTTTAACCATTTTTTATAGGTCAGACGCATAATTTTTTTCTAAGCGTATTAAAAAGCTTATCAAAAAAATACTCTATCACATCAAAGGCCAAGACGTGTTCTACTCACAGTATTTAATTGAAGCATCTATATTATTTCTAAGCGATCAAATTTTCAAAACTAATACACAAGATTTTATACGATTTTGCGTTTTTCCGCATGTCTTCACCTTAATGTAATTAAGTTGAATCAAAATATTTTTTCAAAACAAGTGCATATTAACCATTTCAATCTATATCCAATAATTACCCTCAAACGTAACATTGTCATCATATCACCATTTTGTTTTTTAAATTTTGTGGACTCTAACATAGTTTACAGTTTATGTTAAAATCAATAACTAACTATTATTGCTATCTGTGGCTTAAAGCCAGGGTTGGGCAAAATACATGCTTTGCCGTAATTAAAATACAAATTACAAAATACTTTCTAGTTGTGTATTTAAAATACGAAATACAAAATACTTTCGAGTCATGTATTTGAAATACAAAATATTATCTAAAATGTGTTTCCATAAAAGCAAAGCTGAGCAGAGCGAAGCGATTTGACTAATTATATTGCTCAAAAGACACATCTCATCTCCACTCCACTTCGTAGACTTGTAAAGTGTTGTGGTATAGGACCCAGATGTTTGTTAGGTAATGTAAATAGAAACTAATCCAGCTTTTATGAACAGTAGCAGCCTTACTAAAAAAAAAAAACACTCCGCGGCCGTTAAACGGTGTTTTTGTAGCACGTTGTGTAAAGTCTGTACATTTCGTTTTTCAAAGTCTTACTAAACAGAATATATGGTTTTGATCTGACAACGTCGTATTTTACCAGCCTTACTAATAAACTTTCTGAAAAATTTTTACAATGGTCAAACAACCATGTATGAAGAATCCTTACTAATTAAGAACTGACAAAAAATTGTTCATGGAAAGATATGTACATTGCTTACACGGCCAAGGAAGGTAGTTTATCTGTTGTATATATTTGTTCCATTTGTAATTTTCAACGAATTTCGAATTTTTTTTTAAATGTCCTATATATTTATTATTTATTGAGATGTCGTAAAAACAAATAACATTTTAGAACCGAAATTTAATTACCTTTAAGATTTTCATATCTAAAATATACTTTAGTGTTTAAAAACTGTAGTATTTTAAGCTTCAAACATCAAGTTAAAAAAAAAAACTTACTTACCCCAAACACTTTCTATTAAAACATTGAAATATTTGGAAAAATTAAAAATTCAAAAAACACAGTCCTTTTATTTAATGATTTTGAAATAAATCTGTCACCTCACTTTTTACTCCTTCACACAATAAAAATATATAAAAAAATCTTGAAATTCGCTTTTCATTCCCAAAAATTTACAATAAAAAACTCACGTTTGAATACATTGCTTGCACATCTTAAGACATTCATTTCTTTGATACGTTTACTAAAATATGTAGTAGACATTTTAGTCACCAAAAGACATCACTTTCAAGAATTTATAATAAAATAAAGATCTTAAAATGCAAATTATTTCTGAATATAACCTATAGAACCATTTTCTGACAGTTCAATTTAGAACACACGATTTTTGTGTAACAATTTGACTTAAACTAACGAAAAACAACACAAATTAATAGTAAATATATTTATTACATGAATATAAGTGCGAATTAGTCACAAGGATTGAAATCATTAACTACAACATCATCTTAATCACACCCACATTCGCGGCTATTTTTTTTCAGCGGGAAAGCAATGCGCAGGCGCATCAATCACACCACCTAGCGGATTATTATGAAAACTCCAATTTAAACAAGTAATATACAGCGTTGCCAAATCTAAAGATTCACAAAAACACCGTTTAACGGCCGCGGAGTGTTTTTTTTTTTAGTAAGGCTGTAGATTTTTAAATGCATCATCAGACAAATGGTTTCTTGTTGGGTAATGAATAAAACCTGCTAAAGAAAATAATCATTCTACAGGTCCTGATGAACACAAACTTGTATTAAATTGTATGAACACTTTTTTTTATATATTTGGATAGCTTTTGGTAATAGTAAGCTCTTTACTTTTATCGTTTAGAAAGCTACTAACTCTAACTCCATTATTGATGTCTGTGATTGATCACTGTCCCTGTTCACAAAAACAATAAAATCATCATCTTCTTTACTAGTACTGCTACTCCTGCTGCTGGCATTATTTCATGTTTTTTGTAATTTGTCTCCAAGGCATGAAATGCAAGATTTTGAATTCTTTGCTTTGATGCTTTCTGGCAGCCAACGCATTTTGTAATTAGGGTGGTAATGTGACGCCAATATGGCTCCATTTATTTCAGACGACAGTTTAGAAATCTTATTGAATCTTCTTTCTAAGCACTCTTTTAGTTGTGGTACAATAAAATGGCCAACCCTAAAGATTAATATATTTTGCTCTGGATTCTAGTGTTTTTAACCTATGTATGAGTCAGCTTATTTTTCATTATCATAAGATCACTAAATGTATTTGTATGAAAATGTATTTTGAAGCCATGAGTATTTGAAATACTAATTACAAAATACTTCAGTATCAGGTATTGAAATACCAAATACAAATTACATTTTTAGGAAGTAATTGAAGTACAAATACCAAATACGTATTTGTATTTCAAATACATATTTTAATTACAAGTATTTCAAATACTGCCCAACCCTGCATACAGCAATAGGCTGGAATATAAAATGTATAATATGTTCACCACTTAACTGTGCCCCGGAATTGATTCTAGAAACTATTTATCAGAGAGTAAAACAGATATCTACCTAGCTGGTCACATTTGGCAGTTGTGTGTTGTTTTTAGTTTAACTTTCATTGTAAAAGTTTTTACTAACTAATATGCCGTTTTCATTACACTACCATTCACAAATGAGAATATATGCGTCCTTACACTCCTTTCTTTGTTCATTTCCTCTACATGCCCATACGTTCTGACGGTCCCTTGCTTAACGTTACTTAAGCTTACAGCAGCCTTGCATTCTTTGCGGATCTCCACATTTCTCACACGACCATAAATGATGTACAAGCATACGCCTTAGGGATCTCTACAGCATTCGTAATGTAAAGAGGTTACCATTTTCATAAAAGTAATGTATGGCTTTAACTATTTCTCTTCTCCCCGAACAAGCCAACAAACTAAGGAGTGTCTTAGACCCCAAAGACCGAGCCGTTGTGGATCACATTCAGTATAAAGTTAAAGAATAGTGCAAGTCATGCTAAAGGGAACCATGTAAAATAAATGTTGAATACTTATTTTGAAACGGAGTGTTTTTTATTGAACAAGAGACCTGATAAATGAGACAGTTTCTTTATGTAAGTCCTTATCCAGCATTAATTTGATATGAATCTGTTTTCAGACAAGCATAATGCTAAGCACCTACCTCTCGGAGCACACGTCCCTGCTGAGCGCGGGCGACACGGAGGAGATAAAGCTGGCAGCCTGCCGACTGCTACGGCTCCTGGGGCAGCTGGTGAGCAGCGGCCATGCGGTGGGAGATACCCGCATGGCCACCGCACTCTACCCCTCCGCCAGCATGATGAACCACTCCTGCGCTCCCAACATCGTCAGCAGGTCGGTAGTGACTCATTGTCACAGAATCATTTAATTGCCACCTATCACTTTAAAGTTAGATAAGCTTTTGAGTATTTTTAAAACACCTACTAAAGCCGTAATTACAGTTATATGATGGAGGACCATTCAACCACATACACCTAAAAAATTATTCACACATTATTTTCGGTGACTTTGCTGTTACTGGATCGATGTTATTATTCTGAGGAACCGATTTATTGTTGCAACCGGATATCGGTTTGAAAACTTTTTGAGGAACCATATCTTCCATGAAATGAAAATAATTTGAGGAACCGTAACTCTCGTGGAATAAAAATATTTTGAGGAACCAGCTGCCCATGAAATTAAAATATCTTGACAAACCGGCTACCCCATGAAATTAAAATACTTTGAGGAACTGGCTCCCCTATGAATTTAAAATATATTACGAGGCTTCCCCATCACATTGTAATATTTTGAAGAACCAGCTTCCCCATGAAATTAAATAAAATTTAGGGGGTTTCTCCATGAAATTAATATATTTTGAGAAACCGGCTTCCCATGAAATTATAATATTTTCACAAACCGGCTACCCCATGAAATTAAAATAATTTGAGGAACTGGCTATCCCATGAAATTAAAATAATTTGAGGAACTGACTCTCCCATGAAATTAAAATATATTATGAGACTCAAATTGAAATATTTTGAAGAACCAGCTTCCCCATGAAATTCAAATATTTTGAGGAACCGGCTTTCTCATGAAATTAATATATTTTGAAGAACCGGCTTCCCCAAGAAATTCAAATATTTTGAGGAACCGGCTTCCTCATGAAATTAATGTATTTTGAGAAACCGGCTTCCCCATGAAATTAAGGAACCGTTTCTCGATACTTCTTTGATAGTTCTTTCAGTTTGTTTTGGCGACAACTCTGCGACATTCGAATCGCTGCCATACCACATCTACCTTTGTTTTTATTATGTATGGTTATCTATAAAGAAACATGCGTGCTTGCAGTCACTACAAGGACCTGCTCATAGTGAAGGCCCTGGGCCCCCTGAAGCGCGGCCAGGAGGTGCTCAACTGCTATGGGCCCCACTACCGCCGCCTGCCGGGGGCGCAGCGCCGTTCAGAGCTGCTGCAGCAGTACTGCTTCCACTGCCGTTGCTTGGCTTGCTCCGATCCTAAACTGGACAACTTTGTTGTGAGTACCCTGGAAGCTCAATCCATGTTTTTATCTTAATATATAAAAATGAATGTTACTTTGTTTATTCCTTATGGGTACCTGAACCATTCAATCGAGTTCTATGAATCTTTGGAGATTTGTTGTACCCATGCTCTCAAAGGTTTTTATTCATACAGGGTGTTAAGATACGTACTTGAGTTTCTTTAACCATTGATTCCTGACATTATTTGGAGTAAAAAATGTAAATGAAATTTTGGTCTCCGGTGACATTTTTTTTTTTTTTTTTTTTTTCTACAAAAACATAAATAATAGTAGGTGTTGGGTAGTTGGGGGCGGGGAAAGTGGTGGGGTGGTAACTTGGCTGAGTGACCAATAAGGTCATGTGAAAGAATTTTTTTTTTGTTTGATTTTGAAGAAAAAATATTTTGAAAAAAAAAAATTTTACATAAAAAAAGTCACCGGAGACCAAAATTTCATTTACATTTTTTACTCCAAATAATGTCAGGAATCACTGGTTAAAGTAACTCAAGTACGTACCTTAACACCCTGTATATAACTTTGGTGAGTTGTTGTGCGCTTGTCCGTGAAGGTTTCTATGTATACTGGTTATGAAATTTGGCACGCCAATTGGTTGAAAAATGTGTGTATTTCATATAGTTTAGCGGCAGGGAGGGAAGAAGGGAGGGTGAGGGAAATTCGGGGGAGGGGAACGTAGAGGGGGGTTCGCGAGACGGGGGAAGGGAGGGTGAAAGACGGGGAAGGTGGAAGGGGAATGCGGGAGGAAAAGGGATGGCGGGAGGGGAATGGGGGCGAGAACGGGAACGCAAACTATGATGCATACTGAAAACGGTAGAACATACTGGTCACAATGAGACCCCGCCCAAAGCCCCACCCCCTCTTATTCATCTGATTCAAGTAAATTAAATTGTAAAAGGATATTTTTTTTAAAATTTTAGATAATTTAAGATAATTTCCAAGGACTCCAGGTTTCCAACTGATTTGGTCAGAGCCTTCGCTTGCGGCCGCTATATATATATATTCAAGTCAAATTTTCAATAGTGTTTTTTCTTGTTCAAATGTACCTTTATATGTAACAAAAGTTTCATGAATTATATCTTGAAAAAAAATCGCATTGGAAAAAACACTCGGCTGAACCAGACTAGCTCTTGAAAACTTTCAAAATATGTTTATACGGCCGATTTGATATTATATTCTAATTGGTAGAACTTTATATTATTTAATTTTAACAATGAATTTTTGGTTAATTTTCAGAATTTATTTGAATCATATCTCTGTCCTGAGTGTGGAGGACCAGTTTGCAAGGAAGCTTTCAAGTGTGAAGATTGCGGGAACATTCCACAAAACAAGGAGGAAATTCAACAGATAGCCAACAAGTCGCTACAGCTTTATGAAGAAGGTACAGTAATACCGTTGAACATATTAGAAATAATTGAAAACAAATCCAAAATTCCCAGTATTTTTTATTTATTTATTTTATTTATTTGCGTTATAAACAGTCTATACATTTATATATGACAGTGAATAATATGTTTATGTCATTGACCAATAAAATAATGACATTTAAATATAGGACCATAATAAAAAAAAATGTGCAACAATATACCTAATAGAAACAATTCTGATTAAGGGGGGGGGTATCAAAACTCGGCTTTACTGCAGTTAGGTATTTTTGGTACTTGTACGGCCCGCTAGCCAGCCGCAGTTTTAGCCATCTTTTGGAGCAGACTCGGGAAAGATTGACACCAAATTGATAAACCATTCAGCATTTTGATAAAGTACGAAATAAAAAATAGACTTGCTCTATAAAATTTAAATTTGTTTACTAGATAATGGATACAGCTTGACAGACCAAAAATCATATTAGCAATGGAATGGATACATAGAAACATCTTTTACGCCCTGAACCCTTTTTGACGTCTCAGTTTTTTACTCAATGTGACTTTGAATCTAATAGTGTTTTGACGTGGATTGTATGGTTTATATAATGGTAATAACTGTATTTATATTATTACCGGAAAATAATGGGTGTGAATAAAGGGAGATCATAAAATAAAGTTGGCACAAATATTTTTAAGTACGTCCGATAGAAATGAATGGTTTTGTTTTTGAAAGTTTATTTAGACAAATTTTTTCGTACTCAAGAAAGAATATATTTCAAAATATTAGCTCAGATAAACAAAAAGTAGAATGACGCACATAAACGAAAAAACACAGAATTTAATACAACTAACTAACTAACCATCACGCCGTTTCTCCGCAGGGGTAGGCAGAGAGGACGGACCGCCAAACAACTCGGTCTTGGCATACACTCCTCGCCTCATTCACATTCATACATCTTATCATACATGCTCTTCTATTATTCTGACTCTTGACATGGCCCGACTCAAGTATCTGATTCACTTGATCGTGCCATGTCTTCCTCGGGCGTCCTCGACTTCTTATACCATTCACATTCGCATCATATATTCTCTTGACACTCCTTTCTTCATTCATTCGCTCTATATGTCCAAACCATCTAAGCGTCCCTTTTTTAATCTTACTTATGACGCTCACATCGGCCTTGCATTCTTTTTGGATCTCCACATTCCTCACACGATTATACATGGTTTTACCTCACATACGCCTCAGGGATCTCATTTCTACAGCATTCAGTCTACTTTCATCCTTTCTCTGCCAGTTCCATGCTTCACTGCCAAACATCAGGGTAGGTACCAGCACTCCATTGTGAACTGCTAGCTTCGCTTCTTTGGACAGCTTTTTGTTGGCGCAAACAGCATTCAGTCCACCATTAATGGAGTTACCTGCATTTAACCTTCTTTCAATATCCCTATCAGCCTTCCCATCTCTCGTAAACATACTTCCCAAATACACAAACTCATCAACTTGCTCTAAGTATTCACCATTCACAACTATATTGCACGCTGTTTTCGTACTCTCTCTTTCAAACACCATTACTTTTGACTTACTTACATTCATCATCAACTCATTCTTCATACATACTTCGTTCATCCTAGAATCGAGTGACTGCAGATCTTCTATGCTGTTAGAAATCAGCACCGCATCATCAGCATACAACAGACAACATACTTTCAGACCATTCAATACAAATTGATATAAAATCAACTAAATGTAAACTTGGTATGCAAATATTCAGCATAATATCCTACAAAAATTGCCAAGACTTGTGGATTTTAGAATGATATTAATTTTATCTTTAATACTTGTGTTAAACAGTGTTAGTCGTACGGAATTTTTAAACCTCTCAACAATAATAGTCGAATCTTTTTTTTATTTTTATATATAACTTCGCACAGGAGGCCCTGAGGAAAATTGTCTTGAAGAGACCCATATTGTATGAAGGAGGAAACACAGAGGCCGGCAAATCGTTTCACAGCTGAGCTGTTGAACTCAAGAACGAGTGGTAGAAGCGACCCATTCTCATGTGACAAATTTCGACCGTCTATATGTTAGGCGCGCGTTTGGCGTGTTTCCCGACTTTGCACCGGTGCAGAAGGGATCAATGACGCTAGTTCCTCGGAGCATCTTCCATATCTGAAATACCGGTAGAACAAGGATTCCATCGCGGTAGACGACCATGAATAATTCTTGAAGCACATGTGCTCCTGAGGCTGTTCCTTCTTATTGGCAGCTCGTGTACAAATTACCCAAAATTTATTTGACTCTCTCGACTCATCGCCTTGCCCCGCTGTGAGAGAGATGGATTCATACGTCCGCCACTCCTTTTTTTATATGAATACCTCACAAAAGTCCCACCTGCTCCCGTCTGGAGTCAGTGAGACTATGGCATCCCCAATTGGGGTATGTTGTGTGGCTGAAGGTGAATGGGGATGAGAAGGAAATATTGTAATTATTTCTACAAATCTCATGACGTCAGAGCTCACCACTATATGTATATAGAATCCTTCGCGGGCAGGTGCACAACAAATCATCTATTGTTTCAGCGCAATCAAATGAATGGTATAGGAAATATTTTTATAACGCCAGAGTTCAGTACTACATATAGAAGCCATTACAGGTATGTGCACAACAAATCACCAAAGTTTCTTTGCAATCGGAGTAATGCTTTAGGTACCGTATAAGGGATTACGAAGGTGTGCATTTAACAACTCACAAAAGTTTCATCACAATCGGATAAATAGTACAGGAAATAAATTCATAACGCTAGAGCTCACTTGCACTATAATATATATAGAAACCTTCAAGGGCATGCACACGTACACGAAAAGTCCGCCAAAGTTTCATCGCACTCAGATGAATGCTTTAGGCACCGAATAAGCGACAAACAAAGAAACATTAATTTTTTATGTACTTTTTTTACAAATTTCATAACGCCAGAGCCCACTATTATTTATAGAAACATTGGCGGGTGTGCACATAACAACTCACCAGAGTTTCATCTAGTTTCAATCGGATAAATGGTATAGGAAATAATTTCATAATAATTTCATACACGATAAATCGCTATCAATTTAGGTTCCGCACGAGGAACAAACAAAGAAACATTCATTTTTATACGATAAAATAATTAATTATTTAATTTCTACTGGCTGGTTGATTGCTTGTATAACACCCATTTCCCCATTCATTCCTTGTATAAAATACGTGAATCATATTTTCGATCACCGGACGGAACTGCAATGCGAGCGCACGACCTCTCCCCTCAAATGTCCACTCATTACTGAATAAATTCAAAAATGTTACCGTGAAACCTGGCTCTAAGTGCATCTTCAATTTACAAAGTGTTTTATGATATACATATTTCTAAGGTTTACACTTAAATTTTAAAGGATGTCAATGATATCTTTGAGGAAAAGATTTCATTAAAATACAAACTACTAAAAGTAAAAGAGAAAATGTGAGGAATTAATAAAAAAAAAGAAATCAATGAAATTAAGTTTTTGGTTAAACATATGGCATTCGAAGGAATGTAATTTTTTTATGAATGTTGTGAATTTAGCAAGGTTCGTGTTAAACACATCGATGTTTGGGCATAATCTATTAAATGTGATACAGCTTCTTCTTATAAATACATTTTCAAGGTAATTCGTTTTGCTCTTAGGAATATAAAAGGTATCCATAGATCGAGTAACTCTTTTTGGACATCTAAAATGAATATTTTGTAGTAAGTATGGGCTGTCAATATAGTTATGAATTATCTTATAGAGCATTAATAGGTCTCTGGTGTCTCGGCGTTGATCAAGAGATTTAAGGTTTACGGGGACATAGTTTACATAATTTCGTTCGCGAAAAGAGACATATTTGATAAACTTTTTCTGAACTCTTTCTAGATTTGCTTTATACGTAGAACAATGGGGGTTCCACACAGTTGAAGCGTACTCTAGGTGGCTTCTGACATAGGATATGTAGAGAATTTTAAATGTTTGTGGATTTTTGAAAGCTGAACTTACTCTAAGTATAAATCCCAACATTTTCAAAGCCTTCGACGTGATATGCTCGACGTGAGATTGAAAAAGAAGCTTACTGTCTAATAGAACTCCAAGATCCCTTACTACATTTACCCTGTTTAAAATATTGATCTTAATTGTGTATGGATACAATACTGTGTGTTTCTTTCGAGAATAAGATATGACACTACATTTATCTGCATTCAAAAGGAGGCGATTTTCTAGACAATACAGGTCATTCTGGAGCTCTATACAATCCATCTCAGACTTAATGATTTTGATAATCTTTTTGTCGTCCGCATATAGGTACAACTGAGAGTTGCGGATAATTTTGTTAACATCATTCATAAAAATATTAAATAAGAGGGGACCAAGGTGAGATCCTTGGGGAACTCCTGAGGTTACGGGGACGAAACTAGAGCAGAACCCTTGTACATTTACAGCTTGCGTAAGATTGTTGAGATAAGAGGCTAACCAACGAAGTAGGTCACCGTGTATAATAATAATAATAATATTTTTTATTGATTTCTTACACAATTACAAATTTAAATTTATTACATGTAAGAAATAATTTCATATAAATATATAACAAAAAATAGTTTATATGTAAAAGAAATTTCAAAGAATGTAGCAATTTCAAAGAATAAAAAAATTGCAGGCAGTGGTGATGATTTCGTCAATGTGGAGAGACTCTTTCAAGAATCGAAAGAATTTCTCTTTTGAATCTCTCCTTACCGACGCCAAATATATCAATCTCGGAGGAGATTAGGTTCAGGAGCAATATACTCCTCCCTACCGGGAGAACCATTGGCAGATTAGTTCTACAGGCAGGAAGGTAGAATAATCTATGATGACGCTGTCTAAGATAGTCATCTGGAACATAGAGACCCACGCGCTCCAAAATGGCTGAGTTCACAATATCGCCTCGCAGTAGTCTGAATAGGTGGGTAGCGGCATACCCCTCTCTTCTGAGCTGCAGGGAGTGAAGTCCCAGCATGCCCAAAAGAAAGTTTGTCGGGTAGAGCCACGGATAGTGGCCGTACTCCCTCATGTAGAGAAATCTTAGAAACTTTTTTTGAACCCTCTCCAACATGAGGGAGCATCCCACCTCATGAGGATTCCAGATAAGCGACCCACTCTCCAGCCTACTGCGGACCAGGGAGAAGTATAAAACTTTAAGAGCATGGGTATCTCGAAAAACTCGGACAGTTCGGATAACGAACCCTAACATTTTTAGGGCCGACTTGCACATTCCTTCGATATGTGAACGAAATGTTAACTTACTTTCATACATAATCCCAAGATCCTTTATATTTGAAACTCGTTTGAGATTATGACCGAGCATAGTGTACCTGTGGTAGGTGAGACTAAATGCTCTGGTAAAAGTCAGAACTACGCATTTCAAGACATTGAAATGAAGCTGGTTTCGTTGACTCCATTCTGAAATGTTATCAACATCAGCTTGAAGGCGCAGGCAGTCCTCAATATTTCTTATTAAAAGAAATAATTTTAGATCGTCGGCAAACAGCAAAAAGCGTGAAAAACGAATGACTCCAGCAATGTCATTAATGAAAATGGAAAAAAGAAGAGGCCCTAGGATTGATCCTTGGGGAACCCCAGAAAAAACAAGAAATTCAGCAGATTGGAAGATTCCATGTTTGACAAATTGTTTTCTGTTCTTGAGGTAACTTTTAAAAAACTTTAACATCCGAAGGGAAAAACCCATCTGGGCAAGTTTAGTGAGTAGGATATCGTGATTCACAGTATCAAACGCTTTGGAGAAGTCGTTATACGAACAATCTACTTGGTATCCACTATCTAGGGACCTAGCAACATAGTCCGTGAAAACCATTAGATTTGTTTCAGTGGATCTTCCTTTCCTGAAACCATGCTGTTCGGGGATAATGTATGCGTCTATCTGAGGCATGAGGAATTTATAAATTAATTTTTCAAATAGTTTAGTAGGAGCCGATAAAATGGCAACTGGTCTATAATTTTCAATTAACTTTTTCGAACCATTCTTAAAAATAGGACATATTTTATAGGTTTTCCATACTTCAGGAAAAGTGGAAGTGTTAATAGCTAAATTAAAGATAAGACATAATGGTGTTTTTTTTTTGTTTTTTTTTTTTTTTTTTGACTTACTTCGTTGGTTAGCCTCTTATCTCAACAATCTTACGCAAGCTGTAAATGTACAAGGGTTCTGCTCTAGTTTCGTCCCCGTAACCTCAGGAGTTCCCCAAGGATCTCACCTTGGTCCCCTCTTATTTAATATTTTTATGAATGATGTTAACAAAATATATACCCATTGCTTCGACTTTCTCTATCAAGATGCTGTGTGGGATTTTATCAAAGTGCAACACATAATATCATAATATCGAGGCTCAAGCTCGAGGAGAAGGGAAGGAGATGGGGACATTAGGAAGAACATTGGGTGACAAGTTTTGCGCCACCTTCTATATCTTAAATTATTTTAAATTATTAAATTGTGAAATAACACAAATCAATCCAGGATTTGAACCCGCCACCTTGGGATTTCTAGTCAAGAGCCTTACCCTCAACCAGACCGTCAAATACTATCTAAAATGTTAATTTGATATACTTATATAAATGTTTTTGTATTATGCACATTATATAAAAATTTGTTTCCTTCCTTCTTTGCAGCATTCAATGTGGGACGTATGGCTAAAGAAAAAGTACTAAAAGTGCAAAATTTTCAACAAAAGTATTTTTTCAAGTATAATACTAATTTAAGGAAGACAAATGATTTATTGTCTCAGTTGTACGCCCTGGAAGGTGAGTCATATGTTCTCTAAGTAATATAGATTCGCGAGCTGTAAACAAAACTAACACCATCTATATTTTGTATTTTCAATCGATTTTTTTATTATTGAAGAAGATAACAATAATAATCTAAATTAAAATTAGGAAATTAACAAGACTAGGGTAATTAATTATTTAATTAATTACCCTAATTAATTATTAATAGAAAAATAATAAAAGATAATGGTCGCAAATGGGACTCAAAACCCAGATTTCTCATCTTACTGGAACGTGCGCTCTGCCAATTCAGCCATTGCCTCCTATTATAAAACCGCCGTGATTGTCATAGTCATATTTCAAATTTCAGAATTTAAGAGTTTGACACCTTTAGGCATCTCGTAGTGGTCTTTCACCAGTGCGATACTGAAAGTATCTTCCATTCTAGAACGTGCCAACAGTATATATAATAGATTAGGCATTTGAAACAACTTAATTAATTGTGAAAAAACTCAAATTTTTTTGTTTTTTTTTTAGAATAACTCTCTTTAACCTTTTGAAGGTTATTTCCATCAATGTAATATATCATTCAAGACGAATATAATATTAAAAAAAGAATAAAACACAGAAAAATAGAAAGGTAACGATCGCAACTGGGACTCAAACCCAGGATCTCTCGTATTACCGAGACAAGCCCCTCAACCAACTCGGTCGTTTTAGAAAAAGGTCAATATATATAAAATCGGATATGTTTATCTGAAACACTATCTAGGTTATACTATCTTTGTATTAATATGTGTCTTGTTCTTTTTCATATTTTCGTTTAGATTTATTAGTTTTATCTTCTTCATTAAAAAAAAAATTATTCACGCACACTAGGCTTTAGACCAGTATAGTCAAGAGCCTTATCCTTACCCCACAGAGGTCGTCAAGGGAATGTTGCCATTGTAATGAAAAATTTTAGTTTCATTTTATAAAATTTCTAGATTTTATTGACACAAAGTTCTTACTTTTATTGTTAAAGGTTCCTATGACAAAAGTGTCCAAGTAATGAAAAGTAACCTCCCCGCTGCTAAACTCCAATTTGGGGACAGGAGTATCGAAGTGGCCAATGAACTAGAGAAGCTATCCGATGTGATGCTGCTGCAGATGAAGGACTCCGGTGGAAACGAAGATATCTCCCCGCAGACCCTAAAGTTAGTTTGTCTATTCTCCTGTCTGTGCAGGATTTTATTGCAATTATTACTAATGAAATGTGATTGTGATTGACCCACCATTGATCTATCGGGTCTCCTTTTCCAAAAATATTCAATCATTTGATCAATGATCTCACACCTCAGTCAGCACCTATGACGGGCTTAGTAAGTGACCATAGATCTACACGTTTTGTAGACCGGGAGACTCGAATCTCTTTTTCTTTTCTTTTTTCAATTATTTCTGAGTTTCACCCTTCAAGGGTGTTTCTAGGCCATCATTTAAAATTATGGAGAAATGAAAGGTGAATTTAAATATAAATTTTATTTAAGTGGGCAAATTTCTAAATTATAATGAAGAATGGAGTCGACTTCAGACTTAGAAGAGAGGAGATATTGAATGGAGGGGGGGCAATTTTTGATAATGCTTGATAGAAGAGAGGATATTTGTTTAGAGAGGGCTAACAAAAAATATGTGATCTAAAGTTCCCACTTCTAGACCACAGAATGCACAATCTGGGGAGTCAAGGATGTGAATTTTAAAAAGGTGAGAAGGAACAGAACAATGTCCGATTTTCATTCGAATAAGTAAGGAAATTTATTTTTGAAAAAATGGGGGAATTGTTGAATCCACGGTTTTGATGGGATAGCCCTTTGTATTAACTCGAATCTTTTATTTTATTTTTTATAATTATTTCTGGCTTTCACCCTTCAAGGGTGTTCTAGGCCATCATTTAAAATTATGAAGAAGTGAAAGGCGAATTTAAATATTAATTTTATTTAAATGGAGAAATTTCAAAATTATAATGAAGATTGGAGTCGAGTTCAGACTTAGAAGAGATGAGATATTGAATGGAGACGAGGCAATTTTTGACAAGGCCTGATAGAAGAGAGGATACCTGTTTAGAGAGGGACAGCCAAAAATATGTGATCTAAAGTTCCCACTTCTAAACCACAGAATGTACAATCTGGGGAGTCAAGGACGTGAATTTTAAAAAGGTGAGAAGGAACAGAACAATGTCCGATTCTCATTAGAATAAGTGAGGAAATTTATTTTTTGGAAAAATTGGGGAATTGTTGAAACCATGGTTTTGATGGGATAGTCCTTTGTATTGAGGCATAGAAGGTTCCCTTGGATTGACTAGCAATGTGCCAATACTCTGCCCAAATATTGCGGGATCTGTCTTTGATGATAGAAAAAATGTCAGATAGGGGAATGTGGTTTACGAGGGTAACAACAGGGTTGGACGCTCCTTGTTTTGCCAAGGCATCCGCAATATCATTACCCATTATGCCAACATGTCCAGGAATCCAAATCAGGGTTACGGTTTTTCCAGAGCTTTGAATGGAGGCTATCAGCACTCGAATAAGACATACAAAGTGATCATCAGGATGAAGAAGAGGACTGGATTTAAGTTTTTGTAGGGAACTGAGAGAGTCAGAGAGAACAAGGGAATGTTCAACATTATAACTCGAATCTTGTTTTCGTGAACAAGATATAGAGATGGTAGATAAAGTTTAAGTTTAGATATACAGATTTCAATGCTTCATTTGTGCAAGCGCTTTGAAAAAATACCTAGGGTGGAGTTTGGCGAACAACGGTGCTACCACAGGATTGAGCGGTAACAATATTTCATCATTTTAGTGATGCATAAAATTTAGAGAGCTTTATCCTTGAAATAATAATATTGATTAGATGTTGTTAAATGTCAAGAATGAACAGGAAATACTACTGCAAGGATTAGGTTTCTATGTTTATAAATGAAAATAATGTATTTTAAATCAAAAGGACATCCTAAATCTATACCTTCTGGCATTTAGGGGCTTGCTAGGGTAATATAATATGAATACCAAGTTTGGGTCGAGCGATGCTGAAGGGTGGCTTTGTCGAAAAAATCCTCTATTTTCAACAAATGATCTCACATCGTGAGGATGAATTGGTTGCAAAATCTTGGCTCCCAGCCAAAAGGGTCTTCCAACAGCAGGGCAGGCGGATGTCCTCCGATGGCTCTCCGAGTCACTTGCCAATTTATGCAATCACAATCTCGTAGCGATTATTATAAAAATATTGATTCGTCGTAAAGCAGTCCCGAGGTTTGCTAATGCTCAGGGCGGACCGACAAGGAATGAGTGAGCTTGAATTCAAATTCGAATTTTGAATGCTGCCTGTAGGTTTGACAACAGTTTAACTCCAAATTAATCCAGGGCTGGCAATCCGACCGATCATAATAAGCACTGTGTAAGTACTGGAGGTGCCACACACCGAAACCATAATATGGTGTGTATGAAAGGGTGCACAAACCTTGTTACTCGGTAACAACGGGTCCAAAGTATCTTAAAATATGTTATGTATTGCGGATCCCTAGCTTTTCCAGAATAGACACATTAGTGCGTCTGGCTGTCCATAGAATCTGCTCTAGCTGGCTCTAAGTGTCCCTGTAGAGAATTATGGGGGAAATCAACACTCGGACTAGTCTCGTCTTGGTGGTCTTCCTTATACTTTTGTCCCTCTTGCCTGAGTAGGTACCTACCTATTCCATATAATATGTAGTTTTAAATTGCATTTTTTATTTGCAGGGAACTGTGCTCGGCCGCCAAACAAACCATTTCGGAAGCTCTGGACATATTTGAAACGTTCAACGGGCCGTGGGTATCTTCATTCAAAGAATTAACAGACAAAATGTGTTTTGTGGAAGAAATTCTGAAAGCAAGTAGCGGTCTTTGAACTGGCTTCTTCCTAGTACAGTGAAACACTTCTTATAGGGTTTTCAAGAAATCATGTTTTGTTGTATATTCCATTAATCATGCATTTATTTATTATATACTACTCAATGTCTGTGGTTCGTATCCTTCCCAACTTCCCAGTTTTGAATGTCTAAGATATTGGATGACCACTGCTTTGATAAGGTGCGCCAATATTATTTCTTAGCCTGCATTCCTGCCGCAAATCATTCATTCACATTTTACACTTATAATATTCCCGGTGCGGCGATTTGAAATATTGTTCGCTTATTCCCCAGCCATTAAAGGTTAAGTTGCATGAATTAAAACAAAATATTATTGTAAAACAATTTATTAAATGTCAATTTTATAATTTTAGTTAAGATTGAAGGCACAGAACATTATTTGGCAAAATATATTTTTAATTAATAAAACTTAACTCGTTTATTTTATTATGATTTGTTAATAAAAGTATTTATTATATAAAATAAAAATCTACATTAGTAAAATATTATGATTTAAAAAAATAGCATGGCAAATTGTTAAAAATTAAATAGTATTCCAATTAAGCAATTAATTATAACAATAATTACATTCTAAAATAACACCGGCAGTAATATTTTCGTAACATTGATGACGTATATTAATTTTATACATTTAAATTTTGTTACTTTTAAAATAAAACATTGTAAAATGTGATTTTCTATCACATAGTGAAAAATATAGTAGTTCTATTAGACATATATTTTATTAATATTATTGTTACAACTAATAATGCACGTGGCTACAAGGCACAACAGTTATTTATTTGGGATTTTCCCTCAATTATCTTTATTCGAGATGTTCCACCAATAATTCTTATTCGAGACGTTTACTCAACTATCTTTGTTTGAGATGTTCTCCATCTTTCCCCCTTTGAAATGTTGTAATAATTGAGATTCTCCTGAAACAAGAAAAAGATAATTTATATAAATGACTAAATCAGATGCTAAAAACAGTGTTTACAAATACAAAATGGTAAAATTATACATATATGATTTAAAATAAGTATGTAAAAACATGAAAATTGCAATTACGCAATCATAAACCAACAATATTATGTTGGAATGGAGTAATTGATAATCATTTGTTTATTTATTAACGGAAATACATGTCCAATTTACAAAACAATGACATGAAATTAAATAATAATGTTAATTAGAAGAGCGATATTATGTATATGAATGCAAATATAAACACAAGAAAAAAGAAGTCAAGACTTGGCTAGAAGTCAACATATTTATAATATTTTTTTACTTGTTCAGTGACCGACAAAAATCATTTAGAATTACACCAAAAAAATCTAGGTCTTGACTTGAGTCGATCAGTCTACACATTTTGGACAGTGTTTGATTATATCCATAATTAGTGAAGTGTTGATTGAGGAAGAGCAGTTCATTATTTCTGAGTCTACGGGAATTATCACCAATGGTAAAAGAAAATTAGGAAGGAGGCGGGTATGAGTACTGCTGCCCCGGGAACCATTTATTGGATAACCAACACCTCTGTCATAGGTCACCCCAAGAGGTTCACTACATTTGATGATCAGGGATGACCTGGTTCATAGGGTGAGGTTTGACCGAGTCTTGACGGCAGATGCACCTGTCCACCTACTGCGTGGCAGGCCAGATCGGGAGAGATTGGTTGTTGAAATAATGGGAGAGACATTTTGACCTCGCCTCGACTCTCTCGGAACATCGCCTAGCACTGCATTGGAAGGGATAGATTCATATGTCCGTCACTCTTGGACCCATTGACCCCCTGATTCCTACCAACCCTTATAACTTTTTTCTTCCCAGAACTTAATCTCCTTCCTTTCATGACATAGGCCCTGGAGGGGAATTATTTTCCTGGGGGCTCCAGTGTGGAGCTAATGATATTAACTCAAAATAAATATTAACTCTATTTTTGGCACTAATCTTCTTATAATTAATGTAATATGAACAGTGATGGGGGTAGAAAATATAAAATCATGCAATGTCCAGTGTTTTAAATATAGTGTCCTCCGCATGCAAAGCATCTCCAAGCATAAACTTTCTAATTAAAGGGTGTTTATCGGAATTGACCTGCCAGGTAAGTATGTTTTCTGTATCTATTTGTAAATAATAAATTTAGAGCTTAAGAATTCATAATAAAATGTACAGCGCCGTTGAGGTGATTTCTCACAAAAAGACAAGCTCTACAAATTATCCAATTATTATTTTTATAAATGTAAAAAACAAATAAAAGTGGGTACCTGACAAAATTGAAATAAATACCTTTAGCGGTCTAAGAGACGGACTTCTTGGGAGTGTTTTCGTGTGCCCGGCGCAGACGGCGGCGCATCTCATTGGGGAAGCGCTCGTAGCAGCGCTTGCAGACCGGCTTTTCGTCGCACTCGTAGAACTTGCTCTTCAGGTTCAGCTTGGTGTCGCAAATGGTGCAAGCAAAGTGGTGGACGCACCACGCCTTGTTCAGGGCCGTGAACACTGCGCAACAACAACAACAACATTATTATAATCGGTAATTTTATATTTTGCTAAGATGAATTATAAAACTCATTCGAGATATGGGTTTTATAAAGTCATCAATCAGTACACAATAGAGGATCAATAATTCCCAATACATCGATAGGTAGTCAATTCAGGTGTGCTAGCACGGTCGCTCGATATGAAGTTACCGACCGATTGTCGGTAACTTCTCATCGTTCCCTAGGACAACTGCAGATGTCAAACGTACAAACGACAGTTGATATCGAATATATTAAGGACACTTAGTCATTGTGAACTGTCACCTATTCGTTTGCGATCTGCAGTTGTCGTAGGGAACGATGAGAAGTTACCGATAGTTATCCTATCGATCGTTATAGAGCAAGCGTGCTAGGGCCTCAGGAACTAATTTACTTAATTTGGTAGATAATTTGTTTTTTGTTGTTTATTTTTGGGGTGTTATGCCGTGTTACGATAACTCCTTCTTTAGCCGACGTTTCGGACAACATTACAGTGTTCATCATCAGGGCAGATGAACATGTTTGTAACAACAAACACATAACATCCCAAAAATAAACAACAAAAATACTTTTGGCCGTGAAAATCTTAAATCATATGGTAGATAATTTGTTAAAAATCAACATTAAAATCTGTGTGCAGGGTCAATTGAAACTCACAAAAATCCCATTAATATTAATAAAGATGACAGAGCTAGGCTCAATAGTTCTTGCTATCCGGTAATTGACTACAACACCAAAAATAAATGCAGAAAACCATTTTAAATCATAATGTAATAGCTCTTCAAAGAGGCTGGCAACACAATAATGCATCTACATACACAAGCACACACTTCACAATCGATTACACATCTGCCCTGATGATGATGACCCTAGCGCATTATTTATTTGGAAACATTGGCTAAAGAAGGAGGTAGTTCATAATACCCCAAAAATAAATCACAATAATACTTTTGGCCGTGAAAATCTAAAAACAATGCGTTGGATCATTACTTTCTCTTTTAGCTGCTTGCAAAATTAAAAATGTTAAGCTGTAATTACGAGTACATTTCTCATTTTCTCACTAAACAAGAGTACCTAGCAGGAAGCAGTGTGGTTTAGAGAATGATTTGAGATTGGTTGGAGGTCAGATTACGTCAGGCGGGCGGGTGACAGTCTAGAGCAGTGATTCCCAAAGTGGTCCAGGTTGACCCCCAGGGGTCCACGGGAGACTCGATGGGGGTCTACGTTGGCGTGATAACAAAATGGGGGTCCACAAGTTGTATGTGGGGGTCCACGAAAATTTACTGGTTTCGATAGTAAAGAACAAAAATGATGTCTTGGCTTTATCTATCAAATGTAGGCCAGTGGTTCCCAATTTTTATTAATATGGAAGTTATTATTATAAATATAGATGCACATATTATTTGCGATTTTTACGTCCTAAATAAAATATAGAATTCATAACCTCAAATTCTCTCTTCCCCCTCCCAGAATAAAGGTTTCATTCTGTATAAGAGGAGAGATTCAATCTTATCCTATTGTGTATCAGTAATGTTGTATCCTCACCATCTCCAGCGATGACCTGGTTGCAGACGAAGCAGAGGTTACCAAACAGCAGGTGGTAGTGGGTCTCGCAATACGCAAGCCCCCTCTTCTCGTAGTGGCGGTGGCCGTGGAATGGCTTCTCGCACTTGGCGCACACAAAGTGCTGAAATAATCAAACAGAATTTATATTATTAGACAAAAAACACTACATTATTACAGAAATTACAGTATGAATGTCCAATTTTTTTTTTTTTTTTTCCTTATTCATTAAATTGTTAGTTACAATGTTTTGAAGATTTTACTACTACCGTGCTAGGCACATGCCCATGTTATGGTGGTCGACAGAATGTCCAATTGGACAAAAATTTGTCCAGATAGATCAAATGAATGTCCAATTCTTAGACTGTGCATGCTGTGAACATTTTTAAGTGGAATATTAACGCCTACGCTCTCAATAGTGCTTACTTATTCTATAATTTTTCATGTTAATATTCTGTTAATGTTCCAAAACAATAAATAAATAAATTACACAAAAAAATTGACATTTGGTCAAATGGACAAAATGAATGTCCAATTACACAAAAAATTGACATTTTGTCAAATGGACAAAATGAATGTCCATAGAATTCATCTGCCATCGCCCCTCTACATTTCCTTAACACCCCATAATTTTCTTTCGAGACTTCTACTGTCCCCTTGAAAACCTCCACCGCCCATAAGGGGGCGTTATCGCCCACTTTGAGAAAGACTGCTTTAACATGTCGCGTTGCCTTGGTTCTTAATTGTCCAAACAACCATTAGCAAATTTTGCAGGAGGAGGTTTTCTTTCATTATTTCAATGAAACATGATAGGTTTTATTTTATTTATATTTTTACAAAATACTTTTGGCCGTGAAAACCTTAAATCATATTATGATAGGTGTTTAAGATGAAGCTATTTCCGCAACGTAAAAGTCTGATTAGTTTAAGAAATTCATAGTAAAGTGATTAATTATCGTTTTTGATAATTTATTTTTAGTTTTAAAATGGAGATTGAATAAAAACTAAAATGGTCATTTGGACAATTAACAACTAAGGCTACGATGTAGGTTACTACAATTTTAACATGACAGATGAAACACAGAAAGAATTTTTTTTTTTTTTCTTTATTCATTAAACTGTTAATTACATGTTTTGAGAATTTTACGACCATCACGCTAGGCACATGCCCGTGTTGTGGTGGTCAAGGTGGTCAAAATAAAATTACATTAGAAAAAAAATACAAACACAAACTAGAAAATGTGCAGAAATAGAAAGGTTTAGAAAAATACAACTTCTGTATAGTTACGGTGTTGGAATACATATTTTAAATGATCCACAAACCTCGCCAAGTTAACAATAAAAGTGTTAACATCTTCAATCTTCACAAATTCACTTTGTGGTGTCATTTTTAATTATGAAAACAAATTTCAGCAGGTTTCTTCATAACGATAACATTAATAAAAATAACAAAAGACAAACAACTACATACAGACAAATAAGAACTAAAGACAAAAATATTATAGGGAGTGGTGTTAAATTATTTAAAAATATCATAAAAAGCAATTATTTATTAGAAACTGTAGCAACCTACTTATAGCAACCTATCTTCATGCTGCCACTACCTACCTATGCTGAATTATTATTTTTACCACTTGCTGGAAAGGTCTGGGAACTACAATCAGCAATACACAGCAACGCGTCAATATTTCGCTAGGGATCTTGTGCGTGCGTGTTTTGCCTACCGTTCCAGTAGTTACTGAACCAGCGGATATATAAATCGCATCTGCAGTCTGCCGTAACTAACTGTCAGCAGTAACTAATCGTACACCTTACTATCAGTAGTATTTTTACGCTACGGTTTACGTTGAAGTTTTATTTAAATAAACAACTCAGTAACTAATCATCAAGCGTTTATCACAATGCCACTAAAAAACCTTTGGTTTTAAAATATATAGATAATTTTAATTATATAAGTGGTGTATACAAAGTAATTTGTCAACATCACCTAAGTATTGATTTCCCAAAGAGTGAAACTGTTATATCGGAGAATTAGCAATGTATTTGCGCTTATATATGTAGGCTTCAGTATAACAGTATTTTGTCGTGTTGTTATTGTGGGTATGTATAAGTTTATGAAGCTGTAGGTGTTGACAACAGTCGAATTTAGTATTTTTAATAAAAAAGTTGTTTATTTTATGACTGTCTTCTAATGGATGCATTCTTATTATATTCAATAAGGAATGGTGGAAAATTAAATTTAAAATTTATAAAACGTAGAAATTTTTAGATATTTGGTTGGTTAAGAATATGTAGGTACTAACCTCGACGTGCCAGTGCTTCCCAAGCGCAGTGACCACCCTCTCCTCGATGGGGCGGCGACAGGCCCCACAGATTGGGATGCCCATCTTGTCGTGGCAACGAAGACAGTACAGCTCGTTCTGAAATATGAAAATACAATTATTTTTTTAATTTGTCGACAAATGCAAATAATACGTTTCAAAACGCTGTAACTTCATACACATCACTTCACATTATTAACTCATCACGGCAGATTTATCAGTTTATTACTTGTCCATTATCTTATTGAATTTATACATTTGATTTCAGAAGGAACAATTACGTTTGTACTGTGACTTTTCCAGCAGATAATAAGTTTTTTACCAAGATTACGATTATGATTCCTTTCAAATGTAAATCCGGATGCAGCTAACCAGTAGAGCTTTTATAATCCAACTAGACAAATGTACTAGACTACTAATTGAAATTGAACCATATATCGGAAAACCAACACCTCTGCCTTAGCAGGGGTGCCTAGGTTCGTGTATTGATTTTTATCCTTGTCAAGTTGACTGCAATAATGTTATTATATAGAGTATTCAGCAAAGATCACTCACCATGTCGTTGGAAGTGTATCCGGGCCTGTTCTTGACCTCGCGCGCCGTGTGGTCCAGCTCCACGTTGCAGGTGGTGCAAGTGAAGTGATATCCGTGGTACACCTCACCGCGGAAGCGCAGCGGTTCTCCGTCTATTATGCCACTGCGACAAACAATTCAAATTAAATAAAACACCTACACATAATCGCCTGGATAACTGATTGACTGGGGAACTGCCGGGCGTTGGTCATATAGTTCTGAGTAAATCCAAATACCACACATTCATTGAAAAGGTACCGTAATATTATAAAAAATGTTAAACCCTCAGGCCTCAACCATATTCTGTCAGTACATCAGAATATTTCCGTTAGCAATAAAATTCAAATAAATGGAATATTTGTGAATGTATCCGACAACTAAAAACTGTTTTAGAAAGGTGATGAAATATGCTTTCAAAGTGTATTATTAGGAATAATCAAGAACTTTTTTAAATGTAAATTTTTTTTAAACTTGGCTTATCTTACGTTTTTTCTAACTAAAATTACTTTGAAACCCACATTGTTAATTAGAAAAATGTTTTATAAACGTTATCATCACTCCACTTTTTTGTCATTTCATGTAAAAATAATTTTTTAAAAATTCAGTTTAAAAAAAAAATTCAAATTGCGGTTGTAAATTTGATTTTATAAATGTTTGAAAGTTTATTTGATTTGAAATCTTTGGTAGTGAACTTTTATGTTTGAATTCATAGCGTGGTGTTTTCTCTTTCCAATAAACCATATTTCTTCCTATGATATGCCTTTATGCCCCAAATGTAATTGGCAAGAAATAAATGGAACTCACTGGCATTTATGGCACACATAAGCGTTCAGCTGGCCTGCGCGGGCTCTTGCGTTGCACGTGTGGCACAGTGCCCGGTTCTGGTAGCGCACAAAGCCCTCATCCGCCAGCACTAGGTCGCATTCGGCGCAGGCAAAGCAGGCAGCATGCCACGAGGCGCCCATCGCCTTAATCACGCGCCCAATTACAAACTCACCTGGAACATAAATAATTCAAATAATTGATGTACAATGGTATTGCTAGGTTTTTTTTTAACATTCTCAGTGTTTAATTTTAAAAGATCTGTATAAACGATTGTGGTAAGGTTCAAACCTACGATAATATCAAGATTTAGTTTACTAAAATAATGCAACAGATTGTCAAGAGATGTCTCTTAGTCATTTTGATTTGTCTATAGAGCAATACAGAGTAGTAACTACTTGTTTTAACATTGAAAACATTTCATAATTTTTTCAGTAAATTTAATGTCAAAATTTATTAATTTGACTGTCAAAAAATATTGCTTGAAATTGTATTAGCTGTGTTTGGTGACCAGATCTGAATAGCCAGGTACTTTCCAACCTTCTTCCCAATTCTCTTTAGGCTCACAACATAACTGGAATAGCTATGAATAGCTATACTGAGAATATATATGTATGATGAAGTGTTTGATTGCTTACCGCATTTCCCACAGCACGGGGCAAACAGAACGTGGAAGTCATGTTCACAGTACTTGCGTCCCTCGAATTCGTAGAAGACTCCATCGGGGAATACTCGGAAGCACTGGGCGCACCTGAAAAAAATATTTAGTTTTTACTATGGGTTGATTTTTTTTAAATTTTGTTTTACCTTTTTGTAGTCAAAACATGTGACCTCAAGTTGAATACCTTCTCTCATATAAATTTATTTGAATTTTAATATTTATATGCTCATTACATTTCTTAAAGACGTTGTCAGAAGGTCGGAGAATTTGTGTGTATTTTCACTTTAATGGAATATTCTTCTGTGGTCATCTTCTTGATTTTAAAATAAAGCACGATACTTTTTCTTTCTAACACTGTTTAGATCATATTTCTCTCCATGGCAGTAAGGGAGACAAACGACATCTATGAGACCACATGAAGTGTTCGCAAAATTCTGCCACCTCGGAACAGGCTCAGCCTAGTGAGGTGGCATATACCTAAAAGAATGTACATAACATGTATTTTTTTGGTTAATAAATAATTAAAAAAAAAAAAAAAAAGCATACAAATTGATTATTTTATTATATTAGCTCCACACAGAAGGCCCTGAGGAAAAAATTCCTCAGAACCTATGTAATCTTTGAGGGATGCTGTGTGGATGGTGGTTTAAGGGAAAGGAAGGAGAGGAAGTTCTGGGAAGGTAAAAGGTATGAGGGGGGGGGGTAGGAATCTGGGGTCAATGTGAATAGGAGTGACAAGACGTATGAATCCATCCCCCCCCACTGCAGTGCAAGGTGGTGGGTCGAGATAGTCCGAAGGGAGAGGTGTAGGTTACGTCTCCTTCAACCAATCTCTCCCGTCCGCCCGCATTGGCCGCCAATACATAGAAAAAACTCGCCAAATGTAGTGAAACGCTTGGGGTGACCTATGGTAGGGGTATTGGCTATCCAATAAATGGTTCCCGAGGCAGCGGTACCCATAATGAACTACAAAATTACGAAATTCTACGGGAAATAAATTTTTGTTCGCAAAACTGAACAGATTAACCTTAGCACATGATGCGTTTTTCCGCAAGACTCAATTATGTATGAAATAAATGCTACTTACACAAAGCATTGGGTGTGCCACAGCTCCCCGTTGGTGTTGACGATCTTCTCATTGGGTTCGAACCCCTCGCCGCAGCGGGAGCAGAACATATTGTCCAGCGACATGCTTGATAATCTGAAACCATCATCATTCATTTTATACAACAACTAAATTGAGGTTAAGTTCATCTTAAATCATAACCGTACAATACAGTTAATTAAATTGTGGAGTGGAAACTCTTTAACTTGACACGGACAGAATTTTTTTGAATGGCCCTAGATAGAGATAGATAGTATAGTGATCCATGGTTTATCAATCTGTATTTTGTTTCAATTTACTTCAGACGTGTTGAATGAAAATTGCCAGTGTTTAAAATCAAATTAAGAGTAGTTCCTACAATTCCATTTGTAAAAATGAGATAGTAAATCTTCAGATAGGCAGTGTAGATTGTATATTCAGTAGGGTAGATTGGCACCCCGGGCGGTTGTATTAAGCACCCCTACTTAAATTAAAAAACCAAATACTAAACATGATTAAATGAAAATATGATGAAGATATTAAATAAATGTGTGTGTGATTACGAGAGATCACATTATCAAAATAGATTTCCCTGTCTCTTTCAATTGATTAAATCTAAATACTGGTTAGTCGCTTTTGGCTCATTGTGGTCCTTAAGTAAGATTTTATCAATTTTAACTTTGAAAAGCTTCTTTCATAAGAAGCAACCGAAAACAAATTGTTAAAAAAAATCTAAGACATAGCGCTAAACTTGGAACAGATTCAGAATAGCCCCATTTTACAATGAATTTGAGAAGTTCCAATGTAGACCATTGAACCGCTTCTTGGGCAGAAATGTTGGCGGCTTCCAAATGGCGCATCAATCGTAAAATCTCCCAACACGACGTCCTCTGCTGAAGATTCATCGTAATTTTTTAACAGATTTAGAACCATTCCACGAAGGTCTTCTTCTGGTGATGCTACCAACGTTTTAGGTTGAATGACACAAGATATTAGTATGTAAGTAACTAGGTACAAGAGTAGGTAGTTATTTATTGATGTCTTTTTAGTGGAAATTTTGTGCGCACTATTTGAGTGAGTTGTCGTTGTCACCCCTTGGTGCTTGGCACCGGGGGCGGACCGCCCCCTCCGCCCTTTATGTCACCACTGCAGATAGGGTTGACTTTAGCTCTACCTAGTATTATAAAATTTATTTAATTTTTTACATAAAATCCACAAAGGAAAATAATTTTCCTCAGGGGAGGAGTGAACATATGTCTTGAGAGACCCAATGCTATAAGAGGGAGGAAACAAACGTGAAACAAAGTGAATATATGTCTTGAAGAGACCCCATATTATAATAGGATGGCAAACCGTTCCACAGGCGAGCTGGCGAACTCAAGGGCGAGTCGTAGAAACGACCCGTCCTCATGCAATAAATGTCAACCGTGTACGTATGTTGGGCACATGTTTGGCGTGTTTTCCGAATATGCACCAATGTCGAAGGGATCAACGACGCTATTTTCTTGGAGCACCTTCCATTGTAATACTGGTAAAACATGGACAGCATACACCTACCTGCGCCTGTGCTCTAAAGATTGTTAAGATAGGAGAATTTATCAAACGGACCGCCCGTTTCCACACAGAGTCAAAGGTTTTTTAAAGGAATTTTGGGGCTCCAGACCAGAAGTGGCTGCCAAATCCAACAGTGGGGCGCACTTGCGATTTGTACAGGGTTAGTAGTTGTTTACTATCTGCAGTATCTCCGGGCCCTGTACAATACGCCCAGCTTCTGAGAGGCTAACTCGACTCTGGCTTTGATGGAAGCCCTATGCCTGAGCTGGTCACTTAAAGTTACACCAAGCATATCAATGGAAGGCATGTCGGGGAGTATGTTTTGTTTTTCATAAAGAATTCTTGTCTCAAATACCAAGATTTTAACAAATTCTAGCCATGTATGTGGACAGAGCGGAATTAATGCACATTTTTAGTGATACATTATTAATAATGTTGATGTTTAATTTACAATGACGGGTCATTGACTAATGTAAAAATATGTTTTTGTGGTGAATAGAGCAGAGAAGGTGGATGTTATTTATTTAGTAGCTAGTGCAATAGTTATAAGCTGATGGATTTAAATATGGTAAATTATGCGAATGTACTTATAATATAAATGTTACTAAAAAATAATATTGTACAATATTATTTCATAGCTTTTCTTGAACATGTTATGCACTTGAGAAAATCGCATAATAATTTTATTTCATAATTTTCACTGATAACTGACCCTTTTGGTGTTTTCAATGTGAGAATAAGAAGGTGTGTCTTGTGTAGGTGGAATTAAATTGCCATTTTGCTCTATTTAAAGCACAGAAATGGGGTGATTTATGTGGTTTGCCACACCTGTGGTTTCAGGGGAATTCAATATTAAATATGTATACACATTTCTTTCAAACGTTAATAGTTTTTAGATCTAATATTTATGTAAATAATGAAGAAACTATTACAATTGAGTTTAACAATTTGAAAACTTATTTGGCCTAATTTTAGTTACAAAGATCAACCTAGATTATTCATCTATTATTCAAGTGAAAAATAAACAGATGGCACAAAATTGGTTGTATTAATTCCTCTGCCATGATTTTAAATGCTAATATTAGTATACAAGATACTAACGATGGTTAAAATAGCTTATTTCAGGTTAGTCTGCCACATCCTAGTTGTGCAAGATTAATGTTTACGTCCAAGTAAATTGGAGTAACAAGCACGCTTACCCAGGCATTGCTTACGATGTGGATATCCAAAATAAATATGCGATATCCAATAACTCGACAACTGTAATGATAAAAAATATTTACCGCTAAAAACTTCACTTCAAAGCATAAAAAATAAATAACAACACGGGACAGCAGAAACGAGCTATTTAAAAACGTCAATGTCAGGGAAATAACAAATTATTTATCCTATATAAAAAAGAGCAACAGAATATTTTCACAAACTCAAACCTTCAGTTTACGTCAGATTCTATTTTGTTCCTACGCATGTCACGCCCATTCAAAATCAAGGACTTGTTTTACTAGTATTAGCGGCCATTATGTCATAATTTGACCATTCATTTTTGTAACCAATCAAAAACTTCATGTCCATATCCATCCGCTGTAGGGATGGGATCATGATGGGATCTGCCAAGTACTTACTTACTGGCAAATCGAAACATTTTTCCTCATTATTATTTTCAATCACTTGTTAAAAATATTATTTTTTTCTAAATCTCCTGTGTGTAAAGAAAAATAAATTCCAAGGATTTTGTTGGAACCAGATAGGAACTGTATATTATAATAAAGAGATAAATAAACTACATACTCTAGTATTGTCTACTAGAGTATGTAGTTTATTTATGTTTCTACTTTGTTATAAGTACCTAATCATTTTTTCCCTGTTCAATTATTATTTGACAGACGTTTCGAATGTTAAATAAAATACTCCAATACCTGGCTGAATAAAAATATTTGAACAGCCATAATTTCATGGAAATCAAAAGTCAAACGGCGGCAATTCAAAAAAAGATAAATCCCACTATTTTTTTAAATATTTTTTTTACAATAGCTCCACGCAGGAGACCCTGAAGAAAATAATTCCCAACAGAGCCTGTATCATCTCTGGGGTTGCTGTGTGGAGGGTTATTTTTAGGAAAGGAAGGAGAGGATATTCTGGGAAGGAAAAATGTATAAGGGTGGGTAGGAATCTGGGGTCAGTGTGTCCAGGAGTGACGGACGAATGAAGTCGAAAGGTCTCCCTCAACCAGTCTCTCCCGATCTGACATGCCACGCAATTGGTGGGCAGACGCATCCCCCGCCAAGACTCCGTCAAACCTCACCCAATGAACCCGGGCTTCCCTGCTAAGTCCCCAAACGTAGGGAAACACTTGGGGTGACCTATGGCAGAGGTGTTGGTTATCCAATAAATGGTAAATGTAGATAGCTACCGCATAAAGCTTCTCGAAAAAGGAAAATTCTTGTTGCCTTTATTGATTCATCATTTTGAATTATTATTAATCACCATTTAATAATTTTTGTAAGATGGACTCTCAAGCAATGACTTTTTTTCATGCATACAACAGTATTCCAATTACATCCGACTAGTATAGTAACAGGGGGACGGTATGTCTGATCGACAATCCGTAGTTAACAGAACGATTGCCATCTCAAAGAGGGTTCAGCATTTTAGTTGCAAGATCAACTTTTATTAAAGAACATACTTTGATGAAAGAACTCGTCAATATGCCTTCAAGTATCGAGTTGATCAACTAAAATTGAAACGTTTGAACCCTCTATAAAGCGCAGACGCAATGTGCTGTAATTCGTTCTAAGGGTATTTTCATAAAGACTGCTCTAAGAAACTCGGCGGATATTGACATGGCGGACACCGGTTCACATTTGATGTTGGCTTCACGAAAACGTTTTTCACTTCGTTTCTTCGACCATTTTTATGAAAGTCGGCTAGTAGATATGTGGAACAAGCTACGAGCTACGAGCATCTATTCTTCTTCTTTGATATAAACCGGGTCTTGAAGAGACCCGTTTTAGTAAATCACTTCATATAGCCAAAGCCCCTACCTTAACCCCTTCCGACCGGATGGCGATATAGTTCTCATGTCTTTACACTGAAAATATGTTCCACTTAACATATTTTTAAAAACGTTGATTGATGATGAAACTATATGTTTACACGTGAAACGATTAACAAATGTTACGTAATGTAAGTTTCTTTCAAATCGGTAGATTACACTTCTCAAAAAGTTAATGTTTTCATTCGGCTTTATAAAACACATGTGACACACTGTCTACCGCCATTGTTTCGAATCTGTCGCCCATAAGAAAAAGATTTTTATAAATATTATTTTCTTCAAAATTCAGGATGATAAAAACGAGAGAATATTGTTTTTTTTGTTGTTTGGTTTTGTTTATTTACCTAAAATCCCCAAATAATTCCCGGGGAGGCGGTACCCACACCCGCCTCCTAAGTTTGGTGACCAGATCTGCATGGCCATGTAATTCCCCACCTTTCTCTTCCTCATTTCTTTCCCCACCCCTCAACCTTCAGCCTCACAAAACACCCCATGTAGCCTCGCTGGGTTACGGTGATCCAATAAATGGTTCCCGGGGCGGTGTAACCATATCCGCTTCCAAAATTGGTTGAGTCTGTTCTTAAAAAGGGGTTTTTTCGCTTACAGCACTTTTTTGTTGCAATGTATAATGCCACTCATTTACTTCCAAATAAAAATTTTCTTTGAAATATTTTATTATTATTATTTTTTTTTTTTAAGAAAGACAAACATTCCCGGGTTACGAACAACCCAACAATATTTGAAAATCTCCTACTACCACCACGCTAAGCGGAAGATGTTGCATGTGTTGTGATGGAGGACTTAGCCAGCCGAGGTATCGAACACGGAACGCCTGGGTGGGACCCAAACGCGATGCCCACTCAACCACTGACCGGTCATTATATCATTATACCTATTTATGATATGTATTTTAATTTGGGAGGCGGATATGGGTACCGCTGCCCTGGGAACCATTAGTTGGATAACTGACACCTCTGCCATAGATCACCCCAAGTGGTTCGCTACATTTGGTGACCTAACAGGGATGCTAGGGTTCATGGGGTGAGGATTGTCTTGATCTTGGCCGTGGATACATTTGCCCACCCACTGTATGGCAGGGTTTGGAGAGACTGGTTGAGAGAGACTTTTTTTACCTAATCAGCAGGACTCTCTCAATCCATTGCTTTGCGCCACAGTCAAACATCCATCACTTCTGATGACCCCCAGATTCCTACCCACCTCTCATACCTTTTTCCATGAGCATGAGGTATTTTCGTCTAAAAACACGTTCTCGGATTTATTTTTTAATGATTTTAATTTAACTACAATTAAAATTCTGAAAAGTGTCTTTACTAGATTTTACTGTATGGTTATATGATTTGTAGTTTGTGTCGTGTATTACAATATTTTGTTTGAAAATTTAACAAATCTGTCAACGACCAACGGTATAACCTTACTATATTATAAATGAACATGGTTTTTCAAAATTTGAAAAATAACCATACCAGACGGCCGTCCATGGTCTAGTGGCAAGGCTCTTGACTCCCGATCGGAAGGTCGCGGGTTCGAACCCGGCGTGCGAAAATAAATTTTATTTAATTAATTTGTGTTCTTTCACAATTAATTAATAAAAATAATATATACTATATTTGCGGCACGTTCCAGAGTGGAAGATACTCTCAGTATCGCTCTGGTGTAAGACCACCATTCAGAATTGAAACGTTGCTTAATAATGGCTTTAGCCGTGTTTAGTGACTAGATCTGAATAGCCAGGTACTTCCTTAACTTCCTCTTCCCCATCTCCTTCACTTCCCCACTTACCTACAGCCTCACAACATACTCCAATTGGGAGATGTCATAGTCTCACTGGCTCCAGACGGGAGCAGTTAAGACTCTTGTGAGGTATTCTCTATAAAAAAAAAGATAAAATAACAATCTTTCGAAATCAATTTATGTTTTTTGTAATATAGAGTCAATAAGTTAAGAATTTGATTTAAAAATTACAAATTTCCGGTATTCTCTGGTAATACCCTCTGAATACCGCACAAGAATTCCAAACTGTGACACTATAAAATCCCCAAATTGAGTGCGTTATAAGACTGAAAAGAATTGGATGAAAATGAGATGTGTAATTTCAAGTAATGTTTCCATTCTGAATTGTAATCTTTCGGGCGCTACTCACATATTTACTACCCTGAAATGTGTTGTGAATATTCATTATAATATACAATATGAATGTCTTCATGTTAATGTTAAAATATAAAATTGTTGAAACATTCGCAAAATTCAAGAAAGCGAAATAAGTTTAACAAAAATCAATATTAAATTAGTTACGTCACAGTTAAATTAGTTATTTTTAAATGACCTATAATAGCTCCATATCCAATACCGTATATAAAAACCCCAAAGATAACATAGGCCCCCAGCGAAACTATTTTACTCGAGGCCTCCTGTGTTGAGCTAATTCAAAGAAAACCTTTCTTTTACAAAAATATTATGTCACATTTACTCATTACGGCTTGAGGGGTTATGCAGGTACCTACATGCAGATGTAGAATGCTCTGTCACCAGATCAACAACTGGCAACCGGATGAGAGATCATTTCATTCAAATGTCCTCAATTATCCTTGATTTAAAAATGTAAATAAGTGGGTCAAATTTGATATGGGCCATGATTATAGGAAGCGTTTAACTGGGATAAATAGCTCCAGTCATACACTTTAACTTCTACTCCACTCCTATTCTTTCTATTTCCAAGTACAGAATAATCAATATTCAATTTTTATAAGAACAACTCCCTTTTTATAACTTTTGAAGATTATTCCCATCAATATCATACACCATTGAAGAAGAAGATAACATTAATAATAACTGGGACTCAAACCCAGAGCGCCTCTCTATAAAAATATTAAAATATTTATAAAAATTGTATATTCACTAAGAAGGTACGTTTTTAGATTTTCACGGCCAAAAGCATTTTCGTTGTTTGTTTTTGGGGTGTTATGCCGTGTTGTGCTACCTCCTTCTTTAGCCGACGTTTCGGATAGCGTTGCAGTGTCCATCATCAGGGCAGATCCGTCGTCTGCAACGCTGTCCGAAACGTCGGCTAAAGAAGGAGGTAGCACAACACGGCATAACACCCCAAAAACAAACAACGAAAAATTCACTAAGAATTTTACAAAAACGTATTCGTAATAGGTTCCATATAAATAAAATCGGATATATTTTCCGGAGACCCTATCTACGTAAAAAACCAGTGCGTATAATTCTTGTTTCCAATGAAAAAGATAGCTGCCGATAATACGGAAAAAAAAATTACTCGAATTTGTAATTTTTTAATTGTTAATTCTGAAATTTGAAATATGAGATTGACAAATATGACATTTAAATAATTGTTGGCAATAGCCTAATTGGTAGAGTCCCAGTAAGACGAGAGTTTCTGGGTTCGAGTCCCAGTTGCAACCGTTATCTTTTATTTTTCTGTGTTGTGTTATTTTTCATATTTCAGATTATTAGTGTTATCTTCTTCTTCAATAATTGAACATATTATATTTCACCGGAATCATTTTAAAGTAAAACTCCCACCATGCATTTTAACATATCTCTGAGTGATGCTTCAGATATTATATAAATAAATAATCAATAAATGAACATAAGTACTTATTACAGATTTATTTTTATTTTTAACTTAATGAGTAAAACCGAAAATTGTAATATTTAATCACTGAAGACAATATTAGTGACTCTCAAACAAAAATTTGATGCAGAAAAATCAGAAAAAGATTAGGTCGCAACTAGGAATTGAACCCAGGACCTTAGCCTTGCGGGGTGATGTTCTACCACTGAGGTAACGAGATCTTATCATATTTAACTTTATCATACTTCGACTAAGAACTATTAACATAAGAAAATGAAGATGAGTTTGGTGGTTCCTGGTCGAAGTACACGTAGAATAATGTTATTCTAAAATACGATCATTTTATTTGTAAAAACGGGACTGAAATTCTTACAAACAAATTAACAGTGTTTCAATGTATATTGTCGGGAAAATTTAAGAAAAATAATGTATTATTCTTTCATGTTCCCGCCAATAAACATTGAAACCTGGTTAATTTAAAATTTAAATAAGACCGAAGGGGATAGGGTCCCATTAGCTCATTGGTAGAGCAGTGCACTGGCAAGGCTAGTTCTGGGTTAAATTCTTTTTCGATTTTTCTGTTTCAAATTTTGGATTGAGAGTTGCTAATATGTATTGCCTTCAGTAATTACTTATGATAAATTTAACTTGAATCCCTTTAAAGCGAAGCTTCAATCATGAATTTTAACTTCTACTTCAATACTCTTCTTTTTTAACTCGGAATGATGCTTCAGGCCCCCTACACAGTCAACCAATAAGGATTGACAGGATAACTTTCGGTAACTTCTCATCGTTCCCTAGGACAACTGTAGATCGCTAACAAGCAAACAACAATTGACGTCAACTATTAAGGACACTAACGCCATCCGCTCACTGAGGCAACTGAAAACTGTCAACTGGCAACTGTCTTTGTATGACAATGTGATGGCCCGCACACTACACAATCACTCAAAGACCCGTTGTCAATGGTAACGCAAGCGGTGACTCGTGACTTGCACTGCTGATTGCCGTGGCCGGCCGTTGCTAGTTGCCAACTGTCAGCTGATTGTTCTTCGTCTATGGTTAAACTAGATTTTTGACCAATCAAGACATAGAAACCAGCCTGTTTTAGTTTGGTTTCAGTTGCCTCGTCAGCGGAGTGCCTTAGTCACTGCGAACTGCTACTATTCGTTGGCGATCTGCAGTGATGCTAGGGAAAGATGAGAAGTTACCGAAAGTTTTCCTATCAATCCTTATTGATCGACTGTGATAGGGTATATAAATAAATAATCAATAGTTGTACGTAAATAATGAATTTTAGATTGCATTAATAAATTTTCAATATACATATTTTGTATTCTGATGAAGAAACCTTTAGTTCTGAAGTACGTATGTAGATATTTTTTAGTTGTATAAATAAAGTTTCATTTAATGATAGATTCACTGGAATCCTTTTAAAGGAGAGCTACAGTTAGAAAGTGGCTTCAAATAGATAAATACGTAATCAATAATTGAACATGAGTAATTATTGTGGTTTTCACTGGAATGCTTGTAAAGTAAATGGCTTTCAAAGGATGAACTTTGAGTGTTCAGATAAACGATTTTTATATTCATAAGGAGAAGTGCAACGGTTCTGATGCATTTATAATATTATTATGTTTTAAATAAATCATTTAGGTTTTCACTAAATCGTTTTCAAGAAAGGGATGATTAGAGATGTAGAGAGGATGAACAAAGATAGGAGTGTAATTAATCAAGAGTCAAAAATAAAAAAAAAAGAGAAAAGCAAGAATATGTATGAGACAATGTGTTAATGTGAATGAAGCAAGTAGTTTTTATGTGAATAACTCACAAGAGTCCCAACTGCTCCCTTCTGGAGCTTGGGGTATGTTGTGAGGCTGAAGGTAGTAAGTAGGGGTAAGAGATGAATAATAGGAAGGTGAGGAAGTACCTGGCTATTCATATCTGACCACCAAATACAGCTTAGGCCATTTCAAGCAATGTTTTAATTTTGAAAGGTAGTCTTACACCATGGCGACATTGAGAGAATCTTCCACTCTGGAATGTGCCGCAAATATACTATATATTATTTTAAATGAGTAAATTGTGAAATAACACAAATCAATCAAATAAAATTTACTTGCACATGTCGGGATTCAAACCCGCAACCTGCGGATTGATAGTAGAGAGCCTTACCCCACGCAGTGTGTTTCCAAGACAGAGTTGTGTGGAATGATCAAAACTCTGCTTTCCCTTGCGGAAAAAGGAATGAAAGTTAGTTAGATTTTCACTGAAAATGGAAAATTTAAAATATCAGTGGCTAGTAAATTATGTTTTTATTATTATTTACACTGAGTTCCAACTTTCTGTAACCAATGTTGCAAGGCTGATGAAACAGGGAACAGAGAAAGGAGAAAGTAAAGGGGAAGGTTATGGGACCCGGTTAGTCGGAACTGGTTACTAAATATAACTAGAGACAATTCAAGCAACATTTGTAATTTTAGAATGGTGTTTTTCCAAATGCTGTAACTGAAACTATTTATTTATTTATTTGAAATACATAGGTACATATATTTACAAAAGAAAATCAAGGGTCTTAAAAACTAATTACAATAAAATAGTTTGACATATTTATCCCCAGATTCCTACCCACCCCTCAAACCTTTTTCCTTCCCAGGACTTCCACTCCTTCCTTTCCCCTAAAAAACCCATCTCACAGCAACTTCAAAGATGACATGGGCCCTGAGGGAATTTTTCTCTCAGGGCCTCCTGCGTGGATCTAATGTAAAAAAAAGGTAACATAAATTATATGTTAAGTAAAAATAGATAATCTGCCAATATCCTCCAAATCAACAATAATATTAATAAACACAAGCACTAACTATAATATTTTATGAAAACTTCAACAGTTGTTTTATTTCAAAATTAGAGATGGCAGCACATCCGCTTATATCTGGTAAATGGAGCGATTGTGTACGACAGATCTTAGCATATTAATATAATAAATGTTTAAAATTGGTATTCACAATAGTTTATGAAATAGTTGGCACATACGGCGTTTGATGTCAAGTTTATTTGATTGATTTGTAACCTAAACAAGGCTTTAAAAGTTTTTTTTTTCTTTCTGGACAATAGATCTCGAGTCAGCAAAATTTAATAAAAAATCAAAGATTTCATAGTCATAAGTTTTTGATCAGTGTCACCATTAATAATAAATGTTGAGTCAATTATTTTGTTCAATTCTAGGAAGTTGCTTACAATAGTTTTCTCACTCCAAAATATATTTTGCTTAATCTTAAACTATAGGGTGAGTAAAAAGTAAAAAGATCTTTTTTTATCAAAAAATGTACAGGTATATTATATATTTTGTAGTTTTAATTTGTGAGGCGGGTATGGATATGGATGTTTAATGATACAACATCATTGGATTCACTTTTTTATTTAAATGATATTTTTACATTTGATAATCAAGTTAATTATCAGGAACTATTCAGAAGGATAAATTTGTAGATAATAAAACACAACCAACCAAGGAGACGCGCACAACAGAACGGCGTTCCGATCGTTGTCTTTTGTTATATTAGCTGTCGCTAGGTTACTGATCCAGTGTTTTAAATTATAAATGTTTTTGGTTGTTCAGTGCAATCTACACACTTCCCCTCCAGTTGTTAAACGATATAAGGGCAAAATTGACCATGCTTTGTAGGGCTCATTACACAAACATGTCGCTTAATATTTTGTGGCCCAACCATATATATGAAAATAATAAAAATTTCTAAATTAAAAACTCAAATAGTTGTAAAACATGAATACAGAACTATAAGTATGGTATCTTCAAATATCTATATGGTAAACAAAAGTAGTATTTTTTAACTTAAGTTTAAAAAATTATGTCTAGGAGAATGCTTCGACTAGATTTATTTATGTATCTATATTTTAAAAACAAATGGTTTCATCTACAAACATTTCGTTTGAAACAAGTGTTCAAAGTAACTGTGACTATGACACAATATTTTATATCTAATAATAATTGGATTCAATAAAACTTATATATTAGTATTTCTTAAAAATAAGGTACATGTTTATGAGACGCTATAAATTTTACAAAGCGTTTGATAATAATTTTTTTTTTTTTTTTTAAAACTGTTTACTGGAGTGCGTTATTGATGAACTCAACATATTTATTGAGTTTTTTGTAATTACAGTAAATTAGACTGGGTAGTGTATCATCCAGAGTAGACATATTTGTTTTCATTAAAACTTATCGCTGTTATTTAAATAAATAAATATAATACATTTTATTATTTTTAAACATTCACACGTCTACGTAAACACTTGAAAAGAATTATTACATAATATAAATAAGAAATTTCAACGACATGTTCAATCAGATGTGATTGCCATTATACATCTGAATGATCATGGTTAAAATAACTAAAAGTAAACATATTTTCACAGTAGGTATATGATTTAAAAACTTATTTTTTAGTTTAGATACAAAGTTTGTTTAGTAACATTAATATATCTCTGAGATTTTTTATTTATTTTTTTTTTTTTTTTTTTGTATGATTTAGAGAAGATAATTATAATCGTAAAAAATAATAATACCTTTTTAGGTTTTGAATTGTCCCAATCTGTCTGGAAAATGAACTTTTCGACCAGATCTTGTGGTTCTGGTAATTTCGGGAAGTGGTTTAGGTACAATTGTAGAAATTGGAACATTTTTTTCTACAGGAACAAAAGCAGGCTTTAGACGGTCTATCGTGACGCGTTTTGGTTTTCCTTTTACGGTAATAACGAATGTTTTCTCATCACGTTCTTCAACTTTGTATGGACCTTCATATGGATTTTGGAGTGGTTTTCTTCCACCATCGGTTCTGAGAAACACATGTGTAGTAGTAGGTAGATCCTTATGAATGAAGAATTTTCCTGTACCATGGATACTGGCCGGAGTTGATTTGATATCTTCAAACTTTTTTTGGAGACGTCCGACGTATGTATCGGGTTCTTCTCGAGGAGTTGCTGTGAAGAAATCGCAAGGTAATTTTAGAGTTCTACCGTAAGTTAATTCAGCTGGTGAGCATTTTAGATCTTCACGCACTGTCGCTCTCAGGCCTAGTAAAACGGAAACAGAACGGCGTTCCGATCGTTGTCTTTTGTTATATTAGCTGTCGCTAGGTTACTGATCCAGTGTTTTAAATTATAAATGTTTTTGGTTGTTCAGTGCAATCTACACATGTATAACTATTTATTGGATAATCAACACCCCTGCCATAGGTCACCTTAAGTGTTCATGGGGTGAGGTCTCTAACTAGGTCTTGGCAGCAGAAGCGTCTGTCCACCAACGACGTGATAGGATCGAAGAGACTGGTTAAGGGACCTTTTGACCTCTCCAAGGGCTTTCTCGGAACATCACCTTGCACAGTAGTGGGAGGGATGGATTCATTCGTCCGTCACTCCTGGACACACTGACCCCCAGATTCCTACCAACCCTTCACACCTTTTCCTTTACAGAACTTCCTCTCCTTACTTTTCCTATAAAAAACCATCCACACAGCCTCCCCAAGGATGATATAGACACTGAAGTAAATTATTTTCTTCAGGGCCTCTTGTGTGGAACTAATGTAATTTTTTTTATAATTAAATGAAACAATATAACTTAGTTACAACCACTGATTTATTTAGTTACACGCTGACCGGTTTCGGAACAACCGTTCCTTCCTCGAGGCAAACATAATTTTTTTAATTATTTCAATATTATTAAGGTATTTGAAAACAATCAAGGTACACAACACTCAGACTTAAAAGATAAAAAAAAAATACTCATATAATAATATAACATATCGGCGGAGTGTTCACAATACGTTACAACAAAAAATAAACGTTTAGTTTAGTACCTATAACAGTTCTAAATTAACAATCAGCTACTCTTAGAATCCACAACAATGCACTCCATTTAGTATTATAATGTGGAAACTAGTTAATAATTATATTTATAGATTTTTATTGGTGGAACGTGTCTGTAAAAATATATTTATGCTCACAATATTTTAACTCTCAATTTGAAGCAATTTATGAATTAAAGTACATTTAAAAAAACAATAACTGTTGAAAGAATGAGCAATTTACACATACTTTTTTTAATGTTAAACACACAACATAATTTTTATTAAAAAAATATACAACAGTATTCCACTTTCAGATGTAAACTCATAATCATGAGCATGTTTTACAAAACAAATTATTTTATGGGCAGCAATTATAAATTTATGTTGGTATTTTTGTTTAAAGGGAAACGAATTGCTGATATTTGGATGCAAAATAAAGTGGATAAACCACTACCCCACACAGGTCTTATTTGTGAATAAATTTCACATTAAATTTCATTTATCCAACACCCATACCAGGGAATATAAATAAAATAAGTATTTTATTAAATGGGAAACTTGTAACCCATGGAATAAAAACCTTGTGGTTAAAACATTTAACTACATAGATTTGAACCTTAACTCTGTCTTTATAAAATACTATCAACAATTAAACAATACTTATAAGACTAAAATTATTAACTCATACAATACATAGGTACAATATTTATCATTTATCTTTATTAATTCTATTACAATTAGTGATGTGCTATGCCTGTCTCACTAGGAACTCCTGCATTGAGAGCAGGCGCAATTTATAACAGAAATACAAATAAGAACACAATATTCAGTTTAAAATAAAAGACAATCAGCATTTTACCATTGGAAATGCATATTTATAATTCGGTTTTGATAAAATCTTTGATGTATTTTATTCTTCAACGCTATTCGAACCTGTAACCTTTGGAATCAATATCAAATGGTTACCACACAACAAACGTTGGTATTTAAATCAGTGCATTGATGCTTATTTAAGGATAAGATTGGTGATTGACAAATCAAAACCAATCCTTGCTTGTTAGAGTGACTGTCCAGGGTTTGAATGAATGTTTTTATTTATTAATTGAAGGCATATGTTGGTTGCAGTACTCCTGTAATGCCGATGCCATAGTAAGGTGGCGAGTCTTGTGAGCTTGTAAGGCTATTAATCATGTCTGGCTTGTAATCGGATCAACACAAGTTTTACACATATCGGTGAAGTGTTCCTATTAGACTTATTTATTTTGAACCCTAACTTGACAATGAGTTGTGTTAGCGATTATTTGTGTGGCTACTTGTTGATAATGCTCTTCACAATAGGTAAGATTGATTTTAAATTGGATTTTATTAAAAATGAAAAAGTTAAATAAAAATTAAATAAATAATTCACAAAAAATTTTCATGTTTGTATGGTGACAAATATTTTTAATGAGTTATAAATATTACAAACATTGTTATTTGTAACAAAAATATTCTTAAAATTTGACAATACATCACATCATAATTATTTATAAAGTAACTTGAAAGTGTGCTAACGTTACAATGAAGTATCATATAATAATTCTCTCTTGTTTCTTAACATTTTCAATGTTGTTATTTGTATTGTTTTATTATAAAGTGCACTTTAAAACAGTTGGTGTCCAAAGTTGATTGCATGTGTTGCATTTCTAATTATTTGAATACTTTCAGTGATAATTATATTGAACAAATAACGTTTTAGGAAAGAGTGATAACAACAGTCTCGGGCACTCGCTGCATTGGTTTTATCCTGCCGATGGTAAGATCTTGTTAGAATAAGTGGTGACCCGATAGTTGATCCTCCGACAGTTGGCCAAGTAATTTTTGTGAATTATTTACCATTTTAAATCCAAAAATAAACTTCAATAATAAGTTGGTGTGGATATCGAATGAATTTATTTATTGTGTCAATTCTTTGTACTAATACGCTGATATATATAGTATATGGACCAGTAGTTTTATCCTTGATGCATTTGAATATTATGTTTTATACTTTTGGTATTCGGCGGTGCATCTTCTCTGCACATTCCTTTGGGGACATTTAATTGTATTTTGGGTAAGTGTGTATACCGTATTTTCCCTGAACCGACTGTATTATGCTGGGGGCCAACTGTCAGGGGATCAACTGCTGTGGAATCAGAATATGTGATGAGTTCATAATCGAAGAAGTATAAAATGCTTTTTAGCTAATACAGTATTAAATACATGAATGGCAATGTTTAGTACTTTTTAGTAATTACTTTGTAGGTAGTTTCAAATTATATGTTATGAAAAAAAACCAGTTATTTTTGTTATTTATTTTTGGGGTGTTATGCCATGTTACGCTATCTCCTTCTTTAGCCAACGTTTCGGACAACGTTACAGTGTCCATCATCAGGGCAGATGTGTTATTGTTAGTGGTAAAGTGTATGCGAAACGTTGGCTAAAGAAGGAGATAGCGTAACACGGCATAACACCCCAAAAATAAATAACAAAAATACTTTTGGCCGTGAGAATCTAAAAGCATACCAGTTCAGTTATGTACAATAACTGCTGTATATTTCACTACCCATATTTAATATAAAAAGGCGTTAATAATAAATAAATAAATAATATGGCAAATAATGTAAGGTCCTGAATTCGGAGGAAAGCTTAGTTCATAAAAAAATAACACTTGGTTTCAACTTAATTACAACAAGAAACAACTATTTATATCAGGGGAGGTGGTAAACTATCCATTAACCCCTCAGGCCTCGGGCATATTCTGTCAGAAGATCAGAATATTTCCACTTTGCAATAAAATCCAAATAAATGGAATATTTCTGAATGTATCCAAAAACCAAAATCTTTTAAAAATGGCCCACCATTTTTTAAAATTTAACTAAAACAACACATAATGAAATAATAAAAACCACACGTTTTTATTAGTCAAAAGCAATGTTTTTATGTATTTCTCACCATGATAGTAAGGGAGACGGCCCCCATGGTCGAGGGGTAAGGCTCGCAACTCCCAATCCGAAGGTCGCGGGTTCGAGCGTGCGCAAATAAATTTTATTTGATTAATTTGTGCTGTTTCACAGTTAATTAATTAAAAAATAATACATCGTATATTTGCATCACGTTCCACAGTGGAAGATATGTATCGCCCTGAATAGACCACCATTCAGAATTGAAGCGTTGCTTTAAATGGCTTTAGCTATGTTTAGTGACCAAATCTAAATACGTACCTCCCCACTTTCCTCTTCCCCATTTATTTCCCCACCTCGCTACCTTCAGCCTCACAACCAATTTTTTTTCTCAATTAAAGTTATATTTGAAGTTTAGGAAATGTAAATTATTTAAATAACCCAAACTAAGAACTTAATAACATATTTTAAGTATGTTTAGCCATCTCCCCCAACTGAAATAATTGTTTCCAGGAGTAATAAAGTTGAGATTGGTGCATCGTAATTCGGCAACCTTACCCAACTTTAAAATATATTCACACATTATATGTTTCAAATACTGCCCTGTTGAAACTTGGGTAAGCGAACCCATTAGGTGATAAATGTTACAATAAAATCAGTTCTGTAGAAATAATTTTAATAGTCATCATAAAATAGTGCACTTCCTCAAATTGATAAAGTACGTACTTTGTCTAGTTTGCAAACAATCATAATCGAAGTTAGACACTGCTGTATTTGTTTGTTTACTTACCATTATCATATTGTTTCATGTGCATTATGTGTTATCATATTTCAACGGCAAAATATTGTTACCACATAAAAATTACGGGATATGCAGATATAAAGTAGAGGCGCCACTGGTCGTTGTGACCAGAGCCGACAGCTGGGAGCAAGATTCTTTTTACAAGGCCGTGGGGAACTAAACACACTATGGATAATTAAGGAAATCAATTAAAAAAACGATAATAATGAAGAACAATAGATTTAGAATTTGTATATAAAAATGCAAAAATCAGTCATTTTAAATACATGTAGGATTACGAAAGATTTTTTAAATATTTATATTGAGGGATCAGTAGGATTTAACGGTCAAATTAGGAATTCTACCGAGCCGAACCCTCTGATATGAAAATATCTGGAGTCGGTGAATTATTTTCCCATTTAATAGTCTGGTAGGTTAACATGTTGTTCTTGTATTGTTTTGTATTAATTATACTTATATAATACACTTGCATAGCGTGGATTTACTAGATGATCATTTTTATGGAAAAGTGTGTGAAATTTCCTATGGGGAAAACTAAACCCGGACCTAAAAGTCTGGTGCATTAAAAAAAATGTATATTTCAAAAATAAAATGATTTTGAAAATCAAATATTTAAAATTTCACCAAGAAGTATCAAAATTCTGCTGGTGACGCACTATGAGCAACGCAAAATCGTGTGATTTTGGCTTGAAAATTAGATAGCTCAGAGGTATTTTAGATGCTTTAATTAAATACTGCGAGTAGAACACATAATTTGTGCCTTTGCCTTTGAAATAATGGAGTATTTTTTTATTAATCTTTTTATATGAAAAAAAATTTGGTTTCAGGTCTATAAAAACTGCTTTAAAGTTGAAAATCTCCTACTTACGAACCCCTTTTCGGTAATGGTTTTATTGTTATAAGTGGAAAATTAAATTCTCTAGAAAATTATCATTAACCGCTTGGGCACATAAGCTTGTTTTCACGACAATTTAACGTAGGTAGACATAGGAATGACGTATGCCCCGGACATGAGTTATTAAGCATTTAAATATTTTTGCCTGAGCTTCGCAAAATAAAATAAAACATGCTTTTTGGGGATGTTTTTCGTGAATAAATCAAAACAGATGGCTGGTGTTAAACGGGAATTTAAACATTATCGCTATCCACATAAGTATTGTTACTGGCCTGATCCCGAATTTCACACGACATTAAGCACAACTTAAGGGGTGGGGAAAAAGGGATGGCAGTGGTTTTTCGAAATCTCATATACACAGTGACCTTCTTCTTGTTTTGAATGTCAATTGAGCAAAATTTCATCAATCTAGAAATGAAACTGTAGACTTTTGTAAAAGACCAAAGGCACACCGCCCACCTCAAACACTCTTTATAATAATAATAATTGAATAATTTGTGGAGCGCCGTTTTTGTGAGAAATCACCTCAAGGAATGTATAGTTAGATAGATATAAATAAGTAATAGATTTTTTCTTCTCATTTTACGAGTGAAAAAATTGTAAGATAGTAAATATACTTTGTTTGTTTGAAAATATTTCATTGTTTCGCTCTTCTGAAAAGTGGTTATTTGTCACTTTCATCACCTTGGTTTGGAAAAGTTGAATTATTTGTAATTTGTATCAATGATACAAGTAGGAGTATAAAAGCAAAAACGCCACTCTTCAAAAGTACTGTTTGTTAGATATGAAATTAAACAATTTTTTTAGTACTGTTTGTGGTAAATCACAAAAAACCGATTCAAATAATATTTTTTTTTTACTAATATGCATTTTTCGTGTGATTCTTTTAGTAATAAGTAATAACATATCCTACGTTTTCGTAGATGGTGCGTGTATAGTATTTTTACTTATAAACGCTTTTTACAAGTTATGCTTTGAAATATTAAGAAAAAACTATTATTCGCAGAAGTAACAAGCAATATAAATATTAATAAATAGTTTTGTCAATTAAAAAACTCTAACCATTCAAGAAAGACTAACAAATACAATATTGGATTGAATCACCGATGAAATATTGTATTGTTAGCCTTTCTTGAAAGATTAGAGTTTAGACAAAACTATTTATTAATATTCATATTGCTTGTGTACTTCCGTGAACAGTAATTTGTTCTATTACCAGAGAATACCGGAAATTAGTCCCTTTTAAATCAAATTCTAGACATATTGACTCTTTTTTACAAAAAACAAATTGATTTTGTAAGATTGTTATTTTATCTGGTACATGCAGTTTTAAAATTTTGAAAGACTAAGTGAATTTTTAATATACTAAGGTTATACCGTTGGTCGTTGGTAGATTTGTTCAATTTTTAAAGGATAGATTCTATTAATAACTCAGGTACGGGACATACGTCATTCCTACGTCTACCTACGTTAAATTATCGTGAAAACAAGCTTATGTGTCCAAGCGCTTAAACAACACAAATTTCTCAATACATAATCTAGTCAAAACAGTTAATCAATACATAATCTAGTCAAAACAGTTTTCAGAATTTAATTTTAGTTAAATTAAAATCATTAAAAATAAATCCGAGAACTTGTTTTGCGACCAAAATACCTCAGTTTTTCTATTTATTTAAGGTCTTTCAAACTAAAATATTATAATTTTTTTTACATACTTATTTTGTTTAGACATTATTGAAAAATCAAAAATACTTATGATCAAAAAATACTTAAAGAAGTACACATGTTTTGAGCATTTTTATTGCTTACTTGAATGTAGGTATATATTAAAGCAAGTTTTGAATGAAATAAAACTATATAAAAATTTTAATTTTAAAAATTTGATACGGGGAATAATTGATCTTTCTCATCGGAACCTCCCCGTACAGTTGCAAGCATTTTTAATCTTTTATTCTCAGCCGCTGGTCAATCGCTCTTAAAATTCAAAGCATAACTTGTAAAAAGCGTTAATAAATAAAAATACTATAAGCGCGCCATCTACGAAAATGTAGAATATGAATTCCTTTGACATTCACCTTAACAAGTATAATCCAATTATTGGTCATGTTGAATTTATTTTGAATTCAGGCTTGTGATTAGTTTTTGTGGAGAGTGGTGATTTTGCCCGTTAATGGTGATTTTGCATCTAAACCATATTTTCATTTCGATTTTTCCATGATATGCGGTTGAATTGAAGGATCTCAAAAATCATCTTATAGCTATGGGCATTGCGTGTAGATTGGAATTTGTAACGATATTTCATCATTTTGATGATTGGCGTTTCTGCTTTTATACCTAACTCATCTCATCTAACTAATCTCATCTCATCTCATCTTCTTCCCCTTGTCCTATTCGGGTCGGGGACCCGCTGCATCGACAAGGCTCCTCCATACGTCCCTGTCTTTTGCTGATTGTTCGGCCTCCGTCCATGGCAGACCCATCCTCTCCTAACACAGTTTCTGGAGTCGCCTCACCCAACTGAGTCTGGGGCGGCCCCCTGGACATCTATCCTCTAACCCTGGTTCACAATCATTTAATTTAAATAAAGTTTTTACATTTTGAAGATTTAACCGCTTGGACACATAAGCTTGTTTTCACGATAATTTAACGTAGGTAGACTGACGTATGGCCCGTACCTGAGTTATTAAACATAACATTTCAAACTAATCTTTTCACTGCAATGCCATGCATTTAGATGTTTTGTAAACATTCCAATTAACTGTAATGTCTTTTTGACGGCCTCCGTACTTGAGAGGCAAGTCCTCCACTACGAATCCCCGCTTGTGCAAAAAAATTAAATTTAATTGAATTGTTTTACCAATCAACTGTATTCACTTTCGAGGCTTGTACTGCAAAAATACGCGTTCAAGTTGAATACTATTTCAGATAGTTGGCCGCCCACTTGCAAAGGAAAAAGGCAGTCACCAATAGAAATATATGATTCATCTGTACAAAGATTTAGTGAACCCTCCTGGAAATTAAAGTTGGTGAATTATGATAAAACTATTTCATCTGAAGCCTGGAATGATGGTCACACAGGTAAATAATTATATTTTTTATATTACTTTATTTTATTATTTACTAGCTAAACACTGTTTGTGTTTTAATTATGTTTATTTTAAGTGCTTTTGGACACAAAATATTTTTGGTTTGGCCCTCTGTACACAGTGAAATCAGAAGGTTTTATGACAAATGATCAGACCACAAAGAGCTAGCTGTCAGTCTGAGAAGCATGGATTTTCCAAATTTGTCCCATGCTATTCCCTACCGCTACTACGTCTCCTTTGCAATCTGTCGCTTTGCCCATCCCTCAACTACCATCCCTCCATAACCCCTCCCACTGTACGTCCTTTCCCATGCATCCGCATTCCCTTCCTCTCCCGCATTCCCCTTTCAACTTCCCGACTTACCTCCTCCCGCGTTATATTTTTGACATCTCTGAGTGATTTTCATGCAGTAGAATCTATCTCCCATTATCGTCCTACATTGTGTAGGTACCGCTATTTAACAATAAACATTATTTTTTTAATGGGTATTCTGTGGAATATGTGGGTACTAGTTTCACCCCATAGAATTTTCTAAAGTAAGTAAGCACTTACATATATTTTAACTAGTGTATTTCTTTTAGTTATCTTATCAATAGATAAAGATGATGATATTTATGCTGTTGGCGGAGGATTGGCTGGAAAATACTATCTAAAACAGATCCACTTCCATTGGAAATCTGAGCACAAGCTGAACAGAAATAGGTATAAAATAACATTTAAATAAACAACTCTTTCAATTTATTCAAAATACAGAGCCAATGAGGTTGACTGCTATTTTTTGTTTATTTTGATGAAAATGTATGTTAAACGGTAATAAAAATAGTTCAGTTGTGTAAAATTTACAATGTACAGGGCGTCCGGAGGTACTTCGGGAGGTGATTCTACATGGTAGTATAAGTAAAAAATATAAACAACTTTTTTCAAAATGGGTACTTTTTTGGTAAAAAGATAAAATTTGTCCAGCGTGTGTGGCCAGTACTATTATTTTCCACTGTTATGATACGGGCCAATCTAACGTCACCATAAATGCGCCAGGCAGGCGCATAGCAAATGTATTGAATAAGTTTGTTCCTTACGCTAAGGATTTTTAACATGTATGTCTTTTTGTATGTGAAAAAAAAGATGAAATTTCGGAAAAGTTGTTAACCTTTTTTACTTCTACCATCATGTAGAATCACCTCCCGAAGTTAATGCACTTTACTCCTGGACAACCTCTATACTCGTGACCCAATTCAGTACAAATCATATTCGGCTACTAAATTTGTATTAACTATTATATTTTTTACGCACCAGACTTTTAGGTCCGGGTTTAGAATCTAGTAAATCCACGCTATGCAAGTGTCCTCAATATAAATATTATTATTATTAATTATTATAAGCCTATGATCTTCACCAAGTATGTATTAGTAAAAAATTTAATATTTGTCTCCATTGTCGAATATTTTACTGGAGTTGGGTGTATTATTAATACTCTAGGGTATTTGCTTTAACTATCAAATATATTTTGAAAGCGGAGACAGTTTATAACTCATGGGAATGCAACTTCGTTGTATGTTTTATATAATAAAAAAAAATTTAAAAAAATAGTTCCCGTGAGCACTTATGCCATAGGCCCATTGTGTTATCTCCTATTTCACCTCATTCCTTTAACAGAAACCTGGTCTCTTTTATAAGGTTAACCAGGGTTGTCATTGGATATTTGGCTATGTCTTCTGGTTCTATAATGTTTCTTCTCAGGTAGCTAAGCCTAGTTCCCACCAGGGCAGGACATTGACACCAGAGGTGAATTGGAGTCTCTTCATCTTCTTCACATTTCCTGATCTATTGGTGTTTTCCACTCACAATAGCTTCATATGTCTCCTAAGATGGCAGTGTCCCGTTAGTAGTCCTACCAGTTCCCTCAGTGAGTTTCTGTCCATATCGAGTAGTTACCTGGTCCATCTGGGGTCTGGCTCGTTTATGAGTACTTTGGATTTCCTTATTCCGGATGCCCTCTCCCATTCCTTCCCGTGCTGGGATTTGACCCACCTTTCAATATGTAATTTAGTGTAGCAAGCTGCTACTCCTACGGCCGGCTCAAATCCCGCAAGCGGTGCTTTCGCCACTTTCCTTGCTAGTTCGTCTAGCTCGTTGCCTTCAATACCTTTATGTCCTGGTACCTAGGTTAGGGTTATTTTATTGTAGAAAGTTCTTTAAGAATAGTCCTACATTCTATTACCAGTCCGGAGTCGCATGGAATCGCATCGGTGACTTTTAAGTGTTACTAGGGCGGCTGCTACTATATGCTAATATTTTATAAATCCTTGTTGTGTTTTCAGACTTCCATTAGAAGCTCATTTTGTGCACTCTATCAAAAAAGATGATCACCACAGAGTCAAAAGATCAAATATCAGTTCAGATGATGATATTCATGTCATAGGTGTTCTTTATAAGGTAAAAGGTCTCATTTTAATGTACAACTCCATTTAACCTTTTTTATTACAATATTTACCATCAAACCTTTTTTAAATCATATTCAAATCGTTTTTTTTTTATCGTGAAAAGGGCCAGATTTGAATTTGATCAGTAATCCATAAATGAACCAATCATGTGAATCAGATGTCACAATAGTCAATCTCTCAGTTCTTTGCAATGGTGCTGCAAAGAGGATGATCTATTTGTTTCTACGGATTTATTAATTGTATGAATAACCATGCTCAATTAAATTTACTTATAATAAATTCTGTATCTGAATATATTTTCAGTCAATCAACCATCAATCAAACAAATCAAAAAAGGTTAGATTTGGGCTAGTCTTGATCGGAACCTAATCTTTTGACCACTTTTGACTGTTATGTACATAGACATACGAATATTCATAGATGAGAAAATAAGGGAGAGGGGTAAACACCAACTGTAGAGGGACGCAGAGGGATGAGTTGACTGTAATGATATGTGATTCGTTAATAATTCAATCAGAGAGTATACAGGCATCTTGCATTATAATATCACCATTTAGTTCTTAAAAGTAAAATCTGCTTTTGAATGAATAGACCTTTTTACATGGGAGCGCGAATTGTTCGTCTGGTTTGAACAAACTTGCGTAATCCATATACAGCGAAGAAAGGTTAGCTTGTTTTGAGAGTCGAATAATTTGTTACCGTATTTAGTTAAGACACTTTTACAAATGTTTCATAATTTACTTACCCCAGTAAACAGCAACGTGCACACAACGGGACCGGGAATTTCGGCTGGCAACGCTGCATGTTTCTCGGTGTGATAAAACTGATCATATTATATGATGTGAATAAGCTTAAAATAAAGACAAATAATGCCTACCTATGGAATGTAATACGACAATTGGGTTTATACTCTTTTTCACTTCTATTTCTACACATTTTAATAGCACAAGTTACCATTTTTGCCGTGTTATTTCGTAAAATGTACCGATGAGAGCTCGACGCTAGTCCGCACAAGAATGATGACGTCACATTTTCTAGATTCACGCGAACCTATATGCCAGTCCAGCTGGTTCCATGGAACCCAGAATTAAGGAGGGGGAAATAATACGCTTTTATCATTTAGGGCAGGTCTATACATAATATGTCTATGGTTATGTACCTTTTTCTGATTAATATTATATAAATAATATTAACACACTTTAGGAGGGAGGGGTAGTTCTACCTTTTACAACAGGTCCTACTTGAATACCTGGAAAGGCATTGCTGTCAAATATTTTTTATATGAATATTGTACACCTTGTAAGGGTCAATCTCTTTGTAAGGGTCCCAATATATATGTTTATGTAAAAAAACATATAAATAATTTATTTATATACATATAAATAATTTATATGTATATGTGATACAAGATGGAGAAATCTTCTCATCTCCTTGTCTTTTGTGTGGAATAATATTTTATCAAAAGGAAACATACACTTTGGCACTGGAAACTTGCACATGATTGTACCAAAGTGAAAACCTTTTTTTTTTTTTAAAGTAATAAAATACATACATTTTTCGCATAAAACATCACTAAATGGCTTTGTGTATACCAATACTGACTTTAACTTCTGTTTATGGAGTCCTATTACAAAGTAGGCTATAATTTTGGACAATACTCATTCATGCGTACATATTATTTTCTATGATATATCGATTTACAATAAATTCCATTTTCTCCAGGGGGGTACTTTTTTTCGCCCGCCTAAAGTGTGTTCAGTTGCAGATGATGTTTATTATTTTTCACTGGTTAATTTTCAAAGATAAGATCATAAGCGTTTTTGATTATCTTGTTTTAACATGTTGTGCTTTATTTACTTGTTTAAACTATTAAAAACCATAATGTATATTTTTTATTTCAGTTGGCCATTGATGAAAATAAGGAAATATCGGACGTGATTAAAGCAATTAAAGAAACACCTGCTGTGGGATCTAAAGCAAAAATCACATTCACCCCAAGGTGATTTAATAACCTCATATTTTAATTATACAATTCTTTTATGTAACTTAATAACTCAGGTGCGGGGCATACGTCATTCCTATGTCTACCTACGTTAAATTGTCGTGAAAACAAGCTTATGTGCCCAATCGGTTAAGAAAACTGATTTCCAATTGCATTTTCCTGTTTTAAGAGCCTTACTAATAAACGTGTTTTAAATTTTACACAACTGGCGTATGGTAAATGGTTGTTTATTGGTTGTGTAAAATTTAAAATACATTTTAGTAAGGGGGTAAATGATTTCTTTATAAGTAGGTATCTTAGTGCTTGGTGACCCGACAGTTAACCCCCGACAGTTGGCCCTCAAATGATATTTATTATAAAATTATGATTTTGTGCATTATTTACAAATTTTAAACCTAAAATCTACTTCAGAAATATCTTTAATGACAAGTTGGTATGGATATCAAACGAATTTATTTACTGTGTCGATTTTGCTTTTTTTATACGCTGGTATATACAGTTTATAGACAAGTAATTTTTCCTTGATGCATTTGAATGGAAATTAGTTTTATACTTTTGTAATTCGGCGGTACATCTTTGCACACCCCCTCGGAGACACTTATTTTGTGTAAGTAGTTATTTTGTATTTCCACTAAACCGACCGGTCAGTGGTTGAGTGGGCATCGCGTTTGGGTCCCACCCAGGCGTTCCGTGTTCGAATCCTCGGCTGGCCAAGTCCTCCATCACAACACATGCAACATCTTCCGCTTAGTGTGTTGGTAGACATTTCAAATGTTGTTAAGTTATTCGTAACCCGGGAATGTTTGTCTTTCTTTTAAAAAAAATATATATATATAAGTATGCAAGGGGTCGAAGGATCAAAAACCTAGGTCATACCACCTAATGGATGGGCACTTTTGTAGATCCTACGGTTACGGCTTGGAATTGGCTTAAATTAAACCAAAAACGTACATTCTTTATCACAACAATGCTGCAGCTCTTTCTTACACACTTAAGTACTGTGTAAGAAATAGCTGTTAAAAACACACTGTTGACAAACGACGTACGTCTGCTCCTCACAAAGAAGTGCTATCATTATCATACATCTCCCTCACACTTATTAAGGAAATGAAACACCGCATGCCGTTGCCGTTATCGTGGGAATTATAAAAGCACCCAATGCATTAATTACAAACCCAATATAAACTCTACATTTTGACAAAATTGAATATATTTTCAGATGGTATTTTGTGTACCTTTGTGATTTACATTGTGTATATGGTAGTAGTATCCCTGTTAATGAAAATATATTTTTTCTTTGATCGATTAAAGTCATTTATTTTTTAATCTTTCCAGGGTTCTTTTGCCATGGGATATGACTGAATTTTACCGTTATGAAGGGTCGCTAACAACTCCCCCGTGCTATGAGATTGTTCACTGGACAATATTTCCTAACATGGTTAATTTGTCTCTGGATCAGGTATTTAAAAAAAATAGTTTTATTCTGTATGGATGAATTATTGTTATTATCAAGATTGTCATGATAAAGAAAATCAAATCTTTGAGATTAGCTAAGTCAGATTTAAAAGTTATGAATTAAATTACAAGTGAATACAAATGAAACATGGTGTGTATGTTAAAGCAGAGATTTGTGACTTTCTATTCCAGATAAATTTCAGATCTGAAGGGTGATTCTGTATCTTTTGTGACAGCGTAACGCATTATACATCAATGGCGTAACGCCATTCGGCCGTATATTACACATTTTGACAGTTTTCTTAAAAGAGGTATTCCGTATCGCGCCAATCTAAATACTGCACTTGTGTTAACGCCAGAGATGACAGTACGTTTGACGCGTAATCCTTGTTAAGAGATGTCAGTCCCAGGAAAATTTGCATTCGCGTACAAACATCAAAATTATATCACAAACGGATGAACGATAATTAGACTTACATGTAAGTAGTTTCATAACTAATAAATAGTAATTCGTGTTTTTAAGTAGGTAATTAATCCATTCAACGACAGGCATAGACAAGCCATTAAAAGCCATAAAAAATCACAGAAATTTGACAGCCGATAATGCATGATGGATGCCTTCCGATATTCAATAGATTTTTCCCTTTTGTCTTAATTGTCTGGTAAAGCTCGCTTAACGCAAAAGATAACAAACACGAAAGAGACAGAATCACCCTTCAGAAATTTAGTTTCCAATATTTGATTGTTTTTTATTCTTCTGTTCCTAAAATATCTCCTTGAACATATAAAAGCATTTAAACATAGATAATTTGACCTACAAGAATGTTCTATTCTATAACGATTTGAAAAAATATAAATATAATATTTTTTCAAATCGTTATAGAATAGAACATTCTTAAAATATCAACTTTCAAATTGATCTGTTTTTTAACCGAAGTCAGAGAAAATTTTCTTTACTTTGGGCACATCAGATACGCCCAGAACACACTTCTACTGAGTTATCTCTTCTGCGATTGCAAACAAAACAATGAAGAAAAAGAATAAACAAACAACATGACAAAAATCCATCTATGACTAAACTAAACAACGAAGAAAAAGAACAAATAAATAACATTACTCAACAAATTCATCCATGACAATACAAAACAATTAAGAAAAAGAACAAACAAACAACATTACAAAACAAATTCCTCTATGACAAAACAAAACAATGAAGAAAATGAACAAACAAATCCATCAAGAAGAAGAACAAATAAACAACATAACAAGATAAATCTATTTATCGACCCTTTGGAATAACAAGGTTCCATCTGTCATGGGATAATGGGATCATAACGTAACGTCATAGGATAATGGGATCTATATAAAGCTACTTTAGAGTTTATTATCGCACGACGTTACCCCAACAGATGGAAACTTGTTATTCCAAAAGGTCGCTATGACAAAACAAAACAATGAAGAAAAAGGACAATCAAACAACATGACAAAATGAATTCATCTACGATAAAACAAAACAATGAAGAAAAATAACAAACATACAACATATCTAAACTAACCTGATCTAATCTAACCCAACCTATAATTTAATCACATTCGGTTTTTTCACTGTTCTGTTATAGTGCAACATATACTATATTATTCGTTTTTTATTCCAGTACGATGTAATCAGAGAGACTGAAGGATTTGGTGGGAAGTACACGCATAACTATCGCCATATAATGCCCTTAAATGACCGCGTTGTAAAATTATACAGAACCTCATACAACAATGGGGCATTGTACCCTGTTACTCAATCCGCTAAATGGATTTATACATTAATTTTTGTGATATTCTTTATGTTTTAAAAATGAAAATGTTTAAAAAATGTTGTGATAAATAATGATTTTATATTCTTGAAGTAAAGTCTAGTTTAACTTAATCAATGCGCTGTAGCAATGGCTTTAATTTTTATGTAATAATGTTATGTATACTGTAATACAATTTTTTATTTGCTAATTTATTATGTCTACATTTTTTTATAATCATTTTTCTTTCCCAGCTCACATAGGTCTCATAGAAATCGTTGTGTCTCCCTTACTATCATAGTGAGCAATATGATCTAAACGGTATTGGAAAGAAAATACGACACGCTATATATTCAAATCTAAAAATTAACCCCAAAAATGTACACCTTTTGAAACCAAAGTTTCCGTTCGCAATTTGAAAAAAAATTATGAAACTTTGTAATTTTTAAAATTTTTTTTTACATAAAATGAGATGACAGTAACGTTTACAATTAATTTACCTAATGAAATATGTAAATATATGTTTTTATTTTTTTCATTATCAGTAATTTTAGTTAGAAAAAATGTAAAGTGAGCCATTTTTAATACTTTTTAAAGTTTTCATCAAAAAATTTTATTTAAAAAAAATTACAAGTTCATTTCTAATAATAAAATTTGAAAGCCTATCATTTTCAAAGCTTCATCACCTTTCGAAAACAGTTTTTAGTTTCTGGATATGTTAATAAATATACCATTTATTTGGATTTTATTGCAAAGCGGGAATATTTTTAGCCTCTGACAAAATATGCCAAATTTTTAATATTATAAAATAATTATATTATAAAAGTAATGTAATACGCCCCGACGAAGCTTGAGATAAGCGAAACCTGGTTGGAAGTAATTTGTTAACCTCTTGAAGGTCGGGTGACATTTTGCCATACGATAGCCGTATACCATAGAAAATTAATTACAAAGAATTCCGAGAAGCTACATTTCTGAAATTAAAAGCAACATCTGGAATGATATTGGTGCAAGCGATTCTGACCTTGTCATTGTACAGTTTCTTTATGCACAATGGTTAAAATCGCATTTTAAAAAAAAAAATCCCAGACCCCGGCGTCCGAGCGACAGATTAATTTAAAACATAAAGTTATGTATTACAAAGTGTTTTTTTTTCCGTTTAATATCAAAAAAATTAGACAATAGACTAGATAATTTTGACGCTGGAAAGGAAAAATGTCTGAAGCACCATACAACTGTGATATTTAAGATGAACCTATACAATAAGCTATATTGTTTGTTTGCACTTGTGTTCATAAAATCAAGTTTTCTAGTGTCCCACATATTCTGGGAAATTCTAGAAAACTTGATTTGATGAACGCAAGCACAAACAATCAATACAGCTTATTGTGTAGGTTCATCTTTAATGTCACAGCTATATGGCGCTTGAGCCATTTTTCCTTTCCAATATTGATATAATCCCTGAGGCAGATTCAGTACAGTTTGACACATTTAATTTTGCAGTCAGCGGTATCGCTAGTTTAAAAAAATATTTTATAATAGGCCCAGAGGAAAATAATTTCCCTCAGTTATCTTTGGGGATGCCGTGTGAGGGTTTTTAAAGGAAATTAAATTTTGGGAAGGAAAATGGTATGTGAGGGGTGGGTAGAAATCTGGGAGTCTGTGGGTCCAAGAGTGACGGACATATGAATCCACTCCTCCCAGTGAGGTCGAGAGTCCTGCTGGAGGGACTAAATGTTCTCCCTCAACCAGTCTAATCCGCCGCCATGACCTCGACAAACATCACCTTGTGAACCCCGGGCATCCCTGCTTAGTCAACAAACATGGCAAACCGCTTAGCGTGACCTATGGCAGAGGTGTTGGTTATCCAATAAATGGCCGTACCCAAATTTAATGTGTGTACATTTTTTAGAAACAAAAATTCTTAGGATATGAAAAAATAGTATATCATAAAAAAAAAATCTTATCGTAGATACTTTAAAAAATTGTTTTCCATAAAACTTTGTTTAAAAAAATATTTTTTTATTTATTATGCAGCAGCTGGTGGCTAGCATTAAATCATGTCTTCCAATTGGATATGGCATGACGTTTGGCAAATCAGATGAAGTCTTTTATTGGGAATGATTACTGGCGGCAAATTATCCAATTGCTATCGTCAACAAGGATCCCCTGGGCAAACAATTTTACATACGCTATAATGCCAACAATGTCTCTATGTTCCCAAATATACAATTGGGTACCTATTTAGCCTAAGTGGCAGACATCCTTATTGAGTCCAATGGAAGATTTCAACACATTCAATTCTAAGTCGCGAGGTTGACAATATATTTTTAGGCAAAACAGAGAGCAGACTCGAATGCAGTAGTAATGAGATCTCGAAGGCGTATGTGCAGTGAACCATATATTACCATGTTAAAACTGTGGAGATTCGGATAGAATATAGAAGAAGATTAAGAAAGGGACACTTAGATCTTTTAAAGATATGGAGCGGATGATCGAAGAAAGTAGAATATATTATGCAAAAGTGAATGGTAGAAATGTTCGAGAAAAACATGGCATGAACAAGTGAAACAAATACTTAAGTCCAGTTATGACAAAATAATAAAAGAGTAAGACAATTGACAGTAACAATTTTTGACAACTCCACACCGGAGGCCTTGAGGAAAATAATCTCCCTCAGGGCCTGTCATCTAAGATTCTGTGTGGAGGGTCTTTTTGAGGAGAGGAAGGAGTGAACATGGGTCTTGAAGAGACCCATGTTGTAGGAGGGAGGAAACACAGAGGCCGGCAAATCGTCCCACAGCCGAGCTGTTGAACTCAAGAACGAGTCGTAGAAACAACCCGTTCTCGTGTGACAAATTTTAACCTAGTTCCTTCGAGCACCTTCCATTGAAATACTGATAGAACAGGGACATAATTCCCACCCGACGCTTGTGCTCTAAAAATTGCAATCCGTTTGTTAAGACGGGAGAATCTATCAAACGGACCGCCCATTTCTGCACAGAGTCAAGGGATTTTTTCAAGTGTTGTGGGGCTCCAGACCAGAGGTGGCTGCCAAATTCAACCGTCGGGCGCACTATCAATTTGTACAGGGTTAGCAGTTGTATACTATTAAAGTATCTGCGGGTCCTGTACAGTACGCCCAGTTTTTGAGAGGCTAGCTTAACTCTGGCTTCGATGGAGCCCCCATACCTGAGCTGGTCACTTAGAGTTACACCGAGCATATCAAAAGAGGGCCTGTTCGGAAGATTCCTTCCGTTGCAGGAGACTAGATTTTGATTTCAATGTATGAATGTGAATGATGCATCTCTCTGCCTTTGTCTCAACCTGATTACTATCTTTGTTAGTTATCAGGTTGAGACAGTCTTGTCATTTATAAAAATGCCAGCACTCCACACTAGCAACACAAGTAGATTAGATAATGGAGATAGTACAATTTACAAAAACATAATTTTGCAAAAACAAGTAACTTATTAAGAAAATGGAATCAGCTGGAGCTCTGCAAAAATATAACACCGGCGATCGAGAATTTATAAAAGTATTGTGCAATATATGTAAGAATAATTAAATCGTAGTTATAAGGTATTTGGCGAAATTAAAACATGGAAATTAATTGATAATTATTTATTGGAAGATATTCTCAGTATCGCCCTGGTGTAAGAGACCTCCATTCAGAATTGAAACGTTGCTTGAATTGGCTTTAGCCGTGTTTGGTGACAAGATCTGAATAGCCAGGTACTTCTCTACCTTCCTCTTTCCCATCTCCTTCCCCTCCCTACAGCCTCACAACATACCTCGTTTGGGGATGTTATAGTCTCACTGGCTTCAGACGGGATCAGTTGGGAATCTTACGCGGTGTTCATATAAAAATTTAAAAAAATACACTAATACTTTGTCATAATGCGGGAGTTGAAAATAATAATAAACCAATATTTGTTTTTGATACTTAATGGCGCTCCGCTCACCGGAGAAACTGAAACCAAACTAAAACTGGCTGGTTGTTATGGTTTCCAACTAAACTTCTGAAATCAAATGACTGCACTACACAATTTTACAATTTCAGTAATTATCTCAGCTTGTCCAACCATAGACGAAGAACAATCAGCTGTCTTCGTAGCAACTAGCATGGTGAGTTTCGAGTCACTGCTTGCGTTGCCATTGACAATGGGTTTTTGAGAAGTTCTGTAGTGTGCAGTAGACATGGGCAAAATTGAATGAATGATTTGAATGAATCAATTCAATCTTGTAACACACTCGATCTGATTCTCATTTTCAGAAGGAATTAAATCTTCATTCCTTACAGATTTTTTAAACGGCACCATATTTTTATTTCTATCTATTTTACATTAAAAAAATATTTTATTTACATATTATTTACGATTTACATATTTTAATGCTTCGTAGAAATTTTATTTAATATTATTCTGTATGTTTACTGCGCGGATAAGTTACCTATAAGCGCGCGCCGCGAAGATACCGGAGGTAATGTGCTATATGCATTGTACTACCTCTATCACGTATAGTATATTCCGCGCCGAAACCCCATAGGTCAGAGAGTCCCCACACCTCCAGCCCAGGCGACAAAACGTTGCGAGTCGAACGAAGTAGTTCCGAGCAACGCACCTCTCTTTTACAGGCCCATATGTCCCACTCATTCATTGAATTAATAAATGTATTCCTTATTCAGTTGTGTCGTCATAGTCCTACAAGTCTATCCGGACCGAAGCGGTCAAACCCAATCTCTGTGTCACTTCTGTTCCACTAATTCAACGAATGAGCGAATTAGTATGATCGCCTCTTTTTAAATCCCGCTCCCATGATCGAGTATGTACTGCCTCTGTTGAAGTGAGTCGTTAGGTTCGCGGAACGCAAGTAAATTAGGTCACAGCAAGTCAAAAGACACTTGCTAGTCGGAAGTTCCTAATCCAATCCTTAACGACCGCTGCGAATCGGTTCGTCGTTAGTCCCCGCGCAGCGGAACCGTCAATTTAGTTCCCAGTCACAAGTCCCAGGCAAGACACAAGACACTGCTCAAAAGATACAATTCATTCTCAATGCCTGCCGCGAATATAATAGTGTGCAGACCATCACATTGACATACTCAGGATAGCAAGTTTAGTTGCAAACTGTTTTTTTTTTCAGCTGCCTCGCGAGCGGAGGCACTTATGCATAGAAAAACATCATTTCAATATAATATTATTTCTTGCGCTGTGACGTTTATTGAACCTGTGACTTCCTGACTCAAATCAAATGCGTTATCATAAGAACGGACTTGCCACAAGTCAAATAAAATAAATCATAGATTCTTAGCAATTTATAAGCTAATGCGAAAATCGTTTAAAATGAGTTTGTCGAAATTCTGTTTTACGACTCCAATAATAAATTATAGCGTTACGAAATCAGAATTAATGCGATTATCAAGAGTACAATGAACTATTTTGTTTGTATTGTAGCAGAATCAAACTAATCGATTTGATTTTGCTCAAATAATTGCAAAAAAATCACACTACAGTAAAAAGTAAATACCAAAAATTGATCATGAAAAAAAATCTGGATTTTTTTACATTAGAATATAATTTCCATTAGGGCTTATGTTATCTTTAGGGATGCTGTGTGGAGGGTCCTCTGAGGGAATTTCTGGGAGGAAAAAGGTATGAGGGGAGGGTAAGGAATCTGGGGTCACTGCGTTCAGGAGTGATGGACGTGTGAATTCATCCCTCCCACTGCAGTGCAAGGTGATGGGTCGAAAGAGTCCGGCTAGAGAGATCAAAAGGTCTCCGTCAATCAGTCTCTTCTGATCCGGCTTGCAACGCAGTAGGTGAGAAAGCATCTGCTGTCAAGAGCCAGACAAACCTCACCCCATGCACAAGAGCACCCCTTCTATGCCACCAAACGTAGCAAACGATGTAGGATGACCTATGGCAGGGATGGTTATTCAATAAATAGTACCTATAACCTCCTCGCAAATTGATTGTGTGAATATATATTAGTTTCGAATGTGAGGTTTTTTAAATGGATTTCTATTTTTTTTTAAAGTAACGAAGCAAGGGATGTATGCATTGTATCATCTCTGCCTACCCCCGAGGAGAAAGCATTAAGGAGAGTTATGGATACCTATACTCAGCATCGCCTTGGTGAAAGACCATCATTCAGAATCGAAACAATGCTTAAAATGGATAAAGCAGTATTTGGTGACCAGATCCAAATAGTCATGTACTTTCCGAAAAAAATAAAAAAATTATTGAATGAAATTGGTTTGGAATTTAATCGAAACTGTTTGACTATTTAATTGGACGAAAAGGGATCTGACTTCCTCCAATGATTCCATTCTTAAGGCCAAAGTCCTGATGCGCAGAAAAAAGGACATAATCAAATTCAAAAGTCGTTCATGAGTCATGATGTTCATGAGCGAGTTCGTACCCCGACTCGCTCTTGACCATGGAACTATGATTCTCCATACTCTTTGCTCTTGACCGATTTTTCGGTGGCTGTGACCACAACCTTTTTCGAGGACTGGATCCGCGCCTGATTTTATGGTACCCCATCTCCTTCCCTTCCCCATTCTCTTCAGCCTCACAACACCTAACTTCGGCTCCACCTAGCTTCGGACAGTTGAGACTCTAGTGCGGCATTCAAATTATTGACTGAGCGTAGCTCAAATTGACTGTAAATTTGTATGTGTGTTCCGTTTCCGTTTTTGAAAATCTGCAGTATCCATTTCATTATTCAAGTAACCTTTGACAACTAACTTTGACCATAAATACACCAAAAAAGCTTTGACTTTGACTTACTATGGCTAACTTTGACTATGGTTCCGTTTTTCAAAATTGAAATCGTCGTGTTTATTTGGACTTTCTTATAATCATTTTTTCAATATTATGGTACCTACCTGCCAAAAGAAAGTTGACGTTTCTTTGGACAAATTGTGTAATTCCTTTTGGAAATTTAAAAAAAAGTTACACAAAATATTATAAGGTTTAGCGCCTCCGCCCACTCAGGCAACTGAAAACTCTCAACTGCCAACTGTCTTTGTATGACAATGTGATGGCCCGCACACTACACAATCACACAAAACCCCGTTGTCAATGGTAACGCAAGCGGTGACTTGCGACCATCTTGCGACTGTCACTGCTCATTGCCCTGGGCGACCGTTGCTAGTTGCTAGCTGTCAGCTGTCTCGTAGTTCGTCTATGGTTAAACAAGCTTTTTGACCAATCAAGACAGAGAAAAAGCCGGTTTTAGTTGGTTTTCAGTTGCCTCAGTGGGCGGAGCGCCTTATAGTTAAGTAGGTAGGTATTTAAGTACCTACTTACAAATATTAAGATTTCAGAGGAAATTTTGGTATTGTTTTATTAATAGAAAAATACTTTTTAGTATGCGAAGTCTACTATTCACAGAACTACTAAATTTTATTATTTGATAAGGAAGAAGTAAGCACTCCATTATTATATTTATGTAAACTTACCTCATTCCTTTGACTGTGGTCCAATCCCTTCGATAAAGTTCACAAGGGTTGTCATTGGATATTTGGCTATGGTTTCTGGTTCCAGAGCGTGTACTTCCAGATATCTGAGCCTTCTTCCCATCAAGGCAGGATATTTGTACCATGGAGAGTTATAAATAGATAAATATTTGGTCTTTTTCCACATTTGTGGCTATGGCAGAAGAATATTTTTTTCAATCGAACCATGTTATCTTCTAGTATCTCAGTAACCTCAACTCACTAGCCTAATTTAAAAAATAATCTAACCTTGCAGAATATAAGCAACGGTAGCTTATTCAAATTATATGTAAATATAATTGATTTTTAAAACCGTAGCTTTAATGCTTTTGACCTTGGCCAATTCTTAAACAGTTTGCCCATTCCAAACAACCCACACCGAATTTGAAAAGTTGATGTGACATTTCTTGAGAGATAATTGATTTAAAGTTGATCTGTAAACATCTTAGTTTCTTACAAAGACTGAATAATTTTTTAAGTAAGTACTTCTTTACGCACGCTTGACTGGGGGGGCAAGCTGGCGAATGCATTACGAAAAGTGAAGTGCGTTGCGAGGCGAATGGGCTGTATCACACTGCAGAAGAAAGAGAGAGCAGTGCGCCCGCACATTTTCTTTCTCTCTTCCTCTCATAGCCAGTGCATGAAATATCTCAGTCATGCAGATGCGTATGTATAGATGGAGCTAAAGAAGTATTTGCTTCAGTCATGTGGTCTAAAGCACACTTATCTTTTTTTGTACCCAGATTGCGTGTAGTCAGTAATACATAATACTATTATATATTGAACTGCACGAAATGTAGATACAAGAAGGCTATAATATCATAACTTCGGTGTAAATTCAATTTGGGAGGCGGGTATAAGTACTGCTGCCGTGGGTACCATTTATCTATGACCTGCCACAGGTCGCCCCAAGTGGTTCGCTACATTAGCAGGTGTACCCGGGTTCATGGGGTGAGGTTTGTCTGGGTCTTGGAGGCGAATGCTTCTGACCACCAACCGTGTGGCAGGCCAAATCGGGAGAGACTGATTGAGGGAGACCTATTTATCTTTTCAGCCGGAACCTCTCAATCCATCGCCTTGCACCGCAGTGGGAAGGATTGATTCGTGCATACATCGCTCCTAGATATCAACCCACTCCTCATACCTTTTTCCTTCCCAGAATTTCATCTCCTTCCTTTCCCTAAAAAGACCCTCCCTACACCATCCTCAAAGGTTACATAGGCCCTGAGGGAATTTTTCTTTCTCTATGTGAAAAAGAAATGACCAATCACTTACCACTGTATCTCTGCGAAGAAGCACACAACACTACCACAATATAGTTATATGCCTCGAGGTTATTATGCCACAACCAAACGAATGAGTACAATATGATATTATGTACTTCCGAAATGGTCATATTCCTTCTTTTTATCTGAAAACGAGATTTTGTTCATGAAAACCAACAACTTTCTTCCAAGGTACATAGTTCCAAACTTCTTCTGTTTTTAAAACAAATGCACTCGAATTTTCACTATTTCTCTTGCCATTGTTCCAAATTTCAAATACTTTTCCAGCAAGGTGATGGTAATGGAGAGGTAGGAACTGGATAAATGACATCCCAGTACGAATTAAGCTTATTCTCATTTCAAACACAAGTACTTATTTGATTCACTTGATCGTGCCATTTGCCATCCCACTTGTCTTCATTGGGCATCCCAGACTTCTTCTACCACCTGTTTAGCTACAATACATATAAAAATCTATGTGGGCGTGTACAAATAAATAAATATACCAATGAGTTATATAAATTATTCGACTCACTAAGTTGAATAAAACAACTTTATTTTCTAATATCTACAATTATTTTTTTTAATATAAAATAACAGTTCACAACATTATTATTACAGTTACGTACAATTATTTCAATAAATCATCAGTTTCCTGTCACTCAACCAATAATTAATAACGTAGGATTTTTACAAAACCCAAAATAATTTAAATGTATTTTTTAAATTAATAAATTTATATGGATTTAAGTACAGTTATGAAAAGTTTTTGTCATTGTTTTAATAAGATAGCGAACACAGTCAAACTAATTGCCTTAATGAAATGTCAAGCAATAAAGCGAATGTAACATGAAACGACTTGTTTGGGAGGGAAAAAACAGAATGTGCTCAAAAAGGCATAAAAATATCACTTTTGGAGAAATCGCCACATTCACGGTATTGGATGCTGTAGCGTTTCGATTATTCATGTAGTTTCAGCTTCCTTCGAGAGATGTCAATAGCATAGTTAGTAATACGAAGTTCCGCTATATCCTAACAGATGGCAGTTGAGTATGATATAAATACCATCTATCGTCGTTCATGTATTAGGTACGAACGGTTACGATGATGGCCGAAGGCATCGGCGAGGTTGGGCGGCAGCGAGTCTAGTAAGAATGTCTATCGAGTTTAATAGTTATTTTTACTTTTACGATAAATTAATAAATCAACCAGTAATCACACGAACCTATAACTTATTTGGAAGGTGACCAACACATCTTAAGTTTTCTTATTGTTGGAAATTAAGAGACTTAATATCCTTGTTCTACCGGTATTTCAATGGAAGATATTCCAAGGAACTAGCGTCATTGATCTCCTCGGCACCGGTGCATTGTCGAGAAACATGCCAAACGTATGCCCAACATATGTACACTGTTGACATTTGTCACATGAGAACGGGTCGCTTCTACGACTCGTTCTTGAGTTCAACAGCTCGGCTGTGGAATGATTTGCCGGCCTCTGTGTTTCCTCCTTCCTACAACGTGGGTCTATAACCCATGTTCACTCCTTCCTCTCCTCAAAAAGACCCTCCACACAGCATCTTCAAAGATTACATAGGCCCTGAGGAAAATTGTTTTCCTCAAGGCCTCCTGTGTGGAGGTAAAGTAAAAAAAAAAAATCTGAAGCTGACTATATGAATAATCAATACAATGCAGATGTCGAATGATGAAATTATTTTTAATAAATTAGAAAAAAAAGAAGAAAAATCCTTACCTTTGATTTGGAAAATTTATTTACAAAGCTAAATAAAAACATTACATATTGTATTTCAGTGACCATAGGCTTACCGATGATAGCTCCGTTGTAACCTTTCTATCTTTCTCATAAACGATGCATGTAGCAGAAAGAGAGGTTACAACAAAGCTCTCGGGGGTAGGAAAATAAGACATTCTATTCATTATGTACCGGGTTAAAGTGCAGGAACTTTGGGAGGTGATTTCTACACAATACAAACATAAAATATACTAATCATTTTGTTAGAAATTTTAATGATTTAAATTGCTTTTCAGTTAAAAATCTTTATTATGCCATTGTTTAAAATTTAAATTAAAATTTTAATGTCAGAACTTTCTTACTTTGTGTGCGGTTACCATAGACAGAAATCAGAAATAGATGTGCGATGTTGCCACTCTTCACTCTCGGCAAAGACAAAAATCAGACATAGACATTCAAAGTAGCCACTCTACACTCTCGGCATAAATCAGACACAGATGTGTGATGTTGCGACTCTTCACTCCCGTCATATTTATCAGGCAAGTTGGACCTTACACTAAAGATTTTACTAGATATTTGTGTGGGAAAAACAAAGTAATTTCAAAAAAGTTATCTATATTTTTTACATGTACTCCTATTTTTATCGCATGGATGTGTTTTTGAGTGGTTTAAGCGTTTTCAAGATGGCCAAGAAGACGTTGCAGATGATTCACGCCCGGATAGCCTTACCACGTCAAAACAGATGACAATATCGAAAAAATAGTTAATCTGGTTCGATTTGACCATCAGTCTTAGTGTTTGTGCGATTGCTGAAACTGTAGGAAATGATAAAGATTGCGTATGGCAAATTTTACATAACAATTTTAACATGCAAAAAGTTTGTGTCAAAATGGTACCTAATATTCTCACGTTTGAACAACAAGAAGTTTGCAAAAATGTTTATACTGATACTTTATACTTTATACTGCCTTATTAACCTGATCTTGCGCCGTACGACTTCTATTTGTTTTCTAAGGTGAAATCTGCATCAAAAGGAATAAGATTTGATTCCGTTGAAGCTGTGAAAGAGAAAACGGCACACATCCTGAAGGAGCTGACAGGAGATTTCCAACACTGTTTCCATCAATGGAAGATTCACATGGACTATCATGCAGGGATGGAAGAGGGGTGTATATTGAAGGTGATAATAAGTAAATATGTATAAAATCAAAATACAATGTTTTAAAGCATCAGTCTCGTTATTTAATAGCCACACCTCATATAGAATCACCTTCCGAAGTTACTGCACTTTACCCCGGACACCTGTAGAAATTTTCGTTCACACATTTGTTTTCACGGAATTCAACACATGTCAAAGTACAGAAATCTCATCACAGTTGGCGTAAACTTTTGTACTAGATTAGTAAACAAACTAAAACAATCTCACATATATTTCTATGGAAATAAAAACTAGTCAAATAACTTACAAGTTTCATTTAATTATGCATTTAATACTATTGCTGGGAACTGCCCGACACTGTTTCTTTTATTTTATTTTCGATGGATTTCACCCGATTCACGAGCTTTTCTTTGGGGTTGAAGTCGGTGTACGGGAATAATAATACCTTGTAACCCTGGAAACAGAAATAACTATATTAATACAGAGAGCGGTCAGTAATAAGAGTTGGCATCGCGTCCGGTTCCCGTCCGGGCGACGTGAGTTCAATTCCTCGGCTGGCTAAGTCCTCCACCACGACACAAAAAATATTATCCACTATTCCTGTGATGGTAGTAGGAGATTTTCAAATATCGTCAGGTTATTCGTAACTTGAGAATGTTTGACGTTTGAGTAATTTCGTCAGAATTAAAAAGATATTTTTTGATATCATAAAAAATTGTAATGGCATAATTTTTTTAAATGCAGTTCGATTACCAAATAGTTTTTTTCCACGATAACCTAAATTATAATGTATGTGATGTAAAAAACAACTTAGATATCGCACAAAACTTTGGTTTAGGGGAAGTTTAATAGCCCCTTTAATTTAGTAGTTTTAATGTGTCTTAACAGAGGTCAGTTCTTGTACTATATGAGAGAGACAACTGTCGACCGCTTGGGTCATATTTACCTGAGCTTCTAGTAACTTCTGGTAGAGTGTAACGGCACCAATGGGGTCGGGGGTCTGCTTACAGATGTCATGGTAGTCTAGCGCCAGCATTGCTACTTTGGTTAAACTGCAAACACAATTATTAACATACCCATTTACACATAATATATTCATGTATAATGTTATACAAGCTTAAGTTGGCATTTTATAGTTGCTTTTTAAGAATTCCTACAAACAAAATTTTGATAATATTAGAAACAATCTTGACTGTAACATTAAGCCGGGTCTCCTACGTACAAAATGTTTTAAAAACATTAAAACACATATTTGTGAATACAACAAACAATGTTTTTGGTCGGTGGAAATGAAAAAACAAAAGTTTGCAACTTAACTCGCTAGGTAAGCGGTGACTCGCGACTTGCACTGCTGATTGCCGTGGCCGTCCGTTGTTAGTTGCCAGCTGTCAGCTGATTGTTCTTCGTCTATGGTTAAACAAGCTTTTTGACCAATCACGACATAGAAACCAGCAGGTTTTAGTTTGGTTTCAATTGCCTCGTCAGCAGAGAGCCTTACCGCAGCCGGCCGTTGCCAGGCAGCCCGGTTGCCATAGTTGCGCCAATTTTGTTGTCAGTTTTCAAATTTTTATTTGTTTTTTAGTCGCGAGCGCCAATACGACAGCTTCAGATGACAGAGATGACAGCTGAAATGTTCTTCGTCTATGGTTAAACAAGCTGAGATAATTACTGAAATCGTAAAATTGACTTTCACCGTGAGAGAATTTTGGCTGGCAACCATAGCAACCTGCAGTTTTAGTTTGGTTTCAGTTTCTCCATGAGCGGAAGGCTTTACTGTCAAAACTCTCATTGTTTTTTATTGTATGTGTGCAGTTTCCATAGATACAGATCAGATGTTGATGTGCGACTATGCCACTCTTATTAGTGAAATGGAATAAAAACAATGGAATTTTAAAAAAGTATGTTTTTTACTATCATTTTAAAATCGCCTCCCGATTGCACTTTACCATAATGTATAAATATTGAAAGAAAAAAATAATATAAAAAAAATATATTAATGTTAGTAAGAAAATTAGTAACTTACTTCTTCCCTTTTTGTGTTTGTGGAGAGTCAACAGGATATGAAATACAATTTGAATCTAATAAGCATTCCGCATCTGAAATTTAAAAATAAAACCATATTATAAAATAAACGCCTGTGCAGCCCTTATCATACAAATCTTAAATTTGGATTTGAGGCCAAAATACCCAACCAAACTGAAAAATTCTTTTTGCAATCAAAGGGTATACATATTAAATATTTAGTATGCATATGTGCTTTTTTTTATTTGTGTTTTAAATTATAAAATTTTGGCCATTCAAAAATTCAAGTTTTCATGATTTATTTTAAAACAGTTTTTGGCAATTCTGGCTATTATTTGTGAGTAAATAATAAATATGAAAAAAATTATTTTACTCTATTTACTATAAAAATATGAAAAAAAAAGATTAACAAAAGCATTTTGATGGGCGTAAATTTAAATTACAAATGACCATTTAAATTACAGCCGCCTCTCAAATTGTCAAAAGAAAATCGATCTGATCGAATTCTACTATGTGTGCCATTCCAGAAGTCTCGGGCCACCATGGACATGGATGGGAAAAACAACTAGATGAGTGGATGCCTCTCAAGTTTTTTTTAATATTAATTTAGCGAGTATGTAAAATAATTGTGCATACAAAATATAATGGTGAATTTAAGTATAGATATTGTACTTCTTACAGCCGCTGTTTCTAACTTTTAAATCGATTCATCTGAGGCTGCGATCAGCCAAGCATTTTGTAGGGTAGCGCTCGATTTATGTTGTCCCCAAACATCTTATGTTATCTGGCCTCGCCCACTTTCATAGACAATAAAATGACGTCAAAGTAAGAACTTTCGAAGTTAAATTAATACTATAGAGTTAATTGTTGGATTTATTATTAATACACGTAATTTATTTAAAATATATTTTATCCATAAACTGACATTTTATATTTTTTAAACAAACGTATATAAAATAAAGTGTCAGCTTGACCGTAGGTACTGGACTTGACACTTGGCTTGGCGAATATTCGAAAACGACATAGTTTTTCGCATAAATTAAACGTTTTTCGTCTCTGCTCCGCACGCATCCGAACTTCTCAATCCATATTAATTAAAATGATAATTGATAAACGCAATACAACATAAGTGAAATGAGCGCGAAACTGTGCCTTCTGTCAAAGTGATATTTCATCAACCATACATTGTGTTCGCGGTATTTTTTCTACTCTGTTGACACTTTTAAGAACTAGTCCAAAACTGAGGTGGCCGGAACGAGTTTAATCCACTAGTCCGGCTTCCTTAGGTTAAGATAAATGCTTTAGCGATACTTACTACTTGTGTGTTGGAAAAAGCGTAGTTGTGCACTAATCAAATACTAAGGCAAAATTTTGGCTTAGTAATTGATTAGTAGGATTGGGAACAGCGGCCGTTAGTCCCCCTCATTAAGAAGTCCTAAGTTATTTAATTATAGTCTTCTGTGTAGTTTTCAATATCTTTATTAGCATTTTTTCATTGACCTCTTTCAGCCATACTTTTAATCTTGATTTGTACTCATTAATATTTTTGATTAGTTATGTACGTCTTGGGGGAGGATCGTGTGGAGTTTTGTTGTAAAGTGTAGATTCTTTACCCAAATGTGGTTTTATAACTAGGAATGTATTTTATGTTATTTTCTGATGCACGGTCTTGTAGAGGATTCAGTATTTGTTAATAATATATTTTTAAGCTTCAATAATATATTTTTGGAATATATTCGTTGTACATTTGGTACATCAAAGCTGTTGAAAATTTCAATCGAAGGCGTTCTAATTGGTACTTTCAGTAAGATTTTTATGATACCTTTTTGAATTGTATTTAGGTTGTGTATGTTCTTATGTGTAGCAGATCTCCATCCTATAATTAGTAGCGCCGGACAGGAGGAGAGCCTTGAGCCAATCACAAATTATTTTTTACTAACCATATAGGAAGCCCATTCTAGAGTTGCAATTCTTCTTAACGTTAGCTTCGGATGCCATCAGACTCCTCAGCGTATCCAGTAAGCTGGACACGAACAGCGTCTTCTCCTTGGAGTGGGCCAGGGGCAGATTGAGGGCCACCTCCTCGCCGAGGAAGGGCCCCTTGTAGTTCTTCAGGAAGGTCTTGGCGTAGGCATTTATGTTTAGCAACTTCTTTTGTGAAGAGTACGGAATTTCTGGAGACAAAAAATACACAATGAGGATATTATTTATCTATATTGTTTGATATTGAAATGAAAATATGCATAGTTCCTACCGGGATGTCATTTTACCCAGTTCCTACCTTTCCCCATCCCTGACCACATCACCTTGCTGGAAAAGCATTTTTGAACTTGGAACAATGACTAGTAAATTGGAGTGCCTTTGTTTTTGGAAGCACTGAGAAGGAAAAACTAGGAAGACCTTGGAAGCAAGTTGCATACGAGCCGTTAGAGTTTGTTGTAGTTTATTAACTAAAAAGAAGGTTTTTGACAATGTGCACTTAAAGATTATCGTTTTAAAATTATTTGTGTTGTTGTGACGATAATACCTCGAGGTATTGCGGTGGAATACAACATATTTGTGATTGTGTTGTGTGCTCCTACGTAGAGGTAAGTGATTGGTTTTCCTTCTTCCTTGTTTCCCTATTTTTTCCCAATACATTCATATTATTACCCAATTCCAGCCAAACACCATTTCGTTTAGTTTTCATTTGAATTATTTACAGTACATTTTTTAAGTGCATCTGAATTTGTAATTCAGAAGCAGTTTCGGATGCAACATATAAAATACATGAATTATACTAGTAGTTCTGAGAACAGTTAGTAGACCTCGCATTCAAAAGGGTATGTTTCTAATTATCTCACATTTAACATATCAAAACTAAAATTTCCTTTGAAATCATAAGATTTGTAAGTAGCTACTTAAATAACAGTAGGTAATTAATTATGTAACGTGTAACATTTTTCTTATTTCATATGAGGAATTGCACAATTTATTCAAAGAAATGAAAACATGGGAGAAAAACCACCCCCAGTCATTTTTACCAAAAACTAAGTACATAATTTGTTACGAAAATAGAATCAGCTGGTGCATGGCAAAAATTTTGTGTCGGTTAGGGGGGTATAACTCCGACGATCCAAATTTGTAACTGAATAAAAAGACACGCAATTTCCATGAGACGCCATTGTGACGTTAAATAATTGCATCCAATAGAAAACTTTGAATGTCCATGGAAAAACTTAGTGAGAACTGGGTATTATTTCTGTGGTGGTTCTATTTTAGCAGGACTATATTGTCCATGGTCAGGCCTTTTTTTGAGTTTCCTCTATCCTGGTTGATGGTGTGTGATGTCAATATATAATTGATTTATTGGCATATCTATGGTTTAATAGTGTTGAAACTTTCCCCATACAAAAAGCAGAAGTTATAAATCTAGTGTTTTCTTCTTCAATATTTTGTTTTTCAATCAAGTTATCAATTTAGCGGTTTATTTATGGTGTCAGCTATCAAGAAGTTAAGGGTTCTGCAAGGAACTGGAAAAAATAACTTTTGTGTGGGTTCAATTAGGACATTTAACCGCTTGGGCACATAAGCTTGTTTTCACGACAATTTAACATAGGTAGACATAGGAATGACGTATGCCCCGTAGCTGAGTTATTAAAAACTTTGTTGTTCTTGTGAAATCATCTTACAGGTTGATTTTTACAGTATGTTTGGATATGCTAAAATAATAAAATAGATTAAATAAATATGCTCACGTGTTTCTATTTTCAAACTGTTGACAAACTCAGGGTTTAGAATATATTGAACATGGTCGGCTGTCACCTGGTCGAGGATTGTCAAAGACCAGATGTAGTCCAGCCACACGGCGGGCTTACTGATTTCTGATGGCTGCAGCTGGAAAATATTACAAAAGTGTCAAATTGGACAGGAATTAAAAAGTCTATTCAAAAGAGAAGCTGGGCGTGCTGTGCAGGGCCCGCAGATACTTTAATAGCACACAACTGCCAACCCTGTGCAAATCGCAATGTCACTGTTGAATTTGACAGCCACCTCTGGTCTGGAGCCCTAAAATTCCTGAAAAAACCCCTGACTCTGCAGAAACAGGTGGTACGTTTGATAGATTCTACATATCTTAACAAGCGGAATGCAATCTTTAGAGCACAGGTGTCAGGTAAGTATGCTGTCCTTGTTCTACCGGTATTTCAATGGAAGATGTTCCAAGGAACTAGCGTCATTGGTCCCTTCGGCTCCGGTGCAGAGTCGGGAAACACGCCAAATGTGCACCCAACATATGTACATGGTTGACATTTGCCACAAGAGAATGGTTTTATTATTAATTCTACGAATTGTTCCTGAGTTCAAGTTTCTTCAAGATCCTTTATATCAATCCTCCCGCTCCTCAAAAAGACCCTCCACACACCAAATTATTTCCCTAAGGCCTCCCGTGAGGAGATAATGTAAAAAAAAATTATATAGAGTGATTGTCGCCAATTGACATTAAAGACTTTTCGATTCCTTGGCCTAATAGGACATATTTGGAAAGTATCGAGGAGGTACGTACTAATCAAAAGGGATACCCAAAAGAAAATCGATAGGATAGAGGCACATAGCCAACACTGGTACCTTTTGCAGCTGCTCACTCCGTGGAGACTTGTGTCCCAGCGTTCCCAGCGTGAGAGCCAGCGCCACTATGTCGTGCGGTCTGCAGATGTCCGCATGTGTCACCATCCACTCCGTGAGCGTGTCCAGAATCTCCGTGTCCTTGTGCCGCAGGAGTCCGAGGCTGGTTGCGATGGATCCCACGACAGAGGACTTGTCCTTGTTTAGCGGTAGACTCTCGGTGATGTCACTGAAAATGAATGACAAATAAAATTTATTTATTTATATCAATATAAACACTTAGAAACATGTTACATACATAATAATTATGAACAGTAATCATGAAGAAAAATATGCTAATTAAATTATATAGACTATGAGGGCCGGTGTAGTCCAGGGGCAGGGCTTTGGACTCCCATTCCGAAGGTCGCGGGTTCGAACCTTAAGTGCGCAAATAAATTTGATTTAATTAATTTGTGTTATTTCACAATTAATTAATAAAAAATAATATATACTATATTTGTGGCAGTTCAGAGTGGAAGATACTCTTAGTATCGCCCTGGTGTAAGTTTTTTTTTTTTTTTTTTTTTTTTTTTTTTGGTAGGCGGGTATGGGTACCGCCGCCCTGGGAACCATTTATTGGATAACCAACACCTCTGCCATAGGTCACCCCAAGTGGTTCGCTACGTTTGGTGACTTAGCAGGGGTGCCCGGGTTCATGGGGTAAGGTTTATCCGGGTCTTGGTGGCGGATGCGTCGACCCACCTTCTGCGTGGCGGGCCGGATCGGGAGATGCCGGTTGAGGGAGACCCTTTACAACTGGTTAACGCTGTCCGGGCCGCTCGGTAGTACAGGGGCCCGACCCTCAGGCTCACGACTGAGGGTGGGCTGCCCCATCAACGAGTGAAAAAACCCCGCCGCTGCTGTTGTGCCGGTTCGTGACCGGAGGGGACCCAGCAGCAGCGTTTGGGGCGCATTGGGCGACCTCTCCAGCCGGACTCTCCCGGCCCATCGCCTTGCACCGCAGTGGGTGGGATGGATTCATACGCCTATCACTCCTGGACACTCTGGTCCCCAGCTTCCTACCCATCCCTCATACCTTTTCCTTTCCCAGACCTCCCTCTCCCATCATAACCTTTACATAAAAATACTTAAAATCATGAATATTACAACCACAACTACTAACATCCTTACAGCGGCGGGTAGCAGGCGTCCCCGGTGCAGGCCAAGACTGTTGGTGAATTTTGCCAACATTCGCGGCCTGCACACAAATATAAATTCCGTCCATCACCACCTCCATTCTCAACGTCCCAACCTTCTTTTCCTCTCTGAAACACAGATAGCTCAGCCTCTAGATGCCTCCTATCTGGACTGCCCGGGCTACGCCCTCGTCGGCAAGTTCAGACCCAAAGGAGGTATCTGTCTCTATAGCCGATCTGACGTCAACTGTGTGCGACTGTTGAATCTGGAAAACTCCAGATTTGACGTAATGTGGGTACGCGTCAATCTTGCCAGTACGGTAAGGTTCTATGCGTGTCTATACCGCTCACCGAACCTTAGCGAATCAGACACGTCCGAGCTCTTCAAACATTTGAGCGAAACTATTGATGATCTCTTGCCCCGCTACCCCTCGGCCGAGTTTGTGGTTCTGGGGGACTTCAATGTTCATAACGAACCATGGTTGAAGTTCTCGGGATCAACAGACTCGGCTGGCCGACAGGCGGAATCCTTTGCCCTTTGCCACGGATTGGAGCAAATGGTTCAGGAGCCTACAAGGGTTCCTGATGTCCAGACTCACCGCTCCAATCTGTTAGACCTATTTCTAACCACTGTGCCACACGGTTACAAGATTGAGGTCACAGCGCCTTTAGGATCGTCCGACCACTGCCTGGTGACGACCTCAATCCCCGTCAACTTCAGACCACCAAACGAGAGGCTGAAGAGAAAAGTATGGCACTATAGGTCAGCAGATTGGTTCGGTCTGCGGGCACATTTCAATGCTTTCCCGTGGTCAGCTGTCTGTTTTCGGACTTCGGATCCCTCAAGATGTGCCCAGGAAATTGGTGAAGTCATCACATCCGCAATGGATGGCTTCATTCAATCCACTGTCAAGGAAACTGGTGTGGGCTCAAAGCCGTGGTTCAGTCGACAATGGTCCGAAGCAGTTCGGCGAAAAAACGCGGCTTACCGAGCCTACAACACATCTAGAACATCCGAAAACAGAGCAGCATATAACAAATTGGCAAAGGAATGCAAGAGGATCATAAATAGGTCAAAGTTCGAGCACGACCTGCAGATCAGCAAAAAGCTGGCTGCATGCCCGCATGGCAGCAGAGCCTTCTGGTCGCTTGCGGGCTCAATAGGTCGCAATTTCTGCAAATCCAGTCTGCCACCTCTTACCAGACCTGACGGCTCACTAGCAAACACCGCCACCGAAAAGGCAAACCTATTAGGTAAAATGTTTGCGGATAACTCAACCCTCGATGATCGAGGTGCAGTCCCGACGTCGGTTCCTCACTGCGGTTTCTATATGAAAAAGCTGAGGATCCGGCATCGGGATGTGCTCCAAGTTTTACGAGGGCTTGATGTTAATAAAGCTAGTGGGCCTGACGGAATCCCCGCCCTGGTATTGCGGAGGTGCGCTGCAGAAATAGCTCCGATTTTGACGAAGCTTTTCAAAATGTCCCTGAATTCTGGCTCTGTACCCTCTGGTTGGAAAAAAGCGGTTATCCATCCTATCCCAAAGAAGGGTGACCGCTCCAACCCGGCCAACTACCGCCCCATAGCGATCACATCAGTTCTATCCAAGGTGATGGAACGGGTGATCAACGACAAACTGCTCACATACCTCGAGAAGAACAAAATTATTAACGACCGTCAATACGGATTCCGGCGGAACCGCTCGTGCGGTGATCTTCTCGCGTATGTGACGCATGTTTGGGGGCGGTGCCTGGAACGTTTCGGTGAGACCCAAACGGTCGCACTGGATATTTCCAAGGCTTTTGACCGGGTCTGGCACCGAGGACTTGTCAACAAACTGCCTTCTTACGGACTTCCCGCATCCTTGTGTACGTGGATTGCCGACTTTTTGAGGGAGAGGTCGATTCAGACGGTTGCTGATGGCTTCACCTCTTCCTCGCACTCGATAAATGCTGGCGTCCCACAGGGATCGGTTCTGTCTCCGACTTTGTTTTTGTTGCACATCAATGACCTTTTGACATGTGCACCAATTCATTGCTACGCGGATGACAGTACAGTCCATGATAGCTTTTTGTTTGACAAGCCCCCAAAGGGTGCACAAATTCCAACGGCTCGGAGGGCTTTGAAGCAAAGAATGGACGGTTACCTCGAGAGTGTTTTCTCTTGGGGTAAGAATAATCTCGTCGAATTCAATGTTTCAAAGACCCAATCATGTCTGATTACGTCTAAAAGGGATCGAAATGACAATCTAGTCTCCTTCAACGGTAGCATTCTTCCAAACAGGTCCTCCATTGATATGCTCGGTGTAACTCTAAGTGACCAGCTCAGGTACGGGGGCTCCATCGAGGCCAGAGTTAAGTTGGCCTCTCAGAAACTGGGCGTACTGTACAGGGCCCGCAGATACTTTAATTGTACACAACTGCTAACCCTGTACAAATCGCAAGTGCGCCCCACTGTTGAATTTGGCAGCCATCTTTGGTCTGGAGCCCCGATGTACCTGAAAAACACCCTCGACTCTGTGCAGAAACGGGCGGTCCGCTTGATAGATTCTCCTGTCTTAACAAACGGATTGCAATCTTTAGAGCACAGGCGTCGGGTGGGAATGCTATCCTTGTTCTACCGGTATTTCAATGGAAGATGCTCCGAGGAGCTAGCGTCATTGATCCCCTCGGCACCGGTGCATAGTCGGGAAACACGCCAAACGCGCGCCCAACATATGTACACAGTTGACATTTGTCACATGAGAACGGGACGCTTCTACGACTCGTTTTTGTGTTCAACAGCTCGGCTGTGGAACGATTTGCCGGCCTCTGTGTTTCCTCCTTCCTATAACATGGGTCTCTTCAAGACCCACGTTCACTCCTTCCTCTCCTCAAAAAGACCCTCCTCACAGCATCTTCAAAGATGACATAGGCCCTGAGGGAAATTATTTTCCTCAGGGCCTCCTGTGTGGAGTTAATATAAAAAAAAAAAAAAAAAAAAAAAAAGACCACCATTCAGAATTGAAAAGTCGCTTGAAACTAATTTAAATGAGGAACTAATTAAAATTATTAAGTAACCCAAATGCAACCTACAGATAATGAACATAAACACTTTTTAAAACAACGCAAAATAATAAACATGAACACTTTTTGCTTTATTTATTTAGACAATACTGCACTTGATAAAGTGGCATTTTTATTTTTGTCTTTAACTAATCTAGTAGAGATAATATCCCAAGGCAAAAATAATGTATAAGGACGACACTGCAATTGCAGTGCTTCGCACCGTGCATAGGCATGCTTTTTCTGCACTGCAAATGCAGAGGTTAGGCCTGTTACTGGTATAAATATAATAAAAATAGATTCATTTAAAATTTAAATCAACTAAAAAAATATTATATTTCGGCATTGCAATCGGTACAGCAATAAAAAATTAAACGCAAAAACATAATATCTAACCTGCAAATTCTGTCGATAAGCACGGCATCTGGAAAATTGAGTATTGCCATAGCAAAAAACAAGTCAGCGCATTTCTTGAGATCGAGTGTTTCTGGACTTTTTGTGATGTTATAGGCGAGAGCCCTCAGCAGTGGAGTGGATCTTCTCTTCTTGTGTGCTAAGCTAGACATTACCTGCAAAATAAATACAGAACAGACATTTTAATTTCGTAATACCACCTTGATCAAATAGTTCAAGGACCGGCCACCGTGTGGCTCTGGCAGTCAATCGATTGGAATCCATTTTTTTTGTTAGGTTACCACATCTGTCATTGACACTTCGCTCCAAATTTCAGCGTCATAGCTTGACATTTGTAAAAGTTACAATGTACTGAGTACCTACATCTATCTTTGGCATGTTTTTAAATTTTTACAACTCGTGGATTTTGCACCACAATAAAGCACAACGCGATACTTATCCGTGAGTTTTTGACCAAAAACAACTTGAATACCAGAAGCCTTCGAACTGGCTCCCCGCGACTTTTTTATTCAACCGACTTAAAACGCAATACAGCATCCGCCATTAAAAAAATTTAAAAAGGCTCTGATGGACATACCGAAAATTGGATCAAGTGCTGGCGTAAGTGCGTTGCAGTTGATGGGGAGTACTTTGAAGAGGATCATATCGATACTTGTATTTTTAATTTTACGAACAAAGTTCTAAAACTTTTTGATCAAGCTAATATCTTATTCATTTAATTAATATTAAATTTTAATATTGTGACGAGCAATGGGAGGGTTAAGGACAATAAAATATACTTTTGAAACTTGCAGCAGACGGCAATACTCTGCACTATTACTTGATATGGGTGCACTTCTGAGGCTGGGTGATATATGTCGCATTTAATTTTTTTTCATTATCAGTAATTTTAGTTAGAAAAAATGTATGATGAACTATTTTATGTTTGCATACAATTTTTTATGTTTTAAAAGGCATATTTCATCACCTTTCAAAAACAGTTATTAGTTTTCGGATACATTCAGTAATATAATTGATTTATTTGGATTTCATTGCAAAACACAAATATTTTTACCTTCTGACAAAAAACGCTTGAGGCCCGTTTTTTGTGAAAAATCACTTTGGGAGATGTAATCTATATCTTTAGTATCTTCCTCAAGCATAAGCTTTCTATTTAAGATGTGATTATCAGAAGTGACCTGCCAGGTAAGTATGTTTTCCGTATCTATTTGTAATCACAAAACCGGGAGGTCTCAATCAGTAAATAACACTCCGGTTCAAAATAAGTATTCAAATTTATTTTGCGAGTTCCGTTTGAGATGACGTTGCACTTTTTTAAAACTACATTGTTAATAATTTAGACTGCTCGATCCCCCGCCTTTCTGTGATACTGCTTAGGTCGCTGGCTGATTTAGAAAGGAGAGCAGGATTAAAGAATCCGATTGTATTTATGAAGATGGTAAAAACTCACACTAATGAAAACAAACATACAGCTGTCATATCATAAATGACATTCTAGGTTAGAAATCTGTTCGGCCATATGATGATCAGTTCATAAAAACGACACTAGGGGGGGTTTAAGCTAAGTGCCAAACCAGATTTATAAATTTTATTCCACAGAGGGCAATGGTAGCTAGTTATTGATTTTAACAATTATTATTATCGAGTGTCTTACTTTAATCATTTGCTGAACATTTAGGCTGGAGATGAGCCTGGCTGCCTCATCGTCCCCCGTGATGTTGAGCACCGTGTTGAGGTCCTCGGAGTTGCGGAGATTGGTATCGGGTCGGACCTCCTTCCCCTCCACCTGGCGATGGCGACCGAGGGTTCGGCACAGCTGCAGGAAGCGAGGATCCGACTCAAACTCCCGAAGGGTAGCCTTGTTGCTGGAGGACCATTCCGCCAGTATGGATACAATCTAAAATTAAACATTCCTAATTTTAAGGAAGCTATTCTATTGGTAACGCGCAGCTCGATTATTGCAAGTTTTGAGGCTGAAGGTAGTGGGGATAGGAAGGAGATGGGGGAGAGGAAGATGGGGAAGTACCCGGCTATTCAGATATGGTCACCAAACATGGCTAAAACCATTTCAAGCAACGTTTCAATTCTGAATGGTGGTCTTAGACCATGTTTTGAGGCTGAAGGTAATGTGGAGAGGAAGGAGATTGGGAAGAGGAAGGTAGGGAAGAGGAAGGTAGGGAAGTGCATGGCTATTCAGGTCTAGTCACCAAAGATGGCTAAAGCCATTTCACGCAACGTTTCAATTCTAAATGGTGGTCTTACACCAGGGCGATACTGAGAGTATCTGCTACTCTGGAACGTGCCACAAATATACTATTTATTATTTTTAAGTAATTAATCGTGAAATAACATTATTATTTGTTTGCGCACGCCGGGATCGAACCCGCGACCTTCGGATTGGGAGTCAGTTTGAAAAAATAAAATAAATTGTGTCATTTCGTCTGATTTCGAAAGTTACACGTCGTGGTGAATCGTCTTAACGATAACACGCCTTAAATATGTTTAAAAAAACAAGAGGAAAAATATTACCTTGAGTGATAACTTCCTTGAGAGCACTGTTTTATCAACTATTGAGAGAAGTGAGTTGACATCTTTGGCTTTTGTTATGTGGCCTTCAATGTACTTGAGGGTTTCTGTGTACGACCAGTTTTCTGTGTTGTTCTCACTGCCTTTCTTGCTGAGAGGGGCGTCATCAGTGTCGGCATTCAGAGCAGCAAATGCAGCCGCTACTAAACCTGGAAAATTATTTCAATCACATATAAGATACATATTGACGCTGGAAAGGATAAACGGCTAAAGCGCCATATAGCTGAAAAGGAAAAACAGCTGAAAATCTTCCTTTCTAGCTGCATGGCATGGCGCTTTACCCATTTATCCTTTTCAGCATCGATATTATCGTCAATATTCCCGAGGATTCATCACTACACTACTCGAGAACTTCATTAAAGGGACTGGAAAGGGTACAAGGTGAAATATGGAAGGTGGGATTATGGACCAAGTGCTTCAGTAATGTAGATACATTGTACAATACACAATACGAAACATCTATGTACAGTCGTCTATGTACAGTCGATTCCAGGAGGCATTAAGGGGGGAGTCTGGTCAAGCCGATCCAAAAAATAGACTTTTATTTTGTTATCTAAAAATCTTCCTATAGATGTGGAGAATACATTCCCAAAATTATGACATCAAATTCGACCTTGAAATATGGTTGGAGCGGTGCGCGTCAAACAGGAAGATGGATAACGAAGTGATCCGGTTACAAGCGAAAACTTTACGCGTTTTTCCCAAAACTACCCTTAAGTTGGTTGGAATCCTAGCTCATTGAATTTTTATCAGATTCACTTCATTCAAAGATTAAATAAAAGAAAATTAAATTGTTATGCGGATGAACCTCGAATTACGAACAATTATTATTTTAGGAAAAAGTTATTTATTTATTTATTTTATTTATTGATGCAATATTTTTACATTTTATAATAAAATTCAATAATGTTATATTACATTAACATTTTTTTTTGCAAACTGAGATTCATACGCATGCGACATTATTGATACTATAAGGATTTTTTTTTTGAATTTCATGTTTCAGATAATTTCCAAGGATTCCAGGATTCCAACCGATTTGGTCAGAGTCCCGCTTGCGGCCGCTATATCTATATAAATTGAGAATGGCTACTGTTGTATATGATTTTTATATTTATTTATATCTATCATTGATTATTTTAATTTTTCATATTCATGTATAGGTTTAGCAAGTTTAGAAGCTGTCATCACAGTACTAGATGCAAAACTTTCATACAGCGTGTTTCGTTTTTGGTTTTTATAAAAATAAAAAAATAATTAATGATTATTTCACAATTGAGAATTCGAAGTCAAAGTGTGTTGAAGTCGATTACATAAAACTTATTTTATTTTACAACATTGGTATTGAAATACTGAAGGTTACCATTATTTTTTATTTTAAAACTAAATATGATAATCTTCAGGATCGTATTCAAATGGTTATTCATAAATAAAGACAAGGGTAATGCTAATAATTCTAAGCTTTTATTTAGAAATGCTATAAATAACAAGCTTTCATTGATAATGACCCTAATTCACGGAAATTTCGGCAATTTCACTTGCGATGTGTAGGTAAATATAATAACTTTATCAAGATTAAAGAATAGATGGATTTTTCTTAGCTACTGTTTATTAAATTTAAGATTAAAAATTATAGAGATACATCTTTACAGCTCGTTTTACTCGTTAACAACTACTAGTTAAAAAAAAAACATCAAACAACTGCCACTCGGGTCAGAAAAACCGACGTTCTTATTTTAAACGCTATTTAATTAAGAATTATCGGCAGGTAGGTACCCTTTTTCCCGATACTACACTCGGCCACTTTCTACAATGTTCACATTACATTACGAACTGACTGAATAGGAGTAAGGCAAGTCATAAAAACTTGCCGTCTCTTCTACACTAGTTACAATAAGTGGGCGTAAGCAAGACAGAGGGGCCCTAGCTGGGAATTAAGGGTAGTTTGATGTCCACACGGATACATCAATTCTAAGCCGTTTTATTGACCTCAACTCTGGTTGCGTTTGCTATACCTACAGTTAGCACGTAATTATTTTTTCAGTAATTAAATATTTTTCTCAAAAATTTAATAGGGATTAAAAACATTTATTTAAGATAAAATGTTTGGGCCCCGAAGTGTCCTTATTAAGCGGAATGGACTGTACTAATAAAATTATCTTGAGAGATGTGTTACCAACGCAGTACTTGATTTATTGTGTTTACATTTAATTACACTTTTCTAACTGATTTGTGCACTATTCATCGATATTTTTGCACTTTATAATTATATGAACACAAATAAAGAAAAATAAAGGAAATTAATCAATGTTTTTAATATCTGAAAATAGTCTACAGTTATAATAATTATTATTATAAAATTTAACATCCGTCTACCTTGCTATAGTACAATCAAATCTCCAATACGATGTAGTCAGCTGAGGAGCTGCATACAAAACAAATCTACTCCCTGTTAAAATTGTCCAACATCTAATTATAAAAATGATATTGAAAAAACCAAGAGATTATCCAACACACCTTATTTTTGAAAAATTTAAAGTATTAAAATTTAATAATCTAGTCTGAAAAAATATAACAATTCAATTAATAAAAGAAAAACAAAATCACAGCTTTTTATATATTTTTTTCATAACCATTGGAACGACCACGCGAAATAAATAAATTTGCCTCAATATCTCAAGATTTCCAGACGATAATTTTTAAAATTTTTCGCCAACATTAAAAAAACCATACCTTCGAATTTTAACATGGAGACATAAAAACTTATTAAAGTGCTATATAGCCAATGAATTAACCTGTATTTTACCATTTACTTCATATTTGTAGGATTTCAAAAAAAATCTTAAAGTTTATAACCCCGCGGATCCTGCGTGTTTGATATTTTGAAACTGCCATCAGAGATACTTATTCGAGTTAACATGGAATATTTTAGATTCTGTATGTTGTCTGTGGTATACTTGATAATGAAAGGTACATATCTTTAGAAAAGGGACTTAATTTTAACCGTAAATAGCTAATCAGAAATTCTGTGGGAAAAAATAAAATAATTTTTTTTAACATCGTTCTAAAATTGTCTACGAAATTAGGATTTACGACATCTATGTTTATAATAGATAAAGCATTTCAATAGCTTCGTTTTAAGACCAAAATAACAAACGTGGGAGCTACAAATATATATTTTTTAAATTTTGCCGAATCAAGAGATAATTGGTTTGATTTATCCGAAAAGCAATCGTAGATATTTAAAATGGAGCATATATAAGCCAAAAATTGCTCCAGTGGATAATTAACAAAACTGTCTATTTATCTACTTATTTTTAAGTTTATAATTCCTTAACCATAATTAATTATGGACACAAAATATTTTTCATTCTGACGCTAGCTCCTCTTCCAAACACAAGCGCCCATTTCTATAGAAGAGAAACATCCAAAAACAAAAAAATCTGTGAAAACTTATTTTGTAATTTATGGTAATCAACATTATTATACCTTGTAAACTTATTATTTAATAAAAAAAATATTAATTATTGGTCTGTGTCTGAAGATGCTACACAGCATACAAAAGCAATTCTGTATGGTAAAAATAAGTACCTTATTTGTATGGAATTTCAATCAGTGTTTTCAATTACCTGTTTTTGCCTTTGGAATTATCACGTTGGCGGGAGCAGAATCTTCTGTAAGTTTAGGTTGTTCATTGTTTTCTGCATCAGTCACACTTTTTACGGGAGTTTTGACAGCTGGGGCCGAAATCGAGGAATAGTTTCGGGTGGCTCTCATAGAACCTAACCTCAAAATTGAACTCCAGCTTAGCTTGAACATCTAAAAGAAATTAATGCCTTTTTTAAAGCGGTTAAAGTAAAAAATATATCTAGCACAACTTCCCTTCAGTTAACAATATAACACACTTGTATTTTCTATTGGGATCACAATTCTTACATCACTGATCACTCAACATTTGCATTCACCAGTATATTGAAGACAATAAATAAATGTATCTAACCGCACTATCGACGCTTTGAAAAAAAATCTTACTTTAAATGTGCATGTATACTCAATGAGCAATTAGATAGTAATTATATCAATACTCTATGTAAAATCATTAAAATTTTCGACAATATAAAATTGTACAAAATTTTGACGAAAAGTCAGATGGCAGATTTCGGGGGTTGCCATAACACAATAAACTCGCTATTAAAAAATAATCTGGCCAAATATCTGGGGAGTTTTCAGCATATACGAGGATCATACAGAAATTAAGATTACAACACATTTATGTAGCATCGAAAAATGCTTTTAATTAATTAAAATTCACAGGATACTTTAAAAATATATTAAACTATTTTTCAACGTAACCGCCAATGATGACTATTATCTAGCGATGGGCACAATCGATGAATAATCGATTATTTACTCGATCTTTTTTACCATCGAATGATTTCGATTCATTTCCATAGAAAAATCGATTCTCGCTTCTCGATGTCAAATTCATTCGAATGCCAGTCCGAGACAATCGGTTTGAGACGTCATCGAAAGTCTTTGCTGTGATTGGTCAGAATTAATCGAAGTGAGATAAGCGTTGTCATTGGTTAGAATTAATCGAACTGTTAAACCGAGAGAATCGGGTTTGAAACGTCATCGAACTTGAAATCGATTCTCGCTTCTCGATGTCAGAATCCATTCGAATGCACAGTCCGAGACAATCGGTTTTAAACGTCATCGAACTTGGAATCGATTCTCGCTTCTCGATGTCAGAATTCGAATGCATAGTCTTGAAACGTCATCGAAAGTGATTTTGCTTGACAAACAATTTTTTTATAGGTACATGTTATAAACAACCTGATGTGTGAATTTTAAATTATGAATGAATACTTTTAGGTAACGATTTACGTTTTCAGTATAGTTTATACGTAAAAGATTGCGATGGTGATAGCTTTCAACAATTTAAAAATGTTTATTATGAGGTTATGTATCATCTATTTGGGTATTGTATATATAATTTAAAATAAAACAATAACTTAGTATATACCATTTTTTATATTTAATGCCGACCGGGTTTCGCTAAAACCGTAGTTTCTTCAGGGCAGTAAATAATACTCTACTAAAATCAGCAAGTAATATGTTTTCATTTGGACATATCTGCTTTATAAAACCAAATATATTTAATTACAAACTAAGAATTCAAATAAATTAAATATATTTGGTTTTATTTTGGTTTCGTTACCTAAAAGTATTCATTCATAATTTAAAATTCACACATCAGGTTGTTTATAACATGTACCTATAAAAAAATTGTTTGTCAAGCGAAATCACTTTCGATGACGTTTCAAGACTATGCATTCGAATTCTGACATCGAGAAGCGAGAATCGATTCCAAGTTCGATGACGTTTAAAACCGATTGTCTCGGACTGTGCATTCGAATGGATTCTGACATCGAGAAGCGAGAATCGATTTCAAGTTCGATGACGTTTCAAACCCGATTCTCTCGGTTTAACATTTCGATTAATTCTAACCAATGACAACGCTTATCTCACTTCGATTAATTCTGACCAATCACAGCAAAGGCTTTCGATGACGTCTCAAACCGATTGTCTCGGACTGGCATTCGAATGAATTTGACATCGAGAAGCGAGAATCGATTTTTCTATGGAAATGAATCGAAATCATTCGATGGTAAAAAAGATCGAGTAAATAATCGATTATTCATCGATTGTGCCCATCGCTAATCAATATATCGCATATTTTTTATGGATATATTGTGTATCTATATCTATGGTAAGAGAGAAGTGACGTATCGTGTTGCTTCGTCAGCTGTCAAATCGTAGTGTCAAATAAATTTAATTTTTCAGTTTTTATTTATCAATATGGCTAATTTTAATAATCCTAATGATCCCTATTGGCAGAACCAAAATACTCATCAGAGTTACAGCTTCGACACCAGTGGAGGTTTTTCTGATATGCCGCCTCAGCAATTAGGTTTGTTATTTTTATGCGTTTTTGGTGGTTGTACTAAACTAATAGTGGTTTGAACTGTAGGTCAATTAACAATAATTTAAAACTAGTAAAGAGCGGTAGTTTATCGCTTCTTTAAATGTTTCGTATTAAAAAGAAAATTCCGATTATTTATTAAAATTGGTATTTTACAGACATTTTTCTATTTACAAACACAGGAGTTGGGCTCTATTTCTGTACCGATATTTCAATGAAAATTCGGTACTGAATGAACTTTCGAAATCGCAGGACACATTTAAAACGCACTTCTGCCGATACGATACCGATATATATAAAAAAGTATCGACGATACCGATGCGGACAGTGAAGATTTCAAAAGTTGTGAGTTTAGATTAGAAGAAGACGAAATTACTTGCATAATATTTATTTAGAATGTTTAATTTAACAGAATGTTACATTCAGATTAGAATTTTATTCATTTTTATCCAGGACACACAACATCCTTAAATTATTTGGCGAAAACCGATTTCGTGACTCTGTTTGGACGAAACCTGCCATTGAGAATAGCCTTTCAGATGCGACAGAACTAATTTTGAAAGTGAAATATTTTTGTGCCATTTTTTCAAATTTGGATATTGAACATCACTGCGCCAGAAAACGAGAGGATCTACTTCTCTTGATATATTGGGTGATCTTAGATATCTCTCCAGTTTTTCTTTGAGAGAATCGGTGCTCAAAAGAGAGAGAGGCTCATCTTTTTCTGCCTCTTTAATAATATTTTCACAAACGCTCCATATCCCACATCTCGTAAATGGCTCAGTACTTGCACTTGGTTGTGCTTGTCGATTCTGGAATAATTTGTGAATTTTGTATTGTGTCGCCGTTACACATGGATTATCTGTAGCGCGAAATTCAAAATGTATCTTTTGCCTTGAAAAACCTTTGCATTCACCTTAATTACTTTAAAGGCCAACTCAGACTGTCCAGTAATTTCAAAAAATTACCGAAAATTCTACCGAGGAGTTAGTTTATGATAGTTCAAGTGTTCTTTGTGTTCTGCTTGGCATACATAATAATTTATGTACCATGACGATTATTCTATATTTGAAATTAATTCTGAAGAAACAAAATTTGTCAGTTTTCATTTTGGTAACTTTCGGGATTACTGGACATGTTTAAGATGAATATTTTATAGAAAAACCTTTTGTTCCACCTTTTTTTACTTATATTATATAATAACTATTTGAATTTGGGGTAATAGAACACGGACATAAATTATTGTAAATGGCTATCAGCTGTCATCCCATAAGACAAGCCAAAAATTTCATTTTACGTACTTAATTGAAATTTTAAATGCATTATTTTCATTCGCTCCGTATGTAAATTTATATTTTTATATTAACTCCACACAGTAAGTTCTGAGGAAAATACTTTCCCTCAGGGCATTGACGGCCGGCATAGTCCAGCGGTAGGGCGTTAGACTCCCAATCCGAAGGCCGCGGGTTCGAACCCGGCGTGCGCAAATAAATTTTATTTAATTGATTTGTGTCATTTCACAATTAATTATTTAAAATAATATATAGTATATTTGCGGCACGTTCCAGAGTAGAAGATACTCTTAGTATCGCCCTGGTGTAAGACCACCATTCAGAATTGAAACGTTGCTTGAAATGGCTTTAGCCGTGTTTAGTGACTAGATCTGAATAGCCAGGTACTTCCCCACCTTCCTCTTCCTCGTCTCCTTCCCTTCACCACTTAACTTCAGCCTCATAACATACCCCAATTGGGGATGCCATAGTCTCACTAGCTCCAGACGGGAGCAGTTGGGACTCTTGTGAGGTATTCACTATAGAAAAAAAAAAAAAAAGTCATCTTTGGAGAAGGTTTTATCTGTGTGGGGGGTCTTTTTGACGAGAGGAAGGATTGAACATAGGTCTTTAAGACATGTTGTAGGAGAAAAGAATAACAGAGGCTGACAAATCGTTCCACAGCTGAGCTATTGAACTCAAGAACGAGTCATAAAAGCGACCCATTCTCATGTGACAAATATCAACCCTGTACATATGTTGGGTGCGCGTTTGCTTGATTCCCGACAATGCACCGTAGCCGGGATCAATGACGCGTGTTCCTCGGAGCACCTTCCATTGTAATACCGGCAGAACAAGGACAGCATACCTACCTGGTGCCTTTGTTTTAAAGATTGTAATCTGCTTGTTAGATAGAGGAATCTATCAAATTGACCGCCCGTTTCTGCACAGAGTCAAGGGTTTTTTTTGGTATTTTGGAGCTCCAGACCAGAGGTAGCTGCCAAATTTAACAGTCGGGCGCACTGATTTGTACAAGGTCAGCAGTGTTAGCAACAAAATTTTATACTAATTAAGGTGAATCAAAAGATTTTTTTCTAAAAAATATTCATATTAAGCTTGTCCTGAAAGTTTACCATTCGCTATATGTATATGTTTTCTTACCTAGAATGAAATTTTTATCAAAATTAATATCTGATTCCATTCGAGTAACATTATTATTTTTTAGTGCAAGTTTTACTAAAACCAAAACAACAAATAAATATGGTGTAATTACAATACTGCTGTGAGAAGTAAATTACAGTAATTTCTAAAAGTGAATTGAATATGGGATGTTATTAAGTATTGAATTTCTTATGTTTTACAATTAATTTAATATTACTCATTTTTAGTATTAAAAATATATATAATATATATGTTGATAAGTAAAAAAAAACAGTATTTCAGTTTCTGTAAGTTAAAACACAGTAACTACGTTGAAATGACTACGTTTATACTTACATTTCCGAACTTGCTACAATAATATATAGTATATTAGTGGCACGTTTGATGGTGAAATACCACCATTCAGAATTGAATCATTGTTTGAAACGACTTTAGCTGTTTAGTGACCAGATCTGAATAGCCAGATACTTCCCAACCTTTCTGTTTCCCATCTCGTTATCTTCCCCACTCCTTTTGTCTCACAACTTACCGCAATTGGGGATGCCGTAGTCTTACTGGCTCAGAGCAGTTGGGACTTTTGTGCGTTATTCACATTTAAGTTATTAGCCGCCATTGCCACAGAATGATTTGTGTATATGAGTAGAGATAGAATGTGACTTTTTAAATGTCCGCTTTCAGATAGCTGTAGAATGAACATATATGAGAAAGGTTTTTCTCTAGTAAGTGCCTTGTTAAACTTGATTTGTCTGACCAGGAGTAGTTACAATGGGAACATGAATGAGGTTTGTCTTCAGGGTGCAGCTTCAAATCTGTTATCATGTCTGAAAAAGATGGCGGATAAAGTTTAATGAGTTGGTATCAATAATGAAAGGAAAAAATTACAAAAATAAATTAAAAATAATGATTTTACCCGCAGTGTCGGCAATACTTACTTTCAGAGAGCTCTAAGCATTTCTTTTTAATATCTGTCAGGTCTGTTCTATTTCCTTATAAGGAATCCCCCCTGCATATTCTTCTCTGCGAACTACCGTTCGCACTAGGCTTGTTGAATCAGTATCGATACATCGATATTTTTAATGAAATATATCGATATTTTTAGCCGATATATTTTGAACCGATGTATTGAGACAAAATATCCAATATCAAAAATTGTATCAAAAACGATATTTTTTCAATTTTGGGGGGGTACACAAACGATATATCGATATTTTTTCTTTGATATATTGACGTTGAAATTGATATAAATATCGATACATCGATACTCTTTTCCACTTTCGACATCCCTAGTTCACACTGGGAGTCGCCAGTATGAATGTTTCCAGAATAATATAGTTCAAACTGTAGATGGTGCTAAACAAACATTTGCTGTTATCCCTTTTCCGCACCTTATATCAAAAAGGGTTAAAGTCCAGTCCCATGTTCCCAGAATATGTGGGAAACTCTAGAAAACTTGATTTGATGAACACAAGCACAAACAATATAGCTTATTTTATAGGTTCATCTTTAATGTCACTGCTGTATGGCACTTTAGCCATTTTTCCTTTCCTTCCTTCCATTAAAACCACAGATATCGTAGACAATCCATAGACCTAGCCAAATTGTGCCTTATTACCAGAGAGAAATAAAAACACTGCTAGTGTCATGCAAAAAGCAATAGGTCCGGCAATGTCTGTATCACACAGTAAAAAAATTTGATTTATTTTTTACAAACTTTATTGAAATGTTTTGATAAAAATCAGTACATTAGGTTAATTCTCCGTGGTCGAGGGTCAAAGCTGGAGGTCGCAGATAAAGGCGTGGGCAGAAGTTTTTTATTTGTGTTTAATAATTTAATCATTTAAAATAATATAAGATATATTTGCGGTACATTCTAGAGTGGAAAATACTCTCAGTATCGCTCTGGTGTAAGGACCACCATTCAGAATCGAATTGTTTCTTGAAATGGCTTTAGCTATGTTTGTTGACTAGATCTAAATAACTAGGTAAGTCCCACCTTTCTCTCCCCCATCTCCTTCCCCTCCCCGCTTACCTTCAACCTCCAAAAAATAAAAAGTTCTGGGAAAGAAAAAGGTTTGAGAAATGGGTAGGAATCTGGGGGTCAGTGTGTCCAGGAGTGATATGTGAATCTATCGCTCCCACTGCTATGCTCATGGCTCAAGTCAGGCTGGAGAGGTCAAAAGGCCTTCCTCAACCGGCCTCTCCCGATCCCACCTACCACGCAATTAGTAGGCATACGCATTCGCTGCCAAGACCTGAATAAACCTCACCCCATGAGCCCGGGAACCACTGCTAATTCACCTTAAGCAGCTTGCAACTTTCGACTTTAAATGTTCAACAATGGTGTTTTAATTTTCAATGTAAAATTTTCAGATTTCCAGTCATTCGGTACGGAGCAAGGTTATGGCAGTGACCAGGGAGGTTTCGGAGGGGAGCAGCAGAGCTATGGACAGCCGAACCAGCAATATGACCAGAAGGCTTTTGTGGATGCCCCCCCGCCCTACTACCCCAACATCTTTACGCCCAGCCCCCTACCCCCGGAGGTCGCCCACGGTGACAACGAATTCGACGAACCACCGCTACTCGACGAACTCGAAATCTACCCTGACAGAATACTCGAAAAAACACTAGCTGTACTCAACCCTTTCCATGGGCAATCCTTAGCAGACGATGCAAATTTTTTACTGCGTGATACAGACATTGCCGGACCTATTGCTTTTTGCATGACACTAGCAGTGTTTTTATTTCTCTCTGGTAATAAGGCGCAATTTGGCTACGTCTATGGATTGTCTATGATATCTGTGGTTTTAATGTACTGCCTGTTGTCTTTGATGAGTAGGACCGATGGAGTGTTTACTATGTTGAGTGTTGCCAGTGTTTTGGGGTATTGCATGTTGCCAGTTGTCGCATTGGCAGGACTTGGGGTGACTGTTTCCCTAGAGGGGCCCGTCGGATTTGCTCTGGCGGGTTTGGCTGTTCTGTGGTCTACATTGTCAGCAAGTAGACTGTTTGTGACCATGACAGGAGATAGGGAGCAACGCCCCCTAATAGCCTACCCTTGCGCCCTGGTTAATGGTGTGTTTGCCCTAATTGTCATATTCTGATGCACGATTTTCTTTAAATTGCGTGAAATAAATTATAATTTTATACATTTTCTGTGGACTTGCTAAATCATCTAATATCTAACGCCAACCATACATTTATCCATAATTTTTCCTTATATAGTTTAAAATACTGCCCTTTTTCATTAAAATTTCCAAATTGTATGATGTTATATGATTTTTATTTTGAGATTTAAATGTGATGTTGGTACATTTGCTGTAAATTGTTAAATAAAGTAATAAATTATATACATACATCACCAATGATTTTACTTACCTAATCCTACAATAGAAATTTTGTATACAAATTTCAAAAAAGAATAGTATGCTTTTTTGTTAAAATTTATAAATGATTTAAAAAAAACAGCAGAGGAACACAATATGGAATTTATTGAAGGTTAAAATAGGCAAAAAATAAAAGAAACTTGTGTTAAATTAACAAATTCATAATTAAGTAGTTTTCATTGTTTATTGGAATGAATAAAACAAATGAAATATTTAAACTCTGATCAGATCAAATAAATAAATACATTGTGTCGGCAGCGCTTATCCAAAACATAAAGCGGCAGCCATAAACTATAATATTACACTGAGGGGAACAGAATAAGCGTAGAAATACTCCCATTGGCAAAAAAATAAGCTGCTTTCAAATTGGCGGTGGTTTCATTACATATCTTTAATAATGATGTATCTATGACAATGACAGTCACACATCTAAATAACATTTTATCTACGATAATGACACATGTTTTAACAAAAAATTTGTCTATGACATTATTAGATTCTATCTATTATGCATTTAGTACAGTGCTGCATGTGTAAGTTGGCAAAAAAGGAAGGCGCTGTCGTCTACAACATAATGATGATAGTAATAAATATAAAGATATATAAATATATTTTTTACATTTACTCCACACAGGATGCCTTAAGTAAAACAATTTCCCTCAGGGTCTATGTCATCTTTGAAGATGCTGTGTAAAGGGAAATATATAGCGTTAGTTCATGTTTATGCCACCATCAACTTAAACATGTAGCACTGTATGCATTAAGAAATTATACAAAATAATTTTATAGTTAGATGAGAGGATATGATATGAAAAAAGAATTCAATATAGTGGTATAAATGACTGACCATCTGTTCTGAGCAATATTTAGTACGATACAATAAGACTTCTTTGTACATCCAGAAATAACAACATTATTTGCACATAAGCCCATAAGTTCTAATGGGTGGCACTTATAATCCAGAGCCGAACACAACCATGATGCGACGGGACCGTTTATTATTGAAAACCAAAACATGACTGTTATACGGAAGTGAAATACAATAAAAAATAAAAATCCTAGTTTTTGCCCGACTGTACCAATGTACTTAAGATTGCATTTTACACCTCTTAACCTAACCTAACCCAACATGCATGTTATGGGAATACACAAAGTAACTTGGAGACAGAGCTGCCCATTAGGGCGAGGGGAACAAACCAAGTTGCGCGGAGCGAGGAAGTGGCGTGGGCATGTCCCTTTCAGTGATTTGTCAATAAATTAATCAATACAAGCAATTTGAATTGTACTAATTTTAGTCTTCCAAAATGAAATCTGCTTACAGATGAGTAGTCCCTTTATTAATGCCTGCGTAATAATCATAACTGCGAATCCCAAATCGGGTGAAAAAAGATCGGCTTGTTTCCTCAATTGAATATTTTGTTACAGTAGCGAATGCCTGACGGTCTGGGAACGAATTTTAGAAACCAAATGAAAATTTCTTGAACATGCGCAGAAAGGTTTGACAGTGGATTGCACAATAAAATGTTACCCTATTTTAGCAAACTTAACTTTTCTACGCATGGTCTGATTATTTAAATGTTTACGAAAGATTGCATAGTTTATTCAAGACACCCTCGAACCTCCCGGTGCCAAAACGATTGTCACAAAAATATGTCAAAAGAAGCAATAAAAAAGTAGAGGAACGGTGTTAGGTTAGGTATCAATAAGGGAATCCACAATGCATCCATAAGCATATCTATAGTTTTATTGTCGATTGCATTTTCCTTTCGTATAACAGACACACAGAAACACAATCCAATACTTAAAATAATAATTTACAACTGATATAAATTTACAAGTCTTTTTCTCAAACTCGAGTCGACGGCATCCACATAATCGGTGGCCGACAGAAACGATCGTCACAAATAATATTGGAAAACGATTACCCGGCGCGGCCCGTGACATACAATAACCGTTCCTTCCGTGTGTGCGTCTGCCGAATCTCGTTTTAAGTCAAATAATCGAGATGAATAACCACCAACTGAGTGAAGTCTGGACCGGTACTACATTCGGCTGAATGTGGTGGACGGCCGGTCAGTGAAGAAGTTCTTGAGGATGAGGACCTGGCCGACCGTGATGACAATGATGGCGACACTCTCGCCGATGGACCACCAGTGCACCCGCTCGTTGATGTCCTCGGCGCGCTTGCGGCCCTGGGCCTCGCGCAGCCGGTGGTGCGTCTGGTAGTCCAGTATCTTGTTGAGAGCCGAGTGGATCTCTTGGGACGATGACTCCAGCTGGAACCATAAAGATAATTGAATTTAAATATTATACATTTTAAGACTCCGATAAACTGTGAAAACAACTCCAGAAAATGTGCAAGCAGACGTCATGCCCGCAATGGACGGAGGTGTTGAAATAGCACAGGACAGGGCCACTTGAAGGTGCTTTGTTCAAGCGATGGGTTGCTGATCCCATGTCTAATGTCTCATAAACTAATGATCAATGATTCAATCCATGAAGCTAATGTCTCATAAAAATTACCATTACTATCGTGGTGAGAAGAAAGTAAAACAGGGTTAGAAAGAGAAAACACCGCGCTTAACAAACAAATCTAAAAGTTAACCACAAAAATATTAAAATTACACCTTTCTGAAACCAAAGTTTCCGACAGCAATTTAAAAAAAAAATTAAACTTGTGAATTTTGTATTAATTATTTTTACATGAAATGACAAAAAAGCCAGGTGACGATAACATTTATAATACATTTGTCTAATAAAATATGTGTGAGGGATTTCTAAAACATTTTTATGATTGAAAAAATTATGTTTATTTTTAGTAATAAAATTTGAGAGCGTATTTCGTCATCTTTCAAAACCAGTTTTTAGTTTTTGGATACATTAAGAAATATTCCATTTATTTGGATTTTATTGAGGCCTGAGGGGTTAAGGGATAAGAAATCATTCTAACTATGTATATTTGCAGTGTTATGTCTACAAGTCAGGGAATTTAGTGAGGCTGAAGGAAGTGGTGTAGGGAAAGAAAAGACCAGTTGGGAAATAATTGGCCACTGAAGGTTAAAGCCATTTCAAACAATGTTTCCATTCTGAATGGTAATTCTCTTTCAGCGCTGCCGAGAGCATCTTCTTTTATCATTCATAAAAATATCATTTAGTCAATTTTCAAAGGCACAAATAGTAATCCTACATGAATAAAAATCACTTGTATTGAGTTCTTCCTGAGTTCTAGATCAGTGGTTTTCAACCTGTGGTACGTATTCGCCTTGGGGTACGTGAAGCAAAAGTTGGGGGTACACAATATCGTGGCACGAATGTAGGTTTTAAAACTCCGCTCAACGTTTTCAAATTTTGGCAGTTTACGGTCGGTGGTTTGGTTTTTTCTACATAACTTTTTGAAGTTAAAAAATTCATACTCTCAGTACACTGGGTTTGTAGTTGAGTATGGAAAACATTTTTTTTCCGTCGAAATAAAAAGAAGTGGAATAAAATTTGTTCAATTTCGGAGGTAGAAATCACTGGTTAAAAATGCCCGATGTCGTGTTACGCTCTGTATAAAATTGAATTAATTGTATTGATGACCGGTCAGTGGCCGAGTTGGCATCGTGTTTGGGTCCCACCCAGACGTCTGTGTTCAATTCCTCAACTGGCAACAAGACACAAGCAACATTTTCCGTTTACTGTGGTGTTAGTAGGAGAGAGCAATGAAACAATGTCTTTCATTACACATATACACAAGACAGAAAGAGGGTACGGGGTACAACACATTTGTAGTAAGAGTCAAGGGGTACGCAGACTCAAAAAGTTTGACAACCGCTGTTCGAGATCAATTTTGCAACAGCTGAATAAATAACAACTTAGGGTTTTTAAAAGGCCAACATAATAAGGTATAGACAAGTCAGACAGCAATTAAATTAATTTATTAATATATGTTAAATTAATTTTTAACAGCACATGTTAAAAATTTGCAAAAGCCAATTTTTTAAATGAATAATTCCAATCCAATTAGATACCTATTCTCAGATAAATTTTCAAGATAATGGTTTAAGTTACCGATAATAATTACTAAAGGTGACAAGATTTCATGCTGCTTTCACATAAACAAAGTACCAATACTGAATGTGGGAATTGTAAACTTAAGACAAGGGCGTACAGTTGCATAAGCTACAAAATAATAATAAGCACTGCAAGTAATGTCACCGTCCTGTCCCACACAACGATGCGGCGTGACGTACAGAGCCAGTTGAAATATTTACATTCTCAATGTTGGAATATTTATGAATGGCTTATACAATACACACACAGGTGCCAGCATCAGTGTGGAGTGGATTCTATGTTTCCAACTTTGTGCATAAAGTTGGAAAGTATTTTCATTTCGCGCATTCGTATTCAGTCCTGCCTGCCCAGATTTTTGATAGGCAGTGTTGATATCTTAACAAAAGGATTGCAATCTTTAAAGCACAGGCGTCAGGTGGGAATGATGTCCTTGTTCTAACGGTATTTCAATGGAATATGCTCCAAGGAACTAGCATCATTGGTTCCTTCAGTACCGGTGTAAAGTCGGGAAACATTTGTACACGGTTGACACTTGTCACATAAGAATGGATCTTTTCTATGACTCGCTATTAAGTTCAACAGCTCGGATGTGGAACGATTTGCCGGCCTCCGTGTTTCCTCCCCCCTACAAAGTCGAATGATTGAAACATTGAATGTCTTTGTATTACCTATTTAATTTTGGATCTATAATAATTAATGTTGCGGAGCATAAAAGATTTACAGAGCTAATTTGATATACTATTTTTGTCAGTAATTATTGCAACTTGTTCGTGGGCTAATCTACAGATTTTTATATTTGATCGCAGTTATACAAATTATCCAGCTTCCTACAAAATGATGCATATGGGTAAACCAGTTGCAACCCCTCAAGCCTCGAGCTTATTTTACTATTATATCTCTTAATTACTCTGTCAAATGCCGGAGAATTCTTGAATATTTCCGCATCGTAATAAAATCAAAATAAATCACATATTTCTAAACGTATCCAAAAACTAAAAACTGTTTTTGAAAGGCGATTAAATACGCTTTTAAATTTTATTATTACAAGTAAACAATTTATTTTTGAAATATAAAATTTTTTAACATAAAACGTTTTTAAAATCGCTCACCCAAATACGACTACATATATGTACACATAAAGATAAAATTGTAAGAAAAATTAAAATGGATAGATTGCAAAATTCATGACTGAATGATTTATTTGAAGGCATGTTTTATTGCGCATATAATTCAATTTGTAAATGCATAACAATATTTACCATTACGTGGATTCGGCATGCAATTTCATATTTTTTGTCTAATCTTGCAATGTATATATACCATATAAACATGTATGTACATGTTTACAGCCAGCAAATCCCCAAGTAACCTTGGTAAAAATAACTCAGATAATTTCTTTCCTTAATTCTATATTTTGATGTGTTTTTAGAATTTTTAATTTTTGATTGAAAAGTTTAAATAATGGCACACCATTCGTTTTTTATAATGAAAAAAATAAACTCACTTTTTTGTCATTTCATAATAAAAACTTTACAAAGTTTCATAAAATTGTTCTCGGAAAAAATTCGGTACTTGGGAAACACTCCGAAAAAATAAGTTGAATTATTTTTATACTAACTTTGGGCTGGAAAATCCGAATCTGAAGGAATTAGGTTGGGGAGGTCAATATCAACTGAGTTACAGGACTTTAAAGTTTCGTACACAGGAACAAATCCGCAATGCATTTTTGACATATTGTACTGAAGAAGTCAAAGTGATTCAATGATGCCAACCTCAGAAAATTGCAAAGTGTTGCCATTAAGCAATAATATGCTAGGTTTGTGTAACATGGTTTGTGATACAAAAGGATGTTCCCCCTTTATAGCGCCTGTTCACGTCAAGGCAAGAAAAACATCCCAGTTTTCAAGTAGTTAAGCGGCTACGCTAGGTTTGTGTAACATGGTTTGTGATAAAAAAGTGATTGACACATTCTATTCACATAATAACATTGATATTATTGCTTAATGGCAACACTTTGCAATTTTCTGAGGTTGGCATCATTGAATCACTTTGACTTCTTCAGTACAATATGTCAAAAATGCATTGCGGATTTGTTCCTGTGTACGAAACTTTAAAGTCCTGTAACTCAGTTGATATTGACCTCCCCAACCTAATTCCTTCAGATTCGGATTTTCCAGCCCAAAGTTAGTATAAAAATAATTCAACTTATTTTTTCGGAGTGTTTCCCAAGAACCGAACTTTACCCTTGTTCTCATATTGCATTCTTGGTTTCATATAGGCGTACATTTTAATTCTTCTGTGGTTAACTTTTAGATTTGAATATAAAGCGTGTGTTTTCTTTTTCTAACACAGTTTAGATTATATTTCTCACCATGACAGTAAGTAAGGGTGACACAACGATTTCTTTGCGACCTATATGAGCTGTTCTCAAAAACAAACAAATTAGCCTGAGGGGTTAAAAACAGAGTGTCCTAGACATGGAAGTTGCATGAAGTGCTCTTCATACATTCAATAATGTTTGCCTAAATTCTAACATCGATATTTTCTTGGATTCACTGACCAAATTTATAAGATGCATCATGTCAATGATATAAACTGTTTCATGCGCATACGTATCCCTTCACAGATCCCCACTTCTCACACTTTCAAACATACTCACACATACACACACACTTATACACTACGCACATCACCCGGTAATTACTAATTATACATTCCACAAGTAAGGCATTATAAAGAAACATATCACAGGTACCCACCATGAAATATTATGTATTTAATATCTGTAAACTGTCTATCACTGTAACCGTATCTATATTACTGTAATTCTATAATATAAAATTAAATGAAGTGAATGATTATTTACCTGCGTGAGAACTGTGGCGTGTTCCCCAACTCCTGGCAGAGCGGGCTCGGGGCCAGCCTGGAAGTCCATGTAGACTATTTTATGTGAAAATGTGCTAAATTCGTTGCTAAAGCACGCTGAGTAAATACCTGGAAAAAGATAACACATTTTTTAATTGGGTTCTGAGAATGAAATGTATTCCCTGGATTATGAAGGCAATAATAGAGACAATGTATATTACTCGCTTAACCTGTCCTGTAACGTTAGCGTGCCGGCACGTTAGGTATAAATTTTAATTTTTAACCCTTTTGTATAAATAAACTGTATTAAGGACAAGGTCAAAATCGCTTGCGCCAATATCGTTCTTGACGTGACGGTTAATTTGATTAATCTAGCTACTCTGAAATTTTTTTATTTCGGGAGTTATGCTTTTTGCCGCTTCACCAGCTGCTAACTTTTTAAAGAAGTATCAATGTAATTCATTATTTAAAAACACCTTTGAATTGTTGGTTTTCATGTAGGGTGTAGGTTTGTGAAGAAACAATAAAATCAATTCATATTCATATAAATTTTTTTTGATTTTTGTTTGCCGAATGGGAGAATTTTTTTGTTGTTGTTAAAGTTAGCTATTCTGGGAAAACTTGTAACGCTATTATCATGTAATATATACGAATAATAAGATACATTATCTGATAAACAGAAGACAATTGCAAAAAAAAACTATTATTTGGTTTTTATACGGATATTTGACCAAGTCAGGAAGGTAATTTACGCGTGGTTTTTTCCAAATACGCCTGGCACTTTTTATTTTTTTTATTGTAATCTCCAATTTCCTCTCTTGCCTTGACATTACTGTAAATATTTTTTTTACCTTCAACTTAAGTTTTCTGGACAACTTTAAGTAACGAAATTTAAGCAAAAATACATACATTTTCCTTCATATAGATGACATTTTGTGAAAAAAGCATATTTTAATAAACGGCTACGTATTTTGCTAGCTTTTGGGCTACAGAAACTAATTCTTTTTGGTTTTTTGTTCTAGTTAAAACTTGGACTGAGTTTTCATATCCTTCACACGACCATCGATTTTCGCAGCGCACTTCTAAATCACCTGTCGAACCGTAATTTATAAACAAAAAGTATATTGTAGTATAAATACCTCACTGTACTCTAATTTAACCGCTTGGGCACATAAGCTTGTTTTCACGACAATTTAACATAGGTAGACATAAGAATGACGTATGCCCCGGACCTGAGTTATTATATAAAAATGTTTCCACTCTTCAAAAAAAATATTTTTAAAGTGTAATTTTTGGAAGGCCAAAGTGGTGTTACCCCGTAATGTTTCCAACAAGCTTTCACAAAATAAAAGAAATATTATTTTACAATGTTGCAACTAAAACAAACTCACTGCAGAGATCTTGCATAATATTTAATTGGTGAGTCCTGACCTCTAAAGATATTACGTAGTAGTGAAAAAGATAATTTAAAAAATATATATATTAGTGAAGTTATGTGTTAAGTGATTAGATTTACATAAATAGCCATAGAATGACGATTTGAATGAAATGAAGATTTGTTTCTCCTGATTTCACATCTTCTATTTTGAATGATTGGAGTAGGGGTCACGATCCTCAGCAATTAGGAACTAACTTGAGAAGAGTTTTGATTTTATTTATTTGTTATGAAGCAAAAGATTCCATTGAAATATTTATAATAATCCAAAGTGAGCCTGTTTGGTTTAACGAATTTTTGGATTACTGGATGTTTGGATTATTAGAAGTTTGGAATATTGGAGGATCGGATTACTCCCTTTTTCCATCATTACCTTAGGAGAGATTAAAGCCCACTTGTTTGAAACCCCGTCACATTTGACACTATCACAAATCAGCCGCGATGCAAAGAATGTGTGTTTAAGCGGAACGTTATGTGAAGTCACAAATGTTAAGAATATATTTATTGCATTGATTTCAGATTAGTGACAATCTAAAATGTGACAATGACAAACGTATAAATGTCAAATGGGTAAATGTCTAATGTGACAGAGTCAAATGTGACAGTGTCAAATGTGACAATGTCAAATGTGACAGTAGTAAAAGTGACAATATCAAGTGACAATGTCAAATGTGACATTGTCAAATGTGACATTGTCAAATGTGACATTGTCAAATGTGACATTATCAAATGTGACAGTGTCAAAGACTTCACGGCTGGACATTAGTGAAGGTTTGATGTGGTGTGAAATAAAAGCGTGGCATACCATCAACGGGTGCCACAAAAGTGTGTGAATCAAACTGCATTTTGATCTGTTTGTAGAGCACCTCCTTTGTGGGAGATTCCAGGATGACGTCAACGTCATATTGTCCTCCCGTCACTACCTGAAAACAGAATAAACAATATTAAAACATTAGTTTGCTTTCCAGAATAAAAATGACATCATTTCAGAGATTTAGATATTGTATGAACAATGATGGACGAAAGTCAAAGTGACGAAATATGAACCAGATATAAGATTTTGTTATCGAATGTACAACAGCAAAAAATCTCATTGATAAATAACCAATGTGTATATTTATTGATTACGACTTTATTTTTGTGAAACTATATTGTAATTTTTAGCTTGTAAATAAAATTCTGAAAAAAAAGCCTTTTTTTATTTTATCTATTTTGTTAATTTTTTACTGCTTGGGCACGCCACACAATCAAGAAATAATATTTGTTGATTTTTGCACGCGGGCCCAAAAAGGTTCGCCACCCTGTTCTATGGCATCAGCCTTGGACGAGCGACTTCTGTGAAAGGTTGGGACTTGCGGATTCTCGGAAGATAGCTGGAATGACAGAACAACATGCAACACGAGAACGAAAACTTAGCTGGTACTAAATTTATAATCTTTACTTGGTTAACCTATCTTTAATCCTTATATTATATTACCATCATTTAGAATGATAAGAGCGCCCATAAAATTGATTCATATTAAAATATATAATCCAAGGAAAAATTCATTTAAAGATATTTTAATCTGATGAAAAACTCTTTGAGATGATTATTGATCAAATTTAGTGACAATAAATCCAGAATTAACCTCTCATTAGTCGTAAGCCCGCCGGCGGGTAGGTGACAGATGAGAGGTTAAATTAATTTTGATAAGGGGCCCCTCCAAGGCACGCTACGCCACTGACAACACCATAAGTATTTGATTGAAAACATTGAATATCCTGGTATTTTCCATCTTTTTCATTTTCACGCAAGTGCGAGAAGGAGTGGGGCTAGTGTAGTATAATGCCATCAGAAAGCCATAGAATCACAAAGCTCACAAATTCTAAACTATAAAAAATTCCAAATCCTTTATTACTTATGAGTTTCACGCCTATCAAGCCTGGATCATTTTTTCAAATGCAACATTGTAGAACAGCTGATGGAAATTTAAAAATAACAAATAATTGCTATCACAGTCTGACTGCACTGATTTGATATATCGAAGTTGGGAATGAAAAATGGCTAAAGCGCCATACAGCTGTGACATAAATGAACCTACACAATAAGCTATATTGTTTGTTTGTACTTGTGTTCATTTCTAGAGTTCCCACATGTTATATATATGAATCATAATTATAAAACTGTGTACGGTTGGCTTCTACCTTAATTTTTTTCTGTCAACACTATGCATTTGAATAATGAGACTGATTTTAAGATGAGGACCTGAGGACCCATTTCATGTTCAAAATTCGACATACAAGCACTCAAAAACAGTCTGATTTTACATAAAAAATGTATGAGGAAAATTTTCAAAATATACAAATGGTAATAGGTTGCGCAGGGGTTTAACAAAGCTACCAGACTTGAATTAATAAATAATTTGTCAGAGTAAAATGCATTTACAAATGTAAATTTGAGTGCACACATAAAATAGTAATTATTTTAGGTGTTAATTAGTAATGTATGTGACTAACCAAACAATTGACATTAAACAATGTGAATTGACAATATATCACTGCGTATGGCTTTTATGTCGATCAAACTAGTTACCAGAACAGATTTAGAATGTTATAAGTGTATAAAATCATTATTTGGCAGAAAAGTACGTTACCTGAAATTCCAAAGTAGCCGATGTATTTTTCTGAATTTCTTGGTAAAAACATTCCCTCGCATTGTCCGGCAATTCGAATGTCAACTCCACTCCGCCAGAATAATCTAATTGCAGAAGCGATATGAACAGAAAACACCCCGTCCAGATCTTCATTTTCTACAAATTTCTGTTATCAAGACAAGACAGAATTTTGACACATAATACACCACCACCGACCTGAACTGAGCGGTTTATCTCTTGAACGTGGCCGGAAGCATAGACTGAACTATGAAATGCGCCAAGTTCAAATATTTAATATTATTGTATTCGTTTTGACGTAGAACCAAAAGGTTTATTATTTTTATGAATTTCAAAATTCAAGATTTATTTTTTAGCTTTTTGTTTTTTAAATTTAAGAGGTAAATAAAAATATTTTAGAGTAAAAGTATAAAAATATGATGACCTACCGACAATGACCGGAATGTGACGTTTCTAGATTTGACACTTTGTGAAGGGTGCAACTTCACATTGGTTTGGTTGACGGCCGGTCGAATAAAACGAAACACGATGATTTTGTCAAATTTTTACAAAGGTGAATTATTTGTTCTATCTTTTGCAATTCTATTAGTTTGCGAATGTTCCGAAGTACCACGACCCCGTGGAGTCTCCATTTCCAGGGCTCCACTATATGCCCCCGGGAAGGATTTCACCTGTTTCGATGGCTCTTTGACGATTCCATTCGACAGTGTAAACGATGATTATTGCGATTGTAACGATGGTAGTGATGAGCCTGGCACGTCAGCCTGTCTGAATGGCATGTTCCACTGTACGAACGCGGGCCACAAGCCCCTTAATATCCCAAGTTCGAGAGTAAACGATGGAATCTGCGATTGCTGCGATGCCTCTGATGAGTATGGCAAAAATCCCCAGAAGTGCGTCAACAACTGCGGAGAGATGGGAAGAGAAGCTCGACTGGAGGCCCTCAGGAAGGCGGAGCTACTTAAGGCAGGAAGTCAGCTCCGGACAGAGATCATTCAGAAGGGTAGTGTCATGAAACAAGAGATGGAGGAGAAGATACAAGAGCTGGAGAAAAACAAACAAGAGGCCGAGTTACTCAAGGAGGAAAAACAAAGGATCAAAGAGGAGGCAGAGACGCTGGAAAACGAAGCTCTTAAACAGTACAGGGAGATAGAAGAAGCCGAGAGAAAGGAGAAAGAAGGAGAGGAAGCCACTGACAATGCTAAAGAGGCTGAAGAAATGTTCAATAAATTTGATTCAGACAAAAACGGCATTCTTTCCATTGCCGAAATACAAACTCGCTCTACTTTCGACAAAGACAGAAACGGTGAAGTTTCAGATGAGGAAGCCCGCTTCTTCTTAGCTGAGCAAGATGAGATCGCTTTGGAAACCTTCGTGGAGAGAGCCTGGCCACTTGTCAAGCCTTATCTGATGGTAGAAGGAGGTATATTCAAACCTCCCGCAGATCAGGAACATGTGGACGGAGATGCACAGGAGAACGAGCACGAGAGGGAAGAGAGAGACATTGAAGAACAGGAAGATAGTTCTGGTCAACATGAAGATGGGGAGGGAGAGGAGGATGCAGAAGATGATGAAGTGCCAGAAAAAGACATTGTAGATGAAGTCGCATCGGAAGACGACCACCCTGAACCACCGCAGTACGATAACGAGACACAAAACCTCGTCAACACGGCCACAGAAGCACGAGGAAAGTTTGCCGATGCAGACCGAGTCGTAAGAGATATTGAAAATGAGATTCACAAGATCAAAGAATCTTTGGACAAAGATTACGGACCTCAGGAAGAGTTTGCCACGCTAGCGGGAACCTGCCTCGAATACACAGACAGGGAGTACTTGTACAAGTTGTGCCCCTTCGACAGGGCTTCTCAGCAGCCCAAAAACGGAGGAGCAGAGACCCGCCTGGGTAACTGGGGAGAATGGGTCGGAGAAGCCCCCCACCGTTACAGCGCCATGCTCTACTCTCAAGGCACAGCCTGCTGGAACGGCCCCAACAGGTCTGCCAGGATCAACATCCACTGCGGACTGGAAACAAGTATCAACTCAGTATCGGAACCCAACCGTTGTGAATACGTGTTTGAGATGCACACCCCCGCGGCCTGCGTCGATGACACCTCGGACAATTCTCAACACTCAGCACATGACGAGCTGTAACCTGTTTCTTAATATTTATTGTTATCAATGTTTTACACTGAAAAAAAAATCACAAACTTTGCTAAGGAAATCATTCAACTAGTGAAAAGTGTGAATACGTGTTCGTAGACCTGAAGGGTGTTAACTATAATATTATAAACTGTATTGTGAAGACTGGAATATTAAGTGTTGTATACTAAATACTAACTTAGTTTTAAATGATAATTTGCTGATTCCCACCACATTCCTAATGCATTTAATTTGATACAATCAATGTGTTTTTTCTCACCTAACACTATTATTTTTCGCAGGTTTTTTTCTGTAGCATTTTGAACAATATGTATTGTCATCACGACTTCCAAACTTCGCAAGTCTTATTTTAGAATGTCTTGAAACTGTTTGGTATTGTTTAACAGTAGGAAATTGTTCATGAAATGAATTACTTAAAAATAAGAGTGAGAAAAGAGTATTAGTGCATACGGTCACAATTAGATAATTTTGTTTTAGAAGTGCTTTGTTACAACAATAATCTCTCGGAGTAACTGGACATGCTTAATATGTATTTTTTTTTAAGTAACACTTCATATTAAATTAATTACTATAATAGACAACTATTTACATTGGGGGAGATAGTGAAAGTTACTTTTTTTTGTGAATTTAGACAGTTTTTTTCTTGTTTGATGTATTAAGCATGTCCAGCGATTCTAAAATTTGACCAATAATTGTTAGATAACTTATTGATGCAAAAGCTTTATCGTGTTCACATCTCAACTCTGATAATTTATTTTCTGTGTTGGATTTTGAGTTTCTGTGGTTTTCATTCTATTCTGGACAAAGCCATAGATGAAGCTAATTTTGTAGAAAGGTAATCGTAGACTTGTGAAGGCTGGTTACGACGTGAGGAAATAGGATTGTGAACGATAAATAAAACTCAGTTCTGGTTGGAATTTGATAATCTTTTATAAATAATAATATCAAGAATTATTCTGTATAATAAATTACAATTTTTACAAACATGTTATTTTATTGTTTAAAAAGAAAATAAATAATAAATGCACTTTCGAGGGACAATATAGATTAATGATTTATTTAGTCCCCATTGTATTCTATGGAATTTACATTGCAGATATTTCATAACTAAACTATATGGCTATTCTAACATTACAAAAAAATTTGATTTTCTACGTATTTTCACCTACTTAAGAACATTTTAAAGTAAGCATTAAGCTAAAGACTTGAATTGTTAAAAGGATTGTCGATAAATTTTAATTCTATCAGAATTAAAGAAGAAAGAGTATGAATTAAAAAATGATCAGAAGAAAACATTTTATGATACACAATTCTAATGCTCAGTACCCACGCTCGTCACATGTCGAGCAAGAATATACATGTATACATAGCTTAAGGCCTTATTGCTTGAATGTTGAGGCCATTAAAATGCAAAATTATCACCTTTTCAAGACATGATGGTGATAATAATAATCTTAACCCATTGGCATATCTTCCTATGCTGAGAAGGGTGATTCAGTATCTTTTGTGATAGCGTAACGCATGTTAAATCAACCGTATACAACACTTTTCTTAAATGCGGTATACCGTATCACACTAACGAGCTAAATACTGTGCTAGTGTTAAGACACTAACTCTTATATAACGCCAGATTACGACGCGTTTGCAGCGTAATCCTCGTTAAGAGATGTCAGTCGCGGGAAAATTTGCAAATGGAATGATGGGTAGTTAATGGTAGGTTAACGCAAAAGAAACAGAATCATCTTTAAAATGGAGGGTGGTTACTAATATTTTGCCTTGCACGTAAAATTGTGAATACCATTCTTAATTCTATACTGCAACTGTAAATGCGAAGCAAAATTTTAATTAAGAATTACAAATTTCTGTAGTTATAAAGCTAATCAAGAATTTATTTTTTAAAAAGAAAAACAATTCCATCTTTGTTGTTTGTTTTTGGGGTGTTATGCCGTGTTGTGCTACCTCCTTCTTTAGCCGTCGTTTCGGACAGCGTTGCAGTGTTCATCATCAGGGCAGATCCGGCAGACACATCGTCGGATCTGCCCTGATGATGGTCACTGCAACGCTGTCCGAAACGTAGGCTAAAGAAGGAGGTAGCACAACACGGCATAACACCCCAAAAACAAACAACGAAAATGCTTTTGGCCGTGAAAATCTAAAAACGTATCTAACAATTCCATCATTCAACATGCAATACCGCAAATGTGCAGTGGCAGCTCTTAACCTCTTGGGCGTCGTAAGCCCGCCGGCAGGCGGGTGACAGAGACCGATTAAAAAATTAAATGTGATTTTAACCCTATGTATAAAGAAACTGTACAAGGTCAGAATCACTTGCGCCAGTATCATTCCAGACGTTTCTTTTCATTTGAGCACTCTAGCTTCTCTTAATGCTCTGATATTAATTTTCTATGGAATTTGGCCATATGTGGGGAAATGTCATCCGACATTCAAGAGGTTAAAGGGGGCATATTGGGGATACTACATTATACAAATCTACAATTTTATTCCGAGATTGATGAAATTTTGCACACCTTACCTTCAAAACAAGAGGAGGGTCACTGTCTACATTAGATTTCGAAAAACTCTGCGCAAAAGCCCAGGCAACGCCAGAGAATTCAGCTAATCAACATATTTATATTATAAAAGTAAGTGTACCAAAGTGCATGCCGCTTAAACTCAGAAACGAGTCCCGGTACGACTAAGGGAGTTATATGGTGTGGTAGCCCTATATCCCCATCCATGAAAACGGTTCCCATTTTTACCTGAAGGCTGTGCTTTTGAAGGTGTAGGGACTGGAAGTTTCGCCTTCTAGAAATTTCTAGAAAAGTACAAAACATTTGAGAGTATTAGAGAGCATAACACAACATCCCGCAACATTCTGGAATGTTTGAGAATAGCCTGGAATGTTCGCAAACATCTCGGAACATCCCAGATCATTTGGAACATTCCAGAACACTCTCAAATGTTCTGGATTGTGGACCATTCTAAGCCTTTTTTGTATGGGGATATAGGGCTACCACACAATCTCATATCAACTCCCTGAGCGAAGCCGGGTACAGCTAGTCTCATATATAAGTTTATTTTGGATCATGTTCGAATTTCAGTGAGAAGCAAGACGACCGCCCCGCTTACTAGCGACATTCTGAGTTGTCACTTTAATCTCTCGAATTTTAGAGCAGAAGATCCTCAAAATATCTGACTGCCGGCTGAGAATTTAGTGATATAGTGTCCATCTAAGGATGATATCACACTTGGAGAAAGAAATCACGAATTGAATGGCATTACAATATAACTTATATAAACATATATTGTCGTATTCATAGTATTGAATGTCAAAGAAAGACGTGCTGATGACTTAAATTTACTTGATACATTGTATGAAAGATAAGCAAGTTTATTTCAAGTGGCCTTTTCCATACGATACAATTGTATGATTCATTGTAAGAAAGATAAGCAACTTTATTTAATGACAAACTAATTAATACCAGTTCCAAATAAATTTCAAACAATAAATTGTGCCTCTTTTATAAACAGAATGAGGTTTAACTGAGAAATTTAAAAAAGAAATGCAATCTAGTCAAGGATATTAATTTGATATCTAATGAAATTATTTCTTCAATTTTTGCAAAATTACTTTGTGGCATCATTTTAATTAATTAAACCATCGGTTTTGAAACATGTACATATTATAACACGTGATTATAGTGGTTTACACAAAGTAATATGTTTAATTTAATCTAATGAAATTCCTTGAAAATACTACAGATTTTCATTAATATTTTCTAGAGCACATTAAATTTATCTCTTTCAAATGTTTTATCATTGTTATGCAGTTGCGCGTAGTGATTTTTTAAACAGAATTTTGGTAATTTTCAGAACAAAGTTGATGGCATTTTTTTAAAGAGAATTTTTCAGGTTTTCATTCAAAATGTTAAAGTATGTTTACATAATACCAATATAGAAAACAGTTTTTAAAAAATCACTGAATCCACCTGCCATTCTACTATACATATAGTCAAGTCTTTAATGGTCATTCAGATTTACAATTTGAATTTACTTAATGATAATTTTTTGTTTTGTTTTTTTAATAAAACTAAAGATTTTGCAAAATTTTCTAAAGACAAATTTTAAATATTTATGTTTTGAAAATCGTCTCACTTAACCCCTCAGGCTAATTTATTCGGTTTTCAGAACAGCTCATGTGGTTCTCATGGAAATCATTGTTATCTCCATTACTCTTTTGTCGATGAGAAATATGATCTAAACAGTGTTAGAACGAGAAAACACTTTATATTCGAATCTATAAGTAAACCGCATAAAAATTAAAATGTGCACCTCTATGAAACCAAAGTTTCCAACCGCAATTTGAAAAAAGATTATCAAAATTTGTGAATTTTGTATTAATTATTTTTTAAGAAATGACAAAAAAATGAGATGACAATAATGTTTATAATACATTTGTCTAATAAAATATGTGTGTTTTTTTTCCTCTTTTTTTTCATTATCAGTAATTTTAATTAGAAAAAACGAACGGTGAGCCATTTCTAAAACTTTTTTAACATTATATTATAAATATCAAAATTTATATGTTTATTTCTAGCTGTAGAAATGAGATCCCTGAGGCGTATGTGTGGTAAAACCATGTATGATCGTGTGACGAATGTGGGGTTCCGAAAAGAATGCAAGGCTGATGTGAGGGTAGTAAGTAAGATTAAGAAAGGGACGCTTAGATGGTTTGGGCATGTTGAGCGAATGAATGAAGAAAGGAGTGTAAAGAGAATTTATGACGCGAATGTGAACGGTATAAGAAGCCGAGGACGCCCAAGGAAGACGTGGCACGATCAAGTAAATCAGATACTTGAGTCGGGCCATGTCAAGAGTCAGAATAATAGAAGAGTATGTATGAGAAGATGTATGAATGTGAATGAGGCAAGGAGCGTGTGCCAAGACCGAGTTGTTTGGCGGTCCTCTCTGCCTACCCCTGCGGGGAAACGGCGTGATGGTTAGTTAGTTATTTCTATAAAATAAATATCTTCAATAAAATTTGAAAGCGTAAATAACTTTCAAAAACAGTTTAGTTTCAGAAATGTACCATTTATTTGCACTTTATTGCAAAGTGGAAATTTTCTGACCTTCTGTAGAATATACCCGACACCTGAGAGAGTTAAATAGAAATCCTTCACACTGTAAAAGCAAGCCATTAAATAAAAGGTCTAAGTGCTGCTAATGAACAAAACAATTATTGAAAAACACACCTGTGTTTGCAATACTCTATTGTAGGTTGGTTACCTTGCCTTGCTTTCCTCTAATAATAAAAGATAATTTGTCTTACAACAGCATAAATATTTAGCACACTCTGTTAGACAAAAGAAATAACAACTAAACATGTTGGAAAGGCTTTACAAGTACATCATAATATGAAAAGGTAGAAAGTAATAACTCACTTGTATTATTTCATTACATTACGTATTATATACTCTGTGGCATAAGGAAACAGCTCTTTTATTATAATATATATAATGTACTAGCTGATCCGCCCACGGGTTGCTGTGGCTAATGAAACACAGCGCCATCTACTGGATGGTTACCTAACCTAGATAACCAAGTGTTGTGTCAATAAATTAACTCACACCGCCATCTGTCAAAAATTTATGGAACATATAAATAATTTCGAATCATTGTCCCATAATGTTTTAATGAACATTTAATTCGCAATCATAAATATTGAGGTCAATAATCGAAATAAAAAACCTATCCTATCTTTTAAGTTGGACCAAATTACACACTTTTTAAGTAAGCCAAATTTCATCAAAATCAGGGACGAAGATTGTGACGTGATAATTTTATATATAAAAGATTATATAATATATAAACTCTATTATATATACTTTTAGTGTGTGGCTTTCTAAATTTGTTTGTTAGTTCATCTTTTGGCCACCTGCAGAGTTAAGTGTGACGAACTGCAAAAGTAAACAACGGAATTCATAGGCTTTTACAGTCAATATTGTGATACTAATATTAAAGGAATAATAGTACATTAAGTATCTATGTAGGTACATCCATTTTTGCGCTGCGGTGATTCTCACAGATGACAATTAACTATTATTACACAGGCCATTGTTGTTCCCCTCAGAAACGAGAAAATAAACAGGGTATCCTATTACAAAACGAGGGCGTAGGTCCTCCATACATGGAGATTCTTACAAGCTACGTCACTGTAACACAACCACAAGTGGCCACAAGATAATCTACTCTTTAATGTTGGTTTCTGTAAACGGCGCTACCCGAAATCTGAAATTGATCATTTTTTCACATGCCGCCGTGGAATTAATACAATGTCAAGAAGAACAATTAATACAATGTAAAGTCTAGCGACAAAGACAATAATACTGTTCTTCTTTATCTTTATAAGATTTAAAAATGATCTAAAAAAAGATTTTGGGTTGACCCCATCCAATGAAATAAAAAATAATCATAGGGCATTCGTTGCCACCAAGGTACTACATGAGAATGATGCCAAATTGACTTTTTTTCTAACCTCAATTCTCGTTAAATCCTTTCTTACCCGGTAACTTATAGTTATATAAAAATGGATATTTTCCCACCTCCATGAATGCAACTCGTGCGAATGCTATCAGCACTGTCAGTAGCGCGCAACTGACATCAAACCCATAGTCAAGCGAATCGTCATGTATGAACTATAACTATATAACACAAACAAAATAGTATTACGGGTACTCCACAGGCGGTACACGAGTCGCTTGAAAGTATCTCCTTGTACAATGTCTTTAAAATCAAACAACGTTATCTACAAAAAAAATACAAATGATTGTAGATCTTAAAATCAAAGAATGTTGCCTACAAAAAAACATCTCAGTAATTCGAGGACTTCTAATTTGAGGCCCTCAAATTATTGATATGTTAATAATATAATCACCCATCAATAACACATCTGCCCTGATGATGGACACTGTAATGATGGACACTGAAACGTCGGCTAAAGAAGGAGTTAGCGTAACACGGCATAATATCCCAAAAATAAACAACAAAAATATTGATATGTTGTTTAACCGCTTGGGCACATAAGCTTGTTTTCACAACAATTTAACGTAGGTAGACATAGGAATGACGTATGCCCCGGACCTGAGTTATTAAACAACGTTTTATGACTTAAGACCTAGAATCATTTGTATGTTTTTTTTTTGTAGATAACATTGTTTGACTTTAAGCCTCAAAAATATAAATGAATACGGTATTGTTTGTGGCATATTAAAACTACAATAGTATATTGGATTCAATTATTATCGGCGACCATTGAAATATTTTTATTCTTACGCAATAAAGCAGATGGTGTTTCAAAATTGTTTTTTAATCTTCAGTCTCAACGTTTGGTGCATTTTGTTTACAGAAGTTTACGAAAGATAAGAAAAGTCGATGAACCCTGACAGTTAAAACATTGTAAGCGCTTGTAAACCAATTAGGAATTCCAGAAATATTTTCTTTGTCTAATTTCTCATATTTTTGACCCATCGCTTCGACAAGACTTCTCTGTCATGCGCTTACTCGGCGACCACTTTCCGTAGCAGGCCCCCCCTGGACTTACTTCTCCCAACTTTCGACATCTTCCCTTTGGTATCGCATTCGTTATTTTAAACAAAAGTCAGTCTCCAGGCATTCTTAGTAGATATCCAAGGCGGTGTAAAATTATTAAAAGTGCTGAAAAAAATTGTTTAAATAAGTTACGTTGGGTTAGATTTTGGGCTATTTTTCAATTTTTTCCTTCATATCCAGATGTTGCAGGTTCAAATCCCAGCATGCGCAAGTAAATTTTATTTGATTTTAACATGTGTTATATCACAATTTATTCATTAAAAATAATATATAGTTTATTTACAGCACGTTCCAGAATGGAAAACACTCTCAGTGTGGGACTACAATTCAGAAATAAAACTTTGCTTAAAATTCCCTTATCTGTGTTTGGTGACCAGATCTGAATAGTCAGGTACTTCCCACATTCCTCTTCCCCATCTCCCTCCACTCTCCACTACCTTCAGCCTCACAACATTTGGGATGCTATAATCTCACTGGCTCCAGACGGTGTAGACGGAGTAGTTTCGACATTTAAAAATTTAAACTGATTTTAGCCAATTGTGGGCTGGACACCTGAATAACTACGTCAAATTGCGACTCTTGTATTGCAATATTATACTGCACCCTTGAGGTGACTTTTCGCAAAAACGGTGCTACATCCAAATATCATCATTATTACATATCATAAAACAAACAAAAGTACGAATATTATTGGAATTATTGATTGGGTTGACTTGAGCCTACAATGATTTGGCTATAAGAGTTTAACTTAATGTGTAGATTAATTTTTCATCATTAAAAAACAAGGTAAAATTATTTACAAACGCTTTATTTTTCATGAATAATTCTCATGATCCCATTATTAGCATTACGAGAGATGTGAAGATTATGATAAATAATAAATAAATTATATTAAACTTTTATTTTTACACAATAATGTATTATTATCATCAGGAATTAGTACTTATAATATTATAAACAATTATTACATATTATATTATCTAAATTAACCAAAATAATCACAGAAGCTGTTTCGATAAATACATTTTAAGAATGTTACCAGTACCTACACTCGAGTCGTGGAAAAAAACAAACAAAACCTCCCTAAGTAAAAACCAGGAACTCATCGCACCTCTATCGTTAGTGAAGAAAGATAGCTCCATCAATCGCCCAGTTGATTAGTAAGACATCTCCGAAAAATGGAAAATTGACTTCAGTATGCAGTTATATGTGGGGTATAAAAGAAAAATGCCACTCTCCAAAAATGACTAAATTGAGAAACAAATGCCAATTTTTGCGCAATGTCCCTAGTCCCTAGCTACAATATAGTTTTTAAGATTATTAGAAAAATCAACCGCAAATCATGGAAAAATCGAAATGAAAATAGAGTTTAGATGCAAAATCACCACTCTCCACAAAAGCCAATCACAAGCCTGAATTCAAAATAAATTCAACATGACCAATGAAAACATTATTACACATGTCGTCGATTAAATGGAAAATGACATTTTTAAAAATTTTTGGAAAATAAGGTTATTAGTTAAAACAAGTCTGATATCAACATTATTTTATATGGATAAAAGACACTTTATAAAATTAGACGTCAAGATCACCAAATGTCGAAAGTGTCATTTCTTTACTCTATTTCCTACTCTCTAATCTGCCATTTTGATTGTAGAAAAACATCGCTCTGCCATTTGCAACCCAGCCACGCAACTGACCACCATGTGCTTTTTTATAGAAAAGTGGCATCTCTTAAAATAGTGTTTGGATACGATTGTAAAAGTTAAGAAACATTTATAGAAAAACATTTTTTTTAAAGAGAAATGTGTCACAATATTCTTTTATTTATGTAGAAAAATGACATTTCTTGTTAAAAATGCCCCCTTTTTTAATAAATTAATAAAAATAATCACGCCATCTTAATCCTTATGTAAATACCCTTAAAATGATATATAACACTTATATTTTAATATGCAACTTAAAAAAATTCAAAATAAATTATAAAACTAAAAACTTTAAATGCGTGTAAAATTTGTTATTTTTGAATAATTCCATTTTTCTATTTAACCGACGATGTATAAAATTTTTTATTCTAATAAATCACTTTGGATTACACTTGTTAAGTTATTACTAAAAAATCACACGAAAAATGTGTAATATTCATTGAATTGGTTTTTCTTGTGATTTACCAAAAACAGTACTTTTGGAGGTGGTGTTTTTGCTTTTATGCCCCATATACATAAACACCACCAAATCAATTATAATGCACAAAAACTTGTACATAGTTAATTAAACTAAAGTTGATGTTTTCTGGGATATTTCAAAATTTCATACTAATGTCCGGACCTTTTTGCCTTTCCGGTGTTATTTTATAGCATATTTAAAACAAAGACATGTGTAAATAATGTTTCATTTATGGCAAGCATTCGAATATTTCTTTCCTCGATATAGTTTAATTTCATTTTCATCTTGGCCAAATGATTTTCTTTCACATCAAAAGCAGCAGTGACAAATGAAGAGTCAATCTCTTAACCTCTCAGGCAAATTTTTTCGCTTTTGGGATTAGCTCATATAGGTCTCATATAAATTGTTGTGTCTCCCTTACGGTCATGGTAAGAAATATGGTCTAAATGAAGTTAGATAGAGAAAACACCACGCGTCATAACCAAATCCAGAAGTTAGACACAGAAGAATTAAAATGTACACCCCCATAAAACCAAAGATTACTACGACCCTTTATTAATTACTTTTACATTAAAGAAACAACAAAAAAAAGTAAGGTGACAATAATGTTTATAATACACTTGTCTAAAATATGTCTGTTTTTAGTTTTTTCGTTATCATTAATTTTAGTTAGAAAAAACGTAAGGTGAGCTATTTTTAAAACCTTTTTATGTTTGTATTAAAAATTGTAATATATCAAAAATCTTTATTTCTAATAATAAAATTTGAAAGCCTATTTCATCATCTTTCAAAAACAGTTTACAGTTTTCGGCTACATTCAGAAATATTCCATTTATTTGGATTTTATTGCAAAGCTGAAATACACAAAATATCTTTAATTTTCTGTCAGCGTCAAGAAATATAACGATTAATATGCCTGGCCTATAATAGGCCTGAGGGGTTAAAAGCTAACAGTGAAATTAAGCTAATAATATGAATATTTTGAGAAATTTCATATCAGCATTAGATTTGGTGAGTGTTTAGGTTAGGTTAGGTTTGAGGCAGTTTTCTCGGTAACTGAGTAATAAACAGCATGGTTAAAACTATGCATTACTTGAACATTAATCTTCTAAAAGCTTGTACATACATTTGTTGGCACATTATTGGATTAAACGCAACAGAAAATAGTACCTTTATTATACAAAAATCATTAGTAATTATCAATACACTAGTTATACAGATACATATGCACTAATAATACAAATACTACAAAATATACAAATGCACCGTTATCGTTGAAACGCTAATTGAACTATCAATATGTAGCATTATTATAAATGTATGTTTGAAGTTTCTTAGAAATAGAATGATAGAAAGAATTAAGTTAGTTAAAAAAAATTTATACATCTAAAAATTTTTTTATGGAAAAAATAAGTTACAAAATGTTTATTTTTAAGTAATTGGAATCAATATTGCACATTCCAAAGGGGATAATTGTACATTTTTGTATCTTAATGGAAGACCATTTATAAAATAATCTGTAATAAATAAAATAAATAATAATAACATAAACAAAATAATACTTTGTTAACAAACATTTTGGGATTTCAGTTCCCAACTAGTATGAAATGTTATAGTATTTGAATTCAACTTCAAATAATGTGCAATTTCAAAATAATGTTATCAGAAGTAAATTTCAAATGTGGAATTATGAAATAGTGTCTTATGAATTCAATTTCAAATGTGGAATTAAGAAATAATGTCATGATAATATTTCAAAAATGGAATTATTAAAAATATCATCAGAATTCAATTCGAAACGTGGAATTAAGAAATAATATCATAAGAATCCAATATCAAACATGGAATTAAGAAGTACATAATGTCATAAGACAATTTTAAAATTGGAATTATGAAAAATATCAATTCTAAATGTGAATTTAAGAAATAATGTCATAAGAATCAATTTCAAAAGTGGAATTAAGAAATAATGTCATAAGACAATTTCAAACATGGAATTATGTATGTAAAATGTCATCAGAAATTAATTTTAAATATGGAAGTAAGAAATAATGTCATGAGAATTTAGTTTCAAACTTAGAAACACAAATGTCATTAGGACACAATTTTAAATTTATTAGTAAAAAGGAGTTAAAATGTCATCCACATAATTCAATTTGGATTGAATTCTTTAATATGTCTTTGTGTGTTAAAGCGTGGTGTGATTTGAATTAAACATGGAAATAGTCACTGACGGGAGCCATTTCCCCTGCATTGACAGCAGGCCCTCCATTCGTCTTATTATCATTCTGGTCTTCCTTATCGTGTTTGAGAATTGACTTGACCCTCTCATAGCCCGAAGCCGAACCTAACCTCTGAAACTGTGCACCGGAAGCGTTGTCGTTCAGCACAGTATCATTGTGAACCTTTTCGTAGGGCGGTTCTTTCATGGCCACATCAAAGTATTTAACACTCTCGTAGTTGGGATCTTTGGGACCGACAGATTCATAGTTAGGATCCGATTCACTTCCAGTGTTGTATAAAGGTTCGTGGGGCATGGATTCGTAATTGGGTTCCGAGTTGCAATTGTCGTTGTTATTTGCCATCCAGTCGCTGTCTGGAATTTTAGGTTTCTTATTGATCACGGAATACCCCGCCACTTGAGACTTACTCTGGATGGAAGCGTACGGAGGATTAGAATCGTGCGGTCTTAACACTTCGTAGTTTGGATCCGAGTCGGAAGTTCGCCTTTCCGAGCGGAGAATATGCTCGTAACCTGGATCATTGCTGAGCATACTTTCTGGTCCGCTGGGGACAGTTTCGTAACCCGGTTCAATACCGATACTTCTTGCTTCGTGCAGCGAAGATCTGTGCATCATATCCATGGAATTATGCGAATGAGTTGCCCCGGTTGTGGAATGAATTGTTTTCCGTTTTTGACTGTCGTGCTTTTTAAAGGGTTCTTTCACGGTTTCGTACCCTGGATCAATATTTTTCTCAATCTTATGTTTTGCTACATTTTTATCAATGGTTTCGTAGCTGTGATTTTGATTTCTGACACGGTCTATAGTTTCATACCCAGGGTCCTCTTTCAAATTGATATTCTTTGGAGAAGGGGTGTTTCTGTAGCTGGAATCGGGGATCGGAATACTTGTAGGGCTAGTACCGGAAAATCTTTTTGTTTCGTTTGTAAGAGATAACCGATCGTCTTCGTGTTGTAGGCTTTTTTTCCGCAGCTTTATCGCATTTCCTGCCTCGAGATCATCATAATTTGACAGCCGAGACGACGCTTGTGACCGATCTTGGTTGTGTTTAGACTTTTTGATGACTTTAGCGTACATATCGTCCAAATTTTTGGGCGGACTACTAGGAGGAGGAGGGGGTAAACTTGTTGGAGCTTTGTGTATAGCATCCTGGTCGATGGCGGCGTAGATATCATCAGTTCCGGCGATAGTATTGTAGATGGCGTCTGGTTGTTTCTCTGCAGCCGGTTTGTCCAGGGTGAAGTTCAGCTCCTTGGCTACCAGGGAGCGCGCCAGGTCTCCGGAGCTGAAGCGGTGCTTGTCCACAGGGTAGTTGCAGCCGTAGAAGTCGGAAGAGCTGACGCAGCTGTTGTTTCTCTGGTGCTTTTCATTTAAGCTTCGTCGTAGTTTTTCGGGATTGTTGTGCAGGTCTCCTGGAACAAAAAGTTAACTCACTTAAAAACATTGACCAGTGACCGGTCAGTGGCCGAGTTGGCATCGCGTTTGAGTCCCACCTAGGCGTCCCGTGTTCAATTCCTCGGCTGGCTAAGTCCTGCATCACGACACAAGCAACATTTTCCGCTTTCTGTGGTGGTAGTAGGACATTTTCAAATATTGGCTGGTTTTTCATAACCCGGGAATGTTTGTCTTTCTTTTTAAATATATAAATATTTCTTTACTGCTTGGCAGGCATGGGGCACAATAAATATGCATCCCACCAATTTCAAAGAATTATATAAAAATTAGTGTACCTACATACTTTGCAGCACGTCCTAAAATTTTGTTCTTCATAAATTTTTCTCTGGTTATCCATTTATTTTTTTGGCAATATGCTAGTTTTAAAATTAATACATAAATTGATATAATATTTTCTAATGTATGTCTCCGCAAAGAACTTCTTTGTGACTCTATCTATTATAAAAAGATATCAATAATTTGTCTAATGCATTTTAATTTAAACTTTTTTGCCGTTATCCATTTGGAAAAACCATTTTTATTTGTCTATGAATTTAAAGGCAACCAAATAATAGAACAGAAGATAATATGTAAATTAATAGGTTCTGAGGTTAATTTTGGTTGGAATGAGTTAGGTGTGTTGTTTGTTCATTTTATCAGCTTTTCTTCAATATTATGTTTTTTCATTGAGATTTTGCGTTTTTAAACACTAAACTAAAGGCAACAAAGACCCTACCACTGCTGGAGATCCTCTGCTTAGCCGTGCTAGCTTTAGGGTGGTGGTGCACCGGGCTGTCTCGGCCCTTTTTGTGCGACGGCGCGGCCGGGGGCGCCGCCGACGGGGGTACCGCGTCAGAAGGGCCCGGCGGCGGGGGCAGCGGCGAGTTGGCCTGCCGCTTCTCCGGCTTGGGGGAACCCAGAATGCCCACGGAGCTGCTGCAACTCGAGTTGGAAGCTGAAAATAAGAAAATGGCATCAGTATTAAAAAAAGTTTGCCATATGGGCGAAAGTGTGGCAAGTAGAGAAAATAAAAAAAGTGTTAATACCTACTAGAAATTACTTACCTACTGGCAACTATCTACTTACCGTCAGGAATTAAAATTTTATTCAAATATTGGAATATGAAACAAAAGTACACTACACAAGAAAAAAAAATTCAATCTCCTTTTCCCTGCTGCTTATCGATTCCACATCATTTCATTTACAGTAAAACCCTCTTTACCCTCTAAGTTTTCCAAGGGAATAGAAAAAAAAACTTCTTAGGCGGGAAAAATTATAAGCGGGATAAATTGGGCCATTTGGTCTTCAAGGGACCGAAAACCAAACTTCAGGAAAACATCTTAAGCGAGAACTTCTTAAGAGGATTTCACTGTAGTCGTTTTCATTACTATATTTATTCTGTGCCATTTGATAATAAATAATACATTTTCACTACAAATGGATTCAATAAAAATAATGTGTTGCCATAAGGAAAAAAGTGTGATAAGCAGGAAAAATGGTAAAACATATCAAAAACAAGGGTAAATAATAAATACGAAAGAACAAAGGATTCCAGGCATCAACGGCAACAAAATAGGAATTTTATTATTAAGTTAAATAATATTTTTTTTTTGGAATAACTTAATGAGTAAAACCTCAAATTATAATATTTAACCGCTTGGGCACATAAGCATGTTTTCACGACAATTTAACGTAGGTAGACATAGAAATGACGTATGCCCCGGACCGGAGTTATTAATCAATAATAATATTTAGGCAAGGCTAAGGTCCTGGGTTCAATTTGTGCGACCGAATCTTTTTCAAATTTTTCTGTTTAAATTTTTGTTTGAGAGTCGCAAATATTCTCAATGATTTATGCATTTTCTGGATAACTGCTCTGCTTATTTGACAAGACAAATATGTATTACCAAAAATAAGTGAATAATTTAGGATTGCTTCATTCACATTCATACAATTATTCTGACTGTTGACATGACCCGACTCAAGCATTTAAAAAGTGAATGTAAACGTGCATTGTGATGTCTTCTTCTTCCCCTTGTCCTATTCGGGTTGGGGACCCAATGCATTGACAAGGCTCCTCCATACGTCCCTGTCTAGCGCCGATTGTTCGGCTTCCGTCCATGGCAGACCCATCCTCTCCTCGCACAGTTTCTGGAGTTGCCTCACCCAACTATGTCTGGGGCGGCCCACTGAACGTCTACCCTCTGGAATGGCACTCAGTATTTTCCTCGGAATTCGGCCATCAATCACTCTTAGTAAATGCCCAAGCCGCCTCAGTTGCGATTTAGTAGTTGTTAAGAGTAGCAATGGTTCAATACTTAGATCATCTCGGATCGTAAAGTTTCTTATATGATCCATTTCGTAACCCCTGCCACTCCTCTCAAGTACCTCATTTAGGCAGCTTGGACTGAATAATTATTTTTGTCGCAATCGTTTTAAATTGAAAAATTGTTTCTACATGACAAAAAATGTACACTTTTTGGTATTTAATACATCCGAATTCGAAAAACTAACATAGATCAATGCGCGCCACGGGTTGAAGTTCATAAATGTATAACCATAAAAATATATAAATTGAATAGTAAAGTGACCAACCTTGTCGCGTGTGCTTTGGAAGATTCTGCTTCGATGGAGTTTCACTTGTCGGACGCCTGAAACACAATTTCCAATTAATTTACTAATTTGTTGTCGAATAGACTACAGTAGGGACCCCAATATTTTGAAAAAACGCAAATAGTTCGAAATTTTTGACAAAACATTTTATACTCGAAATTTATTTTGTTTATTTAACGAGTCATCTGTCATAAGCTCGCCGGCGGGCGAGTGACAGCTGAGAGGTTAAAAAATAAAATGCGATTTTAACCCTTATATATTTAACCGAATATTTTGAAAAAAACGCAAATAATTAGAAATTTTTGACAAAATATTTTATACTCTAAATTTATTTTGTTTATTTAACGAGTCATCTGTCGTAAGCTCGCTGGCGGGCGGGTGACAGCTGAGAGGTTAAAAAATAAAATGCGATTTTAACCCTTATGGATACAGAAACTGTACAAGGACAAGGTCAGAATCGCTTGCACCAATATCATTCCAGAGTTCGCTTTTTATTAGAGCATCTAGCTCCTCGGAATGCTCTGATATTAATTTTCTATGAAATATGGCCTTAACCGCTAACTGTCATCCGACTTTCAAGAGGTTAATTGGTGAAAAAAACATTTTTTTCAAAAATATATCATATTATTTCCTAAATCATTTAGTGACTTGGTAGGGGTTTTTTTTACAACAGCTCCTCACAGGAGGTCCTGAAGATAATAATTCCGCTCGGGGTCTATGTCATCTTTGGGGATGCTGTGTTGAGGGTTCTTTTTAGGAAAGCGCTTAATTTAATGTCACTAAAACAATTATATACAAAAGATGTTCTAATTTATGCATTCATAAACCAGGAGAATTTTACCTAGAAAAACTCGAGTTGATTCACAAGATCCACACTACAACACACGTTACGCCAACCCACAACTAAAACGACTTTTGGAGAAAGAAATATGCAATATCTCTCTATAAAATTGTTTAATATCCTTCCTCTTGCAATAAAATCCATAAAAAACATAATCCACTTCAAAAGAAACATTAAGACATGGATTATTGACACGGGAAGGAAGAATATTGATATAATTTTACAGCCAAACAAATATTAAAGCTTGTATTGTGTTATATTTTTTTCTAGATATGTTTTATAATTTTTCTCTAATTGTACACAGGTATTTACTATAATTTAATCACGTAACAATGCACAATGTGTTCTTAGAAAGGGGTACCCCAGTAAGGACACATTCTTTTATAAAAAAATTATAATAAATAAAGAAAATAAATCTCTTGTGAGGTGCCACAAGAGATGTCCTCAAGTAAAAAATTCGACAGAAATACTTTAGGCTCTAAAAATACTAACAGTTTGTTCACCACGGGAAGAGAAATTAAGTAATTGCACAAGATGAATAAATTTGTAGTAACATTTTGAATAAACTTATATAATTCTAGATGAATCCTACCTCGAACCAGAGTCCCCCAAATCCAAAGAGTGCAAACTATCGGCCGCCGAATGTTGCATCACATTCTGCGTAGTCAGCGGGGACGTGGCACCTGTGGCATTGCTCCCACTGGCCGCTCCGCCAGAGCCTCCGGCTCCCCCATTACTGAGGTTGGACGGGGGCCCACTGGGGGCTGGGGGGCTGCCGAGGGACGGGGGCGGCTGGTGCATGGTGGCCTGGACCTGCTGGGTGGGCTGGATCTGGGCGTAAGTCTCCGAGCCGCTGGCGTAGAGCTGGTTGGAGGGCTCCTCTATTGCGGCGTACATCTCGTCTGAAAGAGGAGTAAGAAGAATTGAGACATAGAATAATGGAATAACAATAAGTTAAATAAACCTCGGCTTTATTTATATTCATGTTCTCCATAAAAGGGTTATCTTAATATGTAAAATTTAATGTTTCTTTGTTTGTCCCTTATGCGTTCCTTAATCATTCAACCGATTGCTATGAAACTTTTGTCATTTGTTATACGCTTGCCTGCAAAGGTTTCTATATATAACGGTGAGCTCTGGCGTTATGAAATTATTTCTTATACCATTCATCCGATTGCGATGAAACTTTGGTGAGTTGTTGTGTTGCGCCCGTAATTTTTAAAAAATATTTATTCATGAGCTCTGGTGTTACGATATTTGTATAAATTTTTACAATAGGGGCCGCGCAAGTTATTTGAAAAATGGGTGTATTTCATATAGTTTAGCGGCAGGGAGATAAGGCGTCCTTGAGGGGGGAGGGAAACGAAGGAGGAGGGTGATTCGTGGAAAGGGGAACGAAGGAGGGGGAAAGGACTCTCGGAAAGGGGAAACAGTTTCTTTATTTGAGTGGCACGCGTTGCAATGTTGGGTAGGTACCAGCTAGTACACTAATATATCACGGAGAAGATTACACATTAAAAAGGCATTAGGGCAATTTTATTATTTTGGGCCATGCATCAAAAGATATTTACTGAACTGTCTGTAAGTAACATTGAAAATGTCGATGATCAATGCAGAATCGTTAAGCAGTTGAGTCGCTCTTCAGCTCGTTCTGATAGGCAGAAGCCTTTGCTTCTGAAAAAGTTAAATGAGATCTCCCACGAGTATACCTGTTAAGGATGTATAAAATAACCTCTTTCAACATAAGTGGATTGAGTATATTTCCAGAGATTAACTTAAAAAAATTTCAGCATGCTTCTAAAGTGATGAAATGGAGCATTCCTGTCAAGAACAAGGATGGACAAAGGAATGGACAGTATGTATATTCCCTCACATGCGGGTATCGCATAAACCTTTTTTGTACTTTTTCTATTTCTAGGATATGGTTTGTTTTGGATATGGGCAGTTTTATTGGAGTTATATTAGTGTGGATAAATATAATGGATTTATATTCTAAAGCTAAAGATTGAAATCCGTTTGTTATCCCATGTATTATAGGAGGGAGGACACACAAAAGCCGGCAAATCTTTCCACAGCCGACTTGTTGAACTAAAGAATGAATCATAAAAATTACCCATTATTGGGTCAAACAAATGTAGGGCGTGTTTCTCGACTCTCCACCGAAGGAATCAATGACGCTAGTTCCTCGGAGCATCTTCCATTAAAATACCCGTAGTGCAAGGACAGCATTTCCACCCGACGTCTGTGCTCTAAAGGATTGCAATCCGTTTGTTAAGATAGGAAAATCTATCAAACGGACCGCCCGTTTCTGCTCAGTTTTTTCAGGTATTATGGGGCTCCAGATCAGAGGTGGCCGCCAAATTAAATCTATGGGTGAGTCTTTAAACTAATATCTAGGAAGTTGAGCTACACTGAAAACAATGAGATTGGCTGACAATGTAATTTACCTGAGTCATCAGAAACAGTGGCGTAGTGTGGCTGAGTTGGCTGTCGATTGTTGGCTATGTTGGCTCTAATTGTACTAAGTGGCTCCCGCACGCTGATGCTCGTGTACCCCTCTGGAAAAACAATTAATTATAGGTTATGTTGGATAAATTCATACTGAAAACATCAAACAGGTACAAGGCTTATAGGCGACTAGCGCAGACAGATAATATATTTATAGGATTTGTGAAGCTGAAAGTATTTATTAATGATCATGCCTTTGGGGAGAATGACTACTTTGCTAAACCACAATTATTTTGTGATTGACATATTCAATTTAAACAAAAGCGAATTTAAGATCGCAATAAATGTATTCTTTAACATAAGGCACCATCTCATCTGATATTATTGATGTACTTACCTATGTAATTAAATGTATGTATGTTAAAGTGTAATTTGTGATTATTTTTTAATTGATAAACTAATGTTTAAGACAAGATTTTTTTATGCATAGCACAAAGGGTTAACAAATATTATAAGCAATAATTATTAGCCTGATGAGTGTTTCAGGCTAATAATTATTGCTTATAATATTTGTGAAATGTAATTGGATTATACTGTTTTTCACAATAAATAAATAAATAAAATTGTCTCAGTATCATTGCCGATCAGGATCTCCGCACAGTACATCCAAAGATGACATAGATCCTGAGATTTCTCTTACGTGGAGTAAATATGTAAATAAAAAGCATAAGGGGTATGTATATATTTTTCATAATATTGACCGTAATTGCTACTTTATTAGTAGAGAAACAGTAAAATAATTATAAAAATACTAATTTTGTTATGTAAATAAAATCACATTTTAGTAAATGGATACACTTGTTTTGTAATGATTAATCCTGGATAGGATTTTAGTTTACAGTCTTTACCATGCCTGTAAACTAGGCTGCGTGTGTTGGTTATTTATCAATGAAAACACTGAGTATATATACAAGCCAAATATATTTATAGGAAAACCTATTTTAACAATAAATTAAAAGCGTAACAACCGGAGGGGAAAACGGGCGACTGCCTTGAACGTTTAAACTAGAATCCTAATAAAGACAAAGGCATCACACTATCGGAAAATGCCATCATTTTTGCAAAGGCGGCAAATGTCAGTTCTGCTTTGACAATTGTGAAGTAAACAGATATAAAATACACGTCAACAAGACATGAATAGCTATACCCCGCAAGAACATGGAGAAAATTTTTTTTTGATTGACACCGACCAGTGCAAATCACCAAAACTCTCATTTCGTGAGTTGCACTAGCCGGCAAGATCGCCCGATTTAACTGTTCCAGACTTCTTTTTTTGGGATTTCTTGAAGTTGGGATTTTTGGGATTTCATGGATTTCTTGAAGTCACGAGTCTATGTCAACAAGCCTTAGACTCTTGAAGCCCTCAAAATATCCATCAAGAATGCGAAAAACCTATCGCCCGAAGAGTGATTAAGGGAAAAAATTTAAGACATTAAACAAACACAATCCAAAAGCAGAACCAAATTTTTTTATTTATAAAAAATATTACAGCCAAAGAACATGCAATCCACCTAGTATATGCAACTCCTAATCAATGAACTCTAGAACTCAGTTTGGCTTTGAATTGTCATTTTCAAAATAGTTTGTTTGAACAAATTCAGATAAGCGATAAAGTACCTTATCTATAATATTTGAATAGAAAATTATTTAAATTTTCTTTTTTAAAATTGGAATTACAAAATATAATGATTTTTAACAGGTCTGAGAAGGACCTTTCATAAAAAAGAAAAAATTACATTTATCAAATCAATCGTTGGTCTCAATATTTATTTTGGTAATCTTTCGATCGAACTGTAATTGTACTAAGAGGCTGTAAATGTAAAAATAACTTAATAATAATAGTGCTTTTAAGTGATTCTGATTAGAGGTTTGTTTAATTTTCTTTTATTTCTATATAGTATTACAGTGTTTACGTTATTATTAATATTTATACATAATAATATAATTTTTGAACTTTTTATTATGTTGTGTGTAAGGTACGTTTGAGAAGGTGAAACTGTGGTTAAATTATATTATAAATTTACGCATCATTTCATGTATCTGCATGAAGTCGAGTAGCATCTAGCCATTTGTATAATATCAGGAATACCAACATAATAAAACAACAGAAATTATTGTAAATGGCTGAAAATTGACATGGTCTCGTATGCAAAAGTAAAAATTATTTTACGCAATTGACATTTTAAATGCAGTATTTTCTATTGCCCCAAATGCAAAAAGTTGTTTTTTATAGTAATGAAGGTGAATCTGAAGGTTTTTTCTAAAAAATATTTGTATTAAGCATGTCCAGTTTGATCGAAAGTTAACTTTTTTTTTTACTCTCGCGCAAATAAGTTTGCTGATGTTACTGATTTGGCTGTCTTATATTTAACATAACCTCAAATAAAAACTTACTGGTGGAATCCACGGAGTCCCCACTGAAATGCTGTTGTTGCGGCTGGGCGGGGTTCAGCAGCGGGGGCGCTGTCGGGGGGATCAGGTTGGGGGGTGCCGTTGGGGGCGCCGAGGCGGGGGGCGGGGGCTGCGCGGGGGCCTGCGCCACCACCGGTGGGGTCATGTAGGGCAGGTCGCGGCTGGAGGACACCTGGCCGCTGATGGCCACGCTGGCCGTGATCACTACCTCTGGAATATTAACATGATTAAATTGATTAATTGACTTAACCCCTCAGGCTAATTTGTTTGCTTTTGGGAAAAGCTCATATAGGTCACATAGAAATCGTTGTGTCTCCGTTATGTTGACCGGACAACTCAGAATACTGCACCTTCAACACCTCCTTTGAAAATACATTAAAAGTGATGAAAAACCCTTCAATAATGGTTAACCCTTCAAAAATTTTGTGTTTTGTCAGAAGGTAAAAATATTTCCGCTTTGCAATAAAATCTAAATAAATGGAAAATTTGTGTTTGATGTGTCACACATCTGCCCTGATGATGGACACTGTAATGTTGTCCAAAACGTCGGCTAAAGAAGGAGTTAGCGTGACACGGCATAATATCCCAAAAATAAACAACAAAAATAACTGAACACAGTACATCCTATTTTGACAGATTTTGAAGCATGCAGTTTTGCTATACAAATAAATTTAAGACAATCAAAAACACCGTAACGTAAGAACTTTTTAAAACATTAACGTATTCTGTATTCTGATGGTCAGAAAATTTTCGCTTTGCAATAAAATCCAAATAAATGGAATATTTCTGAACGTCTCCAAAAACTAAAAACTGTTCTTGGAAGGTGATGAAATACGCTTTCAAATATTATTATTATAAATAAACATTTAATTTTTGAAATATTAAAAATCTTCCGACAGAATATGTTGGAGGCCTGAGGGGTTAGTGAATAATACATACCGGGGCTAGATTGAGATTCCTCTGTTGATCCTCCGAGCAGCGGAAGGGTTCCGTTGGCGTTTCCCAAAGGTACTTCATTTGCTACCGCCGCTTCATCCCTTGAAATAATTTCTTTAAATATAAAACCAGCATAAATGACAGCAACGGAATGTATTAATTTATTTGCCAATTTTAATTAGTGTCTGTGATGTGAATATGTATGAAGTTTCAATATCAGTTTGTATATCAATAAAAATGGTATATATCTGATAATCAGCTTTTATGTTTATAAAAATCGTATACATCTACCCAGTGTAGTTTCCTTATGATGGCTACTTATATCCAGAGAAATGTGTTTTTCTCTTTCTAATGTTATGAACAAATATAAAATAGTGAAGGAATACAAATATTTTTAAGAAGTTTTATTATATTTTCAGCTAAATAAATAACCACAGAGCAAATTAAAACTTTTTTCTCAGATTGCTAAAGAAAATTTTTTCACCCACATTGAAACAAATTTGAATGTGGAGACAAACAAACTGATTACAGTTCTATATAGCCAATGAATTCACCTATATTTTGTCTATTATCTCATATAAAAATCGTTAACTTTAAAACTTTTTAAAGAATCTAGAGAATATTTTGGCAGCAAAATAATCCGTGGTTTTGGAATTAGTGCCATATTGTGGAACAAAGCATTCGAGTGGTTAAATAAACTCACAATTAAAAAAAAATTCTTTCATTTAAATAAATACAGTAACTTCTGAAAATGAAAAATTATGACAATTAACATTGAATTTGCTTTGCGCTTTTTCACAGATAAAAAAGTCGATGTTTGCAAGTGACGAAATGACAAATTAGAGTAATAATAAAATATATCTGTGTATACTTATTTTGTAATTTATTGTTATCAACAGTATTATACCTTGTGAAACTTATTATTTAATATACATTTTTTTTTAAATATATATTTTTTCCCTGCGAAGTGAATTAAATATATTTTAGTATGCTAGGAGCATTTTTAAGGTTCAAAATACCATAAAATCGAGACAAGTGCGGTGGGTTACTAGCAAATCTGCGGAGGATTTATTTGCATACTAGAAGGTTAAATTGAAGCACTAAACATATATCTCTGCTATATTCTTCCAAACTCTCTTATATAATTTTTTTTTTCATTTACATTCCTTCATATGCTTTGATTTTGTTTCATTTTGTATTATTATATAGTTCTTCTTACTTTCCTTTACATTATTTTATGTTCTTTTATATTTTATATCCACTGTTTAAAAAATCGGCCACCATAACACGGGCATGTGCCTAGTATGGCGGCTATAAAATTCACAAATGTTATATTTACTATTCAAAGAATAAAAAAAATTTAAAAAAAAAAACAAAGATAGAAAATACTCGAGTTTTGTACAGGGCTACCAGCTGAAGGGTGATTATGTACCTTTTGTGTTATCTTTTGCGTTAAGTCAGCGTTACGAGACAATTAAGACAAAAAGATAAAATCCATCGAATATCGGAAAGCGCCCGTCGTGCATTATCGGCTGTCAAATTTCTGTGTTTTTTTTATGGCTTTCAATGGCATGTCTAGGTCTGTCATGTATTGAATGGATTAATTACCTAAAATATATTATAAAAAAAGGTAGCACAAGTATGTTTATTGTATTTTTCATAAAAAAGCATATTATTATGAAATCATTATATATTATTTAATTAAAATATTAGTTAATTAAATATTATTTATTTTTTAACTTAGAGTTAAACCTCAAATTATAATACTTTAAATAATGAAGATAATATTAGCGAAAGTCAATCGAAAATCCCAAACAGAAAAATCAGAAAAAGATACGAATACATCTGTCCAGACAAAAATCCCAGTCCCAGTCTGTAAAAAAAAAAATAAGTGGGAAAAAAAAGCAGTCATCTCTGGCGTTAGGGTGAGTACTTTTAAGAGTTGGTATGTGTATATAAAGAAGCACAATATTTAGCTCGTTAGCGGGATATGGAATACCGCTTTCAAGAAAACTGTTAAAATGAATTGTATACGGCCGATTTAACAAGCGTTACGCTGTTGCAAAACATACAGAATCAAGTCACTATCACTATCTGATATCCCTATGCAAGATGCCCAGTTTCTTGGAAGACAGATTTACTTGGACTTCTATGGAGCCCCGATGATTGTGCCATTCTGATATACTTATTCCACGAGATGAAGATGAAAAGGAGTATAGTTTTACCTTAGACTTCCATCTTGTAGTCTGGCGTAGGCGTGCTCGTAGGGGTGATCAGATCTTCTGGCGGTCACGGGCGAATTATGCTCCGATATTATACCTGTAAGACATCATTAACACATTAATATTCATCGAAATAAAATAATAACTTTGTTTGTAACCACGATTTTTTTTTTTTTAATACCGGGTTTGCTTAAGAGTGGGTTATAGGGCTGATGATGATTTGCTGCAAAACGGCCCTCTAAAACAGCTGAATTACTACCTTTCGTATGTCATTGTCAGACTTCATATTTTTTGTTACCAAATGATGGACTATTATTTTTCAAACTACGGATTTTTTTTTGTAAATGATGTAAGCATTCGACCATAAAAAATAAAAACATTGATACACCATACAACCCACTTTTCAAACTTCGATTTATGACTATCGTACAAATAATGATTTTACACAATATCTTTAATTTAAATTATGTATGTAATACACATATCTGTCAAGGTACGGATTCATATTGTCGTTATGATATCTGTGAATATTAACAATTAAATAAATACTTCAATTTCACCATATTTTACAACATTTCACGGCTCTCTCATCATTCCGGGAGAGAAGCCCCCGTTGAACGGAGGTGGAACTGTACGTTCCGTGTTTCACACCATACATATTTAGAATATGCCATCAAAATGTTTTATTACTGGGTGTAAAAGGTCTAAAGGAGCTCACTTGAAACATTGCAATAATTTAAGAAGCCAGAAAAACAGTCGGAACTCACAAATTCTCTTTTTTTACGTAATTTTTAACATCAACTGTCACATATCTTTCAAATGCAAGAAATATTATGTTTGCGAGTGTGTTCTAGATTCAAGTGTATTCGGAATAGTTTGTTACTAACTTCATGTTTGTTTTCAGTGCTCTCCTTTTACAAATATATGTGAGAATTCGTTGTCTTTACGAGCTCTGACCTTGTGTGAGTGAACGTTTTTTATATTATGTCTTGTTGGGCAGTGTACACAGTGTTTGGTAATAAATACTTACTTATTTTTTTATCTTTAAAATTTCTAATGAAGTCAATAAAGTTGAATGTACACGGTGTTTGAGAAACAGACAATTTTTTTTAAAGGAAATTAACAATTATGTATACAGTGAAATACCGTTTATTCGAACCCCGATAATTCGAAAAATGCGTAGATAATTCGACATTTTCAAAAAAATAATTCATACAAAATGTTTTTTTTTCAAAATTCTTTAATTCTGAATTGGAAATTTATTTTTGTCCGCACACGAAAATTTGTTCGTGTAATTCAAGAAAGGCATCGATTTTCGAATTACACAAACAAATTTATGATAATCATCAGATATTTTTCGTAAAACGGAATCTGACAGACAGCCATGGCGGTAAAACGAGCTTAAATGTGGATTTAAGCGGTTGGAAATCGTCCTAATTCGTACTATTATTTTGTAAATTGGAATCGGTTTCCAGTGGAATGTGGTATATTTAGGAATTTACTTCGAATTTACCTAAATGTCAAGGACCGGCCGCGACGTCAATCGGTCGTAAGAATTTGATTTACGAGGAAAATATGCGGAATTTTACGAATTTATTTTGAATATCTGAATATGAAGAGCTAGTTGTGACGGATATCGACTGCGAAATTTCGAATTTATGCGAAAACATATAGTATTTTCACGAACTTACTTCAAATGTCTGAGTTTAAAGGGCCAGCCGCGGCCGTAATCGGCAGCGAAAATTTTATTTACACGGAAATATATCGTATTTTTATGAATTACTACGAGTAGGTATCTGAATTAATGGCCGGATACTACGGGATTCGAGCACCAAAATATTTTTTCGCGATAATTATATGGTATTTTTACGAGTTTACTTCGAATTTTTTAATTAGAAGGGCCGGCTGAGACGGAAATCGGTTGCCAAATTTCGATTTAGGCTTTGAAATATAACACATAAATACGAATATACTTTTTATATATCAATTTGAAACACGGGCTGCGAAGGATGTCGGCCGCGAAATTTCCATTTATGCGGAAATATATCGTATTTTTACGAATTTATTTAGAATATCTGAATTTAAAGGGCTGGAAATTGGCAGCGAAAATTTTATTTACACGGAAAAATTATATATTGGTATATATTTTTTCGAATATAAGGCCGACCTTTTAATTGCGGTAAACAGCTGCGAAAATTCGATTTTCACAGGAATAAGTCGTATTATTACGAATTTACTCCGAAGAACCAACCCGAATTTAAATTTTCGAACGAAGAACTCGATTTTCGGCGACTGTTAATAATTTATTTTTTCATAAAATTTCGATTTACGTGGGAAATCGTTAATTCGAAATTATATTGTTGGTGTCCCATGGATTTCGAATTAACGGGGTTCTACTGTATAATGATGAGTTCTATAAAATATAGTTTAAAAGGCTGAATATTTAGAAGTTAAATAAAAAAACACCATAAAATTGACTTTAAATGTGAACCACGAAATTCCAAACCATTCTTCTTCTCGTGCCCTGTCCGTCCAACGGACGTTGGCAATATACGCATGTTAAATGTTGAACATTTTAAGTCCGAGAAGGGACTATGACCGCCACCTAGCGATGTAAAAATAAAGATATTTTGACAGGAAATGAATTGTTCCAAGGGTATAATATACGCTTAACACAAGCATCATTCAGGGTAAAAAATTTAACTTTATACCCTGAAGATGCTTGTGTTAAGCGAAACCGGTCGGTATTAAAAAAAATTAATTAAACAAATCGTGAGACACCAGGTCACTGGAGCCAGGATGCGGCTCCGACAACACGGTGGTTCCAGCACCAAGCGCCAATCCTGAGTGAGTGCTGGGCCCGAGATCACTCAACACCATGCCCTACATAATGGATTATTGTTTATTTTTATTTAACTTGTTTTTCCTAATATTTATCGGATTTACATTTCATTATACTATCCAAATGTTCGATGGCCTCCGTGATCGGGGGTACTTCCGTTAACAGACTGAAGTTCGTGGCTTCAAACCCGGTGTGTGCAAATAAAATTTATTTGATTTTAATTTGTGTTATTTCACAATTAATTCATTAAAAATAGTATATAGTATATTATAGTATATTTGCGGCACCTTCCATGGTGGAAGATACTCTCAGCATCACCCTGGTGAAAGACCATCATTCAGAATTGAAATGTTGCTTGAAATAGCTTTAGCCGTGTTTGGTGACCAGATCTGAAATCCCATCTCCTTCCCCTTCCCACTACCTTCAGCATCACAACATATCCCAATTGGGGATTCCATAGTATCACTGGCTCCAGATGGGAGCAGTTGAACTCTTGTGAGTTATTCACATTAAAAAAATACTTTGACAAAGTTGTCAATGCATTCCTTTTACAATATTTAAAATAAATTCTTGGTAGGCTGAAGAATTATTAGAATTCGATTTAGATGATTGTATCTTTAACCTCTTGTTTGTCGTAAGCCCGCCGGCGGGCGCGACTAAAGTTTTTGGTTTTTTTTTAAATTGCCATTTTAACCCATATGTATAAAGAAACTGTATGAATTACAAGATCTTTATATTATTCTGGTATAACTTGTAACAATATTATCATGTAATATATATGAATAATAAGATACATTATCTGGTAAACAATTCCTTTGTTTTTATATTAATATTTGACTAGAAGTCATCAAGGTAATTTCCACGCGGTTTTCCGAAATATCATCTGACAATACAACAGGTTAAAACATTTTGTTAATCCAACATGGATTATGTTTCAAATACAAAACTTAAATGAATAACTAGATAAAATTCTGAGATAGATTAACAAAATGATGGAATGATTTTAGATGCCTCAAATCACGGTTCATAAGAATAAATCTAGAATTCCGCCACAGACTACAAAACAAATCAGAGACTTTGACTCTTTGAAATTGATTTATCTAAGACATTAAGACTATTAATGAACTCAATTAAATATAAATTGTGTGGTATCTATAATTATTTGAAAGGGGATTATTAATAAGGATGCTTTGTCATGATTAGCAAACACTTGTGGTTTATATTACACTTTATATTTTAATAATGTGATGTAATTATAAGTTATTGGAATAACTCATATGGGTCTCATGGAAATCGTTGTCTCTTGTCTCCCTTACTGTTATGGTTAGAAATATGATCTAAACCAGTCCGGGCCAACCTGCGGCCCACGGCGCCCTTAACATATATAATTCACCTGAAAAATAATCAGTGAAAATATTGTTTATTTCAATTCTTTTATACAGGGTGTCCGCTGGAAGATTTTACACTTAATAAAAATATAGATGCAATGAAAGCTATTTATTTATTATCTCACGTAAGAATAATGCGGATTTGAGTTTTTAAAAATCATTCCACTCACATGGCGTCCTTCTAGCTGCAAACATTCTTGCAATCTTTCCGTCATGTTGGCGAAAACTCTCTTGCAAAGTTCTGGACTGATAGCTGCAATCTCTCGTCGGATATTTTCTTGTAGGGCCTCTATTGTTGATGGCGAATTAATGTATACGCGAGATTCGAGATATCCCCAGAAGGAAAAGTCGCAAGGGGTCAGATTGGGTGAACAAGGGCAGCATTTTCACCTGACGTCTTTGCTCTAAAAATTGCAATCCGGTGTTAAGATATAATATAGGGGAATCTATCAAACGGACCTTCCGTTTCTGCACAGGGCTAAGGGTTTTTTTTCTATTTTGGGGCTCCAGCTAGAGGTCTCTGCCAAATTCACTAGTGGGACGCATTTGCGTTTTCTTGTGCACTATTATAACAATTATACTTACATTATGTTAGTTTAACAATGAAAGAGATTTTGACACTTATTGAGGTTTATTCCAGAAAGGAGTGTCAGAGTTTAACACAAAAATAGACAGAAGGAATCAGGCACATCCCATGAAGTAACATCACAATCAAGTGAATGAATTTTTGCTGATATTGCTAAATGGAAAGTTTTGGCTTTCAAAATACATAAATCAGATTACAGATACATGAAGAAATGCTGAATAAGATTTTGTGAAATTTATTATGACATTGATTAGAGTATTACTACTTATCTTTGTTAATCCACAGATGAACTACATAAAACTATGACACAATAAAACTTAAGATTAACTAATCAAATACTAGTGGGTCGAAGTATCACTTAAACGATTAACAATCTACTTAGTTATTAAATTTTTAAACCGTATCCATTATTTAATTATACACATTAGAAAAAAGTAAAAAGTCATTTACATGCTGGTAATGGTATATTTATCTTAACAACCCTCAGGTGGGTGAAAACAAGGAACCCGTTCGAGAAAATGGAATTTTTTTTTAAACCGATATATCTTTGAAAATAATCTGTACTTCACCACCCAAACCATAAAGGTATTGTCCAAAATTATAACCTTATTTGTAATATGACTCCATAAACATAAGTTAATTCACTTTGGTACGGATCATTACAAAAAAATATAAATTTACACATCTCCTTTGCCAAAGGGTAAGTTTCCTTTTGATAATATATTCTTCCACAAGGAAATAAGGAGATGGGGAAGATTTGCACCACACTTACATATATAATTATATATTTATGTGTTTTTTACGTAAACATATAGTTGAAATCTTTACAAAGAGATTGGTGTACAAAATTCATATACAAATATTTGACAGCAATATCTTTCCAGGCATCCAAGTAGGTCCGGCATAAAAGATAGAACTACGCTTCCCGTCTAAAGTGTGATAATATACATTTCAACAGACAATAAGTCATAATATAACAAACAAACAGTGCTATGTCAAAAATTTCCTTTTTTACTTGATTGTCTACGGAGGAGCATAGAGTAAAGAATAACACAAGAAGTAACTTATGGGCGTGTTTCGTGAAATATTTGCTCAATCCAGGCATCATTTTCCAATGCAAAACTGTGTTTATGAAATTCAAATGGAATGGAGATCTACAATGTAAGTGAGATAGATTTGATCCATTCACTTTGATCCAATCATTTTGATCTGATTACTTTGATCCGATAATCACTTTGATCCGATCACTTTGATACGATCACTTTGATCTGATCACTTCGATCTGATCACTTTGACCCGGATGCAGGTTGGCGTAGTCCAGGGGCAAGGCTTTGGACTCCCATTCCAAAGGTCGCGGGTTCAAACCCGGCATGCGCAAATAAATTTTATTTGATTAATTTGTGTTATTTCACAATTAATTAATTAAAAATAAAATATACTATATTTGCGGCATGTTACAGAGTGGAAGATGCTCTCAGTATCGCCCTGGTGTAATACCACCATTCAGAATTGAAACGTTGCTTGAAATAGCTTTAGCCGTGTTTAGTGACTAGATCAGAATAGCCAGGTACTTTTCCACCTACCTCTCCCCCATCTCCTTCCCTTCCCCGCTTACCTTCAGCCTCACAACATAACCCGATTGGAGATGCCATAGTCTCACTGGCTCCAGACGGGAGCAGTTGGGACTCTTGTCAGGTGTTCACTATAAAAATAAAAAATAAAATAACTTTGATCTAACCACTTTGATTTGACCATTTTGCTTCAATCACTTTGATCTAATCACTTTGATCCAATCACTTTGATCCAATCACTTTGATCCAATTACTTTGATCCAATCACGATCCAATGGGTCGTGATCGACCCGGATCGTGTAGAATGATCGATCAACACAGGACTAACGTGAAGAACAGTCTTACCAAAATCCAAATACGTTTAGATCAAAGTCGATGTGTCCAACACACTTGTTAAGGGGATACCCGGCGGTGATTTTTCCTTACAAACATATTCCCTGTTTATCTCTCTGGATTTTAACCCTAGAGAAAATATTGTTTTTACATAAAATAGATGTCAACTACTAGCGTGTCGGTAATTTTTGTTTTTTTTTGATAAGTTACTTTTTATAGAAGTTATGACTATCCAAAAATCAATAAAATTGACTGGTTTAAACGCCGTCAAAAGACGTTCAGTATACAAACTAAACAATGTTTTTTTAAAAAAAGCAAAGCGTACAGACATAAAATAGTTTTTTCTGATGTAGTTGGTAAAAAAAAATTGAAAATCAGTCAACTTTTGGAGGAGAAATGTGGGGAATACAAAACCTCGATTTTAGTTAGGTATTAGTAGCCCGAGGTGCATTCTCCCTTTCGCTCAATATCCAGTGGAGTAAGAGCAACAGTGACAGCTACCTATTTTTAATCTATTTTTCAAATTTCTCCACCACTCAGTTGATTAGTCAGACATGTCCAAATACTAAGTTTTGAGATAAAGTGGAAAGCAATATTCAAATATGCACCATTAATCAAATATTATTTACATATGGTCTATGTTTTACAAATTGGTATAAAATAACACTGGGAAGCATAACAGTCCCAGAATGACATTTTTAAATTTCCCACCAGTAACCCAGAATTTTTTTTGTTTATTTTACTACAAGTTTTTCTGCATTATAATTGATTTGGTGGCATTTACGAGTAATCTGAGTATTGTACCAGATAGAGGGTACACTTTTACATATAACTGCATACTCAACTCAAATTTCGATTTTTCAGAGATGTGTTATTAATCCAACTGAACGATCGATATATATGTTACAAAATTTACAGACAGATCATTAAACTAAAATGATTCAAAATTAAAAATGATGCCACAAAGTGAATTTGCGAAGATTGAAGAAGATCATTAACCGCTTGGACACATAAGCTTGTTTTCACGATAATTTAACGTAGGTAGACATAGGAATGACGTATGCCCCGTACCTGAGTTATTAACCCCTAAAAAAATTGGCGTTTTTGTCAGAGGCTAAAAATATTCCCGCTTTGCAATAAAATCCAAATAAATGGCACATTTGTTAACGTATTCCAAAACTAAAAACTGTTTTCGAAAGGTGATGAAATAGGCTTTCAAATTTCTATATTAAAAATTACTACGTCATTTTATAAATATAAATTTTTTTTGCGAAAACTTTAAAATTTTTTAAAAATGGCTCACTTTACTTTTTTTTCTAACTAAAATTACTGATAATGAAAAAACATAAAACACATACTTATTTCATTAGATAAATGAATAATAAACCTTACTGTCACCTCACTTTTTTTCGTTTCATGTAAAAAAAATTCTTAAAAAATTCACAAAGTTCCATAATTTTTTTTCAAATTGCTATCGGAAACTTTGGTTTCAGAAAGGGGTAAATTTTTTTTTTTTTGTGGTTTTCTTTTGGATTTGAATATATAGTTTGTTGTATTCTCTTTCCAATACCGTTTAGATCACATTTCTGACTATGATAGTAAGGGAAAAACAACAATTTCTGTGAGACCTATGTGAGCTGGGACAAATATGGTCTCCTGTGATTAAACGGGTTAAACTTTCGAATCCAAATTCTTAGAATGAACTCCCGTGTAATCTTAGGTCAGTAACTGGTATTAAAGACTTTAAAGAGAAAGAAATTTAATTCAAAGATAACAAAGAAGTATCTTTTATCATTCAGTAAATGAATAAATAAATTCTAATCATTTCAATTTATTTACACAGACTTATAATCCATGTAAGATCAATAAGATAATTTAAAGCAAGACACAGGAAATGATCAGCTTTGATAGCTAGTAATTAATCAAAAAGATGTCTATAGATGTAATTAACTAACTAACTAACTAGATGTATGCCATATATTATTTTGAAAGATGTAAGTTAATATCATAAATCGCACATGTTTGAAATGGGATAAGCTTTATTAAATGTGGGGTATAAAAGCAAAAATGCCACTCTCCAAAAATGACGAAATTGAGTTACAAATACCAATCTATGCGCAATGTCCGTAGCTACAAAAATCTCTAGAAATCTTGGAAAAATCGAAATAAATATACGGTTTAGATGAAAATCACAACTCTCCACAGCGATTAACAAGCAAAATCACCACTCTCCACAGCGATTAACACGCAAAATCACCACTCTCCACAGCGATTAACAAGCAAAATCACCACTCTCCACAGTGATTAACAAGCAAAATCACCCACCCTCCACAGCGATTAACAAGCAAAATTATCACTCTCCACAGCGATTAACAAGCAAAATCACCACTCTCCACAGCGATTAACAAGCAAAATCACCACTAATCACCACAAAAGGCCAATCACAAGCCTGAATTCAAAATAAATTTAACATAACCAATGAACACAATATTATAACATTTTTTATTATAATAATTCACTTTGGAATATACTTTTTATGTTAATACTAAAAAATCACACGAAAAATGTGAAGTATTCTTTGATGGGTTTTTTGTGATTTACCGAAAACAGTACTTTTGGAGAGTGACGATTTTGATTTTATACTCCTCAAATATAACTTATCTTTGAAGAAGAAGATAGTACTAATAAATCTAAACGATATGAGAAACAGAACAGAACACAGAAAAATAAAAAGGTAACATTCGCAACTGGGAATCACTTGTCTTACTGGGACACAGCAAGTTAACCAACCAGGTCATTTGGAACCATCTTTTTTCTGTCTTTTTTGTCAATCTCTTATTTCAAATTCAGAATTAACAAAACTATCCTCCAGAAACTGTGTGAGGAGAGGATGAGTCTGCCACGGACGGAGGCCGAACAATCAGTGAAAGACAGGGACGTATGGAGGAGCCTTGGAGTGATGCAGTGAGTCCCCAATCCGAATAAGACAAGGGGAAGAAGATGATGATGATCCTATCTTAACAGTATTATCCTCAACTAATTTTCCTCATATTTTTGGCAGCTATCTTTTTGAATGACTATAATACACACTGTTTTGGACTTACGTTGATTAGTTCCTACGGTGGCATAGAGCTCCGAGGCCGTGTCCCCGCTGTCCTGGCGGGGTACGGGCGGAGGGATCTCTGGAAGACTGCGTTGGTTGTTCTGAGCCGAGACCCTGGAATTTTAAATCTTCTCTTAGTCTCATACATATGTACATATTTAAATTAACCTTGTTTTGTTAACGATCTGCAGTCATGTTCAGGAATAATGACAATTTACCGACATTATTGATAAAACCGATCGACCGTGCGAGATACAAAGGGACATCTCCACTGGATTATAGAAGTCTGGAGAAAAGCTCTAAGACTCGACATTTAACTAATCAGCGTAAAAATGAATCAAAGAAATGATTTACTGGCAAGCCAGCTAATATTATGGGCGGGAAGAGTAGTTCTCCTCTTTACGACGATCCTTCTTGAATACCTGGGAAAGGCAATGCTATCAAGGGCGTCGCCAAGGGGGGGGCAGGGAGGGGCAGCTGCCCCCCCCCCTAGAGATTCTAAAAAAGTTCTGGCCATGATGAGTGTACACAGAAAACTTATTCACGGAAACTTAGAAGATTTTCATAATAAAGTGGTCGAAAAGTTTACAAAAAACCCCCGAAAATTATGTTTTAAAGATGCTGTGTGGAGGGTTTTTTAAGGGAAAGGAAGGAGAGGAAGTTCTGGGAAGGAAAAAGGTAGGATTCTGGGGATAAATATGTCCAGGAGTGATGGACGTATGAAGCCATCCCTCCCACTGCGGTGCTAGGCGATGGGTCGAGAGGGTCCGGCTGGAGAGATCAAAAGGTCTCCCTCAACCAGTCCCTCCCTATCCGGCCTACCACGCAGATGGTCGGCAGATGCATCCGCCCCTAAGTCCCGGACAAACCTAACCCCATGAACCCGGGCACCCCTGCTAAGTCACCAAACGTAGCAAACCACTTGGGGTGACCTGTGGCAGAGGTGTTAGTCACCAAATAAATGGTTCCCAGGGCGGCGGTACCCAAACCCGCCTCCCAAATTGAAAATAAATAGTTTGTTTGTTCATGTGTTCATCAAATCAAGTTTTGTAGAGTTTCCCAGAGTAGGAAACTCTAGAAAACTTGATTTGATGAACACAAGCACAAGCAAACAATATAGCTTATTATATAGCTTCATCTTTAAGTACACAGCTGTATGGCGCTTTAGTCATTTTCCTTTCCTGCGTCGACATGTATATGTATATATGAATATTTTATCAGAAGGAAACTTACACTTTGGCACTAGAGATTTGCAACTTTTTTGTAATGATTTGTACCAAAGTGAAAACCATTTTTTTTGTAATGTAATAAAATATGTACATTTTTACACAAAAAAATCACTTATGGCCCAACACTAACGTGACCATTTATTTTTTCCCCCAAACCAGGACATTGAAAAAAAGGTACAAAAATGAGTTTACCTTTACTGACAAAATTCCTGACTGACTTTTTACAAACCATCCATCCTGAGTGGGGGGGGGGTGACTACCAGAAAGTTTCACATATTTCTTATATTTTTAAAATTCTGCGAGTTTTTTTCTTTCCGAAACCGGGACATTTTGGCGTCCCGAAGCTGAGTTCGGGGACACCGGGACACGCTGCCTGAAACCGGGACGGTCCCGGTGAAAATGGAATGTCTGGTCACATTACCCAACACTGACTTTAACTTCTTTTTATGTAGTAGGCCATATTACAAAGTAGGCTATAATTTTGGACAATAATTTTATAATTGGGGTGTGGTGAGCACTATATAAAAAAAATCATTAATATATACATATTCAATTCAATTCAATTTCATTGCCGGCAACCATTTTCAAAGATAATATATACAGGGTGTCCGGGGGGTAAAGTGCAGTAACTTCGGAAGGTGATTATACATGATAATATAAGTAAAAAAGATAAATGACTTTTTTCGAAATTCCAGCATTAAGGGGTACTTTTTAGGTAAAACGATAAAATCAGTCCATGGTATGCAGCCAGCACTAGGTACTATTTTACGCTGTTACGATACGGGTGACTCACAACAATCCAACGTCGCGGGCAGGCGCACAGCAAATTTATCGGTAAGTTTGTACCTTACACAGTAACGTCTTTTTGTATAGGAAAAAAAAGGTCAAATTTCGAAAAAAGTCATTTATCTTTTTTACTTATATTATCATATAGAATCATGTAGAAGTTACTGCACTTTACCCCCGGACACACTGTATATATATCGGTTTAAAATGAATCCCATTTTCTCAGACAGGTTCCTGTTTTGGCCCGCCTGAAGTGTGTGAATATTAAAAATACTTTAAGCACCTCTACTATCTGCATCGTTTCCTGCGAGAGATTAAAAAACCAATTATATACGTGATTTTGCATTACAAAGTACAAGAATAATAATATTTCTACTTATTCTTCACAATTATAAATTAGTATACAGTGCAGAAAACTTTATACTAACCTTCTGATATTAAGCGTAACATAAAACACACAGTATACAAAATAAACTAAATCAGCAGAAAAAATTTAATATACATACACAATAAAATCAAACAATACAAAACAAGTAGTCCTAAGAATACAGAACTACCTTAATTATGCACATAAAAAAAAGTTTAATTATAGTAATTTATTGCCTAATTTCTGATAATTATCTGAAATATCTTATCATTAATGACCCATATTTTCATTGAATTTGTCTATAAATTATTGCTAACACATCCTAGAAAAAATTGTTTGCAGAATCTTAAATGGAGGCCCTGTAAAATTTTCTCAAAAGCAATACGTGATTAGAATACATAGTTCTGTATTCAGGAGACGAAAGGAATGGATATTTTTGATATGGTGGACAATATTGATGTAAATACTGAATAATTTGTTTTCTCTATTATGGCATACTGTACAGGGCCCGCAGATACTTTAATAGTACACAACTGTTAACCCTATACAAATCGCAAGTGAGCACCATGGTTGAATTTGGCAGCCACCTCTGGCCTGGAGCCCCTCAATACTTGAAAAAGAAACTCTAGACAGAAAAGGGCGATCCTTCTGATAGATTCTCCCGTTTTAACAAACAGATTTCAATCTTTAGAGCACAGGCGTTGGGTGGGAATGCTGTCCTTGTTCTACCGGTATTTTAATGGAAGATGCTCCGAGGAACTAGCATCATTGATCCCCTCTGCACCGGTGAATAGTCGGGAAACACGCCAAACGCGCGCCCAACATATGTACACGGTTGACATTGGTCACATGAGAATGGGTCATTTCTGCGACTCGTTCTTGAGTTCAACAGCTCGGCTGTGAAACGATTTGCCGGCATCTGTGTTTCCTCCCTCCTACAACATGGGTCTCTTCAAGACCCATGTTCACTCCTTCCTTTCCTCAAAAAGACCCTCCACACACCATCTTCACAGATGACGTAGGCCCTGAGGGAAATTATTTTCCTTAGAACCTCCTATGGGAGTTAATGTAAAAGACAACAAGTTGGGTTTATAATGTAATACCCTGATGAATCTCTTTACTTGTTTTCTCTTGTCGTTTGTTCTACTTAACCTGTCTTTATTTTTATGCTGTACTGAATGTAAAACTTATATTATGATATCAAAATATTTTTGTAAAATTGTAACTACTACCTCCTACCTATGAATTGTAAGTTCCTCCTGTCCTAAAATGAGTTTTGTAACTCATCGGGATTGCTCTAGCAAGAAATAAAAAATAAATAAAAAATCTGATTTTACATGTCTATGTAAGCTATTATAAGCAATATATATATAATGAAATAATTTCACCAAAAAAAGTAGACCTAATATGTCTCGACGCCATCTAGTGAGAGAGTTAGCACTTACATGCCTTTCTCATATAAAAATAAAGTTGGTTGTTTGCAGGTGAAAAAATGTAATAAGCGATAATTGTTGAATGAAACACTAGTATATGTTGAATAATTTGGCGGGTAACAGATGAGGCACCTTAGCTTAATGGTAGAGCTCTCGACCGGCAATCGAAGGGGTGCGGGTTCGAGTCCCGTCGGTGACATGTATCTTTTCTCGGGAAGGTTTTTTTCAATATGGATGAGTGTTTCAGGCTAATAATTATTGCTTATAATAATTGTTACCCTTTGTGCGATGCATAAAAAAATCTTGTCTTAATTAGTTATCAATTAAAAATAATCTATGTAAGCTACACACAGGAGGCTGTTGGGAAAATAATTTCCCTCGGCACCTATTTAGATTTGGGTATATTGTACGGCAGGTCTTTTAAGGAAATGAAGGAAAGGAGGTTCTGCGAAGGAAAAGGTATGAGGGGTTTGTAGGAATCTGGGGGTCAGTGAGTCAGTTATGATATTTTTCTACAAATTAAACGACTCAATGGAATGAAATTCATCAATGTTTCTGCAGAGGAAATGTCTAAAAAATTTCTACATCCCTAGCATGGCGGGCGAAATAACACAATAACTACACTATGTATAAAATTCTTTTAATAAATAATTAAAAATAAATAAATAAATAGAGTCGAGGGATTTTTTCAAAAGTAGCTCCAGACTGGAGGTGGTTGCCAAATTCAACCGTGGGGCGCACTTGCGATTTGTTCAGGGTTAACAGTTGTGTGCTATTATAGCTGCAGTTATAGCAGTGCAAATTAACGGAGGTTTTATCACAATAAATTTTCCACCAAACCAACCAATATGCAAGTATTCCAACACCCCGCAGACAGAAAATAAAGCGTGGGGATTACCTCTTGGTGGAGAGCGGAGTGGCGGGGGCGGGAACCGGCGGTGAGGGGGCGGGCTCTTCCTCGGAGCGCAGCTTCACGACCCCCGCAGTCCCAACCAGCTCGCTTCTACGCACACCACAACACAAAGAGGACATGACACATGACGCACGAACCAACAACTCAACAGGCAACAAACAACCAATAACAATACAACTACATAACAAGATAATCTCTAAACAATTGTGAAAGAAACTAATGTGTACTCTTTATTTATTTTTAACTTAATGAGTAAAACCTCAAAATGTAACATTTAATTAATGAAGACAATATTAGCAAAACTCAATCGAAAATCTGAAACAGAAAAATCAGAAAAAGATACGGTCACATCTGGGACTCGAACCCAGAACCTTTGCCTTACCGGGGCGCAGCTCTACTATCCGGGCTAATGTGTCCCTATCCGATTAAATCATATTTAACTGTATCATACTTCGACTGAGAACTAGATTCTAGATTCAAACCCAAACTCGTACATAAAATGAAGATAACATTGGTAGTTTTTAGTTATGATACAGTTAAATATGACGGAATCGGATAGGGACACATTGGCTCTGTTGGTAGAGCTGTGCACCGGCAAGGCGAAGGTTCTGGGTTCGAGTCCCAGATGTGACGGTTTTCTTTTCTGATTTTTCTGTTTCAGATTTTCGATTGAGTTACGCTAATATTGTCTTCTTTAATTAATGTGTACTCTTTCGACGCTGCTTAACATTTCAGATTTTGGGCATATTCTGTCAGAAGGTCTTTGCAATAAAATCCAAATAAATAGAATATTTCTGAAAGTATCTAGTCATCTCAAATGATATATATTACTAACTAACTAATTAACTAACCATCACGCCTTTTCTGCAGGGGTAGGCAGAGAGGATGGACCGCCAAACACTCTGTCTTGGCATACACTCCTTGCCTCATACACATACATACATCTTCTCAAACATACTCTTCTATTATTCTGACCCTTGACATGGCACTTTATCGTCCCACTTGATCGTGCCATGTCTTCCTCGGGCGTCCTCGACTTCTTCTACCATTCACATTTGCGTCATATATTCTCGTTACATTCCTTTCTTCATTTATTCGATCTACATGCCCAAACCATCTAAGCGTCCCTTACTTCATTTTACTTATTACGCTCACATCAGCCTTGCATTCTTTTCAGATCTCCACATTCTTCACACGATCATACATGGTTTTACCACACATACGCCTCAGGGATCTCATTTCTACAGCATTCAGTCGACTTTCATCCTTTCTCTGCCATTTCCATGCTTCACTGCCTTACATCAGGGTAGGTACCAGCACTCCTTTGTGGAATGCTAGCTTAGCTTCTTTGGACAGCTTTTTGTTGGCGCCAACACCGTTCAGTCCACCATTAATGGAGTTACCTGCATTTACCCTTCCTTCAATATCTCTATCAGCCTTCCCATCTCTCGTAAACATACTTCCCAAATACACAAACTCATCCACCTGCTTCAAGTATTCATCATTCACAACTATATTGCACACTGTTTTCGTACTCTCTCTTTCAAACATCACTTTAGGCTTACTTACATTCATCATTAACTCATTCTTCATACATACTTGGTTCATCCTAGATACGAGACACTGCGGATCTTCCATACTGTTAGAAATCAGCACCGCATCATCAGCGTAATACGTGTTTACACAATATTTTAATTGCGCAAGTATTAATAGATAGGTTCATTGATTGGCCATCAATTAACATTTCAATAATTTTTCAGCTTTAAACGGTTATTTTGAAGGTAAAAGATAAATGCATTTAAATATTATTGGTTGATCTAATCTCTCTTCGCCTTTGATGATTGCAAAAAGGAAATCATGATAACTATCTTGATAACACAACATTTAGCCCAATTGGAATTCTGTCTTACTTCGAAAGCATTGACACATAATTCTCATGATAATTTCGATGATAATCATAATATTATCATATTGAAACATCAGAGAAAGAAATTGGCGAGTAGTAGAGTAATTTTTCAGATGAAACCAAAGATAATATTCCTCAATTACCTATTTTCTATGTCTGATTACGTTATCACAATTTTTTTAACCCGCTAGGTCTATTCAAAAGAGACCTCGGGGTTACATTTGATCCCAAACTTACTTTTTCAGATCATATAGTGGAGTTGGCATCATCATGTTTACAAACTTCTTGGATTTGTGTTAAGAATAAGTAAACAATTTTCCAAGCCCGAAGCAATGACATCGATGTTCAACTGCATTATATGATCAAAATTATAATTCGCTTCTGCTGTTTGGGCCCCATACCAAAAAAAATACATAGAATTATTAGAACAAATTAAAAAAAAAAATTCTAAGGTATATGAGAATACATTATTTTTATTTTTATAGTGAACACCTCACAAGAGTCCCAACTGCTCCCGTCTGGAGCCAGTGAGACTATGGCATCCCCAATTGGGGTATGTTATGAGGCTGAAGGTAAGTGGGGAAGGGAAGGAGACAAGGAAGAGGAAGGTGAGGAATTACCTGGCTATTCAGATCTAGTCACTAAACACGGCTAAAGCCATTTCAACGTTTCAATTCTGAATGGTGGTCTTACACCAGGGCGATACTAAGTATATCTTCCACTGTGGAACGTGCCGCAAACATACTATATATTATTTTAAATAATTAATTGAGAAATAACACAAATCAATTAAATAAAATTTATTTGCGCACGCCGGGTTCGAACCCGCGGCCTTCGGAATGGGAGTCTAACGCTCTACCGCTGGACTACGCCGGCATACATGGCGAATACCCGCATTTCATCAAATTTCATGCATTTTGACAGTGCAGCCTTTTTTTTCTAGTTTGACTTACAGTGGAACCTCTCATAATGAGCACCTCGCATAACGAGCCAAACAGATTGTGAAAAAAATGCTCCCTCAACGAGCAACATTTCGCATAAGGAGTGACGCAAGGGGAAGTCCCATCTTCACGTCACTCACTTATGAGCGGGAAATTCCGCACTAGTGCGTTAGTTTCTGGTTAGCACTTGTTCAGCTAGCATGTTAGTGTCGCATGTGATCACTTACATGGGAAAAATTGTTTCGCTTAATGAGTGTTTCACATTTTGAGTAAGACTCTGGAACGAATTATGCTCAATATAAGAGGTTCCACTGTATTTGTACTATTGAGCAATGGCCAGCGATACCAAAAGTTTACAAATGATTTATCAGAATCTACCTATTTCATTGAAAATGACCATAATTGTGACCTAATGCTAAAAGTTCTAGAATAATGATTTGCTTAATAACTCAGGTACGGGACATACGTCATTCCTATGTCTACGAAAATGTGTACACATTTTGTGGATGGTTAGGTCCGGGTCACAATGTTTTGAAAAACAAAAAAACGTTGTTGCCCTGCCCTAGTGTTTTAGCTTTTGTCGGATGTTTTGTTAAACATTTTGTTGCAGGAGATGCCGCTTAATGTCAACATTGAAGATTTTAATAATAAAAAGAATAATATGTTATAATCCTGAACTTTAAATAAATTTAAATCCTATAACAATAAAAAGAATAATATGTTATAATTCTCAACTTTGGTATTGTCATCTTGTGAATATTGTATCTATGAACCACGTTATGTTACAAGTTTGGTTCTTTTAGAAATAAAAGTTCTTATTTTAAAATAACTTGTAGTCTACATTAAGTCAGACAACCGGCGTAATCCAGGGGCAAGGCTTTGGCCTCGAATTCCGAAGGTTGCGAATTCGAACCCGGCGTGCGCAAATAAATTTTATTTGATTTATTTTTTTTTAGCTTTTTATCCCAGAAAAATAGAAAATAACATTTATTAATTTGTGTTATTTCACAATTAATTAATTAAACATAATATATTTGCGACACGTTCCAGAGTGGAAGACACTCTCAGTATCGCTCTGGTGTAAGACCACCATTCAGAATTGAAACGTTGCTTGAAATGGCTTTAGCCGTGTTTAGTGACTAGATCTGAATAGCCAGGAACTCCCCCACATTCCTCTCTTCCCCATCTCCTTCCTTTCCCTGCTTACCTTCAGCCTCACAACATTATAAACAGAAGTCACAAATTTATAAATTCAGAGGTATTTTTCTTCTTAACCAAACTATTTTTCTACAGCTATCAAATAAAACACATAAACAAAGATAGAATTTCGCACAAATAACAACAAATTGCTATTATACCAAATAAATACCACCTTAAACACATTGTAAATGTTAAAAATATGATTTAACTAGGAGCACAGAAGCGACCAGAAGGTTTGATAGGTTATGTTTGTTTAGCTTACTTGTGAGTGTCTCTGGGACATCCACAAACACAGGCCGCCAGAACGACGATCAGGGTGATGCAGACCGCCACGGCCAGCGCCGCCTCGAGCCCCCCCACCATACTGATCTCCCGCAAAGCACCCACTTTGTTCGATTGTTCACTTCCTGGTTCAATTTACTTCCCCTACATCTTCACTCCCCAACCAAAACATTAGGTTACGCCCTTAAAATGTACACACAACACATCCGGCATTATTCCTAGAAACGAAAAACTGACACATTACTTTATAAAGCTTAGTTTAAATAGGAAATCGGTAAATATATCATAGGTTAGATCGACTGTCCACTAAATTTAGGGTCACACCTCGTAAATTCCGGTTGACATCGTTCATTCACCAAAGTTTTAGTTGAATAAGGAACTTTCACACGAAATTGCGCGCACTTTCCGCCCGTGAGGGTAATTAAATTGTATTCGGGCATAGAACCAAGTTTTAATAAAGGGAATCGCATCAAAATTAGACCGTTTCAACTAAAATTAGAGTAAGATTCTTTTATTTTTATGAGAAAAACATTCGACAAACCCTCTCACAAAATGACGAATGACATATTGGCTAATCTAGCGGCAAATTATGATACTAAAACAACGTTTCCAAAATATGCATCACGTTGATTCGTATTTTTTTGGTACTTCTTTGAAAAACATGGGGTTGGTAGTTTTTTCGGTGATCTCCCCTGCCTAGATAATTTTATTGTATAATATTCCTGCAGACCTGCCCTTAAGGCGACGAGAATCTTTTTTTTTCGAAAAAGTTGTGCGGAGGATTTTTGCCATGCGCCAGTTGATTATATTTTCGTAAAAACTTTCAACAAGGCTTGTATGGGTACCGCCACGCCGGGAACAGTTTATTGGATAACCAACACCTCCGTCATAGGTCTCCCCAAATGACTTAGCAGGGGTGCCCTGGTTCATGGGGTCTGAACTGTCCGGGTTTGGGTAGGTCTTAGCGGCGGATGCGTTCGCCCACTTCCTGCGTGGCAGACCGGTTCGGAAGGGACTGGTTGAAGGAGACTATTTGACCTTTCCAACTTGATCCATCGCCTTGCATCGCCGCAGTGGGAGGGATGAGGGATGGATTCATATGTCATTAAGTCAGCTAATAATGCAATAAATACCGTAAAAATATGGTTTGAAAACTAAATGCTGAAAATACGCACTTCCTACCTTATAGCCTAACAGGGAATATCTCAAATATAAATGTAAACATAAAAAATCACAAAAAAAATTGCCTTCTTAGAATCACACCTTGTAACTCAAACTGTATACACATTTTCTTTAAAAGAAAAAATAAAACATATAAAATATGAGTGATTGAAATATTATATTTTATTATGTTGTAAATATTGAAACACAAAACATGTTTGAAATAATTTATTTTTATTAAATACGTCCATCGCTCTTGGAGCCATTGACCCAGATTTCTACCCAGCCCTCATACCCCTTTCCTTCCCAGTACTTTCACTTCACTAGACAAAACGTCGCTCTAGTTTGTTTTTGTCCAACAGACAAAATGAACAGTGAAATTGAGTTAAGTATGCAGTTGTCTAAAAGCCTTTATTTATATGATGCTCTTTCAACTTAATTTATTATTAATTATTTAAGGGGTTTTCAAAACGTTCTTTGTCTTACGTCCTCCAAATTGTATATGCTTTTTTCGTAAAAAAACTTAAAGAACCATTTCTCCCGATTTACGTTTTGGTCTGTTGGAGAAAAACAAACTGAAGCGACGAAAAGATGACAAAGAACCTGAGGGGAATTATTTTTGGGATGTTATGCCGTGTTGATGGACACTTTAATGTTGTCCGAAACGTCGGCTAAAGAAGGAGTTAGCGTAACACGGCATAACATCCCAAAAATAAACAACAAAAATACTTTTGGCCGTGAAAATCTTAAATCAAATTTGATTTTTTTATTATTATTAAATACTCAAGCGCTTTTCGCCACAATATGGCACTATTTCCAAAACCACGGATTGCTTTGTTGCTAAAATAAGGCAAATATTTTCTAGATTCGTTAAAATGTTTTTGAGTTAACGATATAAAGATATATTTTTTTAAATCCTACGAATAAGTGATAATAGACAAAAGATAGGTGAATTCATTGGCTATATAAAACTATAAACAGTTTGTATGTCTCCATATTCAAATTCGGAGGTATGATTTTTTTTATGTACCCACAGGTAGGTGTTAGGTATCCACCTAACAAAAATTTCCTTTAACAATCCCAGAAAAAATATTTTAATTGCTAGTAACTTCTTTTTCCGACAGTATCTTAAGCCAAGATACTTTGTTTTAATTTGTTTGATACTGAGTGGGAGTTTGTTATATACTCGTACCTTTACTGCTAAAAAATCAGAGCTTCTTTGTCCAACTTTATATATTTAGTATGTCTGTTTGTTTGGCTCTGGTTTTATGAGTATGTGAGGTGTTTGATTTTATGTGGGCGGAAAAATTTCCTTTAGCAATCCGAGAAAAAAGTTTAAAATTGCTCTGGCGCTCCAGTGGTTAAGGATAATTATTTTGTGTCAGTTGATGAAAAATTAGCACTTAAAATAAAAAACAGCGATAACGATAATCTACCATCACCTTCCAATTCTTGTAACACCTAACAGAATTTCAACGAACTAACGTTGATGAAATTAAACAAAATATTAATGAATTTAAAGGTAATTCTTCCCCTGGTTATGACAATATTTCTGTAGAAATACTTAAAATAAATTCTGACTCACTTTGAAAACCATTGGCGCACATCATAAATACAAGTTTTGAAAATGGCAACTTTTCCTTAAATTCCAAAAAAACTATTAATACCCCAATTTTTAAATCTGGGGACCCTTATCTAAGCAGTAACTATAAGCCAATTTCTTTTACCTCAAACATTGCAAAAATATTTGAAAAAATTTAAAAACACAAAAATTTAAATTTGTAAAAGAAAATAATATATTAAATGCACATCAATATGGTTTAGAGAAAATTTGAGCACTCAAGATGCTATCGTAGATGTAACATCTGAAATATATAAATCTTTAGATAATAAAAAAAATATGCGTTGGAACATTTATAGACTTAAGAAAAGCATTTGACAGTATTTCACACTCTAATCTTATCTCCAAAATAACGAAAATTGGTATAACTGGCAATGCTTTAACTTAGATCGAAAATTACCTATTTAATAGAGAGCAATTTGTTAAGTTAAATGGCTTTCTGAGCGGTTCACAGACCACGAATTTTGGCATTGAAATATTGAAAAATCATAATTACTTATGATCAAAAAATACTTATAAGAAGTACACTATATTTAATAATTTATCATCGTGCGTTTTGAGCATTTTTATTGCTTACTTGAATGTAGGTATATATTTAAAGCAAGTTTTGAATGAAATAAATCGATATTAAATTTTTAATTTTAAAAATTTGATACGGGGAATAATCGATCTTTCTCATTGGAACCTCCCTGTACAGTTGCATGCATTTTTAAGCTTTTATTCTCAGCTGCTGGTCAATCACTCTTAATTATAAACCACATATTGTCGCTTAAATTATAACACCGTTTAACTAAAAAAAAATTTTTTTTTTTTTTAAACTATGGGCTCCTGGTAGGTACTCAATAGGGTGTGTCAATTATTTGAACTATTGAATTCAGAAACGCCTGGTATGCGTGGTTGCGTCTTACAAAGAAAATGAGAACTGCATATAATTTATTTATTTTTTAAATGGTTATTAGCTCGCTAAAATGCATTGAAAATCAGAAAAAACATGTATTTTTAAATTATGGTAATTATAATATTTTCACTATAATTACTGTTGTCATAACATGTTATCATAAAATTTTGAGTATCCATTATTTTTTATTCATTGTATTTTGTTGAATAATTTTGGTTTAGTTATTGTTTAGTACCTATCTTGATTTTATCCAGAAAAAGTTTTATTTTCCCTTTTTATGTTTTTATCAAACACATCACATACGTTTCAATTTTTTTTTATTTTTATGATTTTCAAATAGCTACAGATCATACGCCATTTTTGAGACCCCCGGCGTTTAAAAATAAGGCAATTTTTTTTCACTACTCTACAATACTTACTTTTTGTCATATGAACATTTCATCTAACTCATGCAATTAATTTCCCACTTGTATTTTTCTCATTTATGTTTTTCATACTTATATTTTCTTCTGTATCCATATTTCAAATTTTGTTGTAAAATAAATAAATAATTACGAAATTCAAATGGGATGGAAATATACAATTAGAGGCAAGTGTAAGAGAGACAGACTGCATGCTAAATGGTCTAGAACCAAAAGACACTAAGTCAGTGCCACATTTTTTTTTTTTTAATTTGTGTAGAAGGCACTTCTAGTGTTATATATATGTATATATACTTTGTTTTATGTATAAACAGCTTATTTAAAAAAAAACATATTTTAAAATTTATTCTATACTAGCGAGTTTCCAGCATGCGTTGCAATGCCACTTCTTTCTCCCTGTGTGTCCTTTCCCATTCGTCCCCGATCTTCTTCGGCTTCCTCTCCCGCACCCTCGTTCCCCTCCCCTTTTCCGCTCTCACCCGTCCCGCGAACCCCTCTTCCCTCCCGCATTGCCCCCACCCCTCGCATTTACATTCCACTTTACCCGCCTACCCTCCCTGCTGGAAACTACATGAAATACACTCGTTTTCCAAACAACTCGTATGCCACTTATTATAAATTTTTTACACAAATTTTATGATCCCATAGCTTACTGTTGTATATTGAAACGTTAGCGCACATAATAAAAAAATAGTGCACATAACAACTCACCAAAGTTTCATCACAATCGGTTGATTGATACAGGAAATAATTTCATAACACTAGAGCTCAGATGCACTGTATACAGAAACCATCCCGGGCATGTACACAACAATCGGATGAATTCTTTAGGTACCGCATAAGGGACAAACAAGGATACATTCATTTTTATATATTAAGATTTGTAAAATTAATGGACAAATAAAATAACACATACTTTATAAAAATAGGTAAATTTTTTGAACATAATATTTATTTTGAAAATTTTTTCTGTCTCATTACAAAAATCATAATTCAATACATACAGTGTAAAATTTGTTATGGTGGAAGTAAATAAGGAATTACAGCAATCCTTGTCTCTTGAGATCCTCAAAGGTCTTTCTGTTAACCACATTCCCCAGCGAATCTTCGTATTCTTCCTCATTCTCCGCTACCCACCTTTCTCCCTCTTTCTGCGACTTGAGTTTCTCCCAAACTGGAATAATAAATAAGAAATGGTCAGAAAACATATTTGAAACATGAAAAATAAATACAGTATTTCGCCACCCAAAACACTGGGCAATTGTCTAATTTGTGGAAGCGGCGGATCATAGTGACCACCACAACACGGGCATGAGCCTAGCGTGGTGGTCGTAAAATTCTCAAAACATGTAACTAGCAGTTTAATGAATAAAGAAAAAAAAAAAAAAAATAGTGCAAGCATACGTATGCTAAAAATGAAAACAAGTATTTCGTAAAAATAAACACTGCTACTGATTTTTTGTAAAAGTTACAATTTTTAGTTTGAAGTTCAGGTGTCATGTTTAAACTTGCGAGAAGATTGGATTTAACCAGCGATTCCATAGCAAATTTGGAGTAAAAAAAGGTATTGTATAATTTCGTATAAATTTATGTTCAGATTAAATAGTTACGAGGACTCACACCTCTCCAAATAGATTTTGTATGTTTTTGTGAGAACTAGAAAAATTAGTTGGAAGAATTAGCCATAGATGTCAGTAAGGGCAAATTCCTTTATAGACCTAGAGGAAAGTAAATAAATAGCCTGTTTTTTAGGTCTTATCTCTCTTATCAACAGCTTCTCGACAAGTAAACAAATAAACTCTTTGGTCTGTCTTGGGTAGTTTGGGCTTACTGATATTCACAATGTAATTGGGAATAGAGCATATAAATACGAGTCCTTTTAAGTTTCCTGAAGATGCGTTATTATTTTACAAGTTCCTTCATCCAAACATTTACAGGTATGCTATTTTGGTGTTTGATGATTTTTTTTTTTATGTGCGTTACAAATTGACCAATCCTATTAAGCCCCAAATACACTACTCGCGAAGTTGATCAAAGTTAACGAAGAAGTGAGCCGAGTAGTGTAGTGAGACACTTCGCGTTCGATCTTCACAACGCTTCGAGTCCTTTGACTCGGCTCAAAAACCGACACCAATCGGAAGTCGGACGAAGCGAGGCGAGGTTGCACGAAGCGAGGCGAGGTTGCACGAAGCGAAGTGAAGTTTGTTTCTACTCTATCATATTCGATTAACTTCGATCAACTTCGCGAGTAGTGTATTTGGGGCTCTACAATACACATGACATATACATAACTTTACATAAATAAATTTAAAAAATGTATAATAATATATATTTTAGAGTTCTTGTCTAAAATGACTATTGAAACCTTCAAGGCCAATGTTAAAGATGTCATCTTGACAACTGGAGACAAGTTTTTCTGAATTATAATTGAGTTAGTGGTGTGTATGAGTAATCTGTATTGTACCAGATAGAGGGTACATTTTTACATATAACTGCATACTCAATTCAAATTTCGATTTTTCGGAGATGTCTGACGAATCAACTGGAAGATCAATATGTAGGTAAATAGGTACTTACGGGCAAGTGCATCCTCGATGCTGGTAACATTGGCGAAGTGAGCCGTGTTGGGTATACCGAGACAGCGCATGCCGTGTGCGTGCCGCCACTCGGCAAAGTGTCGCTGGTACGCCTTGGGACCCTTGTACGTGAAGTTGCCGCAGATTTCGCAAGAGTATGAGATGTTCAGGCCGTGCAGCTTGTACAGCCAGTAAGGGATGGGCTGGAATTACAACATTATAATTTTGATTCAATGTGTTATGTAATTCGGCCTTTGAAAATTTATACTATTAATACTTATTTCGCATGTGACTACACACCTTTTCCATTAAAACACTCCGCAAAGTACATGCACTTTTGGTTATGTTGGAGATCTGTCAAATATTTTACATTGTGTTGAAAAAATATATTTTTTGTATGCTGGCTTTCAACAAGTTAAGAGAGGTTCACTGTAATTTTAACATTTACAATAATATTTTATAGATTTTTTAAAATTATCTAAAAGCGCACATTTTGAAACGGTTAGTATTGGCTACATACGACTTCATCAAGTTGGTGAAAAGTGGTAAGACAGCTATCACCGGGATCCTACCAACATTAACCGGCGTGACATTTACAATGCCATATTCATGAACTATTTGGTGGCAAATCAAAAATTGCATATCGTTGTAGAAAATTTGTTTATTTACCTTCCCATCCCAGCCATGCGGCAGGTTCTTTGGGTTGAAGGGGATGTCGTCTTCATCATTGTCTCCGTCGCTGTCAGCCTCGCTCTCCTCGGCGGAGCTGTCTCCTCGCTCCCCGGCCGTGCGCGCTTGCTTGCGCTGCACATTCTCCTTGGTGGCGGCCCGCTGTTCCGATACTAGCGAGGCATATCTGCAAATATAATATAGTCAAACAACTGGGATATCTTCAAAGAGCACATTATATCTAACCACTCGAATGCTTTTTGCCACAATATGGCACTATTTTCAAAATCACGGATTGCTTGGCTGCCAAAATATGGAAAATATTCTTTAAAAAGTTTTAAAGTTTACAATTTTATAATATTTTTTTTTATAAATCCTACGAATATGTGATACTAGACAAAATATAGGTGAATTCATTAGCTATATAGAATTATAATCCATATTCAATATCTCTCCATATTTAATTTCGGAGGTATGATTTTTTGATGTGGGTGGAAAAATTTCCTTGAGCAATCCGAGAAAAAAGTTTTAAATTGCTCTGTCGCTCCAGTGGACAAAAGAAAAAACAAATAAAAAATGGGTTAGGTTTATTTTATAAATCTTGAGCTCTCATAAATTTTTAAATGTTCAGTTTGGTAATTTCCTGGCTTCTTTCAAAAAGTCATGCCTCCGAATTTTAATATGGTGACATATAAAGTGCTTATAGTGTTATGCGCCCATATTTGACCGTTTATCCCTTATTTTTAGGATTCATAAAAAAATTGTTAAATTTATAAATAATGCGCTATATAAATGTAATGTTATTATTATCTAATGTGTAACGGAGGCTGTAAAGAGTATTTTGAAACATGACCAACCTGTAAACTTGTGCTTCAATGGCTGCAATATCCTTGTGCCTGTGTTGTGTGGATGCCTTGGCTCTGCCGGTTCCCTTCTTGGCCACCAGGGACCTATCCAGAGCGGCCTGGCCCTTTGTACTGAATAGCCTGAAAACATATTCAAAAAACTTAAGTATCAAAGAAATATAGGTCAATCTTCCATTACAAGCGTACTGGGATTGTTTATACAAAAGGGATGCACAGAATGGCGCCCATTAAACGCCGGTTTGTAAATTGTACTGTCTTACCATAAAACGTGTTAACATATTTAAAAAAATTGTATATACAGGGTGTTAAGGTACGTACTTGAGTTACTTTAACCAGTGATTCCTGACATTATTTGGAGTAAAAAATGTAAATGAAATTTTGGTCTCCGGTGACTTTTTTTTAGTAAATTTTTTTTTTTTCAATATATATTTTCTTCAAAATCAAACAAAAAAAAAATTCTTTCACATGACCTTATTGGTCACTCAGCCGAGTTACCGCCCCACCGCTTACCCCGCCCCCAACTACCCAACACCCACTATTATTTATGTTTTTGTAGAAAAAAAAAAAAAAAAAACATCAAAAATGTCACCGGAGACCAAAATTTCATTTACATTTTTTACTTCAAATAATGTCAGGAATCACTGGTTAAAGTAACTCAAGTACGTACCTTAACACCCTGTATAGTTTCTCCGGGATAATCGTATATGTAGTTTCTCCATTTATATTCAGATAAATGTTTAATAAAAAAATATATAGTTAATGTTGAGTTTTATTATATTTTCAAGCTAAATATGCATTCTTCACAATAAAAATAAATTCTATGATTTTTGAAAATGAAAAATTATGACATTTGTGACAAGGAATTTGCGATAAGCATTTTCAAAGATAAAAAATCAATGTTAGCAAGTGACGGAACGACAAGCTAGAATAATATTAAGATAATCTGTTATTTGCTTGTCAAGCGAATAAAATATATTTTAGTACGCTAAGGAAGGGTTTTCAGGACTTCAAGCGGCATGTTGGGTGATAGACGACATCGTTGTGCAAAGGTATTGCGCTTTCTTGTATTCCGTCAGTGTTGAAATCTCTCACCTGAGTTTTGGCGGGGTTATGTTTGCAAGTACGGAGAGCCAAGGGAGAGGAGTAGATTTGTGGAAGAATAAAAAGGGTAGGTTATGTGTGTTACCTCTGTGCCCTCTCCTCCAGAGTGCCCCCGCACTTGAGTCCCAGGGCCATGAGGGCGGACTTCAGCCGATCCAGTCCGAGGGAAGCGAGCTCCTCCCACGAGGAAAAGGCGGACAAGTCCAAGTGAGCTCCCACATTCGTCAAAGCGCTGCCCGTTTCTTTCTGCAATTCAAAATACGTGATTAGTATTTATTTACATACTTAAGTTTATCAACATCCTGATTGTGTGCTATAATATATAATCTTAACCTCTAGTGCCCCGCCATTGATATGGCCATTGAAATGGGAAACTACTTATGGCAGATAAAGTACTATTGTTATAAATATATAAACACATCATCTGGTACAACAAATAAGTTATTACAAAAATGGAATCAACTCGGAATCAGTATGCGAGCTCGAGGGGTAAAGCCCTTAACTACCAATCCGGAGGTCGCAGGTTCAAATCCTAATGCAAGTGATTAATTTCACAAGTAATTAATTCAAAATAATATTAACATAGTATATTTGTGGCACGTTCCAGAGTGGAGATTTGTGGAGAAACATTGCTTGAAATGGCGTTAGCCGTGTTTGGTGACCGGAACTGAATAGCCAGGTACTTCCCCACCTTCCTCCACTCATCTCTTTCCCTTCCCCACAACCTTCAGCCTTACAACATACCCCAATTGGAAATCAATTAGGACTAGGATTCGCATTTAAAAAAAAAATCCCAGAAGCCGGCGTCCGAGCCAGAGATGAGAGGTTAATGACATAAGTCCACTAACCGGCCAGCCAGGAAAGGTGCCTGCCTCCCACTGCTTGAGGAAGTCCTGGTGGGCGGAAGCCATCTCCAGAGCCTGGTCCTGCAGCGGGCGCACCCTGGCCACAAAGTTCTTCAGGTACTGCAGCAAGGCGCGGATATAGGCACGGTAGTCACCGTTCTTGCGCTCCTTCGGCACATCAAATAAGTGGTCCACCAGGCTGAGGTATGTGATATAATCCACCTTCTAAAATTGGATCAAGACAATAATATGTTAACAATTAAATTTAGATTCAATAATCTTATTATTATCTTGTGAATTGAATTCACTTGATATGGTCGGTTGTATATTACATATGCCACACAACCACCCTAAAATAAACATTTATTATTGTGAAGACAAAATCTTTGCATGACAAAAGACGCCATTAGTAAAATGCAAAAGATATGGAATGACAGAGGCATAACGAAGACCATCAAGATGAGACTCGTCCGGGCGGAGAATTCCCCATATTTCTTTACGGTGTGGAAATATGGACACTTAGAGCCAGAGAAAGAAAGCGGATAGACGCCGTGGTGGAGAATGGTGCTGGAGAAAAATGTTCAGAATTCCATGGACAGCCAGATGCACAAGTGTGTCCATACTGGAAGAGCTAGGCCTCTACAATAGGCTCTCAACTATCTGCCTACAACGTATTTTAATATACTTTGGACATGTTGCTCGCCAAACTGAGGACTCCCAACAAAATCATCAACAACGTTACTGGCAACTATTTTCTAGAAAACATTAATTTTCACTGTCCAATATGAAATACCAGATCGAACCAACTATTTCAAATCCCACTTTCAAAAACAAACGACACAACATTCATTTCTCAGAAGGAGGTGCAATATCTTTAAAATTACAATAATATCTTTTCCGACGCATCAGCGTTTCAATTTTCTAATTGTAATTTACTAAATGAATAATAGAAAAAAATTGAAACAAATTGTTAATTACGAACCCTCCACCCCCCGTGCGTGTTATTTTCTCATTCTCATTATGTTGTTTATCTTTTTTTTCATCATATTTATCCTCGAACATTATCTTATGATGTGAAAATGTATTATTTTTATATAATAGATTTAATAATAATAAACAAATAAAAAAAATAAGTCTGGTACTAGAGGTATGACTGCATAACAGTGTATGGGTTAATATTGGGATGATTATTGAAAGACAGATATAGAAAATGGTATGACTTACCTCAATGCCTTTCAGATTAATGTACTTCTCATAAGATTCATGCAGATCCAGATATTTGCCGTATCCTTCTTCATCAGTAAAGTCCACGGTATCTGAAATTATATTTTAAATAATGTAGTTATGTAGATATGAATTTAGTTTCAATGTCTCTCAACAGATGTAGTTAGTGCAGGTAGTTTTAATGTGTCTCAACAGAGGTCAGTAAATTGTACTATACGAGAGACAACTGTCACCCGTTCGGGTCGGTAAATATTTGCAAATGAAATGTTTTAGCATTTGCAGATTGGATTACACTACCTTCATTACAATTCGTCACCAACAAACAATGAATTGAGGGCTAAAAAATTTCAACAAACAGTGCCATTTTGAATTTTTGATCGGTTCCCTTTGAATACCGTTACTCGCCCCATTTCAACTTTTGACCGAATTGTGATCAACTGTCATGTTTTTCAGATGATCACAATTCAATCAAAAGCTAAAACAGGACAAAAATCACCATTTAACAGGAAACATACAAATGTTATTTGCCACCTCGGAACAGGCTCAGCCTAGTGAGGTGGCATATACCTAAAAGAATGTACATAACATGTATTTTTTGGTTAATAAATAATAAAAAATAAAAAAAAATTTTAAATGGTGCTGATGGTTGATTTGCTGTACATTAAATAATATGATTCAATATTTGATTTGGTAAAGATGCATTACTCCGCTTACCGGATAATATGGAATATTTCTTGTCGAAGTTTGATACACCGATAATACGGAGTGTTCCTTTTTTAATGAATAGACAATAATTTTTTTTTTTTTTAAATAAAACACACAATAAAACACAATCAAATATGACATTTGCCGGAAGTACCAAACTTATAAAATAAATTCTGGAATTAATGACGGTTGTAGGTACAGTACCTACCTACTTACTGGTTGAGCTAATTAATACAAAATAATCGTAAGATTAAACACTTATAACCTAAACTAGGTTTTGATGATTACCTAGAATAAAATATTAATAAGATATACATCCCAGGTTTTGAATGGTTTGCATGGCAAGCAGGGTTTGTCTAATTATTCTAACACCTTTCCCCTAATCTAGGTTTTGATGTTTTTATAGTAAATATACTCAAGTAAATAATTTTCTTTTTCAGAACATGAAAATTCCACCATACTAGTGTACCTTCCTAGAATATGTAAGAATCGATTCTTGCGGTATGGCAATAATTTTTAATATTCAAGCTATTGGTACAGTGGAAATGGTGAAAGATTGATTGTACATGAAAATATAAATAGAATATAATGAATTGTTCGTATGCCGCTTAAGTGATTTTAAATATAAACAAAATTAAAATGTTAAATGCATATTTTTACAAACACTCACTTTTCGTAATAATAAAACTAAATCTAACTGTTTGAATAAAAAATATTCCCTATTAATAAGTAAGCGGAGTAAGACATATAATTAATTTTGATTTACTTACTGGTATCTTCAGAAGGATTTTCTCTCATTTTAGCTAATTCTTCAAATTCAACGGACATTGGAATACTAATCTGAAAATAAAAACAACGAAAACGCTTAATTTCTTACTCTGGTAATGTAAAACATATATACAATCTTGTTGATATAATAATGGTAGTCACCTCATTAGGATGTTTACGGTAAAATTCTTTGATTTGTTTTAACCGCCCGTAGAACTCTTGGAATTCATTAGGCCCAGAAAGCGCAGACACTTCTTCCTTACGTAATCCATCCTTGTCCTCATAAAACTCTTTTAAATGCATGGTGCCTTCCGAGTATTGCTAAACAGAAGAACTCATCCATTGTAATAAAAAACATTAAATAGCACCAAAGTTTTATATGTATATATATAACAACAAAATACTTACATCCAGTAGCATCTTTAACCTGTGATCAGAATTAATCGTCTCGCGAAACTGTAAAACATAAATACATTATTTCAGAAATAATAATATTGATTTTATAACCTAAAACATACAACCAAATGACATTTTACTAACCCCAGACTTCTTATGCATTATTTCTTTTACCATGGCATCCATCAACCGTTCTCTCTCTTCATGATAACGACGTTGCTGCTCTAATATCGTTTCCATTTTTATTTATTATAAAAATTCCGAACGTACAAGAAACGTCAGAAATATAACGCCATTATAAGCATAGATTCAATTGGATTCAATAGATTGGCAATATTGGCATAGATATTAGATATCATAGATGTGATTTGATAATTATCGTTGCCATAGACAATTAGACATTCAACTCATTTCATCATAGATTGCTCTAAAGATAAAGATCATGTTTATGCACAAAAAAAATCCTTGGTTCATTTATGCCATTATGCTGCGCCAAGAGTCTGATGATGGTCTGATGCAAAATAACCCAAAATAATTATGTAAAATAACCGAGTAACCTGGTGAAATAATCCATAATAATAAAGAGAACTCCGAAATCGTCGAATTTGGTAAAAAAAAAAAAGAAGATCCCGTCACCGTCACACGATCAGACTGACACACTTGCTTATTACAAGCCGGCTTATGAGCATGCTCATTAATGAGTATGCTCACACAACTGTACACATTTGCTAATAAATGCTTGGCTTGAGCTTTCTAATGAATGAGCATGCTCAAAGCCAACAATTGAACAAAATACTCTTTAAAGAGCATGCTCATGTCAAATAATAACTGTCATCGTAGGTATATAGACAGTTCCGTTCGCCCAGAACATCTCATTGCTTGCGACGCAATTATTAATGATTTAAGAAAATTATAAAGATTTTATTATATTAACCCACCCGTTTAATCACAGGATACCATATTATTTGTCCCAGCTCTCAAAGGTCTCATAGAAATCGTTGTATCTCCCTTACTATCATAGTGAGAAGTATGATTTAAACGGTGTTGGAAAGATAATACAACACGCTATATATTCAAATCTAAAAGTAAATTACAAAAAAATAAAATGAACACCTTTTTGAAACCAAACTTTCTGATCAGTATTTGAATAAAATTATGAAACTTTGTGAATTTTTAAAGATTTTTTTTTTTACATAAAATGACAAAAAAGTGAGGTTACAATAACGTTAATAATTCATTTGTCTAATGAAATATGTATGTGTTCTTATTTATTTTTTCATTATCAGTAGTTCATTGAGTCCTCAAATTGATTCGCAGAAAAATATGGGACTATCTTTATTGTTGGAGGTTTTTTGGTAGGTACAGGTAGACACATGAGTTATTATATAGAGTAACAAGCTTCTTCCCGCGACTTCGTCTGCACATGATTAGTACTTCTATTAGCGTATTTTCTTTTCCTAGGTCCCATCTATGTTTATGCCAAAATTCTTAGGACCAGTTGTTTCGGAAAATTTCACGTTTGAATTTCCTTCAAATCGTCATTCATGGAAAAATTGGGTTGTTTCAACCTCCGTCAGAAGAAATTTCAAGGAAAATTTTATGGAAATATTTCAAAAATGAAAAGATTCTTTTTTTCATTTCAAATTTGACACGCAATCACGTCTTCCTATATTTCAAATACGAAATGGGTTGTTTCAACTCCAAATAACGTTCGATAAATTTGAAAATTTTATTCATGTGTTCCCCGCCGAATCACAATTTTGACGTCTGCGCATGCGCCTCCCATTATTTCGCTAACCGTCCGGACTCGGCTGATCACATTCACATCACATTTCTATAGTATTTTCACTGCTGACGGAAGTTGAAACAACCCAATTTTTCGGTGAATGACGATTTGAAGGAAATTCAAATTTGAAGGGAATTCCAAAATAACTGGATCTATGAAATTTTCGTTGAAATTTCTTCTGACGGAGGTTGAAACAACCCAATTTTTCGGTGAATGTCGATTTGAAGGAAATTCAAACGTGAAATTTTCCGAAACAACTGGTCCTTAATCTATTTATTTAAATATCTATAATTCTTGATTCGATTCAAAGTATTAGGCGAGTAGGTACTTAGAGTTACTTCCTCGAGGCCTCCTGTGTGGAGCTGACGTAAAAAAAGGAAAATACCTAATAATGATATGTGCAACTACATTAATTAACTGAATTAATAAAGGCCAATAAAGATATGATTATTCTTGATTTTATAGACAACCGTAGCAATTACTTGTAAATAATTATGATAATTATTAAAAAGATAATTATAGTTTACAAATAAGATGAAAATAAAATTGTTTAAAAAAGCATTTTGTTGTGCAGACATTTAAATTACAAACGACCGATTTACGTAGAAACACATATTTGTCGGGTGTAAATTAAATTTTCTACCCAAAAATGGATGTTATATTTTATTTTTCATTATATTAAAACAGTAGGTAGAGTAAGAATATTTTTAATAATTGTAATTAATGGTGACCGGATAACTCAACTCAACGCATTCTTTGAAAACTCAATAAATATGTTGAAAAAAATATATGAATAAATAGGTTAACAGGTTTGGTTACGGGCAATTTTTTAATCTTTTTTTTCATAATTTTTAATGACTTTTCAAAGAATTGTTGAGTTGAATTGATTCTGAGTTGCCATGGAACAAAAATTAACAAAGAAAAAAGCCAAAGTTGCCACTAATGAAAAAAGATTTTTTTGGCGGTCATTTTTAAAACTTTTTAAAGTTTTCATGCAAAAATTTTATATTTATAAAATTACATGGTTATTTCCAATAATATAATTTAAAATCCTATTTCATCACCTTTCGAAAACAGTTTTTAGTGTTCGGATACGTTTACAAATATTCCATTTATTTGGATTTTATCTCAGAGGGGGAATATTTTTAGCCTATGACAAAAATCGCCAAATTTTTGAAGGGATAAGAAAATTAAAAGATCGATTTGGGTTCGTAATCGGATCACTAGAAGAGCAAACATTGGAGCAAGTAATCATTTGTTGGTAGAAATGCGAGATGTCAAAGGATATAAAAATTATTTACGAATGCTTCAGCAGACATTTGACGAGCTACTCTCTAAAATTGCATACAAAAACGAGATACTCAAATGCGGAATGCTATTCCGAACTGAGATCGGATTGAAATGAGCATGCTCATAAGCCAGCCTGTTCACACATGCTTAGAGGCTTCCCCTTCCATACGATAATCCAATGAGCATGCTCACAAATCAAACGGCTGTCGGTTTGAGAGCATGCTGTTTTGGCTTCAAATGAGAATGCTCATTACTAGCAACGTCAGTGACACACATGCTACTAGGTAGCAATTGCTACTAGGTAGCATGCTCTTTGGCTTCAAATGAGCATGTGTGTCCGTAGCTTAAACTAGAATGAGAGTTTGGTCTCATTTGGTCTAATCCCACCTTATAACAATGAAATGAAAAATTTCAATGGTAAAAAAGAATGAGTAAATCATCGATTGTGCCCATCGCTAACACGGTCACACTCCATCACCATCACACATCCGACTAGACCCGTTATCTACATTTTGTTAGAATGGAGTACAAAAAATAATAAGTTTTGGCTAAATTAATATAAATTCAGCTTGAAAAGACAGAAAACAGGTTTAATTTCAATAGAAAGGCAGTCATATTTTGCATTGTATTTTTATTGGCAATAATAATATTATCATAAATATTTACAAATAATGATGATAATATAATGTAATACAAAGAAGGAGAAACTTACAAAGATAGAGGTAAACAATGAGGAAATATTATTTATTTGACCAAATACATATTTACAAAAATAAGGAAAATTATAAAGGGAAGATACAATACATGTACGTTTTGTTCTTATAGCTTTCTAGGAAAAGACTGGAATATAAAATATTTTAAATTGCTTAAATAAACTAAGAAAACTATTATTTTGTTGTAAAATAAAACTATAATCCTATATAACTGTATTTGACTAGAAAAAATCATAAACATTCCGTATACACATACACACACATTTCAGACTTTGCACGCACACGACAATAAAGCACAAGATATAGAATATAGGATAAAAATGCGTAGAATCTAGATCAAAATACAATTCAGTGTAATAAATATATATTGAAATTCTACATCTCAGTGACGCCACTCCGGTGGCATTATTTGATGCCATCTCTAATTCAATACATAGAATTACTTGCATTATCACCAAAAATTTTATGTTTATAATCATCCAAAAGCATTCATTTTTATGCACAGTATAGTTATTTGTAACCAATTTCATTGAAATAATTTGAATAAGTAGGAAAGCTAAAAGTGGGGCACATGTCTGACTAAAAGATTAAAATGACTGAAAATTCAAAATAACGGATGGAAAAAATACATATTTTAAAAATCTACTTATCAAGCGGAGAAATTGAAAGAATTATCTACCAAAACTTAGATGTTATTGTGCAAACATGAGTTGCTGTATAAAAATACAATATGGACTTTAAATTTACAGGTAGAATGATTAATAATGAATAAAGGGTATGGGTGCATTATTTAAATAGCTTTTGATGATTTTGTTTCTATCCCCTTACCGTAGTACCCGTCTCTTTTCTTATGATTAAGCGTAAGTAGTGAATTTTGAAGATGAAAATGTCATATCGACACAATTTTATATAATATGCTTTACCAAGCAAAACCAACATCGAAAACAACAAACTATTCATTTCCGATACGCTATTATTTATCTTCAGCACAAACATTCTCAAACTGGAACATAATAATAATAATAATAACGAACTATGCTAAAATCAATGAAAGCACAATTGAAGTAGTTTTAGTATAAGTACTATCGTTAAGATACATTCGATAATATTGTAAGGATGATAAATTTAAACTAGGCTTTAAACATTTGTTAAGATGTTTAAGTAACATTTGACAATACTTAAGAAATTAAAGCATTAATCTAGAGCTAGAGTCTACATCAATCAGTCATTTCGTACTTCAAACTAATATTATGGTTTGCCTCTCTTGGGGGCAGGATTAACTATTCCACTGATGCTACTTCGATCTGTGCCCATCCGGACAATGGGCACTTTGGAGTTGTACTTCAGGTTGGATGACGGAGACACTCTGATAGCGATGCTGGATTTCTGCTTGGCGGGTGGCGGTATGGAAGACTCCGCTTTGGGAGAACCTTCAAACGTCGAACTTCTAATAAGTTTGCCTTTAGTCGGTACAATGCAGGGAGTTGCAACAGGCTCTGACTCCTCAGTATCTTGCGACGTGCTGCTGGAAGATCCGTTAGTAATCCAAACTCTGGTGTCTGGTTTAGTGCTTGTTTTCTTGCTTTGTTCAATTTTTTTCCAGAGATTGGCGATCTTACTCGTCACATCTTTGGTGTGAGGTTTGGTCAAAGGAACAGCCACGGTAGAATTAACACTGGAAGAGCTGGAACTGGTCTTGACAGGTTTGGATGTGAGGGTGATTGTTTTACCGCTGTCATTGCTGTGCAAACTCTGGTTGGAAGAAGAGGATTTTAAAGTAGGTGATGTCTTGGGGGCGAGATTACTGGAAGTTCTTCCGTTGGCTGGTTTGGCTACGGTTGGATCATTGCTTGTGGTTTTCTTAAGAGGAGGTTTGAAGGTGGCTTTGACTGGTGGCTGAGGGAGTCTTGAAGGAGAAGTGTTGACAACTGCTTTCAGAATAGTTCCAGGTTTTGTCAACTTTGAATTAGGCGTAACTTTCTTCTCTGGGGTTACGGATGCGGCACTGGTTGGAGAAGGAAGCGAGCCGTCTTCTTTAGTGAAGGTGCCTTGTCGAACCAAGGGAGCTTTTGGAGAAATGGCTTCCTTGGCTACAATAGGAGACTTGTTTTTCAGGGGAGTTACTCCTTTATTCTTGGTCATAGCGGTATTGCTCCTGTTTATTGCACTCACCGTGCTTTTGACAGACATGTGAGACACTTTAGCCAGGATGGATGATGGTGTTTTAACACTTCCTTGGACTTTGCTTGTGACGCCATTGGTGACCTTAGAAGTGATGAAACCTTTTGTTGATTTCCCAGTCAGAGTAGTTCTGGCGGGGCTCTTTCTAGGTACGGAGCTATTTCTCTTATAAGGAGATACATACAGGGCTTTTCTCCTCCCTCTAATAGTTTTAGGAGTAATGTCTTCAATTTCAACAGATTCATTGGAATCTACACTCTGGTCTCTTTCTGGTTTACATATTTTGGGTTTTCCCTTTACTTGTGGCACTTCCACTTCAGAATCCGAGTATTGATTTTGATCGGCACTTTCAGTTCCAGAATTTTGATCACATTCTATACTGTTCAAATCACCGTTACATGTCTGGAGTTCATTGACATCTTTATTTTTATGGACATAATCCAAAGGACTTATTTGATTAGCAGATTGTTTCATATTTTTCAAGTTCTTCTCGATACATTTATCAACCGCTGTGGGACTTTCTATCACGGGTAAATAATTCCTAAAACTCTTGGTAAAGGTCTTCATTCTTAAGGAGTTCAATTCAGAATCATCTTCAATGGACACGAGGCTGATAGTTTCGCAGTCAAGATCTAGAATTAAGGATTCTTCTCCCGTTGGCTGGTGATGGTATACAAAATCTGACACTTCTACATTCAACTGCGCTTGGCTGTAATCAGATCCGTTCAGTTGAGGTGAGAAACAAGTGGGTTTAGGAATGGAGGATCTCCGGGAAGTATCAGAACTTTCAAGAGAACTAGATTCAAGAGCAGCTGCCACTGTTTCGTCCAATGTTCTAGTTCTGTATCTGTCTGCATTATCGAGGCGTTTCTGTTTCATACTTTTCTTAGCTTCGAGCCTTCTCTTCAGTTCTTCGATTTCAGGATCTTTGACGGTGCTCTTGGGAGTATTATCAGTCTGCAGTGGTGTGCTAGTGGTCTGGGCAGTCAGGCTGGATATATTAACAGTCTGAGTTTGATACCTCGCTCGGTCTTCTTGTCTCCTCTGCTTGGGATTAGAGCGACTCCTCTTATCTCTGCTTTCTGCACTAGTCGGTGTTGATTGGTTCTCACAAAGAGGACTTGACTCTGCAGAAGTGTGTGACTCTAGGAATGTGTGAGTTTCAGGAACCTTCTTCCTGGTTTCTTCTTCCGCTTCCTTTATCGCCATTTCAGCGGCTATCGTGTAAGTCTTGTACCTGTCTCTCGCTAATTGCCTTTTCTGTTTAGGGGTGAGATACTTCTTGTTCCCAGACTTTGTCTTCTTAGGAGTAGACTCTGCACTGCTTCCAAAATCAGATGCGATGGGAGTACCTGATTCCGATCCTGAAGGAATATCGGGACAATAGGCCAATGTATGTGTCAAACAGTTTTCATCATCGTCATCGTCATTTTCTAAGGTTGATTCTGTTAGTTCGTCAAAGAGTGATGGTGGATTGATGTTTTCGATATCCAAATGAGGCGGGATGTGGCCCATGAGATGCATTCCGTTAACGGGTTGTTTAAAGTCAAAGATAATAGTGGAAGTATCATCATCTCCTGTATCAGCCACTTCAGAAACAATACTGGCAACTGATATCATGCTGTTCTCCATATCGAAAATGTCATCCATTTCTGAGGGTGGTTTGATATTCTCCAAATTGCTCACGGCACAGTCGAGATTTTCCGAGCTTCCTTGATTGCTGTGAGAATATCCTAGTGCTCTCTTGATCATCAGTCCCACGGGAAGAGATTTCTTCCTGTGGATTTTATTGATGTTTCTCTTGGTCAAGCTGGTATGCAGTCGGTCCTTTTCCAGATTGTCATCCCAGTTACCAGACATACTGTGGGTGAGAGATAACAGGCTGCCCATGTGCGAAGGAGGCCTCACGTTGTCCAAATCCAGCGAATGCAAGGAATGGCCGCTCTCTGTCAGACAGGAATAATCATAACTGCTCTCTCTAATTGCTCTAGATAACATCTGAGCCTCGTGCTCTATTGTAACCGAGTTTGTCATTGTACTGAATTTGCTTTCATTTGTGAACATTGTTATTGGAGAAGACTTATGAATAGGAACATCACCAATTTCAAAGTTCTTGCATACCGGACTGACCTGGATGTGATTGTGTGTATCGTTGATGGATTCAATGGCTGGTTTAGTTGAATTTTCATTAGTCGGGGATAGATCAATATATTCATTGTTCAATTGGTTGGTGAGATCCGGTCTGCTGGGTCCATCGCTGATAACGACACTCTCTTCTAATAAATCTGGTAAGGCTCCGCATGTTATTTCATCACCCAAGTCGCTTTTGAAAGAAGCAAGCATAGGCACGGACCCGCTGATAGTCGGAAAGGAAATATCATTAGGACAAGTGTTTTCGTTCCACGTATCGGTACTGCTCTGCTTTTCTGAATCCTTTTCCACTTTCCCAGAGGAATTTGTATTCTTTTCAGTGATGCTTTCTACCAATGTAATCTCAACATCATGATTGACATACTTGAATGAAGAACACAATGTTGTGGATTGAACCAAGGTCTTTGAACTGGCGAGCATCAAGGAGGAATCAAGGGTGACACTAGCCATACCATTGATAAGCACTTCTTCGCTCAACTCGGTGAAAAGATTGGAGCACACTGAATGCTGCGATTGATTCAAAGCATTTGCACAAGATTCATTAGAGTGATTGTTTTCATCGGATTCTGGGGTGTCATTAAGATAGTTGCTCGAATCTAGAGCTCGGCACTCGTTAGATCTATCAAAGATGGAATCGTTGAAAGAGCAACTGATATCATTGGCGGGCTTTGTTAAACCGTTGCCATCCACTTGGTCCGCTTGTTCAGACCCATCGTTCGTCGTGCGGTTGAAGGGAGAGACCTTGCATGTTTCTCCAGTGAAGGATGGCTTCCTGCCGGGTGGGCCTGACTCCATCTTGGGCAGGGTAATCCGCTGATGCTTGGTGATGCTGAGAGGTGCCGTTGTGAGGCAGAGGGGGCCATCTGCTCTTCCTGCGGTGCTTCCGACTTCCACCGCCGTCTTTACGTCTGAGGCTGCCTGCGGGACACCTGTGTTGGTCGCAGAACAACTTGCCCGGCTGGCGGCAGCCACAGACGTCGCTTGGACGTTTTTTGAACTGTCAGCGTTTAAAGAATCTTTTCTCGACATATGACTACTCGGTTGCCTATCTTCGTAAGAGCCTCGGTAATAAACGTTGGTATGGTATTGAGAATTTTTATAAGGAGCTTCGACCTTGTCATTTCTTTTAGGCATTCCACAATAGATGGCTTCTTCTAGCAGAGCCCTATCCATGATATCTTCTTCCGTCTTGGAGAACTTCTGGGTGCAGTTCTTGAAGGCTCCAGCGGCAACTAGGCTATCAAATTCAGGATCCCGTTCAGTTTGTTTGCTTTTGCGATCATCTTTATTCCTCTCGAGAGATTTGTGATTTCTGGTGTGACTTTTTGGTAAATCTGACCCGTTTCTATCGGCAGACCTAGCCTTGAAATTCTTGTCCAGGGTTTTGGAATGGATATCATCCCACTTGCGCGTAAGGCGGGCTTTGGGCATGCCAGACTTGATGCACTGTTCAAAGAGGGCTTGTTCTCCTTCGTTGGAACCCAGGGAGTCTACACTTAGAGAGCTCAACGAGTCATGGCGGGTTAGAACAGTAATGTGGTCTTCAGATTTCTCATCCAAAGTGCAAGAGTCTTGCGATTTCTTCTGTTCCAGCAAGGAGGGACTCTTGGATATCTTGAAGCAATCATTGATGTAGTTTGGTCCGTCTGTAAAATAAAATCAACTATTTAGAGATACATTTATTTCAGAGATTTCACATAAAAAAAAAAAAAAAACATTATCTGCGAAAAGCACTCCTCATGTGGCAGGGGATTCATTAGAGAATAAAGCACAGCACAGCACACAGTTCACAAAAGAACTGATGCTATTTTCTAACTACCAAAGTCATTATTGACATTTTAATTTGAAAAGATGCCAACTATCACACACCTCTCCATGTACCAACCGACAAATTTAAATTCAAAATAGTGCCATCTAATAAAAAATAAAATAATAAAAAAGCCATAATAAAAATCTTTTATAAAAAAAATTACATGATATAATTATTTGTGGGTCACGGGTGGAACACTAGGTAATGATTTCGAGTTTGTTATCTATTTATATAAAAAGATTGTCTGTGGAGGTGGGCGGGCACAAGGCGGGTGGCGTTTGTTTGATTTTTTTACAAATCTACATTTTGATGAAATTTTGCACAATTGATCTTCAAAACAAGAGAAAGGTCACTGATTTCTAAAAAAGTCTGTGTAAAACCCGGGCAACGCCGGGGACTTTAGTTAATTTTTAACAAAAATTAAGTTGCTATTTTCAGAATTGTTAATATTCGGCTTAAATCAAGTTTCAAAACCATTTTTCGCACTGAACAATTGAAAAATATGGAACAAACAATGGGGCATCTTATTGTGATTTATTTTGAGTATTGTGAGGTAATTTGCTAGCCAAAGTTTCAGACAGCGTTACGGTGTCCATCATCAGGAGAGATGTGCCACATTTTGTTAGTTTTTATTTTTATTTTTTATTATTTAATCTATACATATATTATAATTACATGTTATTTTTTTCAATGCCTGTCTCACTAGGGTAAACCTGTGTCGAGACAGACGTAGAGTTACATAAATTGTATACAAACATGGTTATTTGAATATGAAGGTTAATTACATTTTAGCTTCAATACAATAAAAGGCAGTTGATTGGAAGTGTGAATTAATTCTCTAAAGAGTTTGATCTTACAAATCACAGGAAAGGTTATTAAACATATATTACATACGTATATTAAAATGATATTACAGTAAAATGAATTGGAAATGGAATAAATTGATAGAAATATACATGATATTACATACATATATTAAAATGATATTATTGTAAAATGAATTGGAAATGGAATAAATGGATAGAAATATATATTAAAATGATAATTATGTTAGTTTATTTGAAGGGATTCTATTGTTTTTTATTTTATTTATTTTTTAATAGGTCGTACGTAATTGGGTATTTTTGTCTAAGTGCAATTGGTTTTACATATGTTTGCTATAGTGAGACGTCCTTTACTTGCAAGCCATTTTTTTATTTCGCTTTTGAATTTGGTCATTGTTTCTGTTTGTCTAATCGTAGCTGGTAGTGTATTGTATAGTTTTCAAGCTATGTATTTAAAATGTCTTTGTCCAAAGGTGGTTTTAGTAAAAGGAGTTTGGAGGATTTCTTTGTTTTTGGTTCGGGTATTGTGTACCGCTTGTGTTGTTTGGTATAGCGTTTTGTCGTTTTTGTGTAAATTAATCAAGATGGATTTTGCAAAGAGCTGTTTTATGTCCATAACGTTGAAAGTATTGAAGATCGTATCAGTGCTGGTAGTGAGAGGGAGTTTAAGAATTATTTTAATGATTAATTTTTGTGCTTTAATAATGGGGTCTAGTTAGTTGGTCAACACCAGACATTGATTTGGTTACAGATGTTGCGGAAATGGTGTGATGATTAGTTTGTTGTTCTAGTGTTATGCATGATTACTTGGCAGCCACCACTGGTCTGGGGTGGAACACTAGGTAATGATTTTGAGTGGTCTGGAGCCCAAAAGTACCTGAAAAAAACATGTAAAAAAAAAAGTTGAAGTGTATTTACCGTTGTACTTGGGCACCCCGGCTTGTATGGCCATGTCGAGGAGTCTCCCATCGTCGGAGCCCAGGTCCACGGAGCTGAGGGAGCCGGCGGGGGAGGCGTGGGGCGAGGAGTCCCCTCGCGATCCCCCCTCCCTGCTGATGCAGGCGCTCTTCTTGGGCGATGCTATGTCTCTGCCATTGCTGTAAAACAATACATTCATTATATTGAATAAAATAACACAATATTTTATTTTAAAAAAAATACATTGTATTTTAAAATTTAAGGCTGGAAACTTGCCCTTCCTCTGCAACTTTCCATGAAAGTAAACTGAAGAAATGAGATCCCTGAGGTATATGTGTGTACAACCATGTACATATAACCATGCTACTAATGAGATACGGAAAGAATGGGCAAAGGTCCTGGGTTGAGTCCCAGATTTTTGTCTGAGTCTTGCTAATATTGTCTTCATTAACCTCTTGCAGGCCGCAGTCCCCCCGGCGGGTCAGGATTTTTGAAGCGATTTTGCACCTTATGTATAAAGAAATTGTATGAACAACAAGGTCAGAATTGCTTGAGCCATTCTCAATCTTGACATAACAAAATACTGGATAGCATTTAGCCACTTTGAATAATTCATATTAATTGCCAATGACGCGCCGGGCACCAAAGATGGCGGACAAAATGGCTGCCGCTTGATAATATGAACGCTGTCATTTTCGAAGTCTATATTTATTAATTGTTTTTGATATAAATCCATTGTGGAAAGCATAGATTTGAGTGATTATTAGGAAGTTCGTTTTGTCTACATTATTTTGATGTAATTTTTGTAATATATCACAACAGAAATGTTATAAAAATTGAATTCGTAAGAAAGGTGAGAACTGTCAAATATTTTACGTCATATTGAAAAAATATATTTTTTGTATGCTGGCTTTCAACAAGTTAATTAAAAAATTACATGAATCAGATTAAGTGAAGAGCATGTATAAGATGATTTACATATCCGAGGGCTTTTTTTTGTAAGCTATAAAAGATACAAAGGAATGATAAGCAGAAACATAATATCAAACAATAAGAAAAGTTATGAGGTGGTATTCGAATATTATTAAAAAATATATTAGTAATTTTATAAGAAAATACAATAAAAGTAATAGTAATCAACATAAAGTCCAACAACAGTATCCATATAATGAGATTGGCATTAATGCTGTAGATAACATTGTTTGACTTTAAGCCCACAATATAAATGTGAATGAAACAAGAAATGTACGCCATCCTCTCTATAACCCTGTGGAATAACGGTTTGAGGGTTAGTCAGTCGATCAGGACTCACCGATCTTTGCTGATGAGTCTGGCCTTCATCCCCTGGCTGCTGTCGATGGTGAGATCGGAAAGGCTCGAGGACATGGAGTGGTGGAAGGGACTGCCCTCGATGGCGTAGGATTCCATCTCGTCTTGGGCCACCAGGTAGGCAGGCAGGGCATTCTGAAATAATAGTGCCTCGTTTCAGATAGAAGTTTTCCAAGAAGAAGCATAACATTGCAATGGTTTTTAATTATTTCAACTGGTACATAGATACTGGCCATAGACATCCAAATTGATAGACTTGTCCAAACATAAAATCTGGGTATCATTTCGACGAGCTGGAAGCAAACCATGTGACCACATTTTTGGCACCAGGAGGGTTCCAGAGTGCTTCGAATAAACTACGATGTTAGTCATAAGTTGACCGCAGAAGAGCGCACATTGAAATAAACGGACCCTGCGCAGAAATGCAAAGTTCCTAAAGTAAAGCAACGGTTTGACTTTTCGGTGGGACTTTTCAAACCGAACCATTATTCGCTCGATTCTCAATTACGTGTATTTCGCAGGGAGCAATTCATGCGCCATTGTAAAAAGGACTAGTTACAGATTATATTTTCTAAGACTAAATACTGATTGTACAATGCGAGTTGCCTGTAGACTGTAGGATTCATTTATTGAGAAATCCCTGAAAGGTACACACACGCCCACACCACTTCCCCTGTATGGTGGTTTGTTCCCCTCGCCCTTACCACTTCCCCTGTATGGTGGTTTGTTCCCCTCGCCCTTATGGGCAGGTCTATCATTTCTTTAGTCTGGATATCACGCATTAATACAGCTATATAGTTACAGTACCTGTGGAATTCTGGAAGGCTCTGGTCTGGTTTGGACTTTGCTCCGTGGAGGAGGACGCCTGGGCTCTGAATAGTCATCTTGAACATTCTGTGAATAAATATTGTTACGTTAAAAATGCAAACTTCAACAGCTTGAATATCTTAGATAAAATAGATGTAGTATATTCTGAATTTTGTTTGATTGATTTGTCTTTTCACAATTTAATCAATAAAAAATTAAAAAGGTGTATTTGCAGCACGTTCCTGAGTGGAAGATACTCTTGGTATCGCCCTGGTATAAGACCACCATTCAGCAGTGAAACTTTGCTCGAAATGGCTTTACCTGTGTTTGGTGACTAGATCTGATTAGCCAGGTACATTCGCACCTTTCTCTTCCCATCTACTTATCTTCAGCCTCATAAAATACCCCAATTGGGGATGCCATAGTCTCACTGGCTCCAATTGGTAGCAATTGGGACTCTTGTGAAGAATTCACATTAAAAAAAAGTATGATACCAAGAGTGTGGCAAATATCACCATACAACTGCAAATCGCATCTATGAACATCAGCGCCCCTCTGATTCTACCCAGACTCCAAACACATAACTTTCATTAACTCTGCTGCTTTGATAGTAAGTGCTGTTTGGTCATAGCTCGGCGACAGTCGGCATGCTTCTATGGCATATCTAACTTTGTTTTATAATCTATGAGTGTGTCTGATACATAATGAAATGTCAGTTTAATTTAATGCAGATTCATTTCTAGACTTTCTTAATAGAGTATGAATGTATATAAAAACAGGTTTGAAAATGACCTTTGGCATTCCCGAGCGGATGCACTCGGCCAAGAGGTTCCCGTTCTCCCCGCTGAGGTTGGAGCTGTCGTCGGAGTAGTCCCTGTCCCTTTGGGCACTGTGGCGGTCCCCACCCTCCTCCAGAAGAGACAGGGTGGACAGGTCTGACTGGCTGCCGGCCTTGGACAGGAAGGCGGGAGTATCCTCGGTGCAGTAGCTCAGAAAGCCGTCCATTGAGGGCTGCACCGTGTCTGGAAGAAACATTTTATTATTATATATACATTTATCCACACATGTACATTTGCTAAAACCATCTTTGGACATTTTAAATACATAGCTTGCAAACTATACAATACACTACCAGCTACGATTAGACAAACAGAAAAGATGACCAAATTCAAACGCAAAATAAAAACTGGCTTGCAAGTGTAGGAAGTCCCACATTTAAATGATATGAATAATATGCTTAAATTGTCAGACAGAAGAATTTTTACTGACTTGGTATTTTTATATAAAATATCAAATGATGTAATTGATAGTCCAGCATTGCTTGCATTGATTAGCTTTCGGATTCCACTATGTAATACTAGAAGTTGGGATTTATTTCAGTGTTGCAATTCTGGGACCAACTATCATATGTATTCCTCTTTGCCCAGAATTCTAATGGAGGGAAATAATTATACCAAATCAGTGGACATCTTTAATTTGTGACTAAACAAATACAACATGTTGGTACTAAAGCAGTTCAGTTATGTACAATAAATATTGAATATTTTACTACCCATATATATGTAAAAGCCCCTAAAAAGGCAGTTAATATTAATTAATAATAAATAAATAAAAATTACACATATGCCGTGATGATAAACACTGAAACGTTGCCTGAAAGAAGGAGATGCCGTGATGCAGGAGTGCAAACACGGCTTAATAACCCAAAATAAATCACAATAATACTTTCGTCCATAAAAATCTCACATCATATCTGACACTGATTGACACATATCTGAAAATATTTCAACCCTTATGAGAATCGGCTAAAAATACTTTGGTGGAGGACTTACCTGGTGCAGACGTGTGGTTGGAGCTCTTGTGCAGAGAGTTTGACGATGAAATTACTGCTGTGGGACCAGACCGAATTATTAAATTTGGAGTCCTGGTCTTGATTCTGTAAGATAAACAATTCGAATTGAAATAAATTAATTAAATAAAATAACAAATAGAAAAAAAGTATAGAAAATGGGAAGTTGAGAATAAAATTTTTTTTAAATGACTTTACTATACTAGCCCGTCAGTTTTTTGAACAACTCATCGCTTACATCACTTACATCCTGCATTATGCCCTGATGATGGACACTGCAACGCTGTCCGAAACGTCGGCTAAAGAAGGAGGTAGCACAACACGGCATAACACCCCAAAAACAAACAACGAAAATGCTTTTGGCCGTGAAAATCTAAAAACGTATCTAACTCATATGGATCTTATAGAAATCGTTGTGTCTCCCTTACTATCATGGTTAGAAATATGATCGAAACTATCACGCGATAGAAAAATAAAATATCACGGTTTATATTCAAATCTAAAAGTTTACCGCAAAATAACTAAAATCTACATTTTTATCAATCCAAAGTTTCCAACCAAAATTTAAAATTAAAATATGAAAAACAATATGGTGGGCCATTTTAAAACTTCTTTAAGTATGTTTATTTTGAAATATAAAATTTTAAACCGTATTTCATCTCCTTTCCAAAACAGTCTTTTAGTTTTCGGATACATTCAGAAATAGTCCATTTATTTGGATTTTATTGCACAACGGCAATATTTTGAACCTCTGACAAAATATTGTCCAGGCCTGAGGGGTTAAACCAGAATAGCCAGGTACTTCCCAACCTCAAATAATTCAAGATGCAAGAAAGATGTGCAGGAAGAGAAAAAATAAAAAAGAAACGGAAAAAATTAAGGTAAATACATACTTTTCATCCACATCTATTCACTAAACAGTGATCTCTCACCAGGGAGATAACGAGAGTATCTTCCACTCAGAAAGGAGGTGCAAATGCAATATATTTAAATGATTTATTAATTAGGATTTGAACCCTTGACCACTGAATCCAGAGCCAAAAAGGTTGCTTATAAGTAAAATAGGCAGGCCGCATTTCATTTATGTAAAAAGTTAAGAAATCATAAAGGAACAACAGCTGACCTGGATTGAATCCCCTGATTGATGCAAGCGGCGAGGATATTGTCTTCTCCGTGGTCGCCGTGACCCCGGTCGCTGCAGTCCGCCGTGTCAGGCACGGAGTCGTCCTCGGAGTGCGGAGGTCGGGGCCGCTGAGGGTGGTGCTCCTCAGGGCTGCTGCTGCCGACGCCATCCGTGCGGTTCTCCGTGTCGAAGGTCGCCGAGAACATGGTCTAGGCATGTCAACAAAATTACATTTAATTAAATTAGTCAAAGAAAATATTGTTAATTATGAAATTTGAAATATGCATTTGACAAATATGACGTTTAAATTAGAGGTCTCAGTAGGCGAATTGGTAGAGATTGGCAACTCGGCCACTGAGCGGTCGACTGGTTTCTATGCCATATCTCGCTAATATCTATGGTAACACACATGGAAAATTATTAGAAACTCTAGTTTACAAACCTTTGGCGGGGGATCATCGTCTATGGTCAGTGAGCTGAGACTTGTGCCCGTTGAGAATTCAACAGGGGTGTGCTCACATTTGAATGTGTTCACCTCATCTTCAAACACAGAGCGAAGACCATCTGAAAGCACAACTAATATTTTACTATATTGAAGTAAATCTTATATATAAAAATTAATGTTTGTTTGTTTGTTCGTATTTTATGCGCTGCCAAACCGTTCATCAGATTGTGATGAAACTTGTGTTGGGATTGTGATGGGGATTTGATGTGCGCATGCCTGCGATAGTTATAGCATAGTGAGTTCTGGCGTTTTGAAATTATTTTCTATACTATTCATCCAATTGCGATTAATTTTTTTCTGAATTGTTTTGAACACGCCTGTGAAGGTTTCTTTAACATAATGGTGAGCACTGGCGTTATGTAATTTGCATAAAAAATTTGAAAGTGAGGTCACACGTCACACGTGAGTTGTTTGAAAAAATGTGTGTATTTTATGGAGTTTAGCGGTAAGGAAAAAAGGCTAGAGGGGTAGGTCATACGTGAGTTGTTTGAAAAATGGGTGTATTTTATAAAGTTTAGCGGTAGGAAAAAAAATCTAGAGGGGTAGGGGAATGCGGTAGGGGCGGAGGAAAATTAAGAAGGGGGGTTTGCGGAGTGAAGGGGACAAGGGAGGGGGGAAGACGGAGAAGGTGAATGTGTGAGGGGGAAGAGGGGGACAGTGGGAGAAGGGAGGGAGAAAGCAAGAGTGGAAGGGGACCCTGGAGGGGAAGAGGAAGCGGAAAGGGAAGGGGACGAATGGGAAAGGACACGAAGGAAGAAACAATTTATTTATTTAAGTGGCATTGCAATGCATGCCGGGTATCGGCTAGTAAGTTATAATAATAACATTTGGCTGATTTATGTAGTGCCATTTTTGTTACAAATAAATACATTGTTAAACTCTTTTCTTCAATATTTTCTATTATCCATCTTCCAAGGGTTTACGTACAGTCCATAATAACTATTAATGGCTGTGCCTTCTCCAAGAAAAGATGATTCCTTCTCTTTTCTTGTTGCATAACAAGCTTTATAGACTGCACGCCCATTCTTTTTACGTAATACATATTGTTATTTTTTATGACAATTAATTAATCATTATTATATCACCTGATTCTTCTTCTTTCGTGGATAGGTTAACCGAGCGGTTTTCAACCTGTGGAACGCGTGCCCCTTGGGGCATTCAAAGCAAAAATTGGGGATAAGTAATATCGTGACACGAATGTAGGTTTTAAGACTCATTTCAACGTTTTCAAATTTCATCAGTTTACGCTCGGTGGCTTAGTAGCTTGACGCGGCGCCATACGAAAAGAGAAAGATTTGAAAAAAAATTTGTTCAATTTCGCATGTATGGCATTAATTGTATTTGTGTGACTTGATTGTTAAATTCATGTAATAATGAGAGTATTAAGAAATAAAAAACTAAATATGTCTTTCATTACACGAGTACACAAGAGAAGGTACGGGGTACAACAAATTTGTAGTAAGAGTCAAGGAGGTATGCAGGCTCAAAAAGGTTGACAACCGCTGGGTTAACCCATAGAATATAACACGAGAAGAGCATTTTGTACAAATTTAAATTGAAACAAATGTGCCACTGACTTAGTAGCTTTTTGTTTTAAACCATTTAGCAAGCCTTTGACATTGGAATGATCAAATACCAGGAAGGTGACCTCAGGACCGTTTAATTGATACAGGAATGCCCTAGTGAGTTGTGCAGCTTATGTTTTTATGTAATTCTTATTATTTTTTTTAATAAATAAACTAATTTAAAATAACTCACTGATGGGTTGCGGGGGACTCTTGGTAGGCTGCTTGAATCCCCTGGGAATCCCCACTGCGGAGGTGTCCCCGCGGGGTACGGGGCTGTGGTGCGTCGGAGAATCAGGGATCTCTGACGGGGACATACAGCCAGACGTCATGCGACTGGAAACAACATCAAGAACTCAAGATCAAGAACACCTTAAAGGGGAATATTGCTGAAAAATAATTATCATAAAATGTACTTATAAATATTTTTTTAACCAGTTTAATCACAGGAGAGTATATTTGTCCCAGCTCACATTGGTCTTATAGAAATCGTTGTGTCTGCCTTACTATCATAGTGACAAGTTTGTAGCATGAATATTTCTTTGATTTTACAGGAGAGTGAAAAAAGAGAATCAGATACTTGAGTCGGGCCATGTCAAGAGTCAGAAAAATAGAAGAGTATGTATGAGACGATGTATGAATGTGAATGAGGCAAAGAGTGTGGGCCAAGACCGAGGTGTTGGCGGTCCGTCCTCTCTGCCTACCTCTGCGGTGAAACGGCGTGATGGTTAGTTAGTTAGTTATTGAAAAAAACTCATTTTTAAGCAGGAAAATGAATGTAGACTTAGATTTATTTTTATGTATTGTGTGTGTTAATAATCATTATTGATTATAATGTTTGGAGTTCCACTTTCATTTTCCTGCATCAATATTGGTTTTTTGGGCCCAGTGACGATATTGACCACATACGACTGTTGACTGAGTGAGTAGAGAACACGAGGTAAATGGAATGCACTATGCACTGAACTGATTACTGAGTATTAAGCAAAAAACACATCCGGAGAAAAGCATAATATTATAACACTGAATGAAAAGATATGCAAACAAAAGTTGACCAATGAATAATACCTAAGTCAATATTTAGAAAATGTTTCATAAACAACTTTGTGTAATGCCTGGTTTACACGAGCTGAGTGCTTGATATTAGTTAGTACTTACAATTTGTCATAATAAAAGTCATCATAAAAGAAGAAGATAAAACTAAGGGTGGGTTTTTTCATTTAACTTTAGTTTTAGCTGTGCAGTTTACAGTTACTTTAGCAGTACATTTGACATTTAAAGCGAAATGAGTTTTTTCACGACGCCAACTGCTTAAGTAAAGATAAACAGAGATGACAGCATTCTAACTAAGGGAACGTACTAAGTGACTAAGTGACCCGTTCAGGAGAGGGGGGAGGGGGATCTTCAAAATACCACGCTTGGTCACAATGAGGGGCGGGGGGCTTATGTTTTTATCACATAGTCAATATCCTCTAGGGAAATCTCGCGTTTTTTTCGAGCTACATTCAAATATGACGCGCAGTGCTTGGTGCTTTTTAAACTCGCAGGTGGCAACACTGACGTACATATATGCCGAGACATCAGCTGATTGAAAACTGATAGTTTGTAGTGCAGTGTAGTTTTCAAGCAAGTCGCCGAGAGTTTGTGCCAGTACAATAACAGGACTTTTGTTTCTAAAAATTAAGTTCTGGTTACAATATATTTTGACATAAGTTTCATCATAATAATATTTACCAAATAAAACAAATAACTTAGTTTTAAACCACTTTATATTTATTATTATATTTGTCGACCGGTTTCGATTGGACTCAATCTTCATCAGGACAATAAAATAAACTAAATCATAATACAGAGAAACAATATAAGGTAAACAAAATAGAGAGAGAAAGCAATATATGGGAGAGGGAGAGAACATCATAGACTGGTTGGTGGAGGGGTAGGGGGCGGGGTAAAGGAAGGGTGGGGGTTACATAAGGAGTAAGGGAACAACTTTAAAATTGGACTGTTTGTTAATTCTAGTTGTTTGTTTAAAATTTGCAAATTATTTTTATCTGATTTTGAAATTTCTAATGCTTCTAAATTATTCAGGCGTATTCCTATTTTATTTTTATGTATTATTTGGACTCCCGTATTTTTATTAAATGTGTGGTTAGTATTAATTAAATGTTCGGCAAATTCTGAAAAACCCGTGCTTGTTAAACACCTGACATGTTCTTTAACTCTAATATTTATATTACGCGCGGTTTTACCTATATATGTTGCTGGGCAATCATTACAATTTAATTTGTAAATGCCAGAATGGCTTAATTTATCCTCCTTATCTTTAGAATTTGTTAAAAATTTTGTTAAGTTATTATTAGTATAGAAGGCCGGCCTAATAATAATATTTTTTCCACTTGTAATTAATTTTAGGTATGCATGCACTCTTGCCGTCACGCAGCAAGCGCTTTATTAATAAAGACAAATACAGTACAATCTCACTAATCCGGCACTATTAAAAACCAGAGGGTGTCGGATTATTGGAATGTTCGGATTACTGGATTATATAGAGAAAAAAATCATAATAAATAAAACAAAGCATTTCATAAAGAGAATATAATGTTTGTACATATTTGTGTTCTTGTTCGACAGGTTTTATTGTAACTGTAACATATCTCAAAATTACATAATTTTAAAATACTCCTTAATTGAGGTCTGCTTTTGAATTCTCGAAAATGTCCACTTGATCTTTCAAATCTAGTCCTTGTGTTTCCGTTTACTTGACATTTTTAATTACACACTATTCTCACTTCAAAACAACAGGCAAATACGTACGCTCGTGCACACGAGATAAGTGTTGAGGTTAGACTGCTAGACGCTCTAGACGGCGATGAAGCGCATATCATTATTACTAAATACAAAAGTTTAAAAACTACCGACCGCCTCAGAACAGGAAACCCTAGTGAGGAGGACTGTGAAAAAAGATTTTTAAAAAAAAACTTATATTAGACTTTATACCTACATAATGTACAAACTTTGCTATTGAGACCAAAAAAAAAAAAAATTTAAAAAAATTTAAAAATAAATTTAAAAAAAAATAAAAAGGCAGGGAAGCGCGGGCGGAGGGTGCCGGATTATTGAAAGTATCGGTCTAGTGAAGTGCCGGATTAGTGAGATTGTACTGTATAAGCCAAAGAGTATGGATATTATAGAGACGGCATGTTGAGTGTGTCCGCCTGCACAAAGTGTGTCTTTTCGAGAATTTTACCCACACGGCTAACATTGGTTGTCACACTTCGGTCGCGCATTGTGCTCCTTGTAAAACGTTGATAAGACATAGAAAAATGGTTCACTGTGCCGTTAAATTATGCAAAAACAGTTCTTCAGAGACAATTAAAAAGAAAGACGATCTTACCTTTCATATTTAAGTGTTTAAACATCGCTTAAATAGACATTTTATAATTTCTCAATGCGTTCATTTCAACCGCATTCGCGCGCCATCCCAGTAACACGTGACTTGCGAATGTCAGTGGGCCGAATCAGTCATCTTAATTTATAATAATTATTAATTATCAACAAACCTTTATTATTAACTTGTGATTTGCTCTATCATAGGTACGCATTATTCATCATTTAGCTCTTTCATTTTTAAATATTTTTACTTCGTCTCTTTTGGACCGTTATTTTTACTTCTTTTCCTAGTAATTTAATCCCCTTTTTACTTATGTGTAAAATTTTAGTTCCAAGTAAATAATGTATTGTTATGTGAAAGTCACAACGACGTGCCTCCGTGGTTGAGGGGCAAGGCTCTCGACTAGCGATCCTGAGGTCGCGGGCTCAAATCCCGGCGCGCGCAGATAAAAATGATTCAATTGATTTGCGTTTTCACAATTGAATTTAACATTCGGTATATTTGCGGCACATTCCCAGAATGGAAGATACTCTCAGTATCGGCTTGGTATTAAACCACTATTCACAATTATTTCATTATGCTTTCATAATTTTTAAATTATTATCAATTTATGTTGAAACTTTTTTCTTTTTATATTTTTTTATCACTGTAAAACTGTAAATATATTTTTTTTATTATATTAATAACGACCACTCCTCCTAAAACTCAAGCATCAACAAATAAAACATCATAAAAGTTTAAAAAATACATCAAATTATGGCTATGACTAAACATGAAGATGAGGAACTAATTAAAATTATTAAGTAACCCCAACGCAACCTACAGATCTGATAATAAACATACACACGTTTTGCTTTATTTATTTATATTTCGTGGAAACAAAAAAAAAAAAAAAAAACAATGATGAGGAAATCATGATCAACACCATACAACAACCTGCAGTCCACCTCGGAACAGGAATACCTAGTGGGGATAAAATACTTCACTTTGTATTCTTAATTTACTCAATATTGCATTTTAATTTTAATTTGTATTGTCATTAAAAAAAAAACTTACATCGGGAAAGAATATAACAATGCACTAAATTATGCACTGCAAATCTCTTGGTTACTACAACTTTAGCCTTTTTTCAATTTTTACCACTATTCTTTGTTCAGCTAATAATACGTTGCGTAATGAGATATTATAAATTATGTCCAAAATGTGATATAAAAAACAAACGTGTTTTTAATCAAAAATAAATAAAATAATTATTCCCATTCACAGTCCGGCCTGACGGCCCAAATCGGTTGCGTAATGGGATATTATAATTTATGTCCAAAATGTGATATAAAAAAACAAACGTTTTTTAAATAAAAAATAAATAAAATAATTATTCCCATTCGAAGTCCGGCCCTTATCTCTAGACCGCCGCCCTCCCCCCGCAGGCTGGCCACAATACCCCGCTCCTCCAAGCTGCCCTAGCTACATCGGTTCTGAGGCTTGGACTAACGATACAAAACAGTATGCCGCTTCCTTACATTATAGTTCCATGGTATAAGCCAAATTTTTTTTTTTTAAACTTTTTGTTAGCAAGAAATGATTCAATACCATATTTATGAATTACTAAGTGAAAACTGTAGGGGGAGGGGGGGGGGGAGTCTTGGAATATACTACACATGGTCACTGAGGGGGAAGGGGGGGTTAAAAATTGCAAAAAGTGAGTCACGTAGAATGGGTACATTCCCTAATATAAATCCCAAACTTTCATATTGGGAACTGTTCATATATTTTTTTCATGTGGCAACTCGTACAATAAATGTCAAACATTCTTCACATTATTTTCCAACATTTCAGCGTCACTTCTAGTCATTGATGTGAAATTTTTGTTGAGTGATGCTATGGCCTTTGACACATTAAAAATTGTTTTCCACACTGTACTTTTGCGTATACTCTCGAATACTCTCGAATGTTCTGGCCCATTCTAGAAATATTCTAGAGGGCAAAACTTCCAGCCCTTATATCTTCAAAGGCAAGCCCTTCAGGTAAAAACGGGAACCTTCTTCATAGATGGAGGATAGAAGGCTACCACGCTATATAACTCCCTTGATCGTACCGGTACTCGTTTTTGAGTTTTAGTGCCACGCCATTGTACACTTACTTCTATATATATATTGATTATAATGGGATTCCACCACGAATTGTCAGTATCAAAAATAGAAATATTCTAACCTTTATGCCCGGTTCACATGAGAACAGGGTGTAGGACAGCGGTAACTAAATATTTAACCAATTTTGAGAAACTGACCAAGCGTAACAGTGTGTTTTGTGGTTTTATTTAAGAAAGTCATTTGGTACCACTTACTTCTGTCTTAAACACTGTCCTTGTGTATTTAGACCACCGTCAAAATGCAGGGATGCCTAACTCGGATGTGTGTAAATTATAAAGTCTCTAGTATCAATCTTGAGTATCCTTTAAGCAATAACATATTATAATATACCTGAATTCCGATACCACTGATGCAATATCATCAGGTTGGTCTGGCACACTGCACCCAGAGAGGGACTCCAGTGAACTGCACCGGGAAAACATCAGGGGTGTTTCTTCCGCATAGTTCAACACTCCGGGACTTGTGACAAAAGTAACCGATTTGGTACCTGAACATGACAAATTAATACATTGAAAATGACAGAAAATAATCTGTTAAGTATAAAACTGTTTTATCGTGATGAAAGCTTATTCAAAAACAGCTGAAAAAGTTTAAAAAGGAAATAGTCAGTTTCTAGGATTATCCGATTTTAAGGTGAGCAAATCTTCTTACCATCTTTTTCTTTGGATTGGTCTCCTTGGTTAGGGTCATCCACTGTAGGCGGTGTGTAGTTCCCTGTAATCTCCGCATCATTCGCCCTGTCTGAATTCCAATTGTTATCCTTGACCGCATCATTGCCTCCTTCTTCTAAACTGCTCAAGGAACTGACTCTGGAGAAATAACCCGGAGTACCTTCCTCGCAGTAATTTACCGGCTTCTCTGGACTGATCATGCCTGAACTGAATTTGGATTCGTAACCTATCCTGGCAGAAGCCTGAGGAACAACTTGGTTTGTAGAATTCCTGGATTTAGCCATAGCTCTATCATTATCATGTTTAATTTCTTCGAGAGAGCACGAGTCCTTTTCATCAGACTGAGACATCACTTCTACGCTTTGCTTCATGACTAAAGAAGGACTATCGACCTCTGTTGGTTCCACTTTGATAGATTTGTCTGCTATAGGTATGCCTGGTCCTATAGCTCGGAGATCAGACATGGATGTGGCTGTTGAAAAATTGATTGGTGTCTCATATGGAGTTCCCTCTGTGCAGAAATGCTTGATGGTATCCTCCGCTATGTAATGCTGTGTAGGCAAAGGCCTCTCTTCAGAGAGATCAGTCACTATCTCAGTTTGGTCTTCAGCATACCGCAGGGAATAATCTGTCGGTTGATCTAAATCTGTTTCTTGGTAATCGGCATAGTTGACTGGTCTGCTCATTGTATCTGATTGACTGTCATCGGGACTGGAAGATATTTCTTTCTTGACTTGGAAGCCTGTTGACCTTGAGGTTTCTGCATGATTTGCTTTTCCATTAGTAGAAAGGGGATATTCACCAATGTTTTCACTTTGCATTTCGGAAGTCTTTGGCTCTGAATACTTTTTGCTGTAATCGATTGGCTGGTCACAGCTTTCATCGTAGGATAGTTCAGAATAATTGTTCCTAGTAATATCGCTGCTATTTCTACCAGAGATATTGTGTTGGTACTTGATGCCTCCTTCTTTGGAGTACCTTTTGATGAAATCTCGGTCACCTCTGGAGGTGATAGGTGCATTGACAGAACTGCAGCTGCCTCGGTTCTTTTCTGGGATTCTTTCATCCGTTGTGTCGTTGTGGCTTGGCATTTTATTATTTCTGGTAACTCTTTCGTACACCGAATCTGAGTGGGTGCTGGTCACAGAATCTCGGCTTTCTGATCGGTTGACATTGTCGTATCTGCCATGGAGCATTGTCCTGGACATGTGGCCTTTTTGCAAACTTGACTGAAGCAGTAAAGTGTTACTGCAGCTGAGGTATCCACCATAGTGCGAGCTATGACTCAATGATATTTGTGAGGCTAAATGTCCCATCAGTGGTGAACTGGAAGACATCCTACGTTTCTCAATGCTCATGGCCAGATGCCTTTCAGCAGCTGTGAAGAGCATTTTCTCATCCCTGTTACTAGTAGTAGGTGATGTGATGGGTTCAATATTCTCACAAGTTTCGGACAAATTTTGGTCCAATTCTTGTTCTAGAGCTTTTTGTTTACGGGCTCCGAGAGTTGGCAAGACGGGCAAATTCAAATCCCTGGCTGTTGAGTCAAGGGCGATGCTGTGATTTTTTCCAGGCTTTGAGTTGAGCAGATTCTTGAGGGCAGCACTGGATCCCATAGCGATCATCTTGTGTTTGGAATGAATGAGGCTCCTCAGCATAGGAACAGCTCCATGATCCCACAAATATTGTTGGTCCTGTTGACAGCGGGCTGAAAGGTTCCAGAGAGTTCCGCAAGAATTACTCACAATTGTTAAACTGGGTGATTTCAACTGTTGAAGAAGAACCTTGAGGCAGTTGTGCTCACGCAGAATTTGTCTGTAATCTTCCCGGACAGCAATATGACTGGACACATTTCTTAGAATTCCGCCAGCATTCTCGATGATGGCAAGGGTCTTACTAGGAGCATTAAAACTCAGCATATCCACTAGGAATGCTAGTGCACCTTCCACAGAGCAAATGTCCACTTTGTTCAGGGAGCAATGAGCGGTTAAGTTCCACAGGGCAGACAGAACAGACTTCAAAGTGGCTTCCTTGTGTCCCGTCATGGCAGCCACAGTGAGACCTTTAACAGTTCCCACTTCACGGAGGATTTTTTTACTAGATGTGTCGGCTCTCCATGATAAGTTGCGTAGAACTGCAGCAGTGACCTGAACAAAACAAATATTATACTAATTTTGAATCTTTGAAAGGAAAATACTTTTCAATTGAAATTGTAACAAAATAATCTACTTACTTGTCTCATGTCGTCATTAGGTGATTGAAGTTGGTCCACAAGTGCTGTCATAAATTCTTTGAAGGAGCACAAAAGGGCTTTGTTATTCCCATCACCGAATGTGAGGTTCGTCAAAGCCATCCCTGAATACTTCCTCATAGTGACGCACTGTTCACTCTCTATCATACTGCCGTGGGCACACTGGTCGATGGTCACAAGGGCAGCCAAGGACTGTAACCCTCCCAACTGGCACATCACATGTCTATGTTCTTCATCAAACGATAACTTCATCAATGCTGCTACACTTTGTACCGGATGATTGGACATGTCATCTTCGACAGGTTCAGATTCTTCTTTCAGTGAAGCTATCAAGTCTTCGAGACATTGGCAGTATTCTCGCACTTGTTCGAGCAGTCGGAGAACTCTGGCTTCGCGTCTTCCAGCTTTGTCATCAGGCTGAGCATGAATCATATTGTGTAAAGCTCTGGCAGCCTTGTTTCTAGATCCTCGTGACAGTTTTGAGTGGATCAATTGAACTAATAGTGGAATACAACCGGACTGTCGCATAGCAACGCAGCTTTCAACAGTGTGGCTCATTTCTAGTAAATATTCACTCATATCTGCATTACTGTCTGCTGATAGAGACAACAAAGAAAGTAGAGAATATACACAGTCAACTTTAGGACCCAATTGCTGGTGAGGTATGGCTCCCGAAGGAGCGTTTCCCGAACCAGCGCTGGAGAAACTTTTAACACTACAAGAGTCCTGACTATGCCAGAGGTCTCTTTCGGTAGGCCACCCACCATCATACAAATGTCTATCACTGGAGGTGGACGCTTGCCCCGGTAGTAACTCATTACGCTGGAAACTGTTCCGGTTTCTTCTTTCTAAAGAACGCTCTTCCATGTGGTCTCTGGAATAATTTGTCGGTTGTTCTCTTTGCCTGGAGTCTCTGACACGCAAGGGTTCATTATAAACCTTGGGTTGTTCATTCCTTCTCAAGGCGGAACCGTTGCTTACTCTTTCGTTTGGTTCGTCCAAAAAATGAGGATTGGTAATGTCGCTCAATCTTTCCTCTTCTGGCGATGGCGAATGGTCCAAAAAATGAGGTTTAGGAATTCGGCAGACGTCAGTTCTCCTGTCTCGTCTGATGTGGTAATCTTCATCCAAGAAGTGTGGTTTGCGAGGCGTGCTGGTTGTGGGTTCGTCTCCTTCATCATCAATGAGTTCGATTTGTTCTAGGTCTAGGCTAAAGTTGGTATTAGGTTTGTGAGATCCATTTGATTGACCATTAGGTTGACCATTTGTTTGACCGTTTATCGGGCCGTTTGGTCTGGGTGGAGGAGGCCTTCGCTTGGGAGATGCCCCAGTTTCGATGACTGCCTGCGTGGAAACGGTGACAGGCTGCTGGTGGGGGCTGGAGCTCTGCCCGGGGCTGGACAGGGGCTGCCCGGAATCAGGATCGCTGCTGGCTGAGGGCCCTCCGGACTCTGTGAGGACAGAGTTGGAAGACTCCATACTGCTCCAGTTGTCTGTCACTATTTCATTACCCAACTGCAACAATAGAGAAATGAAAAATTAGTAACAAGATTCAATTCATCACAAGAAAACAATACTGCTTTAACAATCAAACGAAATTCGATAAGGGTAGATAAATTCACACAAATATTCTCCTGATATTCCTTTCGCTGTTGATATCCAAACTACCCTGGTGTCGTTCTCATTATTATTGCTCTTACACGGGCCTTACATTATTTTAGAAGATCAGGGATCTCATTAACAATTATTACTCCATATAAATAAACCTTTGTTGCAATCTTACCGTATCGCAGTTCCCATTGGACTGTGAGCGCTCTGCATTTCCATTGGATACGTCGGACGCAATGCCAGAATCGAAGCCACCGCCAATGAAGGATCCGTTGGTGGTTTCATTGTTGGCGTTGGTCTCTCCGGGCGGATCGAAGGGCTGCCCCACCGCACAGGACAATCCCTTGACCCCCCCACTCTGCAAGCTGTGATACATTGTAGATCTTTCACCACCCACCAGAACCACAAAAATAATCTAACTTGTCACATTTGAAGAATCAGAAAATATTTTTCTGATTATTATTTTTAACACTTTTTTTATGGTATTTTAGTTATGGTTGACATATTTATTATTTCACTGTCTGTCTGATTGTTTTTCATCTATTTAAAAAAGGGTTTTTTCCCAGGGCCTCTTGTGTTCTTGAGGTGATTTTCTCACTAAAACGGTGATATACAAATCATACAAACATTATTATATTTGTATTACATAGTCATTTGGTTAAAAAAAGGAGTTACCTGGAAAGTTTTCCGGGAGTTTTGAAAATTGGTAATTTCATAGATTTCGATGTGCTCTTTCCGAATTTCAACTTTGCCACGTCCAGATAAAAAAAACGCGCCGCTTACCTCAAGGTGGTGTGGAATTGATTTTTTTTTTTAGTCAAATCGCATATTGAAGTATACTTTGCGGCGCTCGTACGCCAAAAGTATAGATTTTACAAAAAATTTTGAATACATAAACTGTAGGAAATTTTCTCTAGTTTATTTTGTACTTGCATGTTTTAATCGTAAAATGATGATGTTGTCAAACAACTGCTGTTACGCATTTTTACAAACTGATTAATCAGTTTTGTAAGATTTTAAGTAAGATAAGTAAGTAGGTATTTAATTAAGTAAGAGTTGTACAATTAAAAACTGAATTTTTCCAATATTCCAATCGCGGCGGCGCGAGCGGCAAAGATACGAGATGGCAAAGTTGAAATTCGGAAAGAGCACATCGAAATCTATAAAATCACCAATTTTAAAAACTCCCGGAAAACTTTCCAGGTAAAACTAGTAAATGATTGTAGTGTTGATCAAAAACGAAAAGTGGTAATTGTTCAGTGCGATGAGAGGCGGCTGAATGCCCACTACTCTCGTTGGGAGGGGCCGTTACCGTGACCATCAAACAAACAAACCACTGCAACTTTCTGACAATGAATAATTTATCAGTAATCCATCTATCAACCGGTGTACTACTGTGTGAAATGGGAAGAAATCGGAGAAATCGCATGCTTTTACTCTCTGCGGTTACGCACGGATGCTGATGAGAGTGGATTAGCCTAACTTGTGACTTAACCCCTCAGGCCCCCAGAGGGTCAAAATATGGTCGAGGCCTGCTATAATATTCGTAAATTAAAAACTGTTTTTGAAAGATACAATATGCTTTCAAATTTTATAAATTGATTATAGTATTAAAATTTTGCATGCAAACACAAAAAGCACACCGTTTTTTCGAACTAAAATTACTGGTAACAAAAAAAAACGCATATGTATTTACTAGACAAATGTATTATAAATTTTTCTCTAATCGCGATCCGAAACTTTGGTTTCATAAAGGTATACACTTACTTCTTTATTAACTTTTAGATTCGAATGTAAAGGGTTGTTTTCTCTTTATAACACCATTGATTTCATATTTCCCACTACGATACCAAGTGAGACACATCGATTTCCATGAGACCTATTATGAGTTACATAATCGATTTCTATGAGACCTGTATGAGTTGTTCCGAAAAGCGAACAAATTAACCTGAGAGGTTAATACATTTTGTGAAAATGGAAAATAAAATAATCAGTTTGAAGGAGTAACCAAAAACCTCAAAACATCATTATTTAAAAGTTCAAATTTCTGAAAAAAATTCACCGAAAATTCTAACTTTCCACAGTTTTTAGTCTAAAAATTCAGGGTGAATTTCCAACATTGTTATTTCCCATGAATGAAAAACTTAACTGCAATTTAATAATTCAAACCGAAAAATTGAGAAAAATAATGGATTCGTTGGTCGTAACACAATAATTTAAATTTCTGTATGTTTATCGAATTATAATTACTAATATTAAAACATTGAGAAGCCGGCTAGTTAAACTAATTAATAAATATCTTCTTCTTTATATACAAAAAACAGTGTGACACGATGTTCGTCCAAGATTAACTCCGAAAATACTTAACCGATTTTGATGAAATTAGCCTAACTGTATGTAATTTGGTTCAACTTAAAAGATAGGATAGTTTTTTATCTCGATTATTAACCTCAATATTTATTATTGCGAATTAAATGTGTGTTATGGGACAATGATTTGAAATTATTTCTAAGTTCCACAAGTTTCTGACAGATGGCGGTGTGAGTTAACCCTTTATTGACACAACACTTGATTATCTAGGTTAGGTAACCATCCAGTAGATGGAGTTGTGTTTCGTTAGCCACAGCAACGCGTGGGTGGGTCAGCTAATATATTATAAAAGTAAGTGTACAATGTGCATGCCGCTAAAACTCAGAAACGAGTAACGGTGCGATCAAGAGAGTTATATGGTGTGGTAGCCCTCTAACCCCCATCCGTTAAGAAGTTTCCCGTTTTTTACCTGAAGGGCGTGCTTTTGAAGATATAAGGGCTGGAAATTTCGCCCTCTAGAAATTTCTAGAACAGTCCAGAACATTCGAGAGTATTCAAAAGCATTCCACAATCTTCCAGAACATCCCTGAACATTCTGGAATATTGTGAAATGTCCGGGAATAGTCTGGAACGTTCGGGAACATCCCAGATCATTGTGGAACATCCCAGATCACTCTCGAATGTTGTGGAATGTTCTGGAACATTGTGGACCATTCGAAGCCTTTTTTTGTATGGAGGGCTATTACACAATCTCATAACGAAGCCGGGTACCCCAACTAGTATAATTTATAAAAAACATACATATTATGTATACTCATATAAAAAAAAAACTTTGATTTAAAAAGCAAAAATAAGATGAAATTTTTGCGGAACGACTCGTGATCACTTAATTGTGTTTATCACGATTAAAACGTATGTACACTCAAAACACGTACTTAATCGTCCCATAACGATAAAAAATAAATAGCAATACGACATTGTTCTCCACTTTCATATGCCCTGTCAATCGTATCAACATTCGAATATGTAATAAGAAACAAATTTTTTAGAAGTTTAAATGAGTTCCATTGTCATTCTTGATTTTATAATAAACTAGCTGACCCGGCAAACTTCGTACCGCCTCAGAATCAAAAAATGTTGTGTTTAATTTATTAGCTGAAATAAATTAAGTTTTTATTAAGTTAAAATAAATAGGTTCCTACTTTGACTAAGCACGAAATGTTCGGCACACTACACCATTGACAGTTCGAATCGATTCAAATTATGTCGATCAACGCACATTATTTGAAAAGCCGTTCCATACAAAATATATGGAAAAATTAATTTTCTTCATAATTATTTTTACCGTGATTTTTTCAGATGTTTTAATAGTTATTCTGTTAATCGGGACGGAGACAAATCGAACAAATCAAAGATCATAAAAATCGGTTCAGCTGTTCTTGAGTTATAAATGGTGTAACTAACCCGACTTTGTTTTATATATTAAGATTAACAAATAACCACACGTAGAAACTCACAAGTCAAGACAAAAGTAGAAAACAATAAAAGTAAATAACGATAAATTCTCGTGCAATGATCGAGGTCTATGATCGTATACTGTTGATGTACAAATGTACATTCTATGCAAATTTGGAGTAGAAAAAAAGTAATCATTGGGTGGGCTGCGTTCTTTGAATAACAAAGGAATTGATCAGAATTGATAATGATAGAAATCGATCGATTCGAAATGAATTAGCAATAATGTCATGCCGCTGAGAACTCCATTGTAATCTCTAAGTTTTCTGCTACGTAGTTCACGAGAAAGGTTATAGTTTGAAGTTATAACAACGTATCTATTAGCGGTGGGCCTACATCAAATAAGGTGAAGTATATTATGGTACCGACACACATATTTATTAGTAGCATGATCAATTTCCCCTTCCACCTGTGAATCAATGAGCATGCTCACACATCAACAGCCATTTGATTTGTGAGCATGCTCATTTGGGCGTGACACACATGCTACTAGGTAGCATTGCGGGTGAAAGGAAAATGAGCATGCTCATTTGGGCGTGACACACAGGCTTCTAGGTAGCATTACGGGTGGAAGGGGTAATTAGCATGCTCATTTATGAGCAAGTGTGTCCGTAGCTTTCTACCCGCGAATCAATGAGCATGCTCTTTTATTTGGGCGTGACACTGCGGGTGAAAGGGGAAATGAGCACGCTCATTTATGAGCATGTGTGTCGTCAGTACCATCATTTTTTTAGAGTAAATGGCGTTGTTTCTTAAGGCTCCGTAGTAAGCATTCAAAAAGAAGAAGAAGGGAGCTATGTAAATACAAATGTTAGAGAGAGCTCATACTAAAAAAACTAGAAAATTGTGAAAATATTTAATAAAACACGACTCGTTTAAAATAGAGACAAAGTCTCACAGCAAATTTCTAAGTTGCATTTAACGATACACTGTAAAGTTTTCATTCTCACAACTTGAAATAACAGAACAAAATATGTTTTTAATAATTTTCGGGGCTACTTTGCGATTTTTTTCTATCAAGGGAATTTCATACAATTACCATTTCGGCTCTACAAATCGCTTGCTGAGGGTTGGTTTGTACTATGTCCACAAAAACTCGTATTGAGAAAACTAGGTTAGAACTAACTAAACTAACTAACTAACCATCACGCCGTTTCCCCGCAAGAGGACGGACCGCCAAACAACTCTGTCTTCGCACACACTCCTTGCCTCATTCACATTCATACATACTCTTCTATTATTGTGACTCTTGACATGGTTAGAAGTTTAAAAAAAAATCTATTTGTGTTTCCTTTAAACTAATTGTTATAAACTCCAATTCTAATTTTTTTGTAATTACTATGGAGATGAACAAAAAATTATGTTCAAAATGTAAGATCCCGCTGAAAATTTTTTTTTTTGTGTGATGATTAGTAGATAAAAATATGATTAATATTACTGCATTCACAGTTTAAAAAAAACATAAGTGGACATAGTACAAACCAACCTTCAACAAGCCAAATGTATAGATATTATCTTCAGTGATCAAAATAAATATGTTATAAATATGCGAATAAAAATCGTTTTTGGGTTAACTTACTACCTACCTTATTAGCTTCTATAAAAGATTTTTCGAAATAAGTACCTATTTCGACTACATCCATCATTAGCAAAAACAATTGATCTGTATGTAAGTAGCTGTCGAATTCTATAGCAGATGTCCGTTAGCAAAACTAGAGTCAAGTGTATTTGATACCTTTAAATATACCGTATAAAACAACCATTTGTTTACCCAAGCGAAATAATACGGGGTCGTCAAACGACTTGCTGTTTATCTGAAAATGATTCCGGTTTGTAGGAATTTGACATGAGGTCAAAGTAATATTATTACAACGGTAAAGCATCACTGGTTCAATAATAACATGATTATCATAACAAAAACAGAAAATCCATAATAATCATGATTGCATGCACACATCCAAGTTTTCTAATCTTCTTAATACATAAAAATAAATGTTTCTTTGTTTGACCCTTACGCGTTTTTAAAGACCGGTCTCTTGCGACCAATTTCACAAACAATACCTCAAAAATTACCATAAACATGGGGCAGGGCCACAATGTTTGTTGTTTTCCATGGGCCACGGAAAGTAAAATAATTGTGGCCCCGACCTAACTATCCACAAAGTGTGTAAACATTTTCTCGGAGGAGACGCCGCTTAAACCATTCATCCGATTGCGATGAAACTTTGGGGATTTGATGTGTGCATGCCTGGGATGGGTTCTTTACATAATAGTGAGCTCTGGCGTTATGAAATTATTTCCTATACTATTCATCCGATCGCGATGAAACTTTGGGGATTTGATGTCTGCATGCCTTAGATGGTTTCTATACATAATAGTGAGCTCTGGCGTTATGTAATTATTTTTTTATACCATTCATCCGATTGCGATGAAACTTTGGTGAGTTGTTGTGCGCACGGCCGCGAAGATTTCAATATATACTAGTGAGCTCTGGAGTTATGAAATGTGTACAAAAAATTGCAATAGATGGCACGTGAATATTTTGAAAAGTGAGTGTATTTCATAGAGTTTAGAAACAATTTATTTATTTAAGTGGCATTGCAACGCGCTAGTTCCGTTATAAAATATATCCATACTATTTATTTGAAATCAATTAAACTCACTAATTTCGGTTATCGGTGCATGAGCGCGTGCTTTGAAATTATATTCCTAAAGAGGATACCCGGCGGTGATTTTTCCATACAAACGTATTCCCTATTTATCTCTCTGGATTTTAACCCTAGAGAAAATATTGTTTTGCATAAAATAGATATCAACTACTAGCGTGTCGGTACTTTTTGTTTTTTTTTTGATAAGTTACTTTTTATAGAAGTTATGACCTTCCAAAAATCAATAAAATTGACTGGTTTAAACGCCGTCAAAAGATGTTCAGTACACAAACCAGACAATGTTTTTTTAAAAAAAGCAAAACGTACAGACATAGAATAGTTTTTTCTTATGTCATTGGTAAAAAAAAAATTGAAAATCAGTCCACTTTTGGAGGAGAAAAGTGGGGAATACAAAACCTCAATTTTAGTTAGGTGTCAGTGCATTGTCCCTTTCGCTCAATATCCGGTGGAGTAAGAGCAACAGTGACAGCAATATTTTAGTAAAATCTATTCTGCACCACCGGGTATCATCTTAATGTGTGAAATAAATACATTGTAACTATTTATAACGAGAAGATTGTCTCAGTGGCGGCCGGCGGGGTTTGCTTGATTTTTATTGTGACCGGACAACTCAACAAAGTGGGATTTGAACACCCATTTGAAAAGTCATTAAAAGTGTTTTAAAAAAGTAGTTGAATTTTATACAGATCTATAATAGCTTTATTCCGAGATTGATGAAATTTTGCACACTCGACCTTCAAAACAGTAGGAAAGTGAATGTCTAAAAGTCTGATATTTCAAAAAACCACCTAACCCCCTTTTCCCACCCCTTAAAATGTATTTATTTATTGATTATTATTAACGCCCTTTTTTAGGGGCTTTCACAGCATTTATTGTACATACATAATTGAACTGATTTAGCAACAACATTTCGTATTTGTTTAGTGACAAATTGAAGATGTCCCACTGAATTGGTATAATTATTTCCCTCCATTAGTATTCTGGGCAAAGAGGATAACATACGGTAGTTAGTCCCAGAATTGCTACACTGAAATAAATCTCGACTTCTAGTACGTAGTGGAATCCGAAAGCTAATCAAAGCTAGCAAATCTGGACTATCAATCATATCATTAAATATTTTATGTAAAAATACCAAGTCAGTGAAAATACAAAGCATAACGTTGATACTTCTTGATGAAGTTTTCTACATTTGACTTTAAAATAAGAGAAAAAATTAGTGACTAGATCTGATTTCGAAAAATTCTATGTATAAAGCCCGGGCAACGCCGGACACTGCATCTGGTTGAATATAAAATATATCTGGCGCCATTCTCGCATTAAAGTGTCAGGCAAAATAATTTTATAGTGCTAACACAATGATTCGAATAAGTAATACAGTTTTTCTTCTAAGAAACCGCAAGCCTAATATGGGATAAATTATCCGATTATTAATGCAGTATCTCAATAACGTAAATAACGAAACGGGATTTGATATATCCAAGGTTCTTACTGTATAAGGTATTTAAAACCGGGATTTCAAGTGCCTCGTGTGCAGGAATCGTAAACATAATTTGTATCTAATTTATTTTTTATTTATTGATACAATATTTTTACATTTAATAGTAAAATTCAATAATGTTGGCCTCACTAGGTGGTTTACCCGTGCTGAGGCCTCCATTTTATCTACAATTTAATTTTTACACAGTACATTTAAAAATATATGAAAAACATAAGATGATAAATTAAATTTAAAAAACAGAGATTTGAAATTAAATTAAAATTAAAAATAAATAATAGATATTATATAAGGTTTAAAATAGGTATATTTATATTATGTGTGTTTGTGGGTGATTGTGTTTTATATTGGTTTTGTGTGTTACTTTATGTTTTATTATTTTATGCTATGAGATTTTGGTAATATTGTCTTTTTTGTTCTTTAATCCATTTTGTAATTTTGTGTCGGAATTTATTTTTGTTTTCCTCAATTCTATTTTCGAGTGTTAGACTGTTGAATGCTTTTATAGCGTGATATTGGTAGTGTCTTTGTCCAAAGCTTGTATTTACCGTCGGAGTTTTTATGTTTTCTTTGTACGCTTGTCTAACTGGTCTGTTAGTGATATTTTGTGTTTGTTGAAATTTGTTTTTTTGGTCAAAAATGTAGTTAAGTAGTGTTTTAACGTATAATTGGCGTATGTCTAGTACGTCACAACAATTGAATATTTGGTCTGTATCAGTAAGTCTATGTTTTTTAAGTATTACCTTTAAGATCGCTTTCTGCGCAATTTCTATGTGTTCGATAGCTGAATTTGTTGCTCCTCCCCAAACAATTATTCCATATTCTATTATTGATTGACAGAGTGCAAAATATATTGTTTTCATTTGTTTTATTTTGTATATATTTCTTATGTTAAGGAAAATATGTATTGTTTTGAGGAGTTTATTTGTGATTTGTTTGATGTGATGTGTCCATCTAAGGTTATGGTCAATTACAATTCCTAGATACTTTATTTGTTCTTTTTTTTCTAGAGGAGGGCAATCACAGTTATTGGTGTTTGAACATTCGTGTATTTTTATGGTGTTTGTGTTATTTTTTGGCTGTCCCGTGCTATTTATACTGTACGTTGTATATTTTGTTTTCGATATGTTTAATGTAAGTATGTTTGAGTCTAGCCATGTTTTTACTTGCATGATTCCTAAATTCGCTATGTTAAATACATTTTTCCAATCCTTAGATTTAAAGAGTAAAACTGTGTCGTCGGCATAACTAACTATTTCACCGTCTATTTCCATGCTGCAAAGTTCATTTATATAAATAGTGAAGAGAACGGGCCCTAGTATGCTTCCTTGTGGAACTCCATATGTGATCGGCAGTGGTTTGCTAGTATGGTTGTTAATTTTGACTTGTTGTGTTCTATTACTCATATAACTTTTTAATAGTTGGAGTTCCTTGCCTTTGATACCCATGTTTTCTAATTTTTTAAAAAGTGTTTGGTGGCAGATTGAGTCAAAAGCTTTAGCTAAATCTAGATATATCGCTATGCATTTATACCCTTGATCTAAGTTGCTATGTATATAATCTATTGTACGCGCCAAAGCTTCTTTTGTGCCTATTTTTTCTCTAAATCCATATTGTTTATCCGAGATTAATTTGTTTTCTTCCAGGTATTTTATAATTTGGTTTTTTACTACTCTTTCGAAAATCTTTGAAAGCGAGTTTAACAATGTGATTGGTCTGTAGTTAGTTATTTCCATTTTGTCTCCAGATTTATAAATAGGGATCACTAGTCCTTTTTTAAGAGTACTAGGAAAGCAGGAGTGTGTTATACTAAGGTTGATTAAGTGTGTTACGGGTTTTAAAATTTCGTTTTTTATTACCTTAATGCAATCCGTTGTTATCTCATCTAATCCAGGAGCAATTCGGTTTTTTAATGTGTTTATTATTTTGTCAATTTCCTCTTCCGAAGTTGTTTTTATTTTAAATCTGTGTTGTGACGGTTGCGTATTTATGTTTGTTTGTGTTAGTGTGTTTGTGTTAAGAATTTTACGGTTCGCTAAAACTTTTCCTATACTTGCGAAGAAGTTATTCACATGATTTGCTATAGTTTCTTTATTTTTATTGGTATCTATTTTTTTTGAGTTAATGTTTAGATGTTCGATTGTATTTTTCTGTTTGAATTTTTGTGTGTACGTAACTTCTTTTAATATTTTCCACATTTCCTTTGGGTTATTGTTTTCTTTTTTTTCAAGTTTTTCTCGATAGTACAACTCCTTAGCTACTCTAATAATTTTCGTGCAGATGTTTCTATATCTTTTATAGTAATTAAGTTGTGTTATGTCGTACGGCGTATGTTTAATTTGTTTGTGAATTTTGTCTCGTTTACGAATACAGTTTAATATTCCCTGTGTTATCCATAATTTAATTTTTTTAGTTTTGTGTGTAAGTTTTACTTGTTTTAGATTAGTGTTATTATTTATTTCTTGCGCTAACATTGTTGTAAATTTATCCCAGGCCTCTTCGACATTCTCTATTCGGTATACTGTACTCCAGTCCATTTTTTTGAGTTTTTCTTTTAAGTTTGTGTAGTCAATTATTTTTTTTGTGATTATTTTATGTTGGATAGGTTTTGTGTTTTCGGTATCAATTGCTATCATATTCATGTAGTGATCTGTAATAGTGCTTTCAAGTACTACGGTTTTGGTCTTTAGTTTTGTTTTGATCATTATATGATCTATACAACTTTTTGTGTTTTGTGTGACTCGTGTCGGAACATTTATCGTTGGTTCCAGTCCATGCTGTGCTAGTATTGTAAGGTATTCTAAGTTTTGTGGGTGTCCGTTTTGTAGAGTGTTTATGTTTAAGTCTCCAATGATGATGATATTTTTGTTTTTGTTGAGATCATTTAATGTATTGTTAAGTGCAGTTAGAAAATTTGTAATGTTGTTTTTGGATGGAGATCTGTACATTGCAAGAATACACGTTTCTTTTTCACATGTTATTTGTATGCAGTTGGAGTCTATGATATGTATTTCTTGGACGATTGTGTTTATTTTATCATTGATGTATATCACTATACCATCATTTTGATTTTTGTGATTCTTTGTATGGTGTGTGTTATAGTTTTCGATTGTTTTTGGTATATATTTTTCATTCAACCAGCATTCTGTCAGCACAATTATATCAAAATTATTATCAAGCTGTTGTAGGTATATAGTAAATTCATCAAAATTTTTATTAATCGATCTAATGTTTTGGTGTAGTATTTTCACTTTATTTTTTTCTTTTGTGATATTGGTCCATATGTTAATATCGTTTGTAGTTATACAGTGGTGTTGGTTGTCTGAGTCTATATATTCCATGTAATCAGCCATGTTGGTGAGTATTTGTGTAAGTATATAATATAAGTATTAAAATATTTAAAATTAAATTGAGTAAATGAACATATATAAATTTAGGGAATAAAAATAATATAGATCCAAAGGATTAATAATTTGGATAAAAGTTGTCAGTACTAAAGAATCTAAAGTTACTATAATAATTAAAAGAATTATGAATAATGCAATGACAAAACGTGTCAGGCGAATTGGAAGAATTAAAAAATAAAAATAATTTGCGATAGATAAGTTAATAATAAGCATAAGAATATTCAAAATTAATAGATAGATTATATGTTTTATAACAAGTAAAATAATTGTATTAAATATGAGAATTAATTGGGACGTAGAAATTGAAAATTTTACATGTTTTGCATAATTAGAGTGATTGAAAGGATTATAATAAGACATTAAAATTTTAAGGATGAAATTGATTGAAATAAGTGAAGGTAATGAATTGATTAGGAGAGTTACAAAAATAATGTTAAAATAATTAAAATAATTTTGATAATAAAAACATTTCGAACAAATAGTGTAAATAAAATAGTTTAATGTAATTGTGGAAATAAGATTTATAAAAGAATTACCTAAATTAATTAATAAAAAATTTAAAAAAATATATAGCATCGACTGGAGTAAGTTTGGATAATTAAAACATTTAGAAAAGTAATTTTTGTTGGTAAAATAGTTAATATAATTTGTATAACAAAAACATTTAGAACAGTAAAATTTTTTGGTAAAATAATTAAAATAATTTTCGTAATAAATACAAGTAGAATAATAATATTTGAATATAAAATACTTTGTATAATAAGAACATTTATAAAAATTAGTGTAAATAAAATCATTAAAAATAATTAAAGAAATGATAATTTTAAGGGAATTACATAATTGCAAAACTATAAGAATTAAAATTAAATCTAGTAAATGAATATAGATAAGTATAGAAAATATAAATAAATTATCAATATGATTTACAATTTGAATTAAATGTAATATGCAAATTGAATAAGCTTTGCTAAATGAACAAAGTAAATTCTTTTTATTGAATAAAATTAATATGTTTATTAAAAAAATCACTTGATTTGTAATAATTTGACGTAGTATACAGTGCGCAATTTTTAAAGTGATAGCAATAATTATATGGGTTACGTGATTTTTATAATGAAGTAAATGTGTTGTTTGAATAATTTTAAGGATATTAATCAATATTGAGAGTGTTAAATAAATTAGAAAAATAAGGTACTTGAAAGAATAATAATAGGTTAATAAATAATGTAAAAAAAATACTGTTTGTGGTATAAATTTTCTTATAAATAAGAACTTCCTAAGGTTTGTTATAACATCCATTTTTAGATAGCAAGTTTAACGACAGTTTGGCACTCGCAACCATCGGTTGAAACTATTTTTAGGTAATAATTATAGTACGTACTGACTTCTTATATAGCTGACAGCCGAAGGTGCGAGTTGCCGTATACCGTCTAGATAAGTTTAGATAGATCATCCGAATGCTTGATAAAAATTATTTTTTCATTCGGTGATTTACGAATTAGTATTCTATTCTCTTTAAACCAGACAAACATGTAATTAGTTTCTTTTGCTTTCTGTTTCGCTTTCCAGAGCAGTTCTTTGAAGTATGGGCAAATGGTTTCCCCTATGTAGATTTTTTCGCTCCCCAGGGCTGATGCGGTTTTGGCGTTAATATTCTTCCGTAGTGTTAGCATTTGGTTGCGCTTGTAGATATCGTGAAATTTGACTTGGATTCTCGGGTAGGCTCCTGGTCGTCTGTCCTGGATCCGTTTCACTTCCTTCAGGTCCTGTAGTTGGATGGTCATCCCGGTGGCCGCAGCCACCTGCTTTACAAGTAATGGTGTCTGTTCCTCATTTGATTGAGGGATTCCACATATTTCTAGGCAATCATCTTTCGTGGATTGCTCAAGATCCGCGATTTTAATTTCTAGGCTCTTAATAACCTTATTTTTATCATTATTTTTTATTTCCATTACATCAGTATTGACTGTTTTCTGCGATTTTTCAATGTCCGTTATACGCTTATTTATTTCATCATGTTGATCAGATATGAATTGTATAGCTTTTATAATTTCTTGGTTTTGTATGATTATGGATTCATATTTTTGGGTATATAAGTCAAGTTTTTTTTCAACAAATTCCATAATTGCTGTTTTAAAAATGGATAATTCCTTGACAAATAATTCGGATGTTAGTAATCCATGGTTTGCACCATCTGTGGTTGGAATTGATAAATTATCTGTGCCTATTTGCTGGTCGATTGCAGATTTTGGTGATTGAGTCGTCTGTTTACCATGTTTGACGCTAGATGGCTGTTCGTCATTTAAAAGTACATCATATTTTGTCGTATGTTTTGGTTTGTTTTTTTGATGTTGAATACATTTTTTACACTTAAATTGTGTGTTTCTTGCACTACGACGAGAGGATTCCCCGATTTCCGCACAGCCGAGGTGATAATTGCTTTCACAGAGGCAACAGCATACATAATCAGATGGGGAGTCAATATTTTTTTGACAGATGATGCATTGTGTATTCATTTTGGCTGCTGTTATAAGCGAGTTCCTCGTAAAAAAAATGATTTTTAGATGGTTACCTCAAGTGTATGATGGCAATCACTTTAGTTACACTTGAATATCTCTGGAGGAGTCACTTTTTTTAGTTTTTTTTTTTCTTTTCTCCAAACAGATTGACACTTTCGGTGACAGTTTTGTACTTGAGCTTAAGACACTAAAATACACCACTCCGCGAGAAAAAAATACACAGGTGTGATGCGCGGTCTTCAATTTAGTATAATTTAAAACCTTAAACTTGGTTTGTTATAGTTTTTTTGTTGTTTTTTGATTAATTCAATGCGGACACAGAAATACGTAAACACTAGACTTGGTAGGTAGTAATCTTTAAGTTATGTTAGCAGTTGACCAGATAACTGCATGTAAGACATATTGGTTACATTGCGTCAGTTGTCTGTGAAACAATAAAGTTTCACGACTAAAATATACATAAACCACATAATTTCCCATGACTATAAAAATAGACCGAATATATCTACATAGATTTTTATAGACATCCTAAAACAATAAGTACTATAGATTTACAATTCTTTAAGATTCTTTAGTGAGAAGGTTCTTGGTCTACCGTTCCTTTGTTTTAATCCCTAAATTTACCAAAAATAACAGATTTACGGCTGTTTTTCCCAATCAAAATATTAAGCCGTCAAGCGTTGCAATGCCAATTATATGAATAAATTGTTTCTCCCTTCGTGTCCTTTCCCATTCTTCCCGTTCCCCTTCCGCCTTCTATTCCCCTCTTGCGTCCCCTTTCACCTTCCCTGCGTTCCACCACCCCTCTCACGCTGACCCCTTCATGCGACCCCCCTCTTCCCTCAAGCATTCTCTTTAACCTTCTCCGTCGTCCCCCCTCCTCAATTTCCCTCCGCACCTCCCGCATTTCATATGTAGAAACCTTCGCGGGTATGTTCACAACAACTCAAAAAAAAAATAATCGCAATCGGATAAATAGTATAGGAAATAATTTAATAACGCCAGAGCTCACTATCCTATAACCATTGCGTGCATGCGCACATCAAATCCCCAAAGTTTCATCGCAATCGGATGAATGGTATGGCGGCACATCACATATGAAAAAACAAACAAACATTAATTTTTATATGCAGGTTGTCCGAGGGTTAAGTGCATTAACTTCGGGAGGTGATTCTACACGATAGTGTAAGTAAAAAAAAAGATAAATAACTTTTTTCGAAATTCCAACGTTTAGGGGTACTTTTTCTGTAAAAAGATAAAATTAGTACGGCGTGTGCGGCATGCACTATTAGGTATTTTCCGCTGTTACGATACGCGCCAATCAAAACCAACGTCGCCATAACGCGCCCGGCTGACTCACAGTAAATTTATCGGGTAAGTTTGTACCTTACATAAATAATTTTTAATATGTACGTTTTTTTGTATGGGAAAAAAGTTGTAAACCTTTTTTAATTCTATTATCATGCAGAATCACCACCCAAAGTTAATGAATACACTTTACCCCCGGACATCCTGTATAAGATTACGCTCTTCCCAATGCAATCTCTATTATGTAAACATACGCCAATCCGAATACTTTTACGTTAGGAAATCCAATCACCAGGATTAGTCCCAATGTTGTATGTATGTATCGGATTATTAGTTATCTGCTAATTTCGTTTCTTGCGTTGAACATAATTATTATACAGCTGCTAAAACAGTAGTTTTTTTTGCATTTTACTGGAAATAACCAAGGGTATTATTTTTTTACCAGCGAGATTATCGTCGTGATCTTAGCTACCTAAAAGAAATGTTGATCGTGAATCTAAGACACGCTTGAAAAAACACTGGCAAAAATAAACAGTAACAGTGTCGAATAGCTGTAGCTGCAGGTAAATATTGCTGATGTATGTTTTAGTTACTGGATCAACAAAAACACAACGCAGGCTGGTTAGACAATGTAAGGGCAAGTTAATTGTTGTTACGTGCTTCAGTTCATAAATACGAAGAACTATGCATTTATCTGTGAACGCGGCAATAAGAACTAGGGATGCATCGATACGCACTTCTGCCGATACCGATATTTATAAAAAAGTATCGCAGATACCGATACCGTTGCGGACAGTAGACGTTCAAAGTTGTGGAATAAATTATTTATTTTATTACGCACCAATAGCGACAACTGATAACAAGCAACTAGGGGGAATTATGAATTTATTGTAATAAACCATTTTTTTTTTAAATTCTCAGCTGGCTTAGTCCTCCATCCTCCAGATTGTACACTCTGTGGTCTAGAAGTGGGAACTTTCTGGGAGTAAACTAGGGAAAAAGGGATCACATATTTTTTGGCTGTCCCTCTCTACACCAATATCCTCTCTTCTATCAAGCCTTATCAAAAATTGCCTCCCCTCTATTCAATATCTCATCTCTTCTAAGTCTGAACTCGACTCCAACCCGACTTTTATACAAAATATATTATAATATACCTAAGTGAGAATCGTGGCTCCCTTATCAGGCACAAGAGCTCCTATTTTATGATAAGGTATACATGACCAATCACGATCTTAAATATTATATTTTGTAAAATATAAATATAAAAATATTGTAACCCATATGTTTTATATTACAATAAAAAAAATTAATTTGAATTACAAAAATTACGAAACGCTGGGATTCCCCAAGCATAGATACATTGTGCCGCGTATTGGGAAATTCAAAATGTATCGATGTGTCGGCAAGTTAATATCGCCGATTCCGATATATCTAAAAACCCACGATATCGCCGTATATCTGTATCGGATGCATCCCTAATAAGAACATCATATTCGTTAGGCTGAAATAATTATTTTGTCGTTCAGAAGGAGTTCAGAAAGATAAACTGGTAATAATATAAGCGTATAACTTTAACTTCAAGTTCAACTTCACTTCAGTTAAGAACCCATCGCTCGGGGAATGGAAAAAAACTTGAAATATATAGCCACCGAAGTCATGGTGTGAGGAGCTACCGTGCTCAGGCTGAATAACACTGGGAAACAGTGAAGTGAGGGAGGGACAGGGTCACATCTCTGAGTATTTAGAATTTGGACCTTACCCCGGCACTAGGGGCTCTGCTGGGGTGTACCTTCTATTTCCCTAGACCAAAAATGGATCATTAAAACAAAAAAAAAAAACTAAGGGGCTTTGGGGAACCTAGGGGAGAGGAGAGTTGGATCGGTGGACTCTGCACTCTTGGGGCCTTCGGGGAGCCAAGGGAGAATGGAGAGGAGGGCCGAGGCCACATCTATGGACTCTTTTCTCTTGCGGCCTTGGAGGAACCAAGGGGGAGTGGAGAAGAGAGCTGAGGCCACATCGGTGGATTTTTTCACTTGGGGCTTTCGGGGAACCAAGGGGGAGTGAAGAGAAGAGCTGAGGCTACACTGGCGAAAGTTTTTTTTTCTGACCTTACGCGCCGCATAATATTTACACCACCATTATAAGTATCTAAGGAGCATTACAAGAAAATTCAAGTGAAATGACGAGGTTGCAAGGTATCGGAATACGAATACAGTTTGTAGGTAAATTAACACGAGGTTCTTAACCCTTTAAAAGCAGCGGTGCGTGTTTGTTTATTGAGCTAATTGAAGCAAGTCTAGTAACGCGTCTTGACTCGTTAATATAAACACCTATCGTAGCCGGCCTCTGGAAACCAACCCGTTGAACCGAATCCATCGGATAACATCCGCAGAGAAACAGAACTGTTCACAGAAGACAAAATCAACACTGTGGTAGTGAAAATACTAATAACGAAATGCAAAAACTAATCATAACGGTGTGTGGTTGTATAGAAGGAAGCGTACAAATCACAACCATAACAAATGGTTGGAATTTCTATGTTTTAACGTGACAAAGATTTGTGAAATTTTGACACAGTTATGCGCATGCATAGCATGGGTATAAATGTAGATACTTAGTTTCAGATTCACAATCCTGCTCAGCGCATCATATTGTTAATGGGGCCAACAGACCTAGCTATAAAAGCTCAAGCGTTATTTGGCTTGGCCTACTTCAGCATATCGCTCATCATACATTCCCATTGGGAATGTACGGCAACCGATATGCCGAAATACGCCAAAATAAATAACGCTTGAGCTTGTATAGCTAGGTCTGTTGGCCCCATAAACATTTTTGTCATATCTATTAAAGTCACAGATTTTAAAGGTCGACGCTATATAATATTAATAAACAATTATACAGGGTGTAACAGGACGTACCCGAGGGATTTTAACCAGCGATTCCTGAGCTTATTTGGAGTAAAAAATGTACATGTCGTTTTGCTGTCCGATGATTTTTTTTCTTCTATTACAAACAAAAAAAAATGTTTTTCAATCACACGTCGCCACTGGCATTATCATTGACATAGTCGGAAGACAACGTCAACAGGGAAAGAAGCGAACGCGCGGTAGGAAGTGAGGGAGCACGCTGCCAACCTGTGGGGATTTGGCTGGTGGATACGAGGGTCAGGGGGGTTTTGTCGCATACTTTACCCGAAATACAAAATCAGCGACAGTGTGTGGAAAAAAACCCAAAAAAATGTCACCGTACAGCAAAATGATATACAGATGTTTTACTCCAAATAATTTCAGGAATCGTTGGTTGAAATCTTTTAGGTAATCCTGTTACACCATGTATAAATAAGTTCGTTGTAAGTTTATAAGTTAGTTTCCAAGTGACTATGAAACTCTGCATGTTACAGTTGAAAAATCAATAATTCACTTTGACTATTCTACTGAGGCTACAACGCTACAGCGCTCAGTTGCAATAAACTGGGAAGAGAATTTGACAAAACAAACAAACTTCGGAGTTTTTCGTGGAATTACCGAATCGTAACGCCGAAAGTATCGACGAGAGTTTCCAAGTGTCCAAGTAGAATATGCAAGTCGAGTAACCCTTTGTGAACGAATGTTTTTTATTTCTTCAATCTTTGCAAAATAAATATTTTAGGAAGGTAATCTAAATACTGCGTGACGTACCTACCAACTACTTATTGGTGTGCTATTAATTTAGGTACTTGATAAGGCGGGTTGTTATCTTAATGGTCCACGTCTAAACCAAATACAGTCGATTCTTTTTAATTGGGACACATCGGAACCCAAACAGTCTGTACCAAATAAGCGAAGTTGAACGGAGGTAAAATTTTTTGAAGTAAAACTTCTTTGGGCGCGATAATATGACGAGTATCAGACGTTTTTCGGACAGAAATAACGTTTTCAAACGAAACGACGTTCGGATATCGGTAAAATTAGTGCCATCTGAGTTTTTTTTATCTGAGGGTTCTCGCCTTCCCTAAAATATTTTTATTATTTTCCAAAACTTGGATGTAAAATCAAGAACGGATGTATGTAATCACAAATTTTATTGCATTTGAAATACACCCTAAGATTAGACAACTGCTTTGGATACAATCTATGGCAGACTCAGATTGAGCAGATTTTATCGTTTTTTTTTTATTCTTAATTTATTATTTTTTACTTATTAACTTAAATTGTATTTATTACTATTACAATTACTAGGAATCTAAGGGTCAAGTCAGTGATTCCCATTGTGTGTCGCGGCTTCCTCATTATTATTCTATATATACAGGGTGTAATAGGACGTACCCGAGAGATTTTACCCAACGATTCCTGAGCATATTTGGACTGATTCATTTTTGAATTATCATTATTTGAGCTTCCTCCTTCAGCCAACGTATCGGACAGCGATTCAGTGTCCATCAACGCTGAATATGCAACTGTAACGCTGTCCGAAACGTTGGTTTGGGTAGGAATAAACGCCACACGGCATAATAACCGAAAAATCGTTTTATCGCGATAATAAAATTTATTTTACCTAATGATCCCTGCAAAATAAATCATTAGTTGCTTTTAAAAATTGACACAAGGGAGCCATTGGAAAATCTTTATTTAGCAAAGGCACCGCGAATCGAAACGTTTAGGAACCCCTGGATTAAGGCATTGGATTTTCCGTTAGAGCGACTTCAATCAAAAGTTCCAGCTGCCCGTGAAATCGGCATTCACATTTATTTCCCATAATTCGTCAGATTTCGTGAACCAATGAAATCTTGTGCACTTTGCTGAGAATGCTTTGTCATTAAAACTTAACGAATGGACGCACAGGTAATGTTGATTGCCGATAAACAAAGGCAGCCGAAATCAGAAATAGAAAGTCAGTCATCGAGATAAGCGCTGATTAGAACTTATTGATAAGCAGTTCATCATTATGAACACTGGGCAGGTTCATGAATAGTGTGTGGCTAAACTATATGAAATACACAAATTTTACACACACTCGGGTGCCACTTATTGCAAAGCTTTTATATAAATTGTATAAATTGCATAACGCCAGAGCTCAACAGTTTATGTAGAAACCTTAGCGGGCGTGCGCACAACAACTCACTAAAATTTCATCGCAAGCGGATGAATAGTATAGGAAATAATTTCATAACGCCAAAGTTCACTATTTATCACTATCACTATTTAGAGAAATGGTGATAGGGCGGGCCATGCACCCATCAAATCCCGAAAGATTCATTGCAATCGGTGAATCTTTTGCGATTTGAAAAAAATGTATTTTAGAAGTTTACGCTTATATTTTATTTATTTTTATTTAATGACAGTACAAATTAAAATACAATATTAAGTAAATTAAGAATACAAAGTGAAGTATTTTATCCTCAGTCATCCTCACTAGGTATTCCTGTTCCGAGGTGGACTGCAGGTTATATAGTTCAAGGTTGATATGGTTCAAGGGTTGATACAATTCTTAATTCAGATACTTTCAGTATTTCCCTAGTGCGATACCATCATTCGAAAACGAAACTTGGCTTCATAAGGCTTTAGGTATGTTTGGTGACTGAATAGCAAGACACATGATAATTTTCCACTTTCCATCTCCTCGTCACTGTCTTTAATCTCACAACATCCCTCAATTAAGGTATACTTGTTGGAAATCTTGTGCTTGTATCATAAAATTACTCGCAATTGATAAAACTTAACCTTCCCCTTACCCATCTCCTTTCCCTCCGCACTCCCCCAAACTTTACATACCCCAATTGGAATCCCTTGGCTCCGGGAGTAAGACAAAAAGTAACCTGTGAAATAGAATACTAAAATAAAAATATGTCAACTTAACACCTCAGTCGAATTTGTTCGGTTTTCGGAACAACTCATTTAGGTCTCATAGAAATTGTTGTGTCTCCCTCACTTTCATGGTTAGAAATATGATCTTTTTTCTTTTTTTTTTTTACATTAGGTCCACACAGGAGGCCCTGAGGAAAATAATTTCCCTCAGGGCCTATGTCACCTTTGGGGATGCTGTGTGGAGGGTATTTTTAAGGAAAGGAAGGAGAGGAAGTTCTGGGAAGGAAAAAGGTATGAGGGTTGGGTAGGAATCTGGGGTTCAATGTGTCTAGATCATCCGCCGCCAAGACCTAGACAATGAACCCCATGAACCCGGGCACCCCTGTTAAGTCACCAAACGTAGCGAACCACTTGGGGTGACCTATGGCAGAGGTGTTGATTATCCAATAAATGGTTCCCGGGGCGGCGGTACCCATTCCCGCCTCCCAAATTGGATCTAAACGGCGTTAGAAAGAGAAAAAGTAACGTTTCATATTCAAATCTAAGAGTTAACCGCAAAATAATTAAAAGGTACACCTTTATGAAACTAAAGTATCCGACCGCAATTCGAAAAAAATTATTAACTATTACTAACTATTTAACTATATGAATTTTTTATTAGTTATTTTTACATGAACGAAAGAGTGAGTTGACAATAAAATTTATAATACATATACAAAATATGTGTGGTTTTTTTATTTTTTCGTTATCAGTAATTTTTGTCAGAAAAAAACGTAAAGTTAGTCATTTTTAAAACGTTTTATGTTTGTATTCAAAGTTTTTATATTTCATAAATTATATGTTTAATATCAAATTATAAAATTTGAACGCTTATTTCTTCACCTTTCAAAAACAGTTTTTTATTTTTCGGATGTGTTCAGAAATATTCCATTTATTTGGATTTTATTGCAAAACGGAAATATTTTGACCTTCCGACAAATAAGGCCCGAGGCCTGAGGGGCTAGATGAAGAATCGTGTGTGGATATAAACTATTGTCTCGTTAATGCAGATATTGAAAGCAATTTATCATCTCAGAGCAAGTTAAAAGTAAAAAAAGTAGATCAGGGTATTTGGTGCACTTTTCAAGATACACATCAGAATTCTATATGTTTGCGAGGGGAAGCAATCGATCATTGATTTCACCGGAGCGCACCCCACCCCATGTGATCTTATCCCCCGACGAAAACAAAATTAATTCCACCTAAGGTACGAGTATCTGTACGGGAATTTGCCGGCATTACTGCATAGATTTTTGAGGGGATCGATCGAAAAACAACTCGACTTACTGAGGGGGCTTTGAAAACTGAAAGCTGCGAAAAGTTCGGTGAGTAAAAATATTGTAGAATTCTCTGATCCGAGGGACTCAATGGATGCATTCAAAAATAATTATTTCTTTTAACTTAAATTGAAGTGGCAACATATTATTAACTATGAAGTTGAGAAATAATAATAATCTCCTCTTCACTATAATTTAGTTTATATGTTTATTGTCCTGCAGAAGGTTGCGTTCAACCGAAACCAATCGACGAATACAAATTAAAATAAAGTAGTTTAAAACAAAGCATTTGTTTAATTTTTAATAATATATCTATCGAATTGCGACGAAATTATGATGTCAACCTTGTGAAACAACCGATCTAACGAACTGGCGGAAGTTTATTTTGGTAAACGGCCAGTTACTACTTACTACAGATGACGAGAAGATGGCGTATTGAGGACGCTAAACGGCTAATCCTCTTGTCAAAGTGATACGAGATAAATTATACCTACGTGGTTAGGTTGTTTTCCTACAGCTAACCAATTACAAAAAGTTTAATGTATAGAAGGGTTTAGTCGAGGTCGTTAATTTTGTAATTTACTATTTTAGTCTGGAATATTATCTAAAATTAAAAAAAGCTTGTTTTCCAGTTCACATATATCCGCTAACCTCTCTTTTCGCGTTGCAATAAAATCCAGATAAATTAAATATTTCTGAACGCCGAAAACTAAAAACTATTGTTGATAGGTGTTAAAATAATATATAGGGCATATCCTTCCCCTCTCCACTACCTTCAGCCTCACAACACACCCCAATTGGGGATGCCATAGTCTCCCTGGCTCCAGACGGGAGCAGTTGGGACTGTTGTCCGGTATTCACATTTAAAACAAGATACATAACATAAAAAAATTAGATGTGTACCTATGTGTCTGGATGGGTTAATTAATGGAGCGTTGTGAGTGCACATTGATTAAGTTACATGTTTTTTTCAAAGACGGTGCGGTTATTATTTGCCAGGTTATTGTTTTGCCAAGTTTCTGAAAGCAGTCGGTCAGTAATTTCAAACAATAATATAATAATCGATTGCCCGTTGTTTAAACTCCATGTTTTGTGTTATACAGGAAGGGGATAAGAAAACTTCCAGATTTACTGCAAACTTTACTTTGTAACTACTACAATATCCAGAATAGGTAGCTGGAGACAAGAAAACTTCCAGATACACTGCAAAACTTTACTTTGTAACTACTACAATATCCAGAATAGTTAGCTGGGGACAAGGAAACTTCCAAATACACTGCATAACTTTACTTTGTAACTACTACAATATCCAGAATAGTTAGCTGGGGACAAGGAAACTTCCAAATACACTGCATAACTTTATTGTAACTACTACAATATCCAGAATAGTTAGCTGGGGACGAGGAAACTTCCAGATACACTGCAAAACTTTACTTTGTAACTACTACAATATCCAGAATAGGTAGCTACAGACATCATGGAAGATCCCGTATGGCAATTTGCCACGCTTTTCTTGCCTACATCAATAAAACATTACTATTTGCGCACACTACGCAACTAGACCAATTACTACAATCGGAAGAGGCTGATTGGATAATAAAAGATGATTCAGAAGTCGGAGAGACCAATAAACGTTACTCTAGTCATAAAAAAATGTTTTCGCCATTATTGTAAGTTCTAAAGATCTAAAGCATGTTTTTATGAATAAGTCTACCAATTATAAGTGATTGTATGAATATTAACAATAAGTATGTAAGAATGTTAAGAAACAACAGTGAAACAGGGGGAACGTAGCAATTTAACCGTACCATCATTTGTGGTCAGCTGTTCGTTATTATAAATATACTAATTTGATGAGTAAAACCTCAAATTGTAATATGTTAAATAATGAAGACAATATTATTAATATTAGAGAAACTCATCGAAAATCTGAAACATAAAAAACAGAAAATAAAAATGAATATTCATCCTATATTTGCAGAAAAGTCAATAGATGTCGCATATTAAATAAAAATGGATAAATTTACCCATGACACTATCCAGAAGGCGTTTGGTTCGGATTAGAATCTTGGAATCATACATAAATATAGCAGCCAATAAAAATATGCGTTAATCAAGATAATGTTGGTAGTTCTCAGTCGAAGTACTAATGATATAGTTAAATATGACCGAATCGGATAGGGACACATTAGCTCAATTGGCAAAGAAACAGTATTGCCAAATCTGTTGTTTTTGACTAAAAATTTAGTAAAACATTCACTGAACGAACTAGGAGATTTTATCGGGGAGAATCTAATTACGGTCAGCATGCAAAAGAGGAAGAAAAAACCTAATCGCTGGCTCGTGTGTAACAATTTATATACCTACTTTGTGAAAAATAATTATGTCAGATGATATCTACATACAAACATGAGAAATAATTCCAAGCGAATCAAACATGATTTTCACGATCGCACCACAATAATCATGATTTAGACCCAGTCATTACCGTTACATGAAATCCGAGTCTAATTCCACTCTTTAGACCAGCAAAAACGGGCAAATTGCGAATCTCACAAAGATTACAAAAGGGGGAATGCAGTGAAAGAGAAACAGAAAGAACATCGCACAAATTTTACAAACGAACAAAAAAAACAGGAATGCAGCGAACATTACCGCAGTGAAAGAGTAAAACCGCAGTTCGTTCAATAATAGCTCCATTTCTGGGAAATTACAAACTGGACCAAATTAACTGAAGGCAGAATTAATTATTATTGCTAATGCAGAATGGCCGCGGACCAAGGGTACAGTTGCGATCCAATTTCAAGTAGAGTAAAAGATAAATTTACAACACTAGGAGAGAAAATAAATCCTGAAAAAAGAAATTGGAAAAGGGCTGTTTCTGCAAAATTTCGGCCTTATTGCTTGTACCTAGATCAAGTGCAATCGACAATACATAAGCAGAGGAAGCTGGTGTGTTCAACTGGACGGAATATATTTCTTCACTTTTCTGTTTTGTCATGGAACCAAACGACGGATTACTTGACCAAACGCAATAGTGACCTTTGAAAAGTTACATAAAGTTTTTTGGGTTGTTAGGCTAGTTTTTTTTGTTCATAACTTTTAATGACTACATTACTTTTTTTTAATGTTCTGTTTTGTCCAAAGAAAATAGAATACTAAGTTTTGTCATTGTTCTGTTTAGTCAAAACCAAAAAACGTTTCAAATTCAATTTGGGAAGCTTTTTAAAATACTGTTCTGTTCAATGTTGATATCTGGCTTCGAAAGAGATGTTACCCAAATATTACTCTTTCTGGCGGGAATTCAACCAATCATCCTTTTAATTCAACATGTACTCTGTGTCGAAAGATTCAAATCTCCAGATTCTATAAATAACGATTAGTAGTCTATTATAGTCACTATCCGGATTCGTGGAGTTGAAACCAACACCGTTTAACGATCTTGAATACATTCGAATTATGGAACAAACAATAATATAGCGTGTAATTTACTGACAGTCAAATAAAAAATTTTAAACTCCAAAGCTACAAAGAAATTATGTTGCGAGCAGAAATCAGATGCGTTGGCCTTAAAAATTTCAGACAGATGATCAAAATTTCACGACGCCCGAACTTACTGTTCGAGATTTTTAGCTCCTTCAGAAACAGATTTTTGGTAATTGGATAGAAAATACGCAGCTGTTTGAACAGAAATTTAATAGAAATGTAATCTATACAGATTTGAAAAAAGGTGATGTCCCTAATTTACAATTTATTTTTCTCTTTCCACTAACTAACATTCGACTCCAGGGGTGCTAGCATGGTCGATCGATAAGGATCGGTAAGATAATTGTCGGTAACTTCTCATCGTTCCCTAGGAAAACTGCAGATCGCAAACGAATAGGTGACAGTTCACAATGACTAAGTGTCCTTAATATATTCGATATCAACTGTCGTTTGTACGTTAGCGATCTGTAGTTGTCCTAGGGAACGATGAGAGGTTACCGACAATTATCCTACCGATCCTTATCGATCGACCATGCTAGCACCCCTAGGCCCTATAATGGCGAATATAATTAATAATCTACTCAAGATTATTTTTTTTATTACTTAAAAGTATTTTTTAAATTTCACCCGCTGTAAGTTAAAATAGACCTTACACTCGACACACATCTCTGATTATCTCTTGGGGGCCTTATTAGCGTGTTAGAAATACCATTACGATAGACTTCGCTTTTCGGCCCATACAAAAAGGACACACAGGAAAAAATACTTTTCACGAAATTAATATTTTTCTTTATATTGCCTTCTAGAAGGTGAAAGCTATGTTGGTATGTTTTTAAATTTTCGGTGCGTTTCGTATTAACGTAAACGTTCACTGTCAAACATGTATAATTTATCGGAAAATATTATTTAAGGAAAAAGTGCTGCTAACTCAATTCTCAAAAAGAATTATAAAAACATACCGACATAGCTTCTTCTTTCGAAAACATATTTCTGTTTTTAAATTACAATTTCGTGAAAGTTTGGCTGTAGAAAAATGTTTTCTCCCGAAACCCTTTTTTGAGCGATTTCTACATGTAAATATGAGAGTTTACGGCAATCGTCCTTTTCGCACGTTTCGAATTCGCATGTATCGTAAGTGTGTGTAGCTTATTTAGAGCGGGACAGAATGATAGACAATGAAATACCTAAACGTTCTAGTCTAGCCTCTTAAACACAGACGTACACGCTAGTCAGGCGTGATCATTGTTTCACTCAAACAGATACAATCATTGGGTAATCGTAGTTTGAACTCGATTTTTTTTCAGCGGATAAAAAGCTAAAACGGAAGACAGCAGAAGTAATTGACTTGATTGTTACGAGTCTCTGAAGCAGACAATAATCTTTTCGACACGCTGCTGGGTTCAATGCTAGCCCAAGATTCATCCATAGAGTCTGCGCTATGCATTTTGTTTCCATCTAGTTCTACATCGCAGTAATTAAGCCTGGGTAATTAAGCGGTTACAGCAATTGCCCAAGTTGGAAAATTACTTGGCAACTTGAGCTCTTAATTGCCGAAAACTCTTGCAAAAAAAAACCAGATGTAAATCTAAAAGTTTGAAATTTTGAAAATTTTGCAGACACATGGGCACCACTTAATTACGACGGTACAGATAACTCTGACGATAAAGGGCGATAAAACAGACAGGTGCGTTCGTTAAATGGATCAAGTAATAAATTGAAAAGTAAAGTAAAAGGGACATTGTGGGGAATAAAGCAAAAACGCCACTCTCCGAAAATGAAATTGAGTTACAAATGTCAATCTATGCGCAATGCCTGTAGCTACAAGATGGTTTTCGAGATCCTTAGAAAAATCAACCGCAAATCATTGAAAAATCGAAATGAAAATCACCATTCTACGCAGCGATTAAGATGAATATAAAAGCCAGAAATATTTTACTTCTTACCCCTTTAGCACTCCGCGTGTTTTTGGTATTATCTGCAGTTGGAAAGTATCGACAAAGTAGTTTTTTTTTTTTATTAATTTTACAAGAATGAAAAAAAGTTAGTCAATGGAAATAGTCAAAAATAATCTTAGCCATAAAGGGGTTTTAAAGGTCGTTTCTTATATAACTCCATATTTATAAAACAAATTTACTTAATAAACAATTAGATTTGTCTAATAGACCCATTTTTAAAATATTTCCGTTACCCCCGCCCACTTTCACCCCTCCCTCTTAGCCACCTCCCCCATCGCCCACACCTAAGTTGAGGTTCTCTCTCTCTGCTAATTATCTTTTAAATACCATGTATTTTTATTCATCCCCGATGAAGGTTCAGGTTGAACCGAAACCGGTTGGATAAAGAAATAATAAAGAGGAATTAAAACAAAGTATTATTGTGTTTATTATAATTATGTATTCCCACGAAGTGTTTGCTAGTGGCGTTTTTGCTTTTATACCCCTCCTAACAAATTTGAAATTGCCTACAAAATATGGCCTATGGATAAAAATTACAAAATCCCAACTATAAAATAAGGGCTGCGCACAAAACTGACATAAGCATAAACAAAATAAGGCCTGTGTATAAAACTTTGACAAGTATGCCTTAAAATAAGGTTCGTGTCCAGCGACAAACAGTATATACTTGAGTCATTTACAAGCGTGGCTCTGAAGCAAAATTCTGACTAATGCCTGCCTATTTATATTACTTTACGACAATCAGAAAGTGTTACAAAGAGCGAACTGGAACTTAAAATAATTAGCCTCTGAGATAATAATACCGTCGGCAGTTCCAACAAATTATTCACTGACTCATTATTTTAGCTCCGAGGATTTCGCAGTTGTAGTATTCGCCAAAAAATAGGCACATGGGACGTGGAAGTAAAGTTAGTAAAGAGCTATTCAATTGCAAATTTGAACTGTAACGTTTTTAGTCATTCTTTATTGTTGTGCTTCCGAGGTTAATCAACGGGATGAGTCACAGATGGTTCATTTATCTAATCTGAGAGGAAAATGATGCATTGTCCGAGCGATTCACTTGTTACGGCGAATAAGAGAGGATTTACACAGCACAGTGCGCACGACAATATGACGCGGTTCGCAGTCGATGCGAAAATATATTATATCTAAACTAGATACAATTACTTTTATCACACGTAATTAGGTACTGTGAGATTAATACCATGAGCATGAGACCATTAATAATTTGTATTTCCCAAAGAAAGGGCCCGATGGGCTGAACACTAGTAGAAAGAATGTCAGAAGACAGGAAACTCAAAAACATGATACAGTGGATTCCCCAGTGGAAGCAACCCAGCTTAGCTAGACCGAGGAAGAGATAGAGAGACTGCATGGAAAAGGATTAAAACGGAATAGAAAGGTCTGAAGTCTGAAGACCGGAGGGAGAATGGCGAAGGGCAAGAGACCGGAGTCAGAGGAGAACACTCATTTGTGGAAGACGTCAAATCTCACACGGGAAACTGTTTAATCTACATCGCAACCACTGGAGCGACACAGAGAATTATAAAAAATCGCCTTGAGTGCTCGCCACTTTTGAAAATTTCCCACCCACGATAAAAAAAGCATTACTCCACATTTGTAAATATATAAACAAATTATAGTACTATACAGCCAATGAGTTCACCTATATTTTACTAATTATTCTATATTTTTAAAGTTGATAGAAAAATTATTAAAAAATCCTTAACTTTTCAAATGTGCGAAACTTGGGCTTTAGTGATTTGGAGATTTGAAATTGCCGCCAGTGGATATTTTTAATATCTAGGTTTTTTTATGGCTTTTTTACCATAATACATCTATTTTCTAATGTCTTTTAATTTTTTTTTTAAATTGGTTTTACTGAGGTTTGAACCTTCTTTCCCAGTGATCGATATCAACTGCGCTACCATCTTTGCCAAATTCCGGTTTTTAAAACCGACATTCATTTCGTGTGTTATATGCTTCAATTTCCTAGAATCTGAAAAATGCGTATACGTCCGTGTGTTTGTGATTGCCTCCAAAAGTCGATAGAATACATTGTTATCGACAACAAGACTGTCTGCCGAGTTTCAGCTCGATAGGATGTCGAAAAGTGTTTATTTTCCACTTCCGAGATTCCGCGTCGAACAAACAAAAGCGAAATTCAAACGGATGCATTTAAAAATGATAGAAATATCGTTTCGAATAAAAACCAATTTTGCACGTTAAATCGTGATTGAAGTCAGCTCAAGCATGTTAAATAATGTGTGAGAATCAATCCAAAGTGAAATTACTTGAAAAATGAAAGCATTTCAAAAGCAGGAACAATATAAAGCACTTAGTTCCCATAGCACAGATATTATATTTTCATGCACTTGTAAGTAAAATTCCTACGTCACTATAATATTATTAGACTTTGATATTACGTAAGTAGGTACCTACCTACTAGAACTAGGTACTACGGCGGGAGGTACTCAAGTGAAAAGCTTTATAATAATTATTATATCTTTATTTTTAACTTTTTAACATAATGAGTTAAACCTCAAATTATAATATTTTAATTAATGAAGATAATATTAGTGAAAGTCAATCGAAAATCCGAAACAGAAAAATCAGAAAAAGATACGGATACATCTAAGACTCGAACCCAGGACCTCTGGCAATCCGGGCCATTTGGCTCGACTTTGGCTAATATAATCTTTATTAATTAAAATATTATAACTATTATGTCGCCCAACCCATAGAAAAGTGGCGTAAGTCAAAAAAGTCAATTAAAGTGCACCCGGCTCACGGGCAACTCAAAAAAAACAATCCCTTGTATCTCAATGTGATGGTCCACACACAACTTTTCAAAAAAGCGTTGTCAAGGGCAACATGAGAAATGTGGAGATCCGCAAATAAAGCATGGCTGATGTAAGCGTAATGTGTAAAATTAAGAAAGGTACCCTGAGATGGTTTGGGCATGTAGAGCGAATGAACGAAGAAAGGAGCATAAGGAGGATATATGACGAAAGTGTGAATGATTCAAGAAGTAGGAGACGCCTAAGGAAGACACGGCACGATCAAGTGAATCAGATACTTGAGTCGGGCTATGTCAAGAGTCAGAATAATAGAAGAGTATGTATGAGATGATGTATGAATGTGAATGAGGCAAATAGTGTGTGCCAAGACTGAGTTGTCTGGAGGTCAGTTCTCTCTAGCTACCGCGGGGAAAAGGCGTGAGGGTTAGTTAGTTATGAAAGTCTTTGGTATTAGATAAGTATTTACTAGAACTGGGTACCGCTTTGGTAGGTAGTAATATAATGTTGAAAAGTTGTCAAGCGGTATCGAGGTCTCTCCACAAGTGAAAAGCTCATTCAAATATAAGTTCTTCGTGCCTCTGACAAAGTTGAAATAATGCCGGCTAGGCGGAAGTCGATAGGGGAGCCGAGTGCACGAAACTTTTATCTGATTTGGGGAGGTTTGCGGAGGCTTACGAGCTTTTGAGGGACCTTACGTAATACAGCCTATTTTAATACAGAGAATTATTATATTAGGACATTTAGGACATATATTTTTTTAAGTAAAACTTCTTTAGGCGTGATATGAATAGTAATTCAGATGTTTTTCGGGCGGAAATAACGTTTTCAAACGGAAATGACGTTTGGATATCGGTAGGTACAATTACTATCATCTGTGTTTGTTTTCATTTTTAAAGGGTTCTCGACTTCAAAAATCGTTGGATGAAAAATCAAGAGCGAATCATTCATAATTATTATTACATTTCTCAATACAAGCGACCAAATTTAACAGCCGGTGGTGTAGCTGTGTATCATTTATCTGTAGACATTCACGTTAAAAATAAAAACAAACACAGATGGCAGTACATAATTGCACTGTTTTAGTAATACCTGCCACAGCAGTCAAATAAGTTTTACTTCAACCGCGAGTATAGGATAGACGCAATTATATTTGTTAGTTTCCATTCTATTTTCGTCGTTGCTGGTTTGTATTGGTGACGCAATGTTAAGAGCGATTTCGGAAGGTGAAATAGCTGTTATACAGGGTGTTAAGGGACGTACTTGACTTGCTTTAACCAGTGATTCCTGACATTATTTGGGTGAAATTGAAAATTTAATCTCCGGTGACTTTTTGATGACTTCTTTTTTTTCTTCAATATAGTGTCTATCTAACATGTTTTAAGCGATCTAATTTTCAAACCAAAATCACATGCTTTTGCATTACTTAGTACTTACTGCATCACCTTAATAATAGAATTATCCACCAAACCTAATCAATATTTTCAGTTGAGCTAATAATATAATTGCATATTGTACAAAGTTATTTAAATGGTTTTGTTCGACATTTAAGATACGTTTTAAGTGAACATATATTTACAACAGTCACGCTTTCAGGCCACACATTCTCATTAATTTTAAAACGAGTGAGTTTCTATTTTCTCATGTTTGATTTGGAACAAGATAAAGAGAAATACAACTTATAAGTGCATCAAGTTGAACGTGAAAAAAACCATAGCATTTTTTAAGAAAAATATACAGATTAAAATACGCCATAAAAGTTAACTTGAAACAGAAGAATATAATAATTCGTTTTACTGCCCGGTTTTGCAAGAATTTTAGCACCATTGTTTTTTTCAATTTAAAGAAGCAAAGCTGACAGAGAACTATCGCCTGAACGCTGGCGTCATAAAGTTTTGCACGTATTTTTAAAAACGTCAATCTGAATTTCGATTTTGTCGTGAATGAATAATGCAAATCTTGGAAGAGGAAATTAACCCACTTCCCGACACCTTATTGCTCTGAAACTCGGCAGATAGTGTTGTTGTCGATGACAATGCAATCCATCATAATATAATTGCAAATTGCTTAAGGTACAAAGTTATTTAATTGGTTTTGTAAGATCGGCAAAAAGTATTGTCTTCGATGATGCTTTTATGTTATTCTGATGTATGAGCTATATTATTGTAAAGTTTTATCAAAATCCATTCAATAAATTTTAAGTGAAAGAGTAGCAAACACACATACATCCATACAAACTTTCGCGTTTATAATATTAGTAAGAAGTAAGATAAGATAGATAGATACAAAAGAAAGTACAAATTACATATTAGGAACCTTTGCCTGTCCAACTAGGAGTAGGAAAAAAAATAGAATAGAAATGTAAGATCCGATATAAGAGAAATGTAGGATCCGACATACGAGAAATGAGATCCGATATAAGAGAAATGGAAGATCCGATATAATAGAAATGTAAGATCCGGTATAAGAGAAATGTACGATCCGACATACGAGAAATGAGATCCGATATAAGAGAAATGGAAGATCCGATATAATAGATATGTAAGATCCGACATACTAGAAGTGAGATGCGATATAAGAGAATTGAAGATCCGGTATAATAGAAATATAAGATCCGGTATAAGAGAAATGTGCGATCCGACATACGAGAAATGAGATCCGATATAAGAGAAATGGAAGATTCGATATAATAGAAATGTAAGATCCGTTATAAGAGAAATGTAAGATCCGACATACGAGAAATGAGATCCGATATAGGAGAATGGAAGATCCAGTATAAGAGAAATGTGCGATCCGACATACGAGAAATGAGATCCGATATAAGAGAAATGGAAGATTCGATATAATAGAAATGTAAGATCCGTTATAAGAGAAATGTAAGATCCGACATACTAGAAGTGAGATCCGATGTAAGAGAAATGGAACATCCGGTGTAATGAAATGTAAGATCCGATATAAGAAAAATGATCCGATATAATAGAAATGTAAGATTCAATGTAAGATCCGACATGAGACATAAGAGCCGCAAAGATGGATTAAAGTAATGCTTTATTCAGACGCTGGCTGTGGGGAAAAGAAAACATCAACAAACTACCATCGATGAAACGAAAATATTTACACTTTCCTATAAGGATGCGAGAGGAAATAGATCTAACAACAATATTTGTTTGGGCATCGATCACTCATTTAAAACCATTATGTTCACGGAGAGGGAACAACCTAAGCAAATTTATAATCACTTGAAAAAACAAAAAAAAAAACTTTACTTTTATGAATTAACATGGGTCTAAATTTAAACTGTGCACATAGATCGAACAATTAAACAAATCAATAAATCACTTAAAAACGAAAATTGAAACAATTGTTTCAGATAGTCACAATAGATTATTACCCGGATAATAATAATAAGTTTTGAAGCAATAAACTGCTGTCTCGTTTAGACCATTATAATAATAATTTGTAGAGCGCCGTTTTTGTGAGAAATCACCCCAAGGGCGCTGTACAATTTACTTGCAATTATAAATTGTATCACTTCAACTTCATATTCAGAGATACGCTGCAACACCACTTGAGATCGCGGGTAGCTGCATCAGAGATGATATATTATTATTACGCGGTGAATACTCGGATATAAAGATAGAACGCGGTGATTACGGATGCCTAGCGTCTTACTGCTTCGGTTACAATCCCAACACTGACTGGGTTGACTGGGACTGAAACAGTGAAACGTGACTGTTTTAGTGTAGTCGTAGTGTGAAGTAACTGTAGTACCTATATCTATTGGCTACCACGTGTTGTCTGAAGTTTTGAAGCAATAAACTGCTGTCTCGTTTAGACCATTATAATAATAATTTGTAGAGCGCCGTTTTTGTGAGAAATCACCCCAAGGGCGCTGTACAATTTATTATGAATTCTTAGGCTCTACCTAAGTATTTTATTTACAAATAGATACAGAAACACATTTACCTGGCCGGTCACTTCCGGTAAACACACTTTAAATTATATAAATTATTATATACTATATCTATTGGCTACCACGTGTTGTCTGAAGTTTTGAAGCAATAAACTGCTGTCTCGTTTAGACCATTATAATAATAATTTGTAGAGCGCCGTTTTTGTGAGAAATCACCCCAAGGGCGCTGTACAATTTATTATGAATTCTTAGGCTCTACCTAAGTCTTTTATTTACAAATAGATACAGAAACACATTTACCTGGCCGGTCACTTCCGGTAAACACACTTTAAATTATATAAATTATTATATACTATATCTATTGGCTACCACGTGTTGTCTGAAGTTTTGAAGCAATAAACTGCTGTCTCGTTTAGACCATTATAATAATAATTTGTAGAGCGCCGTTTTTGTGAGAAATCACCCCAAGGGCGCTGTACAATTTATTATGAATTCTTAGGCTCTACCTAAGTCTTTTATTTACAAATAGATACAGAAACACATTTACCTGGCCGGTCACTTCCGGTAAACACACTTTAAATTAGAAAGTTTATGCTTGGAGATGTTACAAATTTGCGCGTGGAGGACATTATATTGAAAACACTGAACATTGCATGACTTTACATTTGCTTCCCCCACCACTGTTGGTATTCATTTGAATATTGATGCCAAAGTGGTGGTAGTGGGTAGTGGGAATGTTTGTCTTTCTTTTTAAAAAAAGAAAGAAGAAAAAAAAAGTATTTATTTTGAAAGACTTGAGAATTTTAGGATTATTTAGGACTGGACAATTTTCTTGAAGAAAATGGACGGAGATTATATTGATAAGCGACAAATTAATCGTCAATATTGTGGTTTTCAACCTAAGTGATTGCATTTCAATTTCTTGACAATGAAAAGGAGAAAAAATAGGAGGCATTAGGCTTTTTGACTAATCCTAGTAATAAAGTTTTAGTTGAAGAGAGTCTGCAATCCTTCGGTTTTGTCCATACAAATACAAACGTATTCCCCAAATTCCTCTCTGGATTTTGACACAATTACAAATATTTTTTAGTGTAATATAGAAATCGACCACTGGCGTTTCGGTACGTTTTGCTTATTTTGATAAGTTACTTCTTATAGGAGTTAGAACCCTGGAAATAATCGTTAAAATTGCTTGAATTAAACGCCGCCAACAGATGTTCAGCATACAAACCAATGTATTTTTTTAAATGTGCAGACATATAATTTTCTTCTAATACAGTTCGAAAAAATCTTCAAAATTGTACCAGTTTTGGAGGAGAAAGATTGGGAATACAAAACATCGGATGATTTTATTAGGTATTATTAGCCTAAGGTGAAGCACTTGTCACCTTCGCTTAGACAGCAACAGTTTGGTAAAATACCTTTTGTTCAATTTTCTTTCCCCCCCAATTCCTTGAATCCAAATACATTTCCCGAATGATGCCATAGTTCAACTGACTAAGCAGTTGAAACTCTTATGCTGTACCTACAGAGTTTACATATTATACACTATTCAACACTACTGTACCAGTGAAACGTTTTAAAATACAGTAGATATTTTGGACATTTGACGCACATGTTTTGAGGTTTGGGAAGATCGAAGGTTTTAAATGCAAAATGAAAATATTTTCTATGAACATATTGGCTGTGACCTAGGGTTGAGATGATTTAAATCGCGATTAAAATCAAATGATTTATTTTCTTAAATCATGATTTAAATCAATACTTTTTTACTGCAACCAAATCACCCACCTGAAGTGTCAAGAACTTCCCCCGCCAAAAATGCCAAGGGACTCCCCCTGGCACGCACACACGTACAATGCTAAAACTACTGTTTACACAATTTAGGGATTCCCTGAAATATAAACTCACGACCGAATGAGTTTTTGCCTAATCATTCGGTATTGCTTTTTGAAATTATACCTAGTGTTAAAAAAATTCATCTCTCCAAGCACATTTCCTATTGCAGGTGTGATGGAAGAAATTTCTTTAAAAGATAAACCTTTACCCTTTGTGCTCTTTTTTGTTATGTTGTGTTAATTTTTTATGTTATAATGTTCAAAAGTGTTTGTGTACAGTAAAATATTAAATAAATATATAAAAATTATGATATTTTAGAAAGACTGGTATTTTGATTTTGAAATTAACTAGCTGAAGTCAATAGCCGGGATTTACATTGAGTTTTCGAAATCAAATGTAGACAGTGAAGTTCTTCTTGTTTTAGGTCACATGTGCAAAATATCACCAACCTCGGAATAAAACTGTAGATTTGCATACAAATCAAATCCACACCCCCCGCTTGTCTGCCCGCTCCACCACGTACAGATTTCTTCTTTATATATTACATATTTTAACCAATTTACACAAAACCTTGAAAAATTATATACTCAGATCTTCCTCATGAATCATTCTATTATTGGTGAAAACCGCATGAAAATCCGTTCAATATATTATAGTTTTTGAGTTTATCGCGAACAGACAGACTGACGCGGCGGAGGACTTAAATTTATAATATGTAGAAATAATTAAAATTAACAACAACACTGTTTTTCTTTTTCCATAGACCGACTTCCGAGTTAAAATAGATGAAATAAAAAAAAATCAATAAAATCTTTTTAAAATCAAATAAATCCGAGTTTTATCAACCCTGATAAGAACACATTGGCTATGAACATATTGGATATGAACATATTGGCTATGAACATATTGGCTACGAACATGTTAGCTACGAACAAATTGGCTATGAACATACTGGCTACGAATATATTGGCTATGAACATATTGCCTGTGAACATATTGGCTATGAACTGTTTGTCTGTCTATGTAGAACATCCAGGAAATGGTTTAACGATCCCTTCGATGCCCGATCAGGTCAAATGCGGGCAGAAATGCATCGGTATGCCTGCAGTAGTAATTGTAACGTGAAACAACATCTAGAATGCATTATTAATAGCTGTACGCAATCTGGATATGCAGCGTGAGTGATGGGCGGTTGCAAAATGCACCAACGCAGCCACAATGCACCTATACTCCGGTCACCCGTGAACACCAGATTATCGATGCATCTCAGCAGAAAGAAAAACCGTTTAATGCGTTAGGTAGGTACACATTCATTAAAAAAAAATAGATATGGTTTGTAATTTTGCAATCATATGTAGATAAAACTTTTAACACAAAAGTAACGGCCGTTGTTCCCAATCCTACTGCTGATCAACTGTTGAGCCAATATTTTAGCAAATCCACAAATACACTCTTTCCAATGCAACTTTCCGACCAACAGGCGAATCGAGCGTTACTAAACAAATCACTTAGCTGATCGGAGACTCAGATTGATAGATCAAAAAGTTGGGAACAACAGCCGTAAGTCTCGTAATTGTATTGATCCGGTTTGTGCCCCATTTGGGGAATGTTGTGACTCTGGAAGGTGCGAGAAAGGCAAAGGGGAAGAGGAAGGTTGTGTTATTAGAGCATTTGACTATTCAAATCTTGTAATGAAACATCACTAAATTCTTACTTACATATAGGACTAGGTATCTTACTTCTTCTTCTTCGTGTGCCTTATCAGGTCCCCCCGACGTTGGCGATCACTCTGGTAAATATGTCTCTATCTTGCGCTGCCCGGAATAGCTCCTTCACACTTCTAATACCGGTCCACTCTCGTACATTTCGCAGCCAAGACATTTGTCTTCTACCAGGCCCACGGCGACCCTCTATCTTGCCCTTTAATATTAGTTGGAGGAAGTGATATTTGAAGGGAAGTGAAGTGGTATGTGACCCAGATATGAAATTTTCCTGACTTTTACTAATCTAAATTTTACTTTTACTAGGTATCTATCTATCTTAATAAATTTAAATTTATTGCGATTTAAAAACAGATTAGGCAAAAAATGGCAACATTATATGAGAAGCTTCGATAATATGCGTGCATGAGAAAAAAAACAGTTATTTAATCCAAAATTTATAACACTACAGCCATTTCAAGCGATCACTCGGAATCGAAACGTTTCCTAGAATGGGGTTAATCGTATTTAGTGACCAGATCTGAGTAGCCGCGTACTTCCAACCTTCCCTCTTGCACATCTCCTTCCTCTCCTAACTCCCTTCAGCCTCACAACACTACAACGAGGTCTTGTCACGCTGACACACTGGCTCAAGACGGTTGGGAGCAGTTGTTGTTCTTGTGCGGTGTTAACATTAAAAAAAATGGAGAGTGAAACGATTGAACTGCACATGTACTTACATCAGTAAAAGCTCTAAAGAGCTCATACCAAAATACATAATAGCAAAACAAATAAATAAAAAAAAAAACATCAAAATTCCATAGCACGAGTTTTGATTAAATTCCACGCCAATGCGCAGAGTTGCAATTTAGGTCAATGTGGAACGTTTAAGTGAATTCCAGTCCACAACCCTTCTGGATTCCTTTGCACTTTATGTAAAGTGTACAAAATTGTACCACCTACCTAACAGCTCCAATTATGCAAAAGCAGAATAAAACAACAAAGGATTTTAGGACATGTCACCAGTGAAAATAATAATTAATTACACTTTCCATAGGCACACCTGCGTTACATTATCATGATTGTAAAGTTTAAATTACCTACGGCATTTCATCATGACGCCCGAAAATATTAGGCCAGGCTACCATCAGCACCGTTTGCGTGAGAAAAATGAACTACGCGCCTAGGCTAGTTACTTGCTACTATTAGGCGCTCCGCCCACTGAGGCAACTGAAAACCAACTAAAACCGGCTGTTTTCCGTGTCTTGATTGGTCAAAAAGATTGTTTAACCATAGATGAAGAACAATCAGCTGACAGCTGGCAACTATCAATGGCCGGCCAAGGCAACCATCAGAGCAAGTCGCAAGTCACCGCTTGCGTTACCATTGACAACGGGGTTTTGTGTGATTGTGAAGCGTGCGGGCCATCACATTGTCATACAAAGACAGTTGGCAGTTGAGAGTTTTCAGTTGCCTCAGTGGGCGGAGGCGCTTAGACTCACTACTCTCCAAACGTAAAATTCATACACACAAGTTAATTGCGTTAAACCCGTACCTAACCTATCCTCCGGTTAGCTTACAGCTTAGCCTCAGATTAAAAAAAATAATGAATCTTAAGAAAATACAAAATGCATGAAGAATTTTACTTTTTTTTCGATTATAAAGTTTTTGTTTTATAACCACTCGAGCGCTTTTTGCCACATTATGGTACCATTTACAAAACCTCAAATTGCTTTGTTGCCAAAATGTGGCAAATTTTCAAAAACATTTTTTTATTAAAACGACTATATAAGATATTGTACATTCAAAATATGACAAAATAAATTTTCGTTAAATTAGGTTAAAGATTTAATTATATTTTTTTTATAAATCCTACAAATATGTGATAATAGACAAAAGATAGGGGAATTCATTGGCTACGTAGAACTATACTCAGTTTGTAGGTCTCCATATTCAAATTCGGAGCTATAATTTTTTTTAATGTGGGCGGAAAAATTTCCTTTAGCAATCCGAGAAAAAATATTTTAATTGCTCTGTCGCTCCAGTGGATAAAGAACAGGTCGTTTTCGTTTTTTGAAAAAAATACGTAAATGCCCACAACGCTAGTAAAAGCTTGCCGTGGCTTGGCAAGCGTCTGGACACAGCTTTACATTCACATCACATCGGAACACTAAAAATTTGACAGTAAATAAATTTGACAGTAAATAAATTTGACAGCGATGTCACTTTAAACAAGGCTATAAACTAACACAGTTCGAGCGCCCCTCTTGAAAAACGCTGTACTAGCCAACTATGACTAAATTCATTAAATCGCATACAGGTTCATTGACTATCGAAGGCGAACGAATCAATGCCGAGGAATTACGTATTATCAAACGATGCAATTCAAAATCGCGCACAAAGGCTTCGCGGAGGTAAAAGTCGGGTCAAACGCCGTCGATTCGACGTGCGGTAACTGGGTTAAGCCTTACTTCACGTAAAAACTGCCCGCGGCACGCTAAAACCAATACCACCTAGACCGGGCCAGGACACTGTAACTAGTTGGCCTGATATTATTTATAATACATACATATGATCATCCTATACATACCTTATACACAGTGTCAAGGAACGTACTTGACTTATTTTAACCTATTCATGACATTATTTGGAGTAAAAAATGTTATTGAAATGTTGGTGGTTGGTTATATCCTCCTTGCATACTTACTTGAAGAAACATGAGAAACATAATAATAAATCTCTTTTAGGGGATCAACCGTCCGAAGGATCAATTGGCAGAGGGATCAACTGTTCGACGGGTCAATTGTCCGCCGGAACAACTGTCCGGGGATTAAATGTAAAGGGCCAATTGTCGCCGGATCAATTGTCGAGTCACCGTTTTAACTCTGTATGTTAGTGCTTTTGGATACATTTTTTGTTCCTTCGTCTGGGGCGTAGACGAATAATCAGAAGGTTTTTCAAAGCGTGAACAGGCCGCGAAGTAAAGCTGTCCGTGGGAGAAGCGTGGACATGTTTACTTTGAGATTGATTCCAGCGAAGGCATTTTTTAACATTTTACGTAAAGTTGCAGGATGTATTTCATATAGAATATAAAAGATTACGATTTACATTTTCCAGCCATATTAACTTTAGACATTTTTCTAACCACCCTTATATAATTTTCCGGTAAATTCTTTGTAGTATAGCTTGTACGATGACAATACAAAGTGATGTTTAGCGCTATTTGGAAATCTTGGCCCTTAAAATAATGTCAGGAATCACTGGTTAAAGTAAGTCAAGTACGATGCTTAACACCCTGTATACTGGTAAACTCTGGCGTTATGAAATGTGTGTAAAAATATTGCAAAGGTGGCGCGCGAGTTGTTTAAAAAATTAATGTATTTCATGTAGTTTAGCGGCAGGGAGGGAATGACGGAGAGAGGGTCGCGGAACGGGGAAAGCGGGAGAGGATGGGGGAGGTGGAGGGGAACGGGGACAAATGGGAAATGACACGCAGGGGCGTGGCATTGCAACGCATGCCGGGAACTCGCTAATTTAATCATAATTTACATCTGCCACGACGTAGAGGTAACCGCAGGAATAATGTAATTGCGCATTTTACAATGCTTTTATAGATAGGTACATGGCCGTTCAGACTGGACTGCGACCATATGTGTGGTGCTGTGGTTTTCGTTTACCTCAACCGCAAATAAAAACTTGTAATGCGTAATATTGTGTAGAGCCAATAGCGCTCATTCCTGACATAGATGCTACATATACCTATACCATAGATTTAATTCAAATATGTGCTAGTCTTAAGATGCCTGTCGTAAGGAAAACGGTCGGGTTATTAATAAAAAAATTGAAGACATTTCTAAAGGTGTTTTAATCCATAAGACGTCGACTTTATGTCCCGGATAACTTCACGCGAGGCCGCCAACACAGGCTTTTAATTCTTCCCAGGTGAGAACTAACTTACCAATGGTGATGCCCTTGGGAAGACTCACTAGGTTAATTAACCCCCTCGCAGGTAACCTGGATATTTTCCACATGTCATACAACGATGTTTTAACTGTGTACCTATGTATAAAATTTTTGTCCAAATTTAAATGTATTTATTTTGTCAAAAGTTAACTAGTAATTTTGTATACCGCTTTTGCAATGTATTGGTTTTTGCAAATAAACAATTAAATAAAATAAAATAAAAAAATATTAAGGTTATCTCCTAGTTCTTAAAAAATTCGACATCGGAATCCCAGCCTCTTTTTAGGTGGGATTTAAAAATACTTTACAATAACTCTTTGGAAATATGGAATTTGAGAGTTGTTTTTTACAAGTTGATTTCGTAAAGGCCTGTAAAAAAACATTAACTCCTTTCTTTCGCACTGTTTATTATTTTAGTTAGTTATTTATTAAGTTAAAAGATATATGCTTATTTCGCTTTATTGACTTAATTAACAACAAGGAAATTTAAAATCGAGTTCACGGAACCCAGCGACGCAGAGCCTAAAGACATCCATCCGCCACCGCGACGGGGCGGTAAATTTATGCGGACGGCATAAGGTTTAAAGAACTCCGAATTAGTTTGAAGCCGCCCATTTTGATTCATGCCAAAAAAAACAGCGCGAAATTGCATTAGTTTGTTTTATTTTGTGAAAATCTTGGACAAATATTAAAATGTTTTCCGATCTTTTTCTAAAGAACTTAATTTGGTACATTATGCAGCGAAACTTTATTCGAAAGGGGTTTCGTAAATAGAAGATTTTCTAAGACCAAGATTTGTTCTATTAGCAGTATTTAATTGAAGCATCTATAATATTTCTAAGAGATCAAATTTTCCAACCAAAAACAATGATTTTGCTCTAATTCGCATGGCTTCTTCTTGAAATGGTATTATTCCACCATGAATTGAGGAACGTTTTTACAAAAAGAGAAACTTCTACCCCAATTGTTTTTTTTATTTATTTATCAACGCCCTTTTTAGGGGCTTTTACATAAAGATAGTAAACACTATACAGTATTTAATGTACATAACTGAACTGCCTCAGAAAGAACATTTTGTATTTGTTTAGTGACAAATTAAAAATGCTCACTGACTTGGTATAATTACTTCCCTCTACTAGTACCTATTTTGGGCAACGAGGAACACATATTATGGAAGTTAGTCCCAGAATTTCTGTACTGTAAAAAACCCGACTCTTAGGCGCTCCGCTGACGAGGCAACTGAAAACAAACTAAAACCGGCTGGTTTCTATGTCTTGATTGGTTTAAAAGCTTGTTTAACCATAGACGAAGAACAATCAGCTGACAGCTGGCAACTAGCAACGGCCAGCCACGGCAATCAGCAGTGCGAGTCGCGAGTCACCGCTTGCGTTACCATTGGCAACGGGTTTTTGAGTGATTGTGTAGTGGTAGGGGCCATCACATTGTCATACAAAGACAGTTGCCAGTTGACAGTTTTCAGTTGCCTCAGTGAGCGGATCGCCTTAGTATTACGTAATGGAATCCGAAAGCTTATCAATGCAAGTAATTCTAAATGTATCAACTACATCATTAGATTTTAGGAGTAGGTAAAATCAGAAGTTCACAAATCAATATATTTACCTGCATAATGTGTAGTAGAAAATGATATTGATTACTTTCTCGCGAAAAAAATGTTTTTCTAGATATTTCTCTCTGTGAAAACGTCCCCCAAAGGTTTAAAAATTAGAAATAATAATAGAGTAGTGTCCGCTACCAAAACACAGCACGATTCATTATCCACAACTTTCCTGATGATGGACATTTGAAGGCTTTCCGAAACGTTGGCTTGACCATAATAACTTATATACCGCCAGTTCTGTAAAACGTAACCTCGAGAGCGCTAACTTGATAATCTATTATACTGTATCCAGTCATCTAGCTGCCTTGAATATGTAAAATCATAAATCATTGCCAGAGAGCAAAAATAGAGAGAGGAGAACACGTCGTACAAATTGACACAAGTAATATGGTGATATACATTTGGGTTATTATGCCGTGTTTCGCTACCGCCTTTAGCCAACGTTTCGGTTGGCATCATATAAAATACGTTACATAAGGTAAAATCATCGTTGTGCCTGTGCTAGAAAGTTCAAGGTTTTTATTTTGCACTAGTATCCTTAAAGCTGAATTTACAGTTCGCTAATAATTGCGCACAAGTTGTTTCATGACGTTAGTTGCACTACTAGTTTCACATTTCAGTTGTTTTTTTCACAAATGCAACTTTTTGTAGATTTTGTTATTGATTCCTGTTCAGACCACTATTCTTAGGAAGAATCCAAAGTTTCAGTCAGATCGGTTGCATAGGTCCGGGAAACTGCTCCCAATGTCCTCGAACCCAAGCCTTACATTATGCCCGTTAAAATAACGATTTTTTCACAAATGCAACTTATTGGAGATTTTGAGATCATGCACGCATCACTTGTATAAAAAAAAAATGAATCGCGCCTAGAATACAGCACAACTAGTGGTATGCAACTAATTGCGTGGTATAAAAACGTGATGCAACTAGTGTCGCCAAACCATTTCAGCTGAGTGGACGTGTGTGTTTCTCCTAACTGCGTGACAGTTGTGATCGACATTGTGCATTGCAGAGAAAAGCTTTGATGTTGATGGTGCCAACGACACCACATTTGCGCAATTTCCACCAAGTTTTTGGTGTCATACAATTATTTGGAACATGCGTGCAACTAGTTGTGTAATGTAAATTCGACTTAACACCTACAGTTATGTGTGAGAGGTGTAAAAGGCGACGTAGTAGATATTTGAGTGGTTGCAACAAAACGAACTTTCTAACGAAAGGGGTAAAAAAAAAGGCGTTTTTAAAGCGGGTTAAAAACAAAACACTCCTTGTTGTTGTAAGTGTTCTTGGCTTCCCAAAGCATCTGTCGATAGGTTTTTTACTGCCTCGCACAAAATAAATAAGACGAAGAGTTCAGAATAACACGGATAACGCATATTCGATAAAACGAGAACTCGTTTTAACGCGGCGCGCTAGCAATAAAAAATAAATAATACAATTTTTGACAATACGTATTGCATGACATACAAATACACTCAAATGATTTCTGGAGGCATGAAGTTTGTACTGCCGCCTGAAATTTTTAAATCTACGCAAATAGATTCAGTTAGCAACATTATTTCGAGCTAGAGAGGTTGAAATATACTTTTTGTTAAAAAAAATGGATTAAATGCCATATTGTTCAATGTAGAATGTTGAAACTCGGGCGAAGTCGGGAAATAACTATCTACTGGCTGAATCGTTAAGATGATAGACTTCGCTTTTCGGCCCATACAAAAAGGACGCCCGTGAAAAAACACTTTTCTACATCGAAAATTGCACAAAATGAATATATTTTTTATGCTGCCTTCCTAGAGGGTGAAAACTATGTCGGTATGTTTTCGAATTTTCGATGCGTTTCGTATTAACGTAAACATTCACTGTCAAACATGTACGATTTATCAAAAAATATTATTTAAGGAAAAAGTGCTGCTAACTCAACTCTTATAAAGAATTATAAAATTATAAAAAGCTACCGACGTAGCTTCTTCTTTCTAAAAAATATATAGTTTTTAAAATTTCAATTTCGTGAAAGTTTCGGTGTAGAAAAGTGTATTCTTCATAAACCTCTTTTCGAGCGATTTCTGTAGGTAAATTTGAGCGTTGTCTCATTTGCACATCTCGCATTCGCATGTATTGTAAGTGTGTGTGAGCTTATTGTGAGCGGGACAGAATGACAGTCGCGGGTGTTCCGCGTGTAGTTTAAAGTCTAGCCTCTTAATAACCTTTTTATTTGTCTTTACTGACGAATGTGAGGATAGTATAATGCCACATCCCACTGAGATTGAGTAAGGGGTACCGCTGATAGATACGTTGTAAAATCTCCCTCTTTCTCATAAAGCGACATCAAACTTTCTAACTTAGTTTTGTCTGTGGTGTGGTTTTGTCCCGCGTGAAATCTGGTTCAATGAATTCTAATTTGCTTTGAATTTAAGTGTCATTTTCAAAATCGGAACTGATCGTTTTAAGAATTTAAACAAACGATAAAGTAGGTTATCTACTTACCTATTAGATGTATTATATTTCAGAGAAAATTATTTTATTGTAATTCGAAATTGGAACTGATTTGTGAAAACTTCAGACTATCCCGTGATTTTTCCCGGGTCTCAGCTAGTATGAAACCATTAAGCATTTCATAATATAGCAAATGCGAGATTACGCCGGAGCGCAAGAAAAGAGTAATAAAACTACAAAAAATTGTCCATTATTTTTACATGTCCGAGAGATAAAGTCTCTTTTATTATTATTTACGTCTAGCGCCATTTCCGCCTCAGAGATAATCCATCGCTTGCCAAAAAATCATGGAAGGCCCGGCTATTTCTATAGCCATACATCACACGCGTCCCAACTACCAACACATAATATAATAATATATTGTATACGCAGTAAAAAATAATAAATTGATAATGTGTCCTCGCGCCGTCATGCCTTTGGTTTGCAGACTTGCAATATGTTTGTATGAAAACAGTGTGTCCGGAGTAAAAGTTCGCTAACACCGGGACACCGGGACAACACAGGGAGGTGATTCTACGTGATGTCGATGGTAGAAGGAAAACGAATAAATAAATTAATTAATGAAGACAATATTAGCGAAACTATCTCGAAAATCTAATCAAATATAAAAATAATAAATGCCACTGTTGAATAATATTGCATATTTTATACCTTTGCACGATGGAGCATCAAAATCCATCCATAAAGTTTCAATACCACAGTAGCAGGAAAAATGACAGTCCATAATTTTTATCGTGAATTTGGTATTTATGTGGGAGAACATAAAACTCCCCCACATAAAAATGACAAGAATTAATAACAGTCGATTGTCGACTAAAAACTTCAACAGCTGTTGTCCAACCATATTAAGAGGAAACAAACAGAATATTATGCACATCGGGACAACAGAACAAGTGTGAAAGAACACTTCTCCCACGAACTAACAGAAACAATATTGTACGTATACACACACAGAGGTGTTTTTTTGTTTTGTAAAGAAGTGTTAAAAGATGAGAGGTTTCCTAATGGCGAAAGGTAAACTCTAAAGATTTTAGAGAGAGTTAATATTATATGTTTTTTTTTGGTTAATATTATTTTTTTTTTTTTGGTTCGACACAAACCTGCTCTCAATTAATGCAAAAAAGACACTTTACATTCCCTTCTCAATAAATAAGTTCAGAACTCACCCAAACATCGATATAATTATACACAATAATAAATGTAACAAGACTGTCTGTAATAGTTCATGTAAAAAATTAAATCATACAACTGAAATAAAGTACCTCGGTGTAATTGTAGACCAACATATGAAATGGAACAGACACATATGTGAACTTGTTAAGCGCATTAGGAAATGTATTTATATATTTATTAGATTAAGAAATATTCTCAAGGTAAATAATTTAAAAAAGGTGTACTATGCACTAGTACAGTCAGTAATTCAATATGGAATTATTGGATGGGGAGGTGCATATAAAAAAATTGTAAACCCTGTAAATGTGGTTCAAAAACTAATTATTAAAGTCATTTTAAAAAAACAACCTACATTCCCTTCTGCAACATTGTTCAAAATTTTCGAAGTTCCAAAAATTGAAGATCTCTATAAAAAAGACTCAATATTACAAATATTCAAAGATAAGACATTAAAAAATAATAAAGTTAACTCATCGTTGAGACGTAAATATAATATCCAAATTCCATTATTTTCTACTCAACAAATGCAAAATAATTATGTATACAAAGGGATAACTTACTTCAATAGCCTTCCCGAAGAAGTAAAAAAAATAAGAGATTTAGCATTATTCCAGAAAAAGATCAAACTATTCTTAAAAAACTGTATGCAATAAAACCATGTAACCTTAATCCTGTAATTCAAACCATCAAATATTGTATAATGTCGTCCTTAATCTAGTACTTAAGATATTATATTAATTATGGACTAAAAATTATATATTCTTACATAACACCTACACCAAGCTCAAGAGCCAGTTCTCTTAATTGGTGTAGAAACCAAAAAAATGATGTTTTCACCTTTTTGTTATACCTTTTTATTATATTTTTGTTTTTATTTTAGTTATTCTATTGTTAAACAATGATTAAAATGTAAAATTGTTGTGTGTAAGAGGTGAAATAAATTGAAATAAATAAATTTAAAAAAAATTAAAAATGTATATAAAATCAGTAGCGTAGCAAATATTAGTAATTCAATGCAGTTTAAGACTTTTAAAATATTGCAAAATTTTTGATTTAAGATTTTTACCGACCAAAAGTGTTTTTGTTATTTATTTTTGGGGTTATTATTTTTGTAACACATATGCCCTGATGATGGACATTGTAACGTTGTCCGAAACGTTAGCTAAAGAAGGAAGTAGCGCAACACGGCATAACACCCTAAAAATAAATAACAAAAATATTGCAAAATTGTTCATTTTAGTGCGTTTTTAACCCCTAAAAAAATTAGCGTATTTTGTCAGAGGCTAAAAATATTCCCGCTTTACAATAAAATCCAAATAAATGGAACATTTGTTAACGTATTCGAAAACTAAAAACTGTTTTCGAAAGGTGATGAAATAGGCTTTCAAATTTCTATATTAAAAATTACTATGTATTTTTTTAAATATAATTTTTTTTTGCGAAAACTCTAAAAAGTTTTAAAAATGGCTCACTTTACTTTTTTTTCTAACTAAAATTACTGATAATGAAAAAACATAAAACACATACTTATTTCATTAGATAAATGAACTATAAACCTTACTGTCACCTAACTTTTTTTCGTTTCATGTAAAAAAAAAATCTTAAAAAATTCACAAAGTTCCATAATTTTTTTTGAAATTGCTATCGGAAACTTTGGTTTTAGAAAGGGGTAAATTTAAATTTTTTTGTGATTTTCTTTTAGATTTGAATATATAGTTTGTTGTATTCTCTTTCCAATACCTTTTAGATAACATTTCTGACTATGATAGTAAGGGAAAAACAACGATTTCTGTGAGACCTATGTGAGCTGGGACAAATATGGTCTCCTGTGATTAAACGGGTTTTAAATACATTTGTGTATGAGAATTATATGAATGTAAAACAGTGGGTAACAAGAGAAATGTACAAATATTAATCTTTACGCCACTGAGTAAAATATAAAAATAAGTAGAAAGGTTAACAATTTTTTGGACGGTATGTTGTACCTGTTAAAAAAAGGATTGGTCAACATTAGCCGTAACGAGACCCATATTGGAGGAATGCGACCTTAAAAAACAGTGAGTCACTTGGTAAGCTGTCACAAAAAGCGGTTTAGAGAAATAACACTGACGGCACAATGGAATGAACAGATTACGAAACGTTTAGAGACACGCGATTAAATAATGGTCTATACAGGTTGGCACCAATCACTAAACTATAACTTACAAAAATCCAGTCCCGGTTTGAATGGTAGAAGAAGTCGGGGACGCCGTCTAAATACTCTACGTGTTCGCAGAACTGATTCTATGGCAAGAGTTATATCTGACAGCATACGAAGTAGTCCGGTTTCTGTTGAGTGAAACCTTCTACATATATGCGGATTGACGATGTGTGGATAAGTTATTTGAATTCAAGTGACTGGTTATTTGTGCAGCAGCAATATTCTAATCAAATCCTTGTACTATTGTGCCGCCCATCTTAACGTTTTGCTTTTCCCAAACATGTTCATCAAAGAACATATTATAATATATTATTAAAATATATACCAGGATTACATTATCGGCCACCATAACACGGGCATGTGCCTAGTATGGCGGCCATAAATTCCACAATGTTATATATTTACTATTCAAAGAATAAAGAAACATTAAAAAAAAATTATAGCTTTTCCGATAACATGTGTTCCCAATTATGTACCCTGCGTGCAAATTGTACCTACATTTCTGTAAACAAACAGTGTTAATCTCAAGAGACCTACCTACCAGGTAAGTATGGTCCTGTATATTTACTGGTTTTTAGAGTATAAATATATATATTTTTAAATACATGCACATTTTTATGCAGCATCGCATTCGTTGGTCAAATGCATTGTGTATCTAGTTTTGTGTGTATGTATCTAGTCAGTGATATCACTGATCGAAGAACCGGTGGATGCAATATTTTAGCCATAGGTTGTTGTAATGTTTTGTCTAGTGTGCAGTTAGACTGTAGAAATGTGTTATAACTTTGTACAGCGCCTTTGATGTGATTTTTTACAAAAACGGCGCTATTCTCATCATCCAAATATTATTATTATTTTTAACTATGTACAATAATTTAAGTATGGAGCAGTACAAAGTGAATCAGCCAAACGAATCAACGTGGGAGACTCATTGCATTAGAAGGCGGAGGGAACACTAATCGCTAACAAGTCGTACAAATTAAACTGAGCAAGACAAACCAGGATATCTGCTTGATTTGCTAAGTCGTAAATTTGACACTTTGCTCCTTGACTGCAGCGATGACAGTTGCAACCAGCAGCATCCTTAATTCCACGCACGTTTCACAGATAATGTGGAAAAGGGTAATGGTGATGTCACTGACATTGACAGAGAACGCAAAAGATGTGCCCTTTGCATTAGTAAAATTGATATTTTGGTAAAATTGATATTTTGGTAACTATTAACTCCACAGGCATCGGGCATATTTTGTAGGAAGGTCAAAATATTTCCGTTCTGTAATAAAATCCAAATAAACGGAATATTTCTGAACGCATCCAAAAAATAAAAATAAAACTGCTTTTGAAAGGTGATGCTTTCAAATTTTATAATTTGAAACAAACATACAAATATTGAAAGAAAAAGTTTTAAAAATGACTCTTCTTGTTAAGGCACTAGTGTTAAAGCTACGTTTTCTTATTTCGACATCAACATCAAACAAAAAATTAGATTATTTTTTGGTCCTTTCTATAAACATAAAATTATTCAATTCATTAAAAAACCTTTCAATTCAATTTATTAATAAATCTATATTTAAATGTGCAGTTCTTTTGTTTAAGTTTGTGACAGATTTCGTGATTTTTCAAGTTTACTAATGGTGTTCATTCGAATGGTAAATTTCTGATCGCATCTCTGAAATGTACAAAATTTGTTTTTTCACAATATACATTATAACATAACTTCCCATTATTTTTCGTGCTAAAAACGTTTTATTGGGTCGAAATTAGAAAACGAACGAAAAATTAACGTCTGAATAGGAAAGGAACGGGTAGAAAAACATGTGCCCATTTACATTTTTTTTAAGTAGTGAGTTGATTATTAACAATATGTTGTATTCTAACTCGCTGGTAAGCCCATTCAGATGCAGTCAGGTTCATCGACGGATTTATGACCATCCGCAGACTCTGTATCGAGACGGATTTCCGGTGAAAAATAACCAAAGGCAAAGAATAAACTCCGGTCGGTTTCACAAATTTATTTCTTGGCCAAATCTTTCCAAGGCGGATCCAAGAGATATTTTCGTGTCGTTCTTGTTTTTTTTTACAGAACTTACAAATTTTTCAAAAATTCCGAAATTGAAAATGTACGGAACCGGAAACTCCCGGTAATAAACAATCGCTCTTTGGCTGTTGCGGTTCTGACTTCCATGGTGATTTTAATTCAATATTTTGTGCGGCTAAAATGCTGAGAGCTATCATTAATCATGGCGTTAAAGTAGGTATAGACCGTAAAAATATACATTACGTTTCATGAGCACTCCATTTTAAAACATACGTTGCCGCATAATCTACAAAATGTAAGTAATAACACAATAACTTTTCATAATCATTTCGAAGATAATGCTGGATTTATTATACGTTAATCTAAATACACACGTTTTGAATTGAATAACATATTATTTTCGATTATCATGATACGCACTCTATTTTAAAACATACGTTGCCGCAAAGACAATGTACGAAAGAACACAATAACTTTTCATAATATTTTAATAATGCTGGATTTATAATAAGTTAATCAAAATATACACACGTATTGCATTGAATAACGTATTATTTTAGATTATCATGATACGTGTATGATCCTAGAAGGTGGTCTATAAGCCTAAAATAATAATGCAAAATCTTTAGATGTACATTGTACAATAATAAATATATAAGGGTTGTGCTTGACTTACTTTAACCAGTGATTCCAGACATTATTTGGAATAAAAAACGTAAATGAAATTTAGGACTCCGGTACATAATATGTGACTTTGTTTTCCCAACACATAACAATAGTAGGTATTGACAGTAACACGCATTCAACAATGATTTTTATAGTTCTGTGACAACTCAGAATCATGCAATTTCAACACCTCTTTAAAAAGTCGTTAAAAGTTATGAAAAAAATAGCCCATAACTTAACCTGACGTAACTTTTTAACCGATTTTTTTGTATATTTTTTCACCGCATTTAAAGACTTTTCAAAGGAGGTGTTGAAGTTGCATGATTCTGAGTTGTACGGTCACCGATTTTTACGTATTCTGTGGTCATTTTAGGAATTTTTTACTGCATCAGAAATAAACCAATAAGAATATTGCAATTATTATGCTAACATAAATCCAAATATATTTAGATATTTAACAAGAATCGAGAACGCAGTTTCCCGACTCATTTGGAGGCCGAATAAATCTTAGAATTTGTAGTTAACTCAATACTGATTGTAACGAGAAGGACTTTGATTTTAGAAAATATTATTGTTCAATTTTTAGAAAGTTAATCTCTAGATCGCAGCTATTTTCACCATCAGTGAAGCATAATATAAAGTACACAAAAAATTAAAAAGGCTAAAAAATAATTAATGATGAATTATATATACAAATTGGACAAAAAAAAAAGGAGTTAAAAAAGAAATAATAACAATAATGGAAATTTGAAATGCTAGAAAGGACAAAAAAACCAAAAAAGGGTAAAATATGTAATTTTTCTCGTTGATCTGCTTTGTCGAAATATTTCTAGAAAATTAAGTGCGTAAATTTTGTTTATGAAAAATTTAAAAATAAATTAAATACTGTTTTAAAAAATTTTCAATATTATTTTAAAATAAAAATTAAAAATTATAAGCCTTAAAACACAGGATATGATTTTTTTTAAATGAAAAAAAAAATAATTCACTCTCCTAAAAATTAACATTTTGTCCTTTACAGCATTTAAAATTTCCTTGATCGATAATATTAAATCGATTGCGAAAATGGAAGAAAAAAATCTTTCAGTGGTTTGAAGTTGAAAAAAAAACAAAAAATAAGCTTATAAAACCACACCAAAAGAGTCAATAATCAAAACTCTTGTAATTAAATGGTGATTTATTTTTGGGTTATTATGCAGTGTTGCGCATACATATTAAGGTGTTTTATTCTTGTAATTAAAATTTAATAAAACATTTTTACTTCATTTTTCAATAAATAGTTTTAGGAGTCTTATATTTATTTTTATAGTACGTATATATCCAGTTAACTTTTTCATTTGTATCCTATTGTAAAGTCGTATATATGCTTATAATTATTAAAAAATCATTATTTCCAAACCTACTCACGAATTATTTTCAATAACAATGAACACTTCATTTGACTCTCAAAATGGAGGAAGTGAACAATAAATATTTATTTAAGTATATTCTTACCTATGTTATTAATCATTGCAAATTTCCTAACAATTGAATACCAAATTTTTAAAATATTTACAGAGGCTCTGAAATTCAATATAAATTACTGGAACAAGTCAAAAATGAAATCTTTCTTTCTAATTCATTCAAAATGAAACATTTTTGACTCATTTCAAATGCGAATTTCCGATATTTCTCGGCCTTCAAATAGGTCATAAAACAGGGATTTTATTCAATTCACGTAATAAACACAAAAGAAAAATCTACACAAAATATCGAATTTACATAATATCGGAGAAAATCTACACAAAATACACTGATTTCATAGAAAAAACTATTTATAATTACACAACACGGATTTTCAATGTTTTTAGCAACAACTTAAAAAACTTACACAAAGAAAATGTTTCAAAAAATTAATCAAAACGTTTGAAAGAAATTGTCTTAAGAAACACAACAATTGATTCAATACAAATTATTATGACTATTATTATCAAACACTGTCCACTGGTTAATAATTTTATTTTTTTAATTTTAGCAATGTCTAATATATAAAACAAAAGGTTAAGCGAAAACAATCGACATTTGGTTTTTGGCGGGCGATATTGTTTTTTTTTTTTTGAAAATCGAACGCGGCGTAAAGAACCGTTCACAAAGTAACTTCACCGGGACCGGGAGATTCAGTTTTAATAATTAACGAACGACAGTGTCGAGAGGAGCGGAGGCTAGACCGCATTGGCCACTTTTCGCCCATCTCTAGAGCTCGGGAAAGTGGTGGGAGAAGAGTTGGCGAAAGAACTAGAGAGGATAATGATGCACGCCAAAATAATTATAATAATTCATAATATCAGTTGTTCACGAATGTTAAGGAAGATTAGTAGGTTTTCATTAAAATGCAGATCGAAAATAATAAGTTTTATTAATTTAATGATCACACAGATGAGGTTACGGAACTAGTGAAAAATTGTTTAAAAATCACCTTTCAGTCCGAGTTCGAGTCACAGTTAAAACCATTATCTTTTATTTTTCTGTGTCTTGTCCTTTTTCATATTTTAGTTTAGATAATTAGTGTTATCTTTTTCTTCAATGATATATTACATCGATGGGAATAACCTTCAAAAGTTATAAAGATTGAATATTCATTTAGACTTTTACAGTTTTGTTCCGTATAAATAAAAATGTAATAATAATAAAAATGTATAACTCCGAGACAATATCTAGGTTACAAAAAAGGTCATAGAACAATTGTTTCCAATAAAAAAAGTATCTGGCAAAACTATAGAAAAAAATTTGTCGAAAATAATATTTTTAATTTTGAAATTTGAAACATTAGATTGACAAATATGACTTTAAAATGAGTGGTGGCAGTGGCCGAATTGGTAGAGGCGTTCGTCCCGGTAGGACCATTTTCCCAGTTGTGACCATTAGGTATCTTTTATTTTTATGTGTCTCGTTCTTTTTCATATTTTCGTTTAGATTATTATTAGTGTTATCTTCTTCTTCGATGATAATCTACTTTTCTTTGCATAAAAATATTAAATTTTTATCGTTCAGTCTAATCGTCTACAGTTGTACAATCCGAGGGCACTTGGGATTCTGCGCTCGGTGCGCACGCGCCGCTCGATATTCCACTAGTTCACGTGCCCCTGGCGGACTTTCCCGGAAGCTCGACACATCCTCAGGGAAGAATAAACAACAAACCATAATCTTTCTCATAGCGAATTTCAGCAGAAGATTTTTAAAAATTCGAACACATCTAAAGCATAACCATAGAATAAGAATGTTAGTAGAAGATAATAGACGCCTTTAAAACACAGAATAAATACGTTTGTAGGAAATAATAGACGCGTTCGAAATTTCGGCACGTTCTGTGCATTTGGGAGGGTACCTTCGTACCTTGGTAGGTACCTACCATCTTGGGTAATGCTCGCTCGTATAAGATACTTTATTTTCCCTGCTCGTTCGTTTATTATTCCATATAAAGTTTTTTTATGGTTATGATACTACACCAATTTGATATAATCTGAATCATAACAAATAAAATATTAGATGGTAGGAAAAGGAATGTAGTAGGCGTAAACATTGTGAAGACGAATAAAAACATATATAAAACCAATATTATTAATGTTATTTTACGACTAAAATAACTAAACATTTGATATTCATAATATATGTATACATACATTTTTACAATATCTGTTCATCTTTGGAGATGCTGGGTGGAGGGTATTTTAAAGGAAAGGAAGGAATGGATGTTCTGGAAATGAAAAAGGTATAAATTGTGGGTAGGAATCTGGGGATCTGTGGGTCCAGGAGTGACGGACGTACGAATCCATCCCTCTCACTGCGGTGCAAGGCGATGAATCGAGATAATCATCAGTCCCTCCCCTATCCGGCCTGCCAAGCAGTAAGCGGGCAGACACAACCGCCGCCAACGCCTAAACAAATCTGACCCCATGAACCCGGGCACGCATACTAAGCCACAAAACTTAGCGATCCATGGTCGATCGATCCTTCATGGCAGAGATGTTAGATATCCAATAAATTATTCACTGGACGGCGGTACCCATACCCGACTCTAAAATTGAAATTACTGGTTACAATGCGGCATTTGTAAATAGAAAAACAATTTTATATCAATTTTCTTTGTCTGAACATTTTCCGTACCTTTTTTTATAATGCTTTCCGAACCACGAAACGCGCAATCATATACACGGTGTCCAGTGGTACAATCGGGAAACTGGTGAATCTACTCAGCTTTTCGTTTTTTTAATTTTTGTAATTTTATTTCAGCAACTAAAAAAAAAAACTTTTTCAAAAGAAAATGTTTAGACCCGAGTCCACTCTTCCGTTGCAGAAATCATAATATAAAGCCGATGAATATTTTGAATTTGACCTCAAAAAATGCTAATTGGGAATCGAGCACGAAAGGTCAAAACTAAAGGTTATACAAACAAATAGACTACAGGTGAAAGATATTCTTAGTATCGCCCTGGTGTAAGACCACCATTCAGATTTGAAAATTTGTTTGAAAAGGCTTTATTGTTTGGTGACTAGATCTGAATAGCCAGGTACTTCCCCACCTTCCTCTTTCCCATATCCTTCACCTCCCCATTACCTCAAAGCATAGCCCAATTGGGGATGCCGTGGTTTCACTGGTTCGAGACAGGAGAGCAGTTGGGACTCTTGTGTGGTTTTCACATAAAAATAAAAATTTAAAAAAGAAAGGAGGAAACACAGAGAGCAAATCGTTCCACAGCTGAGCTGTTTAACCTAAGAACGAGTCGTAGAAGCGACCCGAGAAATGAGACATTCTCGTGAGACAAGTGTCAACCGTGTACATATGTTTGGCACGCGTTTGGCTTTGCAGCGAGGAAATCAATGACGCTAGTTCCTCGGAGCATCTTCCATTGAAAAACCGTGATGTAAAAAATGTAAATGTGATGTAGACTCACCAGTTTCCCGCTAAAACCTAAGTATCCGGACACCGTGTACCTATATCCAATATTAAATATACAGGGTGTTAAGGTACGTACTTGAGTTACTTTAATCAGTGATTTCTGACATTATTTGGAGTAAAAAATGTAAATGAAATTTTGGTCTCCGGTGACTTTTTTTTTGACAATTTTTTTTTTTTCAAAATTTTTTTTTTTTAAAATCAAACAAAAAAAAATTCTTTCAAGTGAACTTATTGGTCACTCAGCAGAGTTACCGCCCCACCACTTACCCCGCCCCCAACTACCCAACACCTACTATTTTTTATGTATTTGTAGAAAAAAAAAAAAAAAAAAACATAAAAAATGTCACCGGAGACAAAAATTTCATTTAAATTTTTTACTCCAAATAATGTCAGGAATCACTGGTTAAAGTAACTCAAGTACGTACCTTAACACCCTGTATAAATCATGTAAAATCGTGAAAATCCTTCCTATTCCACATTCCATTTTTAAAAAAGGCATTAAAAACACGTTAACCGTTTAAAATCACACATCCCCTCCGCCTCCTTTCAGAAATTCTCCACCCTAAATAATTAAATACGACACGTTGCGGAGTCAGGAAATTAGTTGAAGGTATTCGAGTTTCTCGGGTTACCAGACTTGGCTCTGGGAGGAGGTTTTTGTTTGGCTATCAACTGACATATCCCCCCCCCCCCCCACACACAGTCTGACACTTAAGAATAAGGAATAGGTACGGATCGACCTACATTAGGGTGGCCACAGAATACAAAATTTAAACCGGATGTACTGTCTCGGCGCACACATCTTGCTTCATTCACATTAATGCAGTGTCCCATATACACTGTTGTATCGACTTCTTCTCCCGCCAGCCACCCGCGCCTCCCCCCAGGATAGACGCTCTTTGTCCTCAGGGTCTTCGGGTTTTTTTTTACCTCATTTTCCCAATTACTACTCTTCCAGGCATCACTGGATAACTGGCTTAAGGGCGAGGTTTGAAGGGATCTGTGTCAAGCTGAAGTCCACTCACTCTCTCCCGGGGACTGCCAGCAAAATGGCGGAATTGGTACATTTAAATAACTGTACATATTTATTTTTGCTTCGTTATATTGCAGATATACAGCCAGCTTTTTATAATTTTCTCCTTATTTGTTTTCCTCTAGCCCTGTTTATTTTTTTTAACATTATTGTTTTGAGTTTTTATTTTTTTTTAAATTATTTTTGCTGTCCTGCACTTTTGTAAGCACTTGCTTACTGTTTCATAGTATGCAGGAACATTTGGAGATCTAGCTTCGTTTATATACATTTAGAACCCTTCATTCAAAAAATTAGAGTCCTCGCGAGAGTCTTGAAGGAGTTTACTTATCCCGGGGCGGGAAAGCGATGGGGCCCTCCAAATGTTGCACTGACTGTTGTTGCATGTAAAAACATTAATTTTACTGTTTTTTCATTGCTTTACTTTGCAAATTACATGCAGTGTCTTACGTCTTACATGCAGTGTCTTATGTCTTACGTGTCTTACGTTGCAAAATTGGTAAACACATTCAGTGCCTTTAGATGTAAACACACTTACTAGCTGCAACTAACCTAACATGTATTCAATACTGCCCCATGGGTGGAACCACAGAATCCTCCTTGAGAATCTCCAGGACGATGCTGTGTTTTTACTTACGACGACATAATAACACTTCAACTAAAACACGCGAACACCTCAACACAGATTCTGCTAGTTCACTAAACACTACTACTAACCCACACAGTTACTGTTCACTAACATTTTTGTATAACTGGCTGTATAATTGTGTAAGCTGTAGGTAAGAGAATAGAAATGAATAATAAAATCTATTACAGTGCCCATACAGTTCCTTACGTTGCAAATACGTTTATTCTCTGATATTATAGTGTCTTCAATTGCAAACTTGATAAACAAATCCAATGCATTTAGCTTCAAACATTACTATCTGCTACAATGCCTTGCGTTGCAAATCGATTATATGCAGTAGCTTGCAAACACTTACTTTCTTTTACGCTAGCAAATCGATAAATACACGCTGTGCCTTTCGTTGCAAACATATTTACTATATGGTATAGTGCCTTACGTTGCAAACTTCATAAACATATTCAGTGCCTTTAGACGTAAACCCACTGAAGGTTAGGGTCGACGTACATACGCTACGCTACGAAGAAGATGTATGGTTGCTAGTAGTCCAGATATCGTAATGCGTAGCGTAGCGTACGTACGTCGACCCAGTATGTACTTGCTTTTACTATCTGCTCGTTTCAGAGCTTTACGTTGCAAATCGATAAAAAATATTATTTATATTAAAAAATGTCATAATGTACAAATATTCTGACAAGTGCATTTCATAATATAAATCCGACCAGACAGACATTCCAAATACGTACCGAAAGTTAGTCAAGTAATAAAATGCCGAAAATAAAAGCATAGGCAATATTAGCATTGTACCAATAGAGCTCCCCCAACAAATGCCTCTAGAACCCTCTTCTCTACCTCCCTTGACATTTCATCGGAGGGGGCGGGCCGCTAAATTTAGACAAATGCCAGCTAACGAATGGGCAACATGCATTATGAAATGTTTGGTATTACATACGTTAACCGCAATAATTTTAGTAAAATATTAATAATAATCACAATTGTTTAACTATTTTCCTACCCGGCTTTGTTCGTGATTTACAGTGGGTGACCAAATGAGCAGTTACACATGAACAAAAATACATTATCATCAATTTGACACTGTATAACAATTTTAAATAGTGGAAATTTATACTTTTGTGTTTTTTTAGTCACACAAGGTATTTCCTACAAATTCCTACCTATTAAAACAGTATTTGAGAAAAAAACACAATACAAAATGTTAGATTAATATTTGTTAGAACTTCCCTAGGCGCTAGGCGTCAGTTACAGCATCCACATTTTTGGTGTGCTCTGAATACATTTTGGCAGAAATAGTAACTCCGGATATATTTATAATTTTCGTCCTTAGCACTCCTAACTAGAGTAACATCTTCATACATTTTCTCATGTTTTCCAGGCAAATATAACGAATTTTTCGTTATATTTGTGGCTTTCCTCACTATTTTCTGGTTTTCTGAATTTTATTACAGATATTTTTCTATCAAGTTTATGCAATAAACAATAATGTGCATTTAAAAGAAGTTGCTTCTTAAATAATAACAATGAAACTCTAGTGTAACTAATAATTTGGCCACCCACTGGAGATTATCACTGAAACTGGGTATAAAATATTTAAAGTTTGATATAAAACAAAAATCGGAAATAAATTAAGTAATCTCGATCGCAGTGTAATTCATCACGCTCATTTTCTTATTTATATAAAGAAGAGTGTATGTGGCGGGCGGCGTGGATTTGATTTTTGTTCAAATCTACGGTATTATTCTGAGATTGTTGAAATTTTGTACACAAGAGGAAGATCACTGTTTACACGACATTTCACTCACGTCTCCTTTTCCCATCCCTTAAAGCAGAATTTTTAATACTTCTTGATGAAATTTTGCACACACATTCAAAATAAGAGGAAAATAATTACTGTCTACATCTGATTTCAAAAAACTCTGCGTAGATCTCTGCCGGGGACTTATAATTGTTTTAGGTTTAGGGAGGTTTTTTCGAGCATCAATAAATTATTGACCATGTGATATTGATAATAAAGCAGGGGATAAAATATAAGTTATATCGGCTTGTCAATACCACAAAAGCTACGCACGCTCCTATTCATAATTAAATTGAACATTTTTTAACAATGAACAATTGTTCTGTAAGCGCCCCCAATTACGCGAGCAATATTGCACAAAAAGGAGAGGGTGTAACAATAGAACATAGGCATTAATAAAAGGTCCTGAAATTGGATCCCTGAAACTAAAAATAGAGCTAAAACCCAATTGCCTTTTTTTAAATGTGAATACCGCACAACCATCTGGAGCCAGTGAGACTACGGCATCATTGGCATCCCCAATTAGTAATGTTGTGGGGCTGAAGGTAGTGGGAAGGGGAAGGAGATGGTGAAGAGTAATGTGGGGAGTACCTGGCTGTCCAGACCTGATCACAAAACACAGATAAAGTCATTTAAAGCAAAGTTTCAATTCTGAATAGTGGTCTTAGGTAAGAGCGATAATGAGAGTATCTTCCACTCCGAAACGTGCCGCAAATACACCTTATATTATTTAAAATGATTAAATTTAGAAATGAAAAAAATCAATTAAAATATCAATCAATTTAGGTAAACAGCAAAATACATCGTGGGTTCGAAACTCGCACACATGTCTCAAGTATCAAGATATAAGAAACTCGCCCACAGATACCAAGATACTTAATGGAGTAGGTACCTACTGGTCAAATCTTGAATGAATTTTCCCGACAAAATCCCTAACTAAGCAAAAAAATTCCTGTAAACTTAACGGATCCATAAACCGTCCGTCCTGGAGGGGAGGGGAGGGGGGGGGGGCTTTCAGGAGAATTTCAGGCTTAAATTTTTCGGGTAATTTCGCCTAATTTCGCCTTCGTTTTTTGTAATTTTATTCGAATTCACTTTTTTTTTTCTAATATTTTTCTAAATTCCTGACAATTTCCAATTTTCCTTGACAGACAGCTAAAATTCCGTACATGTCAGGGAAATTCCTGTCATCTGGTAACCCTAGTCGAACTGGACTAGGATAGAAGAACAGAATTACTGAGAACAAAGGGATCTACTTCACACTCCTTGAGTCGTACGATCATCAAGTAAATAAATAAGAGGTGTACAAGCCATAATTCAAATAATATCACAAAATTGGTTGGGATTACAGTAAAATGGCAATTGACCCTGTTGAAATCAAGATTTTTGACAAAGCTTCCTACTGCCCAGGGCGCTGAAAGGTCAAGCTATAATAACAACCTCGTGCGGATTAATAATGTGCTGATATACCTACCTGATTAAAATATTTGGCAAAGAAAGCCTACCCGCAAGGCTTTTCTAGAAGAATTTATATTATAATAAATAATAAGCAGGTACCTAATAAGCTTTCTTATGTATCGTGAAACATGGCCACAGTGATTACAGTGTTGCCAATAATAAACTTAAAATGTAAACAATGTCTGTATTATTAACATAGGAAATATTGATGTGGGGTATTTTCGCTTGCTGGAGGGTGAAGCAACAACTATCAACCAAGAACAATACTTTTAAAATCATTACGAAAGTTTCCGAAAATCCGTTTTTTTATTATTTATTTATTGTTTTGGAACATTTACAGATAATTAACATGAAACGTTATAATATTAACATTAAATGTTAATCCACTTAATATGTTCACAGAATTATTAAAATTAATATTTAACAATTTAAGATTGGTTTTTCTCTATGTAGAGATGTTAACAATGATTAAAAATAACAAGATATAAACAAAAAATAAAACATAAAGAATCAAAATGGTGTAAAAGGAGAATAACAAATATAGTAAATAATGTGAAATATTATTCATACTCAATGAACTTTTAATTTAAAAAATTGAAACTACTTATACAGGACATGATAGCACATACTCAAAGGATTTTAACTAGAGATTCTTGTGCATTTTTGGAGTCATTTTGCTTTCCAATAATATATACATTTTTTTAATAATATTCTTCTTCTTCACTTGTCCTATTCGGGTCGGGGACCCACGGCATCGACAAGGCTCCTCTCCATACGTCAAAAAAAATTATGCTGTTCAATAATTTTTTTTTTAATAATATAAAAAAAAATTCAATCAACGTCGCCACTGACTTATTTTTCTACAGTTTGATGCATGTTTAGTGTTAGAATATCTAGTTTTACGCCTCACAACATGGGATTTAAAAAAATAACAAACAACGAAGTGAACGATACCATTCATAATGAAAATATGACAGTTAAACTTGTAACAAAACATTAACGTTATAAATTTCGTGTTGTTAATTTATCGATATAATAATCCACTGAATATAAAAGTAGCACACGTGTATGCACGCGTGCGGGTAAAGGATTATCTAAGATTATATAATAATAATAATGGTATTCACTGCACAACCCAACGCAACCTTTCTTCCCACTTCAAGTGGCACGTGCAGAGGAAAACTTAGAAGTTCAGTGAAAATTCAAAACTATTAGATCAATGCTGCCACGGCATCCAAAATATACATATTTTTTATTGTTTTTATGTTTAATTCGTAAAACTATATTTTTTTTTAAATTTTAGTTAAATCAAATTTAACAATGTTTTAGTTTTTTTTATTGTTCCAGCTGTTTCGGCTTACAAAGCCATTTTCAAACTGTGGTTAGACCACTTTGAGACGACTTATTCATGATTCTATTTACCCCGCCCAAATTTCAATTTTTAAGGTGCCTAAAATGATTTATTACCGGTTAAACCGATTTAATTTACATTCTCTATTTTGTGGGGGATTTTGAAATCTGTTTTCCCACATTATATGTTAATTGAAATGGTGTAATTGTTTAATAATGATGTGACTGCTATTGTCTTGTTTAAATGTGTTATGTTGTGTTTCTAGCGCGTCACGTGAAGAAACCCACTCCGCCCCGTTCCAACAGACGAGACAGAGCGCGTGTCGCGTGATCTGTTGCGACCTGTGGCAGTGTGATCAGTGCGACGTGTGGTATATACTTTATTTGTATATAATTGAACTAAAATTTCCCCATCGTAACCAAAGAATATTATTACCGAATCACCCATATTAACGTCGTGACATTGACATTGAAGGCGCATAAGGGACGAGGGCACGCCATGTTGCGGTCTAAATTTAGATATTACCCAAGTGATTTGTTTAGTAATGCTCGATTCGCCTGTTGGTCGGAGAGTTGCGTTGGGAATTTATGCATTTGAGGAGTGTAGAGTCAAAATTTCGGCAGAAGTTGGATTGGGAACAACGGCCATAAATACTGTTAACCTCTCAGGCCTCAACCATATGTTCTCAGAGGGTCCAAATAAATCCGCTTTACAATGAAATCCAAATAAATTCAATATTTCAGAACGTATCCGAAAACCATAAACTGTCTTTGAAAGGTGATGTACGCTTTCAAATTTTATGAATCGAAATAAACATTTAGTTTTTGAAATATAGAAATTGCACATGCCAACATTAAAAAATTCTCACATTACGGTTTTTTTAACTAAAATGACTGGTAACGAAAAAAATTAATAACACCCACATATTTTATTAGACTATAAAAAACATCCACATATTTGGTTCCATGTAAAAAAAAATTATAAAAAAATCTTAAAGCCCAATAATTTTTTTTCAAATTGCGATCCAAAACTTTGGTTTCATAAAGGTCTACATTTTACTTCTTTTGTGGGTAACTTTTATATTTGAATATAAATCGTGGTGTTTTCGTAACTTTCATATTTGAAAATAAAGCGTGGGGTTCTCTTTCTAACACCGTTTATATCATATTTCTTACTATGGTAGTAAGGGAGACACATCCATTTATTTATCAACGTTGGACTTACAACAGTTCAATTTTTGTTGTCAATTCATCTTCATTGCGTTGGCTCGTTATTTGCTAATAATAATAATAATATTAATTTGGCATTCTCAGACTATGAAAAGAATTTGGCATTCTCAGACTATAAAAATATTACCATTTGTTATTTCTGGCATTATACCTAGCGCTCTCATTAAAAATTTTGGGCTTATTAGATTTGTCAAATAATATGTATATAAAAATGCAAAAATCAGTCATTTTAAATACAAGTAGGATTACGTTTTTTTTTCTTGAATATTTATATTGAGGGACCAGTAGGATTTATCGGTCCAGTTAGGAGTTCTACCGAGCCGAACCCTCTGATATGAAAATATCCGGGGTCAGTGAATTATTTTCCCATTTGGTTATCTAGGTGCTCTAGCATGGTCGATCGATAAGGATCGGTAGGATAATTGTCGGTAACTTCTCATCGTTCCCTAGGACAACTGCAGATCGCTAACGTACAAACAACAGTTGATATCTAATATATTAAGGACACTTAGTCATTGTGAACTGTCACCTATTCGTTTGCGATCTGCAGTTGTTTTAGGGAACGATGAGAAGTTACCGACAATCGGTCGGTAACTTCATATCGATCGACCATGCTAGCGCACCCCTGGTAGGTTAACATGTTGTTCTTGTATTGTTTTGTATTTATTATATTTATATAGTACACTTGCAAAGCGTGGATTTACTAGATGATCTTTTATGGAAAAGTGTGTGGAAGGGTTTAATTTTTCCTGTGGGGGAGATTTAACCCGGACATAAAATCTGGTGACAAAATGAAAATTATAAATGATATTCCATTCAATTACACTTGGTCATTGTCACCTCACAGGGCCTTTATATTATTTAGTAAATGTTTTGCCCCTCGGATCGCACCGTAAGATCGTGTTTAGCTGTGGGACTTCCGCTCATTGTGCATAATTTATGGGCGACGCACAAATATTATTGCAAGTTATAGTCCTTATCGATATGGACTTACAGCCAACCCGACTATTATATTGGCAACATGATCATTTTGTTTGCCGTTTTCTATTTGTTTGTTTACGGTTGGGCGCATACCCGGTGTGCAGTAGCGTGCAGGCCATACATGATGTAAGGCTGTGTAATATGATTGAGACGAACTAATTTACAGTAATTTAATGGAAAACTTATAATTTTTTCTTCTTCTTATTATTACCCAGGTTAGTGATAATATTTTAATCCAGTCAGGCTAATTTGTACGCTTTTCGGAACAGCTCATTAAGGTCTCATAGAAATCGTTGTGACTCCCTTACTATCATGGTTAGAAATATGATTTAAACGGTTTGGAAAGAGAAAACATAACGTTTCTCTTTCATGTACACCTTTATGGAACAAAATTTGAGATCGCAATTTAAAAAAAAAATAACCTTTTGGAAATTTTTATGAATTATTTTTACATAAAACAACAAAAAAAGTAAGTTAAAGAAAGCTTTTAAAATATATTTGCGTGATAAAATAGGTGTTTGTTTTTATTTTTTTCGTTATCAGTAATTTTGGTTAGAAAAAACGTAAGGTGAGACATTTTAAAAACTTTTTTATGCTTGCCCTCAAAATTTTTATATTTAAAAATTATTTTAATTTTATATTAGGTATAAAATTTGGAAGCGCATTTCATCACCTTTTTAAACAGTTTGTAGTTTTCGGATACATTCAGAAATATCGATTTATTTGGATTTTATTGTAAAGCGGAAATACTTTGACCCTCTGACCAAATATGGTCAAGGTTTGAGGGGTTAAAAACTAAAAGATTGTAATTAGTTAGTTTATCTTCGTTGGGTTGATAATATTGGTCAATTTTTAAATGCAAGTTATTGTCCAACGCTTATGAAAAAACTATTGAAAATACAGTATTTGCACACTTTCTTGGTTCACGGATGGCATTTAATCTGGTTTTAATAATATATATTATAGACTTATTTTTATTTATTTATAGTGTTTCATATTTTTTAGTGTTTTATTTTTTAAGTATTATTTTCTTTTTATAATATTTTTCTTTCTTGTCTTTTGTGAGTTTGTTCCGAAATACTTTGTATTCGGTTTTGATGTAATAATTGTCTGGGTTTTTATTGTTTTTGATGAAGAGTTTTTCCCTTTTCCGGATTGATATAAAACCATTGCATAATCCATGTTTTGATTTTCCTTAATTTAGAACAAGGTTGATGATTTATATGGATTGTAAGTCAGCGATATGAGAGTTAAACGTTTTTTCGAAAAGATATGGGCATGTGTCTGTATCTTGAAAATTGAATTTTATTTCATTAATTTGGACGATTCGTACCTTTCTTCTCCTGAGAGACGAGCCGTTGACCTTGGGGGAACTGCCATTGGACGCCTGTAGAGAGACTGTTATATCCGCACTGTCGGTTATGGCACCTGCAACAACAGCAAAAACAACTTCAATTTAATAAAAGGGTAATTTTACATGAGGGCGAAAAAAAGGAATGAATTACGAACAAGCGGTCCCGTCGAAAAGAGATACTAGCGACATCTTCCCTAGATAAGGTAATCGAACTATGATAATACTGCTGTTTTGCTTACCAGATTCGATCCAGGCACCTAGTTCCCGACGCAGCGCGGCCGTGTGTTCGTTTAGTTGCAGCAGCTGACCAAGCAGCTCCCTATAGCGCCCCAGCGGCAACGCAGTCATCGCCCAACCGCTGTAAATATATATATCATACATTATTTAAAAAAAACATACATGTGCACACGTAATCTAAGGCTATGCTATAAATATGTGTAGCGCTTTAAATTTCTGTCGAACATTGAGTAAGGTTTACGGCCCTTGAATCTTTTTTTTAGCTCGATATCGAACAGAAAAGATACGCACGTTGGGACATGTTCGAATGAGTGTAAAGCCATCGAGCATGAACGAGCGTGAAAACTTCATTTTAGGCCGCAAAAAATCATCAATTGGGCCGCAGGTTTGGCAAGCCTGCTTTAGTTTTCGCCTTTAAAATAATAAGACAAAGGGTTATATTGTTTGTTCAATATTTTTAAATTATTCAATTAGAAAAACTTTACTACGCTGTAACAATATTTAACCTAGGTACTACAAACCCAAAATTAAGATCGTAACATAATGCCATGAGTAACAAATGGGACATTGTAGGGTGTTTTAAACAATAGACGAAATAATTATAATCAACCACTGGATATTCAAGGTTTATAAAAGTCAAACCACGTTTATCAAAACGGCAAAACTTTTATTTGCAATTATTTAAAATGACTGCATTAAATTGCCGTTCAAAATAATGCTAAAGGCTGAACAATCGACACTAAAAATAAAATTAAGCGTTCAAAACAAATATCTATAAACTTCTATGTTCCTTTAAGTACTACATTATGTTCTTGTAACTACTATGTTCCTTTAACTATAATACTATGTTCCTTTAACCACTATGTTCCTTAAACTACTATGTTCCTTTAACTACTATGTTCCTTTAAACTCTATGTTCCTTTAACTACTATGTTCCTTTAACTACTATGTTCCTTTAACCTCTATGTTCCTTTAACTATAATGTTCCATTAACTATTTTTGTCTTTTAACTACTATGTTTCTTTAACTACTATTATTCTTCAAGTACCATGTCCCTAAAATTGGCTGTTTTGTTTTGCGAAGGAGCCAATGTATATTGTATTCAAAGACGTTAGCAAATTGTGAAACTTTTGAAAATTACTTCATACATACGCCAAGCTACTTGGTGTATTACGTGTACGTAATAATCAGTTATATCGATGGAATAAAACACACTGTTCTGCGGAAGTTCCATTTAAGTTCTGTTATTATTATCCGAGTGTTATTATTTATGTGAAACGACCGGCCCATGATGTAAAAATAAACTTTGAAATTTGATGAATTGTACAAATTCTTTTAAATAAGCCGTCTTGAGTGTAAGGCCCGGTTGTTCCTCAGAAATTCACATGTGACAAAGTCATCATTTTGTGTTTTTGACAGTTGAAAGGTTCCCGTTAAATGCCGATCCTAAGTCCATTTCAGCTTTTGAACCAATTGTGATCAGCAGACGAGGACAACTATCACGAGAGAGTAATAAGCTTGTCAGCTTATTAAAAATTGTTAGTAAGTAGACAATCTTTGTAGCAAATTGACAATACTTAGAACGGGCGTTTAACGGGGACCTGTCAAATTGATTGACATTGCGATTTGATGACAATGTTACGTTAAGTTTGTTTTGAAAAACGCAGTTGAATGTTTGACTCATTGTGTCGTATCTTAAGTATTAGTTTGCAAATGACATATTTTTTTTAATTAATGAAGACAATATTAGTGAAACGCAATCGAAAATCTGAAACAGAAAAATCAGAAAAAGATACGAAAGCCGAAAGTCCTGGCTGTACCCGTATCTTTTTCTGATTTTTCTGTTTCAGATTTTCGATTGAGTTTCACTAATATTATCTTCATTAATGAAAATATTATACATGTTCGTAATAAGCATTTACTTTGTGGCTCGCCATAATTTACAATAAAATATATAAATTTGTTTTAGACCAATTAAAATTTTAATTACACTCTACCGGTTTCGGAAGAACCCTTCCTTCGTCAGGAGAATATTAAAACTAACCCATAATAATAAAAAAAATTGATAGATATATACCATACATTTAGGTGCTGAAGTGGGAGGTCAAAGGGGGAGGGAGGGTAATTGCGGGAATTCCAGCAATAACATAGCGGTTTATTGGAGACATATCTAGGAAGGACGATGGAAGGGTTCTTCCGAAACCGGTAGAGTGTAATTAAAATTTAAAGTGGTCTAAAACAAATTTATATATTTTATTGTAAAATATTTTAATTTGAGGTTTAACTCAATATGTTCACAATAAAGACAATAATTTAATTATGAATGTCTGTAATGTTTGATACCTTATAACATTATGTAACAAAAATATGCGCAAAAGCGAGCATACAATAAGTACAAGAGTGAAAAAAGTCGCCGGAGACCAAAGTGTCATCTAAATTTTTTTTTCTTCACACAATCACACATATTTATATCCTGCACCAACCTGTGTAAGGGCACGACCCGTCTTGTATCGCTTACAAATATACAATTTCTTTAGTGCTAAAAATAATCATTACCTAGGTGACAAACGCGCGAATAATATATTCTGCTGATGTTTATCGGCAGGAAGTCAATCTCTCCGTCTATCAAAATTCTAGTACAGTAATAATTTGCATAAGTCATTATTGTGAATCACGTAACCATTATTATTGTTTTCAAAACATGGCCGGAAGAAAAACTACTTTATAAATTGCATAATTATACAATATGTCATTTAACCCTCCCGTTACCAAGTCCGAAAATTTACTTCAGATCACAAGTTGACACGCCAGTTGCCGTGATATTAGGTTTATTTACATATGGTTAATTAAAAAATAATAGAGAAATTTGCAGATATTGAAATAAATAAATAATAATATCCATTTAAATCTGAAATGAGCATAAAAAATCATTACTCCGCTAAATATTTAAATTACAGAAGAGAAGTTTTAGGGCGATACTGGGAATATTCAGGTGGTGATTATTCATATACTAAGAAATAATTATTTATAATTTTTTTTAAAAGGGCATTAATTACAAAAATATGTCATTGTTTGACAGTTGTCGAAAAGTTGTATTGCAGTCATAGCTTTGCTTTACAATAGATCGATACGATGGCCTATTTCTGTACAGAGATAACTCAAAAACAACAGAAAAGGAGTTGGAATTTTTAAAAACTGAAACCTTATCATAATGCATGGCACTTGTAAATAAACAAACTGACTTTTACCACCGATTTTTCTAAATTTCATAAATAAATGAACCATGGCAAACTTGTGATTCTTTAATATTTAAATAAAAATATAAAATTAACACCGTTTTAACTTCTATCCAGACATTTTTGTTTGTGTATCTACGTTTGCACGAAATTGCATCACTAACTTAAATCGGCAATTTTTGACTTGTCTCTGTACAGAAAGGGGAGATCAAATAATTGTTTATCACAAGATGTTAACGATGACGTTATCTACGTATATATTGATAGTTATTTATTAATGGAATTATTTAATGACATGTTACAATTCACAATTAAATAGTTTTAAAAATACCGGTCAGTGGTTGACTGGGCATCGCGTTTGAGTCCCAGGCGTTTCGTGTTCGATTCCTCGGCTGGCTAAGTCCTCCATCACAACACAAGCAATATCTTCCGCTTAGTGTGGTGGTAGTAGGAGATTTTCAAATGTTGTTGGGTTATTCGTAACCCGGGAATGTATGTCTTTCTTTTTAAAAAAAAACATTTTTAGGAGAAGCCTAAACATAAGAAGATGTGAAAAATTAAAGTAGCTAGGTAACGTTGATTGCCATCTTGGGTACTGGAAGGTTAATATAGTAATTTTGGTACTTGTATTTTATGGGCAGAACGGGGGAGGATTATTAAAAAGTTCTATATTCGACGAATAGATAATAACAATAATATCTACATATTGTCCATAATCTTTTGTTAATTATCGGTTGTCTTTGTTTTTAAATTCGTGATATATTGGCTATAATATGTTATTAATGAACTGATATTAGACATTATATTTAAATAAATGATTTAGGTAGGATGATGAAAAATTGGTCTGTACATAAATAACGTACCTAACCCCAAAATATTATATAAACCCACTGCATGTTGTATGCCGGGAGGCCAACTGTCAAGGGATCAACTGTCATGGAACCACGTGATGTATCGTGTGTACAACTCGAATTCAGCGCTTGAGTCATACTAACTTTAAATCAAATAAAAAAATCGAGCATCAAGTCATACCGCTGATAGCCCCGCTATAAGCTCTTTCTTATAAACCGACGCGACGCATTTAAGAAAAATAAAAGTTGCCTAGACCGGAGCTTGCAATATCAAGATTTTGGAAATTTATGTGCATATACAAATCGCGAAAACCAATTGGTGTGGGCAAGTAGAGCGGATGAATGAGTGCAAGGAAAATTTATATGACGCAAATCTGAATGGTAGAAGACGTCGGGGACGCCCGAGAAAGACATGGTACGATCAAAAGAAACAGATGCTTGAGTCAGGCCATGTCAGGAGTCGGGATAATAATAATAGTATGTATGAGTCGGAATAATGTATGAGACGATGTATGATGTGATTAATGCCAAGAGTGTGTGCCAAGACTGAGTTGTTTGACGGTCCGCACTCTCAGTCTACCCCTGCGAGGAATCGGCGTGATGGTTAGTGAGTTAGAAAACAAATTAATAAATGACGAACAAGCGGTCCCGTCAAAAAGAGGTACTAGCAGCATCTTGCGGAGATGGAGTGCTCTAACTTAAAAACGGTTTTCGTGGGATAAAAATAATCACAATCACTTTACTTTTCAGAGATAAAACGTAAAATAGAAAATTTTGACTAAATACACTTTTCTATGGGATGTACGATATATTTTTTATTGGGAATATTTGACCAGCGATTTTATAGTGGAAAGCCTGCCAACGCCATGATATCAAAAATAAATGATCAACTCCTGGCTCCTGGCAGGTGATTCATCACTTTAGGTGGGACGTAGGACAAGCTAAAGAGCATATCGTGATATTTATTGCGGCGAATAGATGCGCACGAAGGCGTTCGTCACGGTCAAATGTCTAAAAATGCTAATATTGCTGATGCTAATAGAGAAAGGACAGAGCTTTACAGTACATCGAACAACAATTATTCGCAATTATTAATTAACTAATTTTCGGAATTATTATATATCAATTTTGTGGTCTTAAGGCTCAGTAGTACCCGCTCAAAAAGAGAGAAACGATAATACGAATGTTAAAGGGAACTAATATCAAAAATGATAATATTCAAGCGAAAATTGGGTAAATGTTTAATAAAACACGACTCGTTTAAAATAGAATAAAAATCTTTCGACGATACCTTAAGAAGCATATAAAGAAACACTGAATTTTTTCAAAATTATGATGAGTTAAATAACAGAACCGTATTTTTTTTAATTTTCGGGGCATTCTTTGCATAGAGCATAGATTTTTATCTATCAATGGGAATTTTATGTGATTACCGTTTCCGCTCGACAGCATCCAGAGATTATCTTAAAAAATAACATATGTTTTTTTAGAAACTTAAAAGTGTTCAAGGGACATAATATGTTATCTTCATATATAAAACAAAGTCGTGTTAGTTACACCATTTATAACACAAGAACGGCTGAACCGATTTTTATGAACTTTGATTTGTTGGATTTGTCAGAATAACTATTAAAACATCGGAAGAAATCACGGGAGAAATAATTATGAAGAAAATTACTTTTTTCATTTATTTTGTATGGAACGGCTTTTCAAATAATGTGCGTTGGTCGACATAATTTGAATCAATTCGAACTGTCAATGGTGTAGTGTGCCGAACATTTCGTGCTTAGTCAACAGCTCAATTTCATTTTTTGAACTTAGAGTATTTATTTTAAATTAATAAAAACTTAATTTATTTCAGCTAATAAATTAAACACATCATTTATTGATTCTGAGGCAGTACGAAGTTTGCCGGGTCAGCTAGTATATATATATTTATAAATCGATAGAAAATCTGAATTCCGAGCCTTAAATCTAAATTTGTATTTATAGACAATATATAAAATACAATATCGCCTGTAGCTCATTGAACTATAATGATGCAGGTATTGGTTTGGGTTCATAATATTTTCCCCTTTATAAAACAATTACACGCAACTGAAAATTTCAACGCATGGTAATGTGGAGCACGCTCGTTCATCAGGTCACGGAACCAAAGTAAAAGTGTTTTTATTTAGTTTGGTGACTATGGCACCCTTAGGCATCATAAATATACATCTTACCTTGGTTGGACAGGGTTCTAACTTCACTTTACCTTGTTCTGAGATAAGAGGTGTCAAAGTTTATAACGACGTTTTCTTATTACTATTCACCAATTTCTGATTTTGAGGTTGAATCTTGTGAAAAGTATTTTAATTTAATATATTTTAAAGGGAAATATTTAAATATGACGTACACTTACCATTTTACAGAATACCTAAACATGCAGATAGAACCATATGCAACCAGCTAGGGCATAATAATTTACTGCATTAGGTTCTAACTACATGTATCTAATGCAATCCCAAGTCAGGACCACAGCTAATTTTTTAAAATTTTCCATTAAAATATGATAAACTAAAAAACTTTGGACAAGATTAAATCTCAAAATCAAAAATTGTTAAATAGATTACAAAAATTCGTCTTTGCAAACTTTGAAACCTCAGAACATGTTAATACGAAGTTACAACCCTACCCAATTAAAGTGACGAACTACAATTATTATACGCCTCGTAACAACGATTAATTATCTGATAAATAGAGATTGTAAATTATGTTAGAACCTTGTCAACTAAATTAAGCTTGATTTTAAAACTTCTTCATAAAAGTATCTACGGAAATACAACACACATGGTTCTGAAAATTATTTGCGTTATAAAAATAAGCAAAAGCATTAGCAAAGATTTTGCTTTCAAAGGTAATTTTTGAAAACAAAATCATTTAGAACCTTGTCCAACTGAGGTCAGAAATGTGGTATTTTAGCAGTCTGCATAAAATAAAATTTGAATAATTCCAACACCTTGGTCACATTACAAGGAGCTACACAGACAAGAATAACCAATAAATAATCCAGGGGATGATTGGTTGAAGTTGCAGACGTAATAGATGAAGAAAGATTAAAACCTACGCGACATGCAGGGTGAAGATTTCCCCGATGATAATCAATAGACATCGGATTATATGCATTTGCATATGCAAATACATATTACTGTCTAATTACGGCGTTAATGCATATTTTAGCCTATTTTCCCAATCGTGCATATTTCGCTGGTCAATTTGACAGTTCTGAGACCTTCGCAATTCAGTAAAGCAAGCTAGCATTTGATTACGCATCCGAAGAATATCGCCCTCATCTCAACACATTTCCACAAGATACCAGATGCCATAAAAAAATTTAGAAACAAATTCTTCCTCTATTTAAATCAATAGAAATTCTGGAAACAATGATCGTACTCACCAACGCCCTTCCTAGGTAATTCAATATTAGAAAAGATTCGTAAAAAGTGTCTTGAAGACATGAAGAACATTAATGCCTACATTAACGGCACAGGTCCATACCCTGCCTAAACAGGTATCTCCAGAAGAATGCCAAATTTTTAATTTTGACAAATGACGACAGTTGGCTGTAGAGAGGTTGTTTTCGGCGTACAAAATTAATACTGGGTGACAAACGTCACAAATTTGGACCGAAAATTAAAAATAATACTTAATTGTATATGGTTACAAAAACTATGCATAATTTTAAGAATATTTCGCTATGTTTGACTGTCTTTAATTAAAATATACATGGTTTTTTGATTTTGTCATATCAAGGATTTTTAGTGCATATTTCGGCCTTTTTTAGTGCATATTTTGGCACTTTGTTAGTGCATATAATCCGATGACTAATAATCAACAACCGATAAGAGAAAGCATCAGAAGAAGTAGAATAATTCGTGCCTTTGCCCTTTAGACATTTACGATATTGTTATACTCAAGCTTCTTAAAAAAACTTCTCATAATACAAATTCCTAGTTTGCTTGCACCAGCATCTGAAAATTATTCTGCAGCGATATTACACTAATGTACGTTTACCACGCACATTAAGACAATAATTTAACTAACAAACCGCGATAGAATCACGAGTTTAGCATAACAGTAAACGCTAACAGGGAATGCCCTGAAATTTATACCATATAATATTATTGTGTAAGGTGGAATAGGTAGGAAATCCAAAATTCAACGGTTCAACAAAAACCTACACAAAGGCGATGGACCTGACTGGTTAAGGAAATGTCATAACAAAGATGTACATATAATCCAAGAGAAATGGGATAATATAACTCGATAACAGTGGGTAATTAACCAAACATTACGAATGGTAGATGATATTTAGGTCATTCTTCGGGTTATTTCCGGCGGCGCTAGGCGAGAAATGGTTGCGTAATTAATGACAGACCCGCAGTCATCATCACTGTAAGATTAACTAAAGATAGATTTAAATATGACATCACAATAGGCAATTAAGTATTCATAATAAAAAGAAATTAGGAACATTTTTGAGATGATACAATAATGTGGAAGCAAACTACAAAACAAAATATTTAATTACCAAATTCCATTTTCTCTTCCTTGTTTTTTGGGTACCTTGTTTTCGCCCGCTCGGAGTGTGAACCGTCAGAATACGTAATCTCTTATTGGATATTTTAGCAAAAGCTCGCGACATGTTCCACTCGGCTGGGGGCAAGGCAGGCAATAACCCAAAGACCCATAAAAACTATAATAATATGAACAATAACAAAGGAAAGGTTTAAGAATTAAAATGCTACAAAACAACCAAAACAGATAAATACCACACATACGAACAAACCACATTTGTTTAAAGCCCAGAGTAAAAGAGAATAGTTACGTAATCACAGAAGATGAATAGTAATTAAGAAAATAAATTATTAGGGAAATTACTTTTTGTGTTTCCGGAAGTCATTACAAATACGGCTTAGATTAGCAATAATAGAAGAGCAACGACAATAAATATTAATTATAATTGTTGTTTATGTAAAGATAAGAGAGGTTGATAAAAATCCATATTACACAATCAACATTACTAAATATATATAAGAGAATGGATTCAAAGTAAGTTGCAGGGTGGTATCATGAAAATCTAACGAAAAGAATTCAGGCCCAAATAATAAAAAAATATGATAATTATATTTTCGGTAAATTAAGAATTTGTGTATAGGATCCTTTATAAATAATATTATTATGCCAGCTACAAGCTCCCTAAATTGGTAATCTGTCCGATCAACCTAACAACTGATATGTTTTTTAGATTATCACGGCCAAAAGCATTTTCGTTGTTTGTTTTTGGAGTGTTATGCCGTGTTGCGCTACCTCCTTCTTTAGCCGACGGTTCGGACAGCGTTGCAGTGTCCATCATCAGGGCAGATACGGCGATGTGAAAAAAACCTAAAAACTGATTGGCTACGAACTACCTACCTTTGCAAATATGGCGTAACCACGTAAAAGGCCTGTACAGTTACGAGCACAATACAAGTAATTTCAAAAACATTTTTTTTAAACTAAAATTCCTCTGATTGAAAAAATATTAGATTTTTTTAACCATTAATATAAAAATTTTGTGTTACTTCCGTTTTGCAATTAAAGCTCAATAAATTAAATATTTCCGGACGTAGCCGAAAACTAAAAAATGTTTTTGAAAGGTGATGAAACACGCTTTACTTAGGACGCAAAATCAAAAAATTGTAAAAATGACACCGGTGATGTTTTTTATGTGAAAACGGTACTAGAATCACAGATAACAAAAAAAACTTAATATGTATATCATAATAAGAAAAAGGTATAATAAAAAAATGTATCACCTCACTTTATTACCATTTCATTCAAAAATATTTAATAAAAAAAATAACTAAGTCTAACAAGAAGTCATGTTTCTACAAAATATATATAGGATGTTAAGATACGTACTTGACTTTACCAGTGATTCCTGACATCATTTGGAGTAAAAAATGTTTAAAAAATTTGGTCTCCGGTGACATTTTTGAGGTTTTTTTTTTCTTTTCAACAACATAAAAAGATAGTCGGTGTTGGAGAGTTGGGGGTGAGGTAAGTGATGGAACGGTTACTCGGCTGAGTGACCAGAGACGTTATGCGGAAGAATTTTATTGTTTGATTAAGAAGAAGAAAAATTGAAAAAAATAAATAAATGTCAACAAAAAATTCACCGGAGACCAAAATTTCATTTTCATTTTTTGCTTCAAATAATGTCAGGAATCACTGGTAAGTCAAGTATGTACCTTTTAACATCCTGTATATAGTTTTATCGATTTCTATGGACAACTTTTCGACAAAATGGCGCTAGCCATTTTCCATTGTTACAGCCAATGTCAGCCGTATGGGTAAAATTCTCGAAAAGGCACACTTGGAGCGTGGGTACACTTCACATGGAGTCTCTAATATCCATACTCTTAGGTTTAGACCATATTTAGAAGACAAAGATTTCTATGAGGCCTACATCAGTTGTTCCAAGAAAGTGAACAAATTAGCCTGAGGGATGAAATTTTTTTTTAAATTTATTTTTATTGTTCGTTTTCCTTAGGATAGGCATTTTCATCCTTTATGGAATGCGCGCCACTGTCATATTATTTGTCGGATATCTTTCTATCTTCAGAAAAATCATAACGGCAGAACAAATGAAATGATTGTCTACTTCGATATAATTAAGTTATTATGTAGACAGCAGTACGCGTTGACACTATGCTGTTGTGCTGGAATATGAATCCACTTCAAACTTTCACAATAGTCGGATTTAATTCGCTCTGCACTGATTAACAATACTTATTCATTTACAATCATAGTGTCACTATAATTAGTATTATAAGTAACAAAATAACTAGCAAAGAAACCTATTATTATTCAGTTGCCGCTACCTATAAATATAAAGCAACGTTTTAACGTAGATGAAAACCAGAGACATTATGTGACTTTTCATATCGCGGTTTTCCAGAACGCAAAAAATAGTGTTGCATCGCAGTTAGCCTCCCAGAAACTGGGCGTACTGTACAGGGCCCGCAGATACTTTAATAGTACACAACTGCCAACCCTTTACAAATAGCAAGTGCGCTCCACGGTTGAATTTGGCAGCCACCTCTGGTCTGGAGCCCCAAAGAACCTGAAAAACACCCTTGACTCTGTGCAAAACGGGCGGTCCGTTTGATAGATTCTTCCGTCTTAAAAAATGAATTTCAATCTTTAGAGCACGGGCGTCGGGTGGGAATGCTATCCTTATTCTACCGGTAGTTCAATTGAAGATGCTCCGAGGAACTAGGGTCATTGATCCCCTCGGCACCGGTGCCTAGTCGCACGCCCAACATATGTACACGGTTGGGTGACCAGAATGTTCAGTGGAAACTTTTTAAGTGTATGAATATTGAGTACAAACTTTTCATCGGATGTTAATTCCTCACATGATAATTCATCATGTCTCGAAGCGTCGAAAACTGATAATTGGGGTTTTTAACCTTAGGTTAGGTTAGGTTAGTTTAATGTGAGTTATGATGTGATGAATTATCATGTGAGGAAGTATCGTGTCTGAATAAATTTACTATGGGAATTCAGACGCTGAGATCTCATAGTCCGATTAGACATGGAACCACACGGTTGACGTTTGTCACGTGAGAACGGGTCGCTTCTACGACTCGTTCTTGAGTTCAACAGCTCGGCTGTGGAAGGATTCAAGACCCATGTTCACCTCCCTCCTCTCCTCAAAAAGATGCACCACCCAGCAACTTTAAAAATAACATAGGTTCTGAGGGAAATTATTTTCCTCAGGGCCTCTTGTGTGGAGTTAATAAAAAAAAGAATAATAAAAAAAAAAAGTTTTATTAACTGAGGGAAGAGTTCTTGTTTTAACTAGACGGTTTTGCATTTCGTCTGTCTGCAAATTTGTTTGTATAGTCCGTTTCCATTTCAACATGGTAGCCATTTAATGGTGCAGTAAAAACATTTTTTTAAATGTGAAATCGTTGTGTTTTTATTTGGGCGGGGCTAGTTGAACATGTTTCCTAGACTCGAAACTCTTATGGATTTTTTATTTTTTCAAATTGTTAAGCTAGTTTCATTATCTGGCTTTATAATGATATTCATCAATTGGTAATACGTTTTACTTATGCAAGATATGTTTTTTTCACGGAGAAGGAGAAATGGTTCAACTTGCCTTGTAGGTGGGGCTAGTTGAACCACACGATGGGGCTTGTTGAACAACATAGTGTAAAATATTAATTATCATTCACACTTATGGTTTAATTAAAAAAAAAGTTATTAAATTAAATTTATTGAAATGATGAAAGAATATATAACAATTTGTGTTCGACGGCGCAATCGTATTGCTAGACCATTAATTCCAAACCTTTTAAAGCGTAACCGGACCGGTAACGCACGAATAAAAACTTTTATTTATATAGTATTTTGTTTTTTATTTAATTTTTTATCTTAATATATAAAAATGAATGTTTCTTTGTTTATCCCTTATGCGGCATGGATATGTACTTATAACTCAATGTTATGGTACCTAACCATTCCATAAATTGCGATGAAACTTTGATGATTTTATGTGCCCACACCCGCGATGGTTTCTATGTACATATAATGATAAGCTCTAGAGTTATGAAATTATTTCCTATACCATTCATCCGATTGCGATGAAACTTTGGTTGAATTATTAATGCAAACCCGCAAATACAACCCTACCTACCTGCATGAAGAAATAATTGTCACTGAGATAGTACTTAAGTATCTACCGACATAAATACTAATGATTTCAGAAGAAATGTTGGCATTGATTTATGAACAAGAGAAAATAAGAAACATTATTTTTTGGATGCGAGGTCTACTGTTCACAGAAACTATCAGATTAACTTCAATGTTACAAACAAATGATTAGAACAAAAGAGAATAAAAGTCCCAATTAACTATTTTTGAGTAGCTTGACAAAGCTAGATGGAGTACCTACTGTTGCAGAAACATATTTGTATAACTTATTATCAACAATTCAAAAAGTTAAAAATTAAAATCATAATATTTAGGACTGTACCAAATTTTTTTGTTCTCCGAAAAAACACCTTTTGCATTTCATTATATAATACTAGCTTCTGCCCGCGACTTCGTCTGCGTATAGGATCAGTACTTAGAGTAATCTATTTTCTTTTACAAGGTCCCACCTACGTTTATACCAAAATTCTTAACCTATTTATTTAAAATATCTATAATTCTTGATTTGATTCGAAGTATTATGCAAGTACTTCAAATAAATTCACTAATTTAAATATTTTCTAAAATAGAATTTTGATTCAACAATCATTGTTTTGCAAAATGTCATTCTCGAATTTAGACATTTTCTATTAAACAATAATTATTATTTTATATTCATTGAAAATAAACAGCTAGCTTTATAAATTATAGCATATATGTTCTTCTGATGCATGAGCTATATTATTGTAAAGTTTCATTAAAATCCATTCAGTAAATTTTGCGTGAAAGAGTAACAAACATACATACATCCATACAAACTTTCGCGTTTATAATATTAGTAAGAAGTAAGATTTTCTCGATCTTTTATATACGTTGATTTTAAAATGTTAAAAGAACAGTCGGACGGAAGCACTCCGAAATTATAATATTTAATAACCACTTTCTTGAACACAAAAAGGAAAAACACGATTATATTGTGAAAGCGTATACTTTTGAGATTGGAATAAAAAAAAATAATTCTCATAATTTTGTGTCCATAAAAAAACTAAATTTTATCTTTTTTTAACATTAGCTCAACACAGAAGGCCCTGAGAAATAGAAAATCCCCCAGGTCCTATGTCATCTTTGGAAATGTTGTGTGGCGAGTCTTTTTAGGGAAAGGAAGGAGAGAAAGTTCTGGGAATGAAAAGGGTATAGGAGTGGATAGGTCTGTGAGGTTCAATGTGACCAGGAGTGACGGAATCCATCTGTCCCACTGCGGAGTAAGGCGAGGGTCGAGAAAGTCCTGCCGAAGAGTTCAACTGATTCGGCCCGCCGCGCTGTGGGTGGACAAACGCATCCGCCGCCAAGACTCCTGCTAAGTCACCGAACGTACCGAACCACTCGGGATGACCGAGACAGGGGTGTTAATTATTCAATAAATGGTTGCCGTGGCGGCGGTACCCATACGCGCTTTCCAAATTAATTGAACTAATTACGTTGATACATAATATTTTATTAATAGTATGGGGTATTTCAGACGCTGGTAAAGTAGAATCATTTAAAAGAGATTCTTGCTTATGTAGTGGTGTAGCTAGTGCATCATGGGCGTTTTCCAAAAAAGATGTCGGTGACGTAATAGGAATTCCACTTAAGTGAGATGCTGCATTTCGATTAAAAATATACGTAAATTTATTAAAGAAAGGTTGAATTTCATGACAAGAAGTATTTAAATAGAAAATGTCAATAAACTTCGAAAATAATTGCAATTTAAGTTTAATACTATTGCTAAGAAATTCTTTTACGTCACTTTTATCATAAAGTTTATAAAGAAAATTAAAAGAAATTCATTATTTCAGAATTTTATTTACGAATTGAAAACACAATCAGTCTCCTAAAAAATATGAATAATCAAGCTTATTGAATTAAATATTAAGTTTTTCAATAAAAATATTCTTTTACGCTACTTTTGGACACTTTGTACTGTATATTTTGCGTTCTAGAAAGACGAATATAAGTTTTTGTTTTACGAATGTTTAATTATAACAAATTTAAAATTAATCATGAACTATATCAATAAAAAAAAGAACAAATTTCTTTGAGATATAATAATTGATATTAGAAAATAAATCACAGCAATAACAGGACAGTGGCGTAAGGGGAAAAATTTGGTAACGTTAAGGAATTCTAAGGCCTCGGCCAGACTGAGAGGCACTGCTGAAGGCGCGACAAGCGACTGGTATGTACTTCCCAACCTTCCTCTTCCCACCTTTCTCTTCCCCATCTCCTTCCTGTCCCCACTTACCTTCAGCCTCAAACGTACCTCAATTGGGGATGCCATAGTCTCACTGGCTCCAGACGGGAGCAGTTAAGACTCATGTGAGGTATTCTCTATAAAAAAGGGCGATTTTACGTACTACCGCCACCGTGGAAGGCCCCCCGCGCAAGTACTTTTTCTTCCACTTGTTCTTTTTTATTTTCGTTTCTGTTCTCTCCAAGGTCTTCTTTTTTCTATTCTTCTTTGGTTAGCTCTCTGATTATATTTTGATGTTATTTTTGTCTTTGTAACTCTTTTTTCATAAAGGCTTCACATTTTTCAGGGTCGTTTTTAATTTTGTCTCTGTACCTTTTTTTTTTCTGCAGCTTTCAACGGCATATTTGAACATAAAATTAAAATAAATTATTTATAAAAATGCCCAAATAATTATATAGGTAATAATGGGCTACACGTGCATACCGTGTATAGCCTGAAATAGGTAACTAAGCTGAAAGGGTATTAAAGTACTTGTTAATGTACACAACTTTAATTAGGTACAGGATTAACTAAAATACACAGGAACATAAATCATGCTACATTTTATACTTACTTAATTAAAATTGTATGAACCAGCTGATTTTATACTGAATTTCAGAGTTGCCTCTACAGTAATAGTTGCTCATATTGCTGTATATATTAGTACTTCGACACCATTTCGACTCTTTCAGAATTAATCTTTAATAATCTTAATTAATAAAAAAAAGAAAAAAAATTATACACATAAAAATTAAATAATTTTTTTCTTTTTAGCTATGCTGTTCTTTTTTTTCAATGCTACATATATCACTCAACCCACATATCTACATGTAATAGTTACATTTTGAAGATACATGCAAAATATAAATATAATTAGAAAATTGTAACACACCCAAATACACTAAAAGACGGATAGAGTGAACCGACCTTTAGAATTCCATTACGTCACTTTTAAGTTCCATTCACGAGACCGTTGCGTAAGAGAAGTAGCGTAATCGCGTCAATATTTTTTCGAAATGTATTTATCAATAGATTATGAAACTTCTGTTTGTTCTAACTAAACATTTCATAAAACAATAAATGAATCAATTTAATACAAAGTAGAGTCTAATACATGCTGGTAAATTACCTGGAGAAATACGGAAGCGTTGGTGGAACACTTTTTTAGTACAGCCGAGAACGACCACTTTTGTTACGATTTCTTGGCAAACTGGCTGTAAAAAACCAAGCATGGCCGCCCTTCATAGACTAAAAAGGGTTGCTATTTTCGAAAATATTCATCGATTTGGTAATATTTTTATTGGAAGACGTCAATAATGTGGTAGCGTAGGCGGAAATTCCACCATACGCTATTTCGTAGGACAACTCAATATCTGGTATTTAAATTATTTTACACGATAATTAATCTATATTATGGTTGCAAATCTAAAATATTATCATATACTATTAGTAGAATAAGAAATAAATACTGGGATAACATAAAATAACATTAATTTTTGAACTCTTACTGGTAGTGGTAGGTGTAGGACATACCAGAAACAGTGACCTGTAGTCTTACTTATTTTAAAATAATATCGAAATTTAATAGATTTATTCATTATTTTTAGTCTGTAAAGGTATTTATTTGTTATTATATTGGTAAAATATATGGTTGGTCATTAAAACCTACACAACAAAAGTTACTGATGCTGAAAGTGATGGGACACTGACTTTTATCTATGTACACTTTTTTTGAAAAACGCCCTCATACGACTTATGTGGGGTAAGAAGGGACTGCGGGCAGATGCCAAACTAATTCATACATTCAAACGAGCGCTTTTTTAAATTATTTGCCTGTAACTGATTCTTTCTGCAACATTTCATTTTCGAAATCAGACTGTGACCTTCCTCTTGTTTTGAAAGTCAAGTGTGCAAAATTTCATCAATCTCGGAATAAAACTGTAGGTTTGTATAACAATCAAACAAACGCCTGGGCCACCCAATCTACAGACAATCTTCTTCATATAAATAGATATCAGTATGAATTTTGTATTGAATTTTTAACAAAATACATGGTAGAGTGTTTTAAAATGAGAAACAAAAATGAATAATGGATCTATGCTATTAAAATGAAAGTGGTCTCAATAGCCGTGATGGTCGTTAGTCCATTAGTTACCGTAAAACCGAAGAAACTCGCCAAGTAGTGTCTGCCTGTGCACACTTCACATCATTATAGCTGCAACACTTTCGTTGCTGTTAATAGAATAATTAAAACAACGCCGCTTAATTAACACGATCAACTTAACGGCTTTAAAAGAAGTCAAGTGAATTTTGTCTTCTTCGATGATGTTGTGTGGAGGGTTTTTTAAAAGAGGAAGGAGTGAAGATGGGTCTTCAGCTGCGGCTTACCGAATTTCTACCGATTTCTTACATATTTTCCTTAAACGTTTTTAAGCTCTTAAAAAAATAAATGTTATTCTTTAAGATAGTTTCTATACATTCCCCAAGCCGAAACGGTAATTATATGAAATTCTCCATATTTTAAAAGTTATATGTACGAAAAAATCCACAATGTTTATTTAAATGCTACTTAACACAACCCCACGAGTTTTTCTCTCTATTTTAAACGTCGTGTTTTATTAAACATTTTCCCAATTTTCGTTTTTAATATTAGCGCGCTCCTCTAACATTCGTATTATCGTATCTCTCCTTCTTCTTCTTTTTTAACGGGTATAAGGTATAACCCAGACTTAAAGATACATACCGTCGTTCACAATACAACACCGCGTATCTCATTTTACACAGGTTTTCAGGAAAAACAAAAACCGTTTAGTTTATTAAATAAAACTAGCATATTTTTGAAAAAAGGGTTAACTAATTATATCTAAGGAGCAGTTTCAAAGTATTTTTTTACTATAATATATCTATTTTCAGTAGATCGGCTAGTAGCCAATTTCAGAGGAATGCGGGAGTGTATGCTTGAGTGCTTGAGAATGCATTGTCATCAACGAGTCTATCTGCCGAGTTTCAGCTTGATCGGATATCAGGAAGTGGGTTAATTTTCACTACCAAAAATTGCCATCATTAATTCAAGAAATTAAAATCTAAACTCAAAAACACATAAATTCAGTAGACATGAAAATTTTTGTGTATTTTCAAAAGATTTCATGTGAAAAGAGGTTCCAGCAAAGAGAATTCTCAAAAAATTAATTCAAATTGTTTAGAAACCAATACAGATTCCAATGTTTCTATTTTTAAAACTGATAATTCGTGGTGGAATTCATTATAATAATATAATAAAACTTATTTCCACTTTAATTTCTATCTTTACATTTCCACTTTAACTAAAATTAAAGTAAAAATAAATTTAATATTTGTTTTATTATAAATAAATAATAAAACAAATATTTTATTTTTGAAATTAGCTATCACTTTGTGGTTATCCATTTTATAATTAAATGAAACAATATATCTTAGTTACAACCACTGATTTATTTAGTTACACGCCGACCGGTTTCGGAACAACCGTTCCTTCTTCAGGGCAAACATATAATGATGACAATTTACAAAATATTGTATGGGTACAATTTATCAGTAGGTGTTGTGGTAGGGGTGGGGGCGTGGCTAGGAATTGATGAAGAGTAAGTGGGGACAGAATGGACACCACTGCCAGAACGGACACTGTCCCCACTTACTCTTCATCAATTCCTAGCCACGCCCCCACCCCTACCACAACACCTACTGATAAATTGTACCCACACAATATTTTGTAAATTGTCATCATTATATGTTTGCCCTGAAGAAGGAACGGTTGTTCCGAAACAGGTCGGCGTGTAACTAAATAAATCAGTGGTTGTAACTAAGATATATTGTTTCATTTAATTAAACAAATATTTAATTAAATAATAAATACAGATTCTATATGCAGATTGTTTAACAGCAAAACAGAGCAATATAAGAAAACAATCGATTCTTTATACCTACGTATAAAAATCGACCAATAGAATTTAGGCGCCGGTGTTTTGATGCATATGCCAGGGGGAGACATCAGCCGCTGAGTCACTCGCATTAACCATTAGCACTCTACGGTAAAGTACTAATGCACTCTGCACTCCAAAATAATTATTACACCATGAAAGTACTCGTCTGCAAAAAACAGGTAAGAACTGAGATCTGTTTGTAGGTATTAATATATTCAAATATTAGAACACTAAAAACAGGTACCTAAGAACTGAGATCTGTTTGTAGGTGTTAATATATTCAAATATTAGAACACTAAGAACAGGTAAGAACTGAGATCTGTTTGTAGGTATTAATATATTCAAATATTAGAACACTAAAAACAGGTACCCAAGAATTGAGATCTGTTTGTAGGTGTTAATATATTCAAATATTAGAACACTAAAAACAGGTAAGAACTGAGATCTGTTTGTAGGTATTAATATATTAAAATATTAGAACACTAAAAACAGGTACCCAAGAACTGAGATCTGTTTGTAGGTGTTAATATATTCAAATATTAGAACTCTAAGAACAGGTAAGAACTGAGATCCGTTTGTAGGTATTAATGTAAGAAGTGAGATCTGTTTGTAGGTGTCAATATATTCAAATATTAGAACACTAAAAACAATAAACGAAAATCAGTGGATTGAAAGAAAACAACAACAGTAATGGGTCGCGCCACCTCATTTCTTTATCACGAGTGAGGGAGAGGCAATAAAATTATTACTTTTTGCATTTCCCTCACTCGTATTAAAGAAATGAGATGTCGCGAGCCGTAACCGCCGCCGTGCCGTTTCCGCGGGTCGCCACGGTAAGTGTCCCCCGTTTATGGAACGGCGACGGTATAAAAAGGCAATAAATATAAGTCCTTATCACAATAATGCTGGAGACCTTTCTTACACCTTAAATAATGGTAAGACAACAGATAAAAAACACAACTCTGTATGTTTCCTCCGAAGAAAAAAGTAGTATTTTGGAAGTAACCGACGCATATACATTGTGTGTCTCATCTTTGGTCTCACCATTATTTATTGTATAAGAAAGGGCTGCAGCATTATTGTGATAAGGAACGTATGTTTATAGTTTTTTTTTGTACAGTCGCCATAGCAGGAAGTAATGAAATATTTCTAGGTACTTATCATTAATTAAGAGGAATACAAGCCAAAATTTATATTTCCTTAGTAATACGTAATAGGGATAAAAATTGCTAGGCAAACATAGACCAGAAACGGTCAATTTAAAGGTAAAAGTGGTTTTTATTTATTTTGTGAATAATACAAAAAAGAAAAAATAATAATCAATGGAAACTGTCACTAATAATCTTAGTCATAAAATGATAAGTTAATAAATTTCTAATGATACTTTTTTTCTTTAAAATTAAAGACAAACATACAAGGGTTACGAATAACCTGACAATATTTGAAAATCCCCTACTATTACTACTACAGTAAGCAGAAAATGTTACTTGTGTCATGAAGAGAACTTAACCAGCCGAGAAATTGAACACAAGACGCCTGGTGGGATCCAAACGCGATGCTAACTTGGTCACTGACTGGTCATTATTTAGTAGTTTACGCTTATGATTTTTTTTAATAAGGCAATTAACAATTTTATTTTAATTATACCGAAGCGATAGGAAACACTTCAATTTTTCCAAAGTATTTTTTTGGTATTTATAATGTAAACGTATTCGTAGTAAAGATTAATCGAAAATAGTGATTTCACATCAAGCTTCACATTAAGTAGGTACTTAAAAACTCCGTGAAATCGGTTGAATGGAAGGAATACACACAATAATTTGATCAAGATCGAAAGGGAATCAGTCTGGCCGAAAACACAAGAAGTAGATTTTTTGTACGCACTTAAAAATTAAAATATTAATAGGTACATAAATCACAGATTGGGCGGTTTTAAGTTGATTATGCATTTCATTACATTATTGGATGAAACAATGAAATCCATTAACAGTATATTAAATTTTCGTTGGTTGTTTTGGGGGTGTTATGCCGTGTTGCGCTACCTTCTTCTTTAGCCGACGTTTTGGACAGCGTTGCAGTGTCCATCATCAGGCATAACACCCCAAAAACAAACAACGAAAATGCATTTGGCCGTGAAAATCTAAAAACGTATCAGTATATTAACTGATTTAACTAATTACAAAACCACTGGAGTCAAATTTACTTTCGAGGACAAATCAAAATATGTTCGTAAATTGACATATTTGTCTTAACTATGGCCAAAAACAAATGAAATTTTGAAATATACCGTTCACAGATCTTAATTATTGCATTAAGTAAAAAAGTTATAGACCTTAAAACCTTTTTTTTTCACAAACAAAAAGATCGCTTTCCTGAACAAAAGTCCAAAGTGGTACAACTGCAGATGGCAAAAACAATAATAAATAGGTACATGACGACAAGGGATCAGTCTAACAAACATTAAGAACCTTTTGTACATACATATGATAAACGGGGTGTTGAAAAATTGCAGATAGGTAGATAAACTGTCGATTAAATTGTACACCACGACAAAAACAACCAAGATTAGTTTAAACAAACACGACACACGCAAGCCGACCAACTGCAGACTGACAGATAGCTGTTCGTTAGTCGCCGAAGTGGAGAGGCGACCGAATGAGAAATTGTACAATGCAATTGTATGGATTATGGGGGGAGGGGGGAGGCAACCCGCTTGACAGTAGACGGGTACACGGTGAAACTATACATACGAAAAGGCATTATCAGACGGCGATATTCGTCACCTCAGTTGGACAAGGTTCTAAACTGACATTTTTTCAAAAATGACCATGAATGCAAAACAATTTCTTTTGCTCATTTCTATACATTGACTAAGTATATCTAGACAATGCTACTAAAAGTGTGGGTCTTAAAAGAGATACCGGAACCAAATATATTGGTTTACGAAAACATTTAATGAAAACTAGCTGATACCCACCCGGCTTGCGTAAAATGCCAATTAAATAAATATTTTTTTCCCCTTCGTGTCATTTCCCATTCGTCCCCGTTCCCCTTCCGCCTCCTCTTCCCCTCCCACGGCCCCTTCCCGTCCCACGTTCCATTTCCACCTTCTCCGCGTTCCCCTTCCCTGTCCCGCTCTCCCCTTTCTCGCAAACCACCCCCTTCACGCATTCCGCTTCCACCTTCTTCGCCTTCCCCTCTCCCTCATTCCTCCTCCCGCGGAGCCCCCGTCCTTAATTCCCCATCCGACCCTCCCGCATTCCCTTCCCCCAGCCTTTTTTCCCTGCGCTTAACTCCATAAAATACATCCATTTTTCCAAAAACTCGCGTGACCTATCTAAATTTTTTTATGCAAATTTTATAATACCAGAGCTCACCACATATATATAAAATATTCACGGGCACGTTCACATATATCTAATATAGAAATATTCACGGGCACGTTGGCAACAACTCAAAAAAATTTAATAACAATCGGATGAAAAGGATGAAAGGAAACTACAGATCAATGCAACAGTAGAAAGATTAAGAAAATTATTGTACATTTTTCTTAGAATCCGAAACATATTAAATTTAAAACTATTAAGAATCATCTATTTTTCACTGATTGTACTCTAACTGTATTATAATATAAAATTGTTGGCTGGGGTGGTGCATTCAAAATTTACCTTTAGAAATCATCCAAAGAATATTAATAAAAATAATTTTTTAAAAACCATATGATTACCCCACCATAAGATTATTTCAAGAATTTAAAGTCCCTCCACTACACATTATTTATAAAAAAAAAATCACTTTTACAAATACACAAAGATTGTTTCAACAACGATAGTTCAATATCTATTTCAAACAGCAAAAGACCAAGTATTCTTGGCTCTATAACTATCCCGCGTTGTAATACCACCACAGCCCAACAATTTTATAAATATTTTGGAGTCAAATGGTTTAACCAATTACCCCTAAATATATTTGTATATTTGTCACAATAACTATAAGGGAGACACAAGGATTTATATGAGAACTATAAGAGCTGTGCCCAAAAGCGAACCAATTAGCCGGAGGGGTTAATGTTTTACCACGTGATTAATCTATAATGTCAAATCTACCAAAGTAGGTACTTATAATATGAATCAATGAAAAAGTAAATAAACAAAGTAAGTGCTAACAGTAAATTAATAATAAGATAATAACGAAACCATGCGAAAAATTAAGTAAGCCATTATCACTTTCTTCGGAAATTCGGTAGACTAAAATAAAATTTAAAAAAAACAGCACAATATAGCACAACACAACATTCTTTCACTTCGAAATTTCTGGTCAAAATCAATTATTTTTAAGCATTATAATGTTGTTTCTGATATCAAAATAGTTGATCATCGTGAATTTATCATAATTGTTTATACCTTGTAGTAATTTGCGGGTCCATTCGTACGAAAATAAAATAATTGAATGATTTGAATGACTAAATGATTATTGTATAAATTCGGGCATGAAATCAATTTACTAATGGCCGTTCTAGCGGAAATATATCAGATTGTATAGAGTAGAGAGCATGGTGGAGAAAGCAAGTACCTTTTTTTTAAAAATATGAATACCGCACAAGAGTACGAACTGTATGGAGCCGGTGAGACTATGACATCCCCAATAGGGGTTTGTTTTGAGGTAGTGGACAGGGCCGGATCTAGGGGGGAGGGGTTACATTAACGAATTAACTCTTACAAAAAAATTTAACAATAAAAAGCTTAAACGATCGATCACTACTCACAACATTTTTAATAAGCTCAAAAATAAATTTGCTTTTGAGGAAAATGAAAGTTTAAGCATGAGAGTTGTAAAGATGTGGCTTATGAATGAGGGATCTATGTAACCGTAAAAAATACAGAGTAAACAGGGAAGAAAGGGAAAGTTATCATAAATAAGCTTACTTCTAATATAAATGTATGTATTTTTTTTTACCTTATAATTTTAATTTTTCATATGGAAGGCAATTATATAAATTGCCCCCCTCGTAACAAATGAATTTCTTACCGCAGAGTATAAAAGGTGTTTAAATGTATGTTATAATGTTGTGTAAAATGTCTGTGTACTTGGTACTTTTTGTGGACTTCTAATGAATTCTGTGTGTGTATGTATAAGTTTATTTTTTTATTTTGTAGAATTTCACAAAATCACACTTGTATATTCATTCTTATTGTACTTGTATTCTTATTGCATATAGAGGTAGAATCTGCAGACAAGCAACCATGTGGTGGCTTCGCCAAACTACCTATTGGTTGTCTAAACCGTGTACTTAGCCAAGTGTTTTTGCTAGAAATAAATAAAAAAAATAAAAACTACTTCTATTAGTGTCTTCAGTGAAAACTGTGAAAAGAGGGTAATGCATCGACATGTGAAATGTATGTCCATAAAGCTTACTTTCGCATGCCATTAAAAGATAGACCGATGTTCTAAGGTTCTACAGATCAAACAGGGTAATTTGTAGACTTTCTTGGGTTTAAGCCATTCTCTGGTTCGCGTAAAGCAATTTACACTAATAAAACTCGGAGAAAATGGCGTTTTCTCTTAATCTCACCTCTCAACGAAGATCAACGGGACTACAGCAATGAGCACTTCACATATTACGCAAATTAAAATGAGTAAACGTATATGGATGCTGGATACAGTCGGCTTCATGGATGTTTGAACACAGAGAAGTTGCAAAAATTTCAGAATATGCACTACCAATGGCACCAAAAAACTTGGAAAATAAACTGCTGCAAAATTCGCACAAATCTCTTCGTGAATAATCACACTTCACTTCATGTTATACGCCAAATCACTATTTAGATTTATCTTTACTACGAATCGGTTTACATTATGATTATGAAAAAATATGTTATGGATATATTGAAGCATTTCCTACATTTTCAATATAACGGAATTAAAATTAAATTATTAATTATATTAAAAAAAAAATATAAGCGCAAAGTACTAAATAATTTGTATTCTCGTTAGATAAATATGAAGTAATATAAGAAATTACTTTTTAAAAATATTTATGGCAAAGATTATTTTTGACTCGATTGATTGACCAAGAAAGATTCGAAGATTAAGAAAGGGACGCTTAGATGGTTTTGGCATGTTGAGCGAATGAATGAAGAAAGGTGTGTAAAGAGAATTTATGACGCGAATGTGAATGGTGGTAGAAGCCGAGGACGCCCAAAGAAGACGTGGCAGGATCAAGTGAATCAGATACGTGAGTCGTGCCACGTCAAGAGTCACAATAATAGAAGAGTATGTATGAGAAGATATATGAATGTGAATGAGAAAAGGAGTGTGTGCCAATACCAAGATGTTTGGCAGTCCGTCCTCTCTGAATACCCCTGCGGGGAAACGGCGGGATGGTTAGTTAGTTAGTTGATTGACCATTTTTTCGTCCTTGTAAAATTATTCATAAAAAAATAAAAAAAACTTTGGCGCTACTTTCCTCGCGCAGGTAACACCAAAAATACGCGGAGTTCTAAAGGGGTAAGAAGTCAAATATTTCCTGCGATTATTTTCCTCTTAACAACAAGGGGCCTAAACCATTACATATAGAAAGAAAGGGTCTTAGATTAAATTTACTTGAATAATTAGAAATCAATAAACAAACCAATGACAGTAATTTAACACAATTAATAAAGGAAGGAAAATAATGTATTCCCCTCTTAGTATATTTACATAACCTAAACAATATAACATATCAAAATAATTCATATCAGTAACGTCATTCAAACAATCGAGAACGCATTAACATTTAGTGCGGGGTTAAAAGATTCCAAGTAACCTGCTAGAGAATCTATTACAATTATTTTCTCAACAAATTGGTTTAACTAGTAATAAATCAATTTATACACCTTAAAAATTGACGATTAAAATCGTATAAATTAGTCGTCTCAATGTGGTACAACCACAGTTTGAAAATGTCCTTGCAATGTCACCCAATGTTACATAAACATACCACAAGATTTAAAGAAGGAAAGGGCCTTAAAACTCCTCGAATATTAAATAAATATGGAAGCCGTACTCTTGAATACCAAATACCAGTGATTTTCAATAAAATAAATAAAAACTTAAATTTTGAAAAAAAAATGACAGATTATGCCCTAAAATGATAAAAATGTGGTTAATTAACGAAAACTCCATGTATCTTTAAATATGTTGAATTGATTTTCTTAATGTAGCTGTCTATATATCTTATTATTAGGCATGTACATTGAAATATCTTATAGATGTAATTCAAATAATCTAATATTATTTTGTGATCTATCCTAATGTGTCCTTAAAACTATATAATATGTATTAACAAATATTTCCTTATGTATAATATTAAGAGTGATAAATTGTAGAACCTACAGACAAAAGCTGCCATATGACAGCTTTGTGGGACTACCCTTATTTTGTACAAATGTATTTTTGATAAATAAATAAAAAAAAAATTAAAAAAATCCAAAACAGCTGTCACAAAAATAAAAAAATACTCGCAGAACTTAACATAAACATAATTAAATTTAAAAAAAACTTAAATGGAGTCCTGTGAATTAAATACAAAAACAATAAATAAAATGCTTTCCAACTGAAATCTGGGAAACTTCCAGCATTCCTTAAGATTTCTTTTAATTTTGAGGGGAGGAGGGAAGCACACAGAAAAAAAAGATCGCAAATAAATAAATCAAAGATCATGATTGTGTTTAGCTAATTTTTGAGGAATTCGTTAAGAGCTGAAATGTGACTAAAAAGACTCAAATATGAATTATGCAAATTTTAATGCATATAATATGTCATCACATCACATAAAAAAAATTGATTTAGATAAAATGACTCGTATACTTTCAGATAATTTATCATATAATTTTTATGAAGACGAATGTAAGTAGGCGCGTTAATGCGAACCCGTATACATTAAGAGAAATGTTATAAATCCAATGATAAGGCGTGTATCTTCACATCCAGCTGTGATCTAAGTCAGCAATCTCCGCCCCAGATAGCATCCCGAGCGTTCGAAGTTGGGCTACTTTCCAGATAATGCCGAAAACAACCGAGATTCATCACTTGCAATTATTTCACTTTGCCGATGACCGGAGTTCGCTAAATGTTCGTTACAGTCCAAGCGATGACCGTAAAAATCCTATCCGATAGACGACCTCAACCGTAAATGAAAAATATATTAGGCTGTGCATTGATAAGCATTTAACATCAACATATACAAGAGTTTTAATATAAAATCACCCCTTAAGAGGGTATTACAATAGAATACCGGAAATTAGTCCTTTTTAAATCAAATTCTAGACGTATTGACTATTTTACAAAAAAACAAATTGATGTTGAAAGATTGTTATTTTATCTGGTAAACGCACTATTTAAATTTTGAATAATAAGTTTTTTTTAATATACTATGGTTAGGAAACGTACCCATACTACGTGACCCACTTTTTGCAATTTTTCAAAATCAATTTATTTTTGTTTGTAAAAGAATTGGTTATCGTTGGCAGATTTGTTCAATTTTCAAACGATAGATTCTATTAAGCAACACAAATTTCAAATCATATAATCATACAACAAAATAATTTAATACATAATCTAGTCAACACAGAGCAAAGAATTTTAATTTTTGTTAAATTAAAATCATTAAAAAATAAATCCGAGAACGTGTTTTGTGACAAAAATACCTCAGTTTTTCTATTTATTTAAGGTTTTAACCAACTAAAATATTTCAAAATATTTTTACACACTTTTTTTGTTTAGACATTATTGAAAAATCATAAATACTTATGATCAAAAAATTCGCATGCTAATATACATGCGTTGGCTTGCTGCGAGTCGCTCGCGAACGTGACGGTAAAGCTCGCGGGTGAGTACGCGGTTTTATAGGACACGACACAGGGTAGGATATAATATGGACGAAGGCCGCCGAATGATCTCAGGAAATGCAGGGACACCTGAAGGTGCCTTGTCGAGGGGATAGGTCCCTGGCCCGAATAGGTTCAGGACCAGGGACGAAGATGAGATGAGATATAATGTGAAAGTCTTGAAGATGTGAGCGAAAATGTTGACACTGTAAATTGATATAGATATCCGATATTACTTATTTGTCCATCTCAGGGTTTTGAAGCTACGACTTCTGGGCCGGAGCCACGGAGACGAATGTAGTGAAATGAGATATAATTGCAAATAACGTACAATTTGCATGAAACCCATCGCGTGAGCAGAGTGAGTTAAACGCCAACTTTCTGATTATAGGGTCAATAGTTCAATTCCCTTCCGATGTAAGAAAATAATAAAAGAGTAGTCGCTGATATTGCAATTATTTTAGAAATGGGACACTTAGAATATTTTAATTTTTCATTGGCTTAGAAAAAATCACGTCAACTGATTTTTCTAGTGAAAGTATAGATTTTTTTTTTAATTAATGAAGATAATATTAACGAAACTCAATCGAAAATCTAAAACAGAAAAATCAGAAAAAGAACGGGCACATCTGGGACGCGAGCCCAGGACCTTCGGCTTTCCGGCCGCTGCTCTACCAACTGCGCTAATGTGTCTTATCCAATTCGGTCATATTTAACTGTATCATACTTCGACTGAGAACTAACAATTTATTTTTTCTTCATTTTCTTAAAGCATATTTTTATTGGCTGCTATCTTTATGAATGATTGCAATATTCCGCTCTATAAGTGTCTTCGATAAATTTATCCATTTTTATTTTAATATGCGACATCTATTGACTTTTTTGCAAGTCTAGGATGTATATTTATTTTTAACTAATTAAGTTAAATATGACCGATAAGGATAGGGACAGGGGATTAAGGCAGTTGGTAGAGCAGCGGCCCGGAAAGCCGAAGGTCGCGGATTCGAGTCCCAGATGTGCCCGTTCTTTTTCTGTTTCAAATTTTCGATGAGTTTCGTTAAAATTATCTTAACTAACCATCACGCCGTTTCCCCGCAGGGGTAGGCAGAGAGGACGGACCGCCAAACAACTCAGTCTTGGCATACACTCTTGGCATATCCTCGCCTCATTCACATTCATACATCTTATCATACATGCTCTTCTATTATTCTGACTCTTGACATGGCCCGACTCAAGTATCTGATTCACTTGATCGTGCCATGTCTTCCTCGGGCGTCCTCGACTTCTTCTACCATTCAAATTTGCCTCATATATTCTCTTGACACCCTTTCTTCATTCATTCGCTCTACATGTCCAAACCATTTAAGCGTCCCTTTCTTAATCTTACTTATGACGCTCACATTGGCCTTGCATTCTTTTCGGATCTCCACATACCTCACACGATCATACGTGGTTTTACCACAGATACGCCTCAGGGATCTCATTTCTACAGCATTCAGTCTATTTTCATCATTTCTCAGCCAGTTCCATGCTTCACTGCTATACATCAGGGTAGGCACCAGCACTCCATTGTGAGCTGCTAGCTTCGCTTCTTCGGACAGCTTTTTGTTGGCGCCAATGGCATTCAGTCCACCATTAATGGAGTTACCTACATTTACCCTTCTTTCAATATCCCCATCAGTCTTCCCATCTCTCGAAAAACATACTTCCCAAATACACAAACTCATCAACTTGCTCTTAGTATTCATCATTCACAACTCTCTCTTTCAAACACCATTACTGAAGACTTACTTAAATAATATTAACTCATTAACTTAAAATAAAAAAAATTACTTTATATTTATTTTTTCACGTTATTTTTCACGTTTGTTTCCGTAAATCGGATATACCAATACAATCACGGAGAAGATTGCAAATTAAAAAGGTACGGGTGCAGTTTTACTATTTTATGACATGCGTAAAAAGATAGATGCTGAACTGTCTGTAAGTGACATTGAAAATTTCGATGGTCAATGCAGAATCGTCAAGCAGTTGAGTCGCTCTGTTTATTGGCGCGTTCTGATAGGCAGAAGTCCTCGCTTTCGGAGCAAAAAAAATTGTATGGGATCTTCCACGAGTATACTTGTTAAGATGATCCACTAATCCTTGACTCATTCGGAATCGGGCGGAGCGAACGATTTTTGGGCGTTTACCAATAAAAACCCTAATCTCTAACAAACAACAGTGTTTTGTTATTCCGCAAGTATATTTTTAAAGATTGTTGACTAAGGCATGTCCGTTAACCCCGGGTTCTGGGCGTAGACTGAGCGACGGGCTAAAATCCTTCTGTACATGGCATAAGGATGAAATTCGCACTTACAAATTCGTTGGTTACCGCCTATTTTTATTCTCTGAAGAGAAACGTCGCCAAAATGCACGTTTTATTTTATTTTGTGAAGTTCAGATACAAATATTAAAATGTTTTCCGATCACTCGATAAGAAACTTAATTAGCTACATTATTCAATAAAACACACCAGAAAAAGGATTTTTAAGTAGGAGGTTTTTCACTTTTAACCATTTTTTATAGGTCAGACGCATAATTTTTTTCTAAGCTTATTAAAAAGCTTATCAAAAAAATACTCGATTACTTCAAAGGCTATGTGTTCTACTCACAGTATTTAATTGAAGCATCTATATTATTTTTAAGCGATCAAATTTTCAAAACTAATACACAAGATTTTGTCCGATTTTGCATTTTTCCGCATGTCTTCACCTTAAGGACATATCACTTAACCTCTTTCAACATGGTTGGATTGGGTATAAATCCAAAGATAAACATACAAAAATATTTTTCGGCGTGCTTTTTAAGGTATGTGAAATTTATGTGAATACCTCTCAATTGGGGTTAGGGTATGCTGTGAGGTTGAAGAAAATATTCAGATCTGGTCACCACACAAGGCTGACGTTTCGACTCTGAATGGTGGTCTTTTACCAGGGCGATACTGAGAAAACTGTGAGAAAATTCTTGGAGATGGGAGACAGTCAAATATCCCCAATAAACGCATATTTTCACAATTTCTTGGTATGTATTATTGTTTTGTCCATTTTCATATTATTTCTAAATATGGAATGTATTGCATTGTATTTTAGCCCTCCATATATTCTGAAATAAACGATTTTATCATCTGATACGATACGATACGATACGATTGTACCACCCCAGCCAGGAGCAATCCTGTCCCGGTGAGACCGGTACACCAGGGGGCACTGATTTGTTAGGACTAGGAACAAGTGCTCTGAGGATAGAAAGGAGGTTGGAGTTTAATCGACCGGTATACATGGCAACCTAATAAGCCAATATTGGAATTTAGGATGGGCAGGAATAAAGGAATGGATTGAGCGTTATGATTTTGTATTTCGTTTCTTTATGCCTTCCTTCTTCTTGCCTCTTCTCGGCTTTTCTTGGATCTTCTCATTTCTTCTTAATTCTTCTTGTCTCTTCTTGCATCTTCTTGGCTCTTATTGGCTCTTCTTGCTTCTTCTTGCTACTTCTTGGATGTTTTTGCCTCTTCCTGTCTCTCCTTGATTCTTCTTGGCTCTTATTGGCTCTTCTTGCTTCTTCTTGCTACTTCTTGGATGTTTTTGCCTCTTCCTGTCTCACCTTGATTCTTCTTAGCTTTTTTTGTCTCTGTTTATCTCTTCTTGGATCTTCTTGACTTTTCTTTCATCTTCTTGAATGTTCTTGTCTCTTCTTGTTTCTTCTTCTCTCTTCTTGCCCATTCTTCGCTTTTCTTAACTTACCTTTGTTATTACTGCACCTTCTTTCAAATTCTAAGATTTTGTTGGTTCTTCTTAGTTCATCCCTTTTCTTGTATCTAATTGTTCCTTCTTATTTCTTCTAGTCTTGTTTTGGTCTCTTCTTGTCCCTTCTTATCTCTTCTCGCTTCTTCTCGGATCTTCTTGGTGTTTCTTGCAACCAACTTCTTCTCGCTCCTTCTCGGCTCTTCTCGGTGTTTCTTGAAATTTCTTGCGAGGTTTAATCGACCGGTAAACATGGCACCATGGGCATTCGTCATTTCTTGCCTCCTAAATTTTTTTCTTGCCAACTTTAGCTTCGTGTTGACTCTTCTTGGCTCTTTTTCGACTATTTTAGTCTATCCTAGTATCTGCTTACATCATCTTGCTTCTACTAGCCTCTTCTCGATTCTTCTGGCTTCAACTTGGTTCTTTTGCTTCTTTTCGTTTCTTCTTCTTGGCCTTTCTTGGCACTCTTTGCTTGCATCTCGTTGGTTCTCCTGGTCTCTGCAGGCGTCTTTTTGTATCATCTTGACTTTTCATGCTTCTTCTAACCTCTTCCTGATTTTCCTTGGTTCTTCTTACTCTCCTTGCCTATTTTGCATTGTATTGGTTCTTCTTGGCTCTTCTTGTTTCTTCTTGCGTCTTCTTGAATAGTCGTATCAATACGAGACGATTGTACCACCTCAGCTAGGAGTACTCCTGTCCCGGTGAGACCGGTACACCAGGGAGCACTGAACACGTGCTCTGAGGATGGGAAGGAGGTTGGAATTCAATCGACCAGTGTACATGGCAACCAAATAAGCCAATATTGGAATTTCGGATGGGCAGGAATAAAGAAATGGATTGAGCATTATTATTTTTTCCTTTCTTTATTCTCGTCTCTTCTCAGCTCGCCTTGGCTCTTCTTGCTATTTATTGTGTTTATTGCTCTTATTGCTTCTTCTTGGTTGTTCTGGCCTCTTCTTGTCTCTTCTTGGCTCTTCTTATATCTTCTTTTCTCTTCATGTCTCTGATTATCTCTTCTTGTACCTTATCGTCTCTTCTTGCTTCTTCTTTTTGACTCGTCTTAGTTCTTTTTGTCTCTTCTTAGCTCTTCTTGTCTCTTCTTGATCTCTTGTTGAATTGAACCGATAAAAACCGCCCCAAATCGTGTAAACCATTAAAATAAATAAAAGAAAAATCTTTGATTGTGCACATCAGTATATGGGGGAAGGAATTTCGAGAAGCGCAATCGTTGAACCGCATTGGGCGCCGTTACCATTCCCACGTCGACGGAACGTCCCCGGCACAAAAAAAAAACAAAAACGTAAACTCCCCATCACAATACTGCTGCACCTCCCTCTTACACACCAAACAGTAGTGACAACAACAATTACTGTATTTCTACTTCCCCCAAAGGAAACAAGAAAATCACTCTCTAGCATCTTCCTCACTCGTTTTCAAAAAGCAATGTCGCGCGCTGTTGCCGTCGCCGCGCCGTCGACGTGGGAATTATAACAGCAGCCATAAGTACGAGCATAGAAATACGTTGAGTTTTACTGTTAAATTTGTGACTCAAAACCATTAATCACTTCAAATGTACCCTTTACGCATATAACTACGAATCAGGTACATCAACGAAGTAATATTTTGATTCTCAACAGGGTTAGTTATACAATCGAGATTGTATTATTTACTTGTAAATAAACAAAATTCGATAATCTGAAAGCAATAAATATTTATAAATTGTGTTATTTAAAAATGAAAAAAGACTTATCCTCTGCTTTGATGGCACCTCGGGATACACTTTTTGTTTAGTCTGTCACCCTAAATCAATTGACACTAGAACTCTTATGAAGTAATGACTCGCTTCAACCCAAACACGTGAAGCTTTGTGTGGTTTTGTTAACTTTTAACAAATTTTGAATGCGTTTTGAAAAATATTTTTAAAAAATCAAACATAACTTTAGAACGGAAAGAGGTAAAATTGAATAGCAAATTAAAACAAATTGCACTAATTGTAACGCGTGTGTGTATCACTTTTCGGGGAAATCGGTTCAAGAAAACGCCGGATAATTTAAAAAGAAATTAGGACCTCAAAATTCACGTCCTCTTTCGCCCGTCACACTCAACAATCTAAACGATTTTATCATCTGATAGTATTAATACCCTAGCGTCTGTACGGTTGATATATAAGAACCATCATCAGATGTAGGCTCTGTTGAAGCAGGGCTGTCAATGATATAAGATAATACAAAACATAGGAAATGCTAGTGATATTTTACTAATCCGCCACAATAATCAGCTTTATGATATCTACCAAGCCCCCAGACTTTACCCATTTAAGGCTCCAAAGATTAAGATGGGCCAGACATGTGCACCGAACGCCAAGCACACGAGTACCGAAGAAGGTTCTAACAGGACACCCGGGAGGTAAACGAAATGCGGGCAGACCTACAAGGAGAAAAATGTTATTCGAAAAAAACGATCATTTTAATAGTAAAAACGGTTAAAAACGGGACTGAAGTTCTTACAAACAAATTAACAGTGTTTCAATGTTTATTGGCGGGAAAATGTAAGAATAATTTATTGGTATAAATACGAAATTACGAATACCAACAAATTATTCTTACATGTTCCCGCCAATAAACATTGAAACCCTGTTAATTTGTTCGTGAGAACTTCAGTCCCGTTTTTAACCGTTTTTACCATTAAAATGATCGTTTTTTCGAATAACATTTTTCTCCGTGTAGGCTGAGAGGATGATGTCAGGAAGGACGCCAGAGGACTACTCCATGTTGCAGATTGGAAGACGACGGCCGAGGACAGGGGGCGGTGGAGACTCATGTTAAAGGATGCCAAGGCAAGAAATGAGCTGTAGCGTCATTGAAGAAGAAATGATTTTTTACAAAACAGCATTATGTAATTATTTATTATTTATTTTTTCATGTTCTCTATAAAACAGTTATACACCAATATATCATGGAGAAGATTATAAATTACAAAGTACACAAGGGCAGTTTTACTACTTAGTGACATGTGCTAAAAGATAGTTGCTGAACTGTCTGTAAGTGACATTGAAAATGTCGATGGTCAATGCAGAATCGTTAAGCAGTTGAGTCGCTCTGTTTATTGGCGCGTTCTGATAGGCAGAAGTCCTCACTTTCGGAGCATAAAAAAGTGCATGGGATTTACCACGAGTATAGTTGTTAGGGACGTAAAAATTAACCTCTTTTAATATAGGCGGATTGAGTATGATACCAGAGATTAGCTTAAAAAAAGAGTTTACCTAAAAATATTTTTATCTAAATAATATCATTATAAACCAATCGAGAAATAAGAACGCAACATAAACACTTCATATTATACTTTAGAAGTAGGTACCTACCTAGCACAGAGAAAGGAAAGAAGAAAAAAAGTACTATGCGTTCATTGAACCTCCATCTGTGAGAATTATTCAGAATGTACTTTCGCCTTCTCATTGAAAATAGGTACACCATAGACAAAATAGCAATAATTGAAAAGATCATGAATATCATGATACACGAATATACCGTGATACCGCGTCATGCTCCATTTCTAACACAACATCATCGCAGCATGACACGGATAACTTCGCAGTCGGCCAAAAAGGAACCAACTGGCTAAAAATGGTTGTAATATAATGTTTGGATTTAAAAAAAAGATAAACTGAAATAAGTTAACATTAGTTAACATAAATGAAAAAAAGAAAGAGAAAAAAATAAAATAGAAACCAGTTTTTCAATTGTAGACAGCATAAAAATAATAATATAGTGTAGGTTAATACTACAAAATTTTGAGGTGAGTAATGTTGTACAATAATATCTATAGTTTATTCTTATTGTCCTGAAGAAGGTTGAGATCAACCGAAACCGGTCGAAGAATATAAATTAAAATTAAGTGGCTTAAAACAAAGATTTTGTTTAATTTTATATAATGTCAAGCCACAAAGTGTTTGCTTTCTACGATAATTTAATGGTTAAACTAGTAATTTAATGGTTAAACTAGTATATCTGTGAACAGTTTGTAGAGCTCACTATAATAATATTTGGATAATTTGCTTGGCCCCTTTTTTTGTGAAAAATCACCTAAAGGTCGCAACCCAAGCTAAGAACCTAATAACCTATTTTGCGCATGTTTTACATCTCCCTCGACTTGGTGACACTTGAAAGAATTCATTATCTTCTCTTTCATAGTTTTTTTTTTTTAAAACAATATCGACCTCATCTTACAGTGCCCATCAAGCTTGCTTAGTCAGAATGGCCTACACAGAAAAGGTGCCCTACAGTCGAAAAGTGCACTGTTGCCATCCCAACCATCTGGAGTCACTGGGAGTATGGCATCCCCAATCGGGGTATTGTGGGTAACTGAAGGAAGTGGGAGGAAAAGGGAAATATTTATTTTATGGGAGATCGTTTAACCCAATGTGAAAAGCCATTTCAAGCAACGTTTCGATTCCGAATAGTGGTGCTGTGCTAGGGCGATACTGAGAGCATCTATCACCGATCATACCTAAAACCATTTTAAGTAATGCTTTAATAATACAGAATCTGGGCGGTACTGATAATATTATATAATAGTGTGAATGTTACGACCAGACATTGGCACTTCCCCCTTCCTCTTTCCCATCTCCTTCTCCTCCCTAATTACCTTCAGTATCACAACATACTCCAATTGGGGATGCTGTAGTCGTCGGTATATACCGACTCCAGGCCGCTGGGAGCAGTTGGGCTCTGGGAGGACTTTTGTGCGATATTCACTTAAAAAAAAAGACCATAAAAAAATTGGATTATATGCACTATGAATGCCAAAATATGCACCACCAATGAAAAAATATTTATTTATGTAATTATTTACGCCCTTCTTAGGAGCTTACATGTAGGAATCTATAATATAAAAATTAACGTTTGTTTGTGTGTTCGTACCTTATGCGCGGCCATACCGTTCACCCGATTGCGATGAAACTTTGGGAATATGAAGTGCGCCTACCCAGGATGGTTGTAGGATAGTGAACTCTGGCGTTATAAAATTATTTCTTATACGATTTGCGATTCATTGCGATTGCGATTAAAATTTCATCCGATTGCTATTAAATCTTTTTGAATTGTTGTGGACATGCCTGTGAATACGTCTATATATATACTGGTGAGCTCTGGCATTATGAAATTTGCATAAAAAATTAAATAGGTCACGCGAGTAGAGGGTGAACGCGGAGGGGGAAAAAGAGGGGAGGGGGAACGAGGGAAGGTGAAAAGGGATCGCGGGAGGGAAAGGGGACGCGGGAGGGGAAGAGGAAGAGGAGTCGGAAGGGGAACATGGACGAATGGGAAATAACACAAAGGAAGAAACAATTTATTTATTTAATTGGAATTGCAACGCATGCCGGGTATCAGCTAGTACATAATAAAAATTATACATAACTGAACTACCTCAGTAAAAAACTTCTATATTTATTTAGAGATAAATTGAAGATATCCACTGACTCGTCATAATTATTATGGCATATAATATATGTATATTTTGCTCCATTAATATTCCGAATCCGAAAGCTTATCAATGCAAGCATTCTCGACTTTCAATGTATTATTAAAAAAAATTTATAGAAATACTAAGTCATTGATAATTTTTCTGTCCGACGATTTTAGCAAATACGCACTATCAATGTCAAGATATGCACTATCAATGCCAAAATATGCACCATTAATTACAAAATATGCACCGTTAATGCCAAAATATGCACCATCAATCCCAATATGTGCACCATCAATTCCAAAATATGCACCGTCAATGACAAAATATGCACAATCAATGCCAAAATAAGCGCAATCAATTCCAAAATATGCATCGTTTATATTTCTTATATTTGTATATATTTATACTATCCATGCCAAAATATGTACATCAATAAATATACACAAATGTGAATGGTAGAAGTAGAGGACGCCCGAGGAAGAATGGCGCGATCAAGTGAATCAGATACTTGAGTCGGGCAATGTCAAGAGCCAGAATAATAGAAGAGAATGTATGACAAGATGTATGAATGTGAATGATGCAAGGAATGTATGCCAAGACCGAGTTGTTTGGCGGTCCGTCCTCTCTGCCTACCCCTGCGGTATATAATTTAGAAAAATAACCGGTTCCAAAAAGACAAGAAAAGACAGAAAAATCAACCGTTTCTAATTTAATCAGCTAATAAATACTAAAATGGCTGACGTATGCATTAATGATGAAAAAATGCACAAATATACATGAACTATTGGTTGTTAGCATATATTAGTTGTGTTGGTGCATATTTATGCCTTTTTTGAAAAAGTCACAAATATGCACCAACAACCAAAAGACTCAAATAATATAGATTATTCATAATGGTTTGGACATGTAGAGCGGATGAACGGGAAAGAATGTCAGAAGAACACATCACGTAACGGTGAACAATAGAAGAATTCGGGAATGCTGAAGAAGGCATGGCACTACCGAGTGAATAAATTACTTGAGTTGGGACAAGAGTCAAAATAAAAGAAAAGTATGTATGAATGTGAACGAAGCAAGGAGCATTTGCCAAATCAGAGTTGTGAGACGTTAATTAGTTAGCTGATGAAACTCTTATATCTGTTGTAAGTACTTACCTAATCTTTAACATCATCGCATTAAATAAAATGGGAAAGAATGTAAATTTACAGGTTACTATGGTTTACAAATAATGGAAATTTCTTATCAAATTGTATGATTTGAGCTATAAAATAAATACATGGAATACATATAACTACATGGAGGTAATTGGAAGCAAAATAACCTTAAATAGGCAATTTTCTTTTAAAACTGCTAGATTATTGAAACAAACGACAATGTATGTACCTATTTGTTTTCCACTTTGTAAAATCAAACCAAAATAAAATCTTTCTTCTACGAAATATTACAGGTATAGAAGTTTCATTTTCAGGAAAGAACCCATTTTAATAGTTTATTGATAATAACATTTATCATGAGAATTAAACATTTGAAATTAAAGTAGCTCACATAATAAAACAATTGTATCAAAATACATCTGAAAGGGTACCTTTTGTATTGCTAAGGGAAAAGTAATAAAGTACGTAAAAAGCAATAAATTGTGAACATAATGATAAATGCATACCATAAACGATTTTGTTTTACTAAACACGTTGTTCAAATGAGATATTTGTAGATGGATAAGTCTTTCTTTAACCTTAGTACAACTTAGAATCACAATATCAACACAAAATTGAAGAAGCCACAACAATACGCGCATTATCAGGCAGAAAATAATTTGTTACCCCTATCAAACGTCAGATGACGGCTTTGTGATGACAATAAAAACATTAAAACTTTCTCAAAAGCAAAACAAAGTTAAGATACCCCGAAAAGTTGAGTTATTCTGGCTAAACATAATATTTTTATACCATTTTTTACTTAATTTCCGTCAAATAAACCAACTCTCTGGCGAATCAATCCTTTCCATAGCGGGTGGACATTTTACGTTGCTGATAACATCGATTCACAGCTATTGTAATACAATATAATTTATATGCTAGCTACATAAATTACGAGATGCTTTAATAAAATGACAAATAACTCACCATTTTAAAAACAATACAAACAATAGTCGCAAAAATACACGAAAAACGAAACATAAACAGCCTTCCCGAAAACATGGCCGATGAATACTACTGGATAGAGTTGCCAGTCTGTTAAACAGAAACTTCCTGACAAAGGCAAAAAAAATCCCGGAAATTAGAAAAACTCCCCACATAAAAATATCCCTACGGTACTAAAACCTCCGCACATTTCTTGCGGTATAGTTAAAAACTCCCTTTCTTCCTGAAATTCTCTTTTTATTCCTTGTTCTGGGGAGAAATTTATACACTGGCAATCTAGATGACATTTGTCATTGCTCTATATTTTCGACTCCTAGTTTATTTTGATGGTTTTGCAGTTTTGCGGTTTTGCCCATAGATTTATTTAATATAAATGTATGGTTTTGCCAGTGTGAGTAGCACAACCTTATGGCTAAAAAATTCTTAATAATTTTTTGCAGCCAGTAAAATGAACAATTTAGTATCGAAACTATTAAAAAACTAGAGCTAATAACATTTTTTTTTTTTTTTTTTTTTATTATTTGAAATACATATACATAAGATTTAGAAAAATAAATACAGTTGGTTCTTAAAAGCTGTTTACAAATAGATTTTTTTTTTAACAAACTACTCAACTCAACGGAGAAAAAATTTCTCGTGTTTGAGTTGAGGAGTAAAGCCTCTTAGTTAAAAAAAGTTAGAAATTATAATGTTTTAATTATTGTTTACAATAATTGACTTACAATCTACATGAGTGAAAAATAAAAATTACAAATTGAATTTAATGTAGAAATAAATATATATTAATAAACTAATTAATAGATAGGTACATATAGTTGGTTCTAAACATTGAAATTGGCCTCAGCCGCTGATAAATATTTTATTTGAAGGTACATAATAATGAAATGCAACAATTAACATGAACTTCACTTTACTCGTATTTTTTTATAAAAACAACTAATTACTTTTAGATATGATTTGAGATTTTGGATCCATGCCGGGTTATAAAATGGGAACTCATCACATGAGTTTTCAAAATAAATTTACATATAAAAGATACTTGGATGAGGTAATGTTCCGGTCTTGGCGGCGGACCGGATCGGGAGAGGCTGGTTTGGGGAGACCCTCTGATTTCTCCTTCTTGACCCATCGTCACGCACTGCAGCGGAGATGGATTCATACGTCCTTCATTCCTGGACACGCTGACCTCCAGATTCCTAACTACCCCTCATACATTTATTCTCCCAGAACTTCCTCTTCTTCCTTTTTCATTTTCCTCATGGGTCTCCTGTGTGGCTTCAGCTATTAATTATTAATTTTGGTTTATCTTCCACCACTACATTCTTTGAACTGTGAATGCTGTGGTGCATCATTTTAAACTTCGCTTAGATGTTTGTGTCTCGACGTGTCCAATTAAGCGAAACCGACTATTTTATTCAAGTACTCTGAAACAACTGGCTCAAATAACAGAACTTGAACAGGGCATTCACAGAACTTGAATATTAACTTTGAAATTTGATTAATAATTGTTCAAATTCTGTGAAACAACCAATACTTAGTTCATTTTACTTTATATTCTAACAAAACAATTTTTTTTTACAAGTCCTATAGTAAATCCATACCGGTCCATACAGTTTATTTTTGTTATAATATCAAGATTAAAATGTCATTGTATTATATTATTTACAATATTAAACAAAAAAATATATAATTTACCTTCTAGTAATATTATTGTCTTGACGATTTGCTTAATTATTATATTTATTGTATATTCTTTATAATGTTACTCCTTCAATGCAACTGGATGGAATAACATTAGCTAACAATAACATTAGACCACCAGACCACACAATGAAGCAGGCAATGTCTATGTCTACGGAGCTTCTTCGACAGTCATCCAGAGGTAGAACAAAGAACTCCTGGATGACATAATGCTCCAAAATTCTACAGAGAAATGGCCTGGATGAAAGCGATACTCAGAACCAAAGAAGCTACAACCTGAAAACGAGAAGAGCCGACCCCAACAGCCTACCCAGGCAATGAGTTGGGACAGTGCAAGGAAGAAGATTATGTATTCTACATAATTAAATCTTTGATACTTAACTCAATCCTCAAATAAATCATAAAACAATAACTAGAATTATGTTTAAAAGGTCTTACTAACATCCGACAGAACAGCTAATGAATAAAAACAAATTACTAGACGTAAATAAACTATTCGTAATGAAGATCATCTATAAAACTGTATCGAAACATCACATCACCACATACCTCAATCGCAAAACACAAGAGCAAAAATAAATAAACCCTTTCAAGTTCCTTATATCAAATCAACTTTCGCAAAAAAAATTAATCTTACCTGGCACCACACATTTTCAATATCTTCCTAACACAAACTACAACTTATGTCACCCCAAATAATTTGAATTGGCTTTTCAAAATTTTTGTAATATGATTGAATGAAAAGAAAAGCTCAGACATTAGAAATATTCTTATATAATGTTAAAATAACAAAATACATATGGTACTGATTATTATTACTGATTGTTCGCAATATTACTGGGATGGTCCGATGCTCTGTAGGAAACCCGTTTGCACAGCGCGGGTGTAAACTGTGCGCCCTAAAGTTTAAGTTTAGACTTACGGAATTCAATACTTCGTTTGTGTGAAAGCACTATGAAACAATATTAATGATCACGTTTCTGCCATATTTATATTCCCTTATTTCCAAGTTTAAATTTAATTTTTTTAATTTCATTTTGTAGTCAATCTATTTATGGAAATATAAAAAAAATAATAAAAACAAAATACATATGTCAATATTTAATAAAACAACATATTTACAATCATATAATACATCTTTTTATGTACATATCATTTTTTGATACATATCTTTTTAAATAAATATAATATTTTATTTACACGCCACGGAACTGACTTTACCTAGTGAGGTGGGTAAAAGAGAAGAAAACTAAGTAAATAAATTAAAATAAAATAAACGCCCTGGTTGCCGGCATTGAAACTGAAGTGATTATTAATTAAAGTGGATTATTATTTTTTATGGATTGTTTTATTTGAATTACTTAACTTGTGAAACAAAAGAAATTAATGAAATAAAATTTATTTTTATTTTTTATTTTTTACTTTTTAACTTAAAGAGTTAAACCTCAAATTATAATATTTTAATTAATGAAGATAATATTAGCGAAAGTCAATCGAAAATCCGAAACAGAAAAATCAGAAAAAGATATTTTCTGTTTCGGATTTTCGATTGACTTTCGCTAATATTATCTTCATTAATTAAAATATTATAATTTGAGGTTTAACTCTTTAAGTTAAAAAGTAAAAAATAAAAAATAAAAATATTTCATCCTAGACTTGCAGATAAAGTCAATAGATGTCGCATATTAATAAAAAGTGATAAAATTTATCCTGACACTATCTAGAGGGCATTTAGTTCGAGTTGAATCTTGCAATCACACATAAAGGTAGCAGCCAATAAATAAAAAAAAATAAAAAAAAAATATGCGATAAGAAAAATGAAAATAATGTTGGTGGTTCTCAGTCGAAGTATGATACAGTTAAAAATGACCGAATCGGATAGGGATACGTTGGCGCAGTTGGTTAGCGCGTCGGCCCGGATTGCCGGAGGACCTGGGTTCGTGTCCCAGATGTATCCGTATCTTTTTCTGATTTTTCTGTTTCGGATTTTCGATTGACTTTCGCTAATATTATCTTCATTAATTAAAATAAATAAAATTTACTTGCGCAAGCCGGAATTTGAACGCACATATTTTTAAACGGTAATAAAAGTTTAAATAAAATGTAGTTCTACATACAAAGTAAACACAAAAACAATACATAATTATATTTATATACTTTTTCTACCTCCATCAACATCTATCAAAAATCGAAAATCTGAAAGAAAAATCAGAAAAAGATACGGATATAACTAGGACTCGAACCCGGGATCTTCAGCTTTTCGGGCCACTCCGCTAACCACTGCACCAATGTATCCCTTTTCGATTCGGTTTGTTTGTTTCACACAATATTTTTGTTTGCTTTACACAATATTATCTACTGTACTTGTAAAAATACTTTTATTATTTGTAATTCTTAGCACTGTAATTTTTGGTGACCCGATAGTTGATCCCCCTACAGTTTGCACCCCAAAATTATAATTATTATAAAATTATAATTTTTTATGCATTACTTACCATTTTCAAACCTAAAATCAACTTCATAAATACCTTTCAGATGTTGTGGATATCAAAGGAATTTATTTACAGTGTTGATTCTTTTTACTTCTATGCGCATATACAGTACAGTAACTGAGCCTTTGGCTTGTTCGCACTTGGCAGATAGTTTAGTCGAGTAGCGAGTAACTCGCTACTTGATTGACCAAAAAGCGTTCGCTTTACGGTTGAGTAGAGTTAGTGAGCAGCGGCATTGCAAGATGAACGGGCTGCAACGCAACAAAGTAATATGCTAATTAAGCTGAATGTAATGCTTATTTTAGAAGAGGGTGAAGAATAAATTAGTGAGATGAAAATAAATAAACTATGGACACGAAAAGAGATTAATAGCAGCAAAAGTAAAGAATTTTAGAGTAGCATCCTCATTCCAACGGGACGACATTTCTGCGTCTACTAATGAACTCTACTAAAACGAGGGATTTGCACATATAAGTCTGCAGGGACAGATAGTGGGGGGCGCTACTCGTCTGAAAAAAGAGAACTAAATGGATTGACTCTACTAAAGCGCTGACTAAACTACTTTACTAAAATTATGGTGTTCAGATACGTTTAGTTACTAAATTACTCGCTACTACACCAAACTACTTGCCCTGTCCGAACGGGTCTTTTACTTGGGAAAAATATCGACCAAATCCGAATATCTTTTTTGCAATTCATATCATTCTAATATAAGTGAAGCTGTATCAAAATATTTAAGTATATAGATACTAGTAGTAAATAGATACTAGTAGATACTTAATGTGTGATACAAGCAGTTAGCAGCAACGTATTTGAAATACAAATACGTATTTGTATTTCAATTACTTCCTAAAAATGTAATTTGTATTTGGTATTTCAAATACCTGATGCTGAAGTATTTTGTAATTGGTATTTCAAATACTCATGGCTTCAAAATACATTTTCACACAAATACATTTAGAAATCTCGTACATAGACAAAAAGCACTAGAATCCAGAGTAAAATATATTAATCTTTAGAGTTGGCCACTTTATTGATCACAATTAAAAGAGTGCTTAGAAGAAGATTCAATAAGTTTTTTAAACTGTCATGGAGCCATATTGGCGTCATGTTACCACCCTAGTTACAAAATGCATGAGGAGAAGTGGTTTATTTATGCAAAATGCGTTGGCTGCCAGAAAGCATCAGACAAGAGGCAAATAATTCAAAATCTTGCAATTCATGCCTTGGAGCCAAATTACAAAAACATGTAAAAATGTCTGAGAGCAGCAGGAGTACCAGTACTAGAAAATAAGATGATGATTTTATTGTTTTTGTGAACAGGGACAGTGATCAACCACATACATCAACAATGGAGTTATAGAGTTAGTCAGCTTTCTAAACGATAAGGCGCTCCGCTGACGAGGCAACTGAAACCAAACTAAAACCGGCTGGTTTCTATGTCTTGATTGGTCAAAAAGCTTTTTTAACCATAGACGAAGAACAATCAGCTGGTAGAGCTTAGGTAGGTAAGCTTTTTGACCAATCGAGACATAGAAACCAGCAGGTTTTAGTTTGGTTTCAGTTGCCTCCTCAGCGGAGCGCCTAAAAGTAAAGAGCTTACCATTCTTGAAATATAAATTTATTTTATTTATTAATATTCTCCAAATATAAAAAAAGTGATCATACAACTTAACACAAGTTTGTGTTCATCAGGACCTGTAGAACGATTATTTTCTTTAGCAGGTTTTATTCATTCCCCAACCAAAAACCATCATTTTGTCTGATGATGCATTTAAAAATCTAGTGTTTATAAAAGGAAATTCTTTTTTTACTGACAAATAGGCTGGGCTGAATAAGTTTATATTTAAATTACCTAACATGGGTCCTACACCACAAAACTTTACAAGTGGAGTGGAGATGAGACATATCTTTTAAGCAATATGATTAGTCAATTTTTGCTCGTCTCTGCTTCGCTCTGCTCTTCGCTTTGCTTTTATATAAGTCTCCCCAACTTCGTATCTCTCCGCCTTTGTGTGGAAAAATATTTTATCAAAAGGAAACTTACACTTTGGCACTTTTGTTGTTGTTGTTATGATTTGTACCAAAGTGAAATCTATTTTTTTTTGTAATGTAAATGTATGTACATTTTTAATGGCCCAACACTCTCTTTAACTTCTGTTTATGGAGTCCTATTACAAAGGAGGCTATAATTTATACTAAAAAAAGCATTTAAATGAACATATTATTTCCTAAGATATATCTGTTTAAAACAAATTCCATTTTCTCGAAAGGGTTCCTTGTTTTCGTCTGCCTTGAAGTGTGTGAATACTGGTAAATAAAGAAGCTGTGACCGACCACCAGACCAGGCATAAGCCCGTATTATGGCTGTCGTTTGTGTTATCAAACATTCCATTTATTTGAGAATATTATACATTTCTATAGAATTTTTATCTTGTTCTAAAATTGGGTCATTCAGATTGATAACCTTGGAATAAAGTAGTTTCAAATGATAAAAAAAATTGATTCGCACAATATTATTATTCAATTAGTTGTTTGCTGAAAATTGAAATTGAGTTGGAACATAATTTTTTTCATATTGGTTTTGTGCAAATAGAAAATGGTTATCACCACATTGCTTTACGATCTGTTTGGTAAATATGGAGTTGTTGTATTTATTTCTATATCGCTTTCTTTGGCTGTGAGAAAGTTATTAGAGCTCGTGCAAAAGGATAAACAAAAGCCATCTTCGAATGTGAAGAAAAATGTTAAAACAGAGATCACTGGTGTGTATTATTTTGTTTCAATCTTTATATGTATCCTAATACGTACACTAATTTTTAATTGACTGTTATGCAGACACAATAAAAAAAAACTGCACTTTTTTGCGTGGCTGAAAAGGCTTTCTTGTGTTCGCATTGTGCAAGTCCTTCTTAACTCTTCAGGCCTCAAGCGTATTTTGTCAGATGGTCAAATTATTTTCACTTTGCAATAAAATCCAAATAAATGGAATATTTCTGAAGCATGTAATACGGGAAGGCGATGTAATATGCTTTCAAATTTAGTATTGGAATTAAACATATAATTTTTGAAATATAAAAAAATTGAATGCAAACATGAAAAAGTTTTTGAAAATTGCTCCACTTACGTTTTTTTCTAACTAAAATTATTGAAAATAAAAATAAAATTTTAAAAAGCATACATATTTTATTAGACAAAAGTATTATAAACGTTATTGTCACCTTAATTTGTTATCGTTTCATTTAAAAATAATCAATAAAAAAATCACAAAGTTTCTTAATTTTTTTTAAATTGCGGACGGAACTTCATATGGTTTCATATAGGTGTACATTTAAAAAATAATTCTGTGATTTAATTACATTTATGAATGAACAGTTAGCTGATAAACATACCTTCGAAATATTTAGAAAACTAACTTTTACAGATGCAACAATAAATGCAAATTCAAATCATCCTTGGTTCCACAAAAAATCAGCTCGCCATTCAATTGTACATAGACTCATCAACATTTCCTTAGACAATAAAGCATATGTAAAAGAAAAGGAAACAATAAAAATGATCGCAATTAATAATGGCTATCAGGCAAATAACGTAGAAAAAATAATAAAAAATATAAAAATAAAATCCATTTAATATACCCAGTAAATAATAAAAATATAGAAAAATTTGCATGTCTCGAATTCCTCCGACCAATATCAAAAAGCATGGAAAATAATCTATTACCCCCTTCTTTGTATATTTACAAAACCTAAACAATATAACACATCCAAAAAATTCATAGCAGTAACGTCATTATTAAATAATTAAGAACACATTAACATTGAGTGCAGGGAAAACATACAATTATTTTCTCAGCAAATCGGTTTAACTGGTAATAAATCAATTTACCCACTTCCAAAATTGACAACATGACAAATGAAACAGCTGTCACAATAATAAAAAACCAAAATACTTGCAGAACTTAATAACATTATTAAATTTAATTTGAATAAGTGGAGTTCTACAAATTAAAAACAAAACCAATCAATAAATTAGATTGGAAGGTTACGTACGTAATAATACTAGGAACTCTCAAACACAAATTGAATGATGAGTTTATTTATTTATGTGAAAGGTACTAATATTTACTTCGTCTCAGCTGTGTTACACATGCACTTACATAATGTATTATATAATGTATCACAATGTATTGTACCACTTGCAATACCTTAATCATTTTATCTAAGCAATATATACCCCTAATATTTATAATAACACTATTGGCCCGGAGAATCTTATATCCATTTTTGATATTTCCCAAAATAACAAACAGTAAACACTAGTACCATTTTTTTAATCTGATAATTGTAGCCATCCCTTCCCCTTCCCCTCTCCCACCGGGATGCGAACATATTGTCACACCTCACCTCAATTGAGGTGGGACACTTCAACTCTCCATTTTAGAATTTGAGCACCTCATACAAACTCTAAACACTAAAACAAATTAAGTCTTCTATAGGTTGTATAACTTAATATGTATAACCCGGTCCTGTTCTTTTTTGATTTCCCTGTTTGGCCAATCCCGTATATGCTATATTTATTGAGTTAGGTTGAGGGGCAATGCAATCGAAAGCACATCGATACAGCCACGCTAAAAATTTTAGTTTTGTTTTCAATTGTAATAATATTTGTAAATAATTTTCTAATTTATTATTATATGTATTTATTAATAATTTAGTGTTTTCAACTAAATTCTTAAAACCGCTCAACCAAATTGAATTACCTGTAGGGCCCAATTAGAGTCCATGGAATAAAGAAGAAATATTTATTTTGCATGCAAAAATTTGTAGTTTTGTAATTTTTGTTTGTCATAATTTTCGATCGATTTGTAAATACATATATGAATTTAATAATTTATTGTTTTCCACAAAATCCCTCAAGTTGATGATGAAACAGTTGATGATGAAAGTCCTGAATATGAAGACGATACTGTTCCCGCATTACCTGAAGACTTGGAGCATATTCCATTCCACTACACAGCATTATCGGATGAGGAAATGTTAAGCAGATCGGAGGAATTCTACAAGCTAATGAATGAACGCAGAACTGTTCGCTACTTTAGTCAAGATCCAGTGCCATTGGAGATTATTAGAAACATTGTCAAGACTGCAGGTTTGATCAGATTAATAATTATAACAGTTCACCATGAAGTGCTGATACCAATACTGATTTACGGCAGAGAGGCATGAAACTGGCAGAGGAAGGATGAAAGTACGCTGTAGCCAAATATCATGCCAATACCATGTGTAATAAATTGAAAATAATATATAGTATATTGACTGGAGCGCCTTAACATCCTATACACAGCGGCGCCTCGCCTTTGCTACCTACACATCAAACACATAACTTTCTATGGCTTCACCACGCCAACAGTTCATGCATTTTAACTAAGCGACTATCGGCACGCTTCTAAGCTGTATCTCACTTTGCTATTATGTATGGTTTACATTATATAAATAAATTACAGGGACTTCTCCGAGCGGAGCACACACCGAGCCGTGGACCTTCGTTGTCGTCCAGGATCCCTCCGTAAAGCAACAAATCCGGGAAGTTGTCGAAGAGGAAGAGCATATTAATTACACCCGGAGGATGGGCAAGCAGTGGACAGCCGACCTGAAGGCCTTCAAAACCAACTGGAACAAACCTTACCTGACAGACGCCCCTTACCTGATCCTGGTGTTCAAACAACTGTATTCCTTTACCGATTCAGGAGCAAGGAAGAATCACTATTATAATGAAATCAGTGTTGCAATTGCATCGGGAATGCTGCTTATGGCTATTCAAGTAAGAACTAAAATAATATTATATATACATCTAAAAATAAAAAAATAAACCCATTAAAACTTTAAGCTTCATTGTGATATTAACACACTTTAATCGGGAAGGGAATTTCTACCTTTTACGCCGGTCCTACTTAAATGCCTAGAAAGGTGTTGCCGTCAAATATTTTTAAACGATTATTGTACACCAACATGTAAGGGTCTCAAATATTCGTATACGTATACAAATGTGTATGGGATAGAAGATGGGGAAATCTTCTTATCCCCTTGTCTTTTGTGTTGAATAATATTTTATAAAAAGTGTGATGACCGTGGCCGGTTTCACATTGAGTTCTGGACTCCAGTATATGGATCCAGATTCCTTTGGGGTGGTACTCCAATAATAGATCGTAGGTAGACGATAACGTTTATTAAGAGATTATGAACAGGGTTCCTTCTTAGGAAGTCTGAAGGCAAAGAGGACGAATGGACAACAAACAAACCTTTTATGCCTTACTCATGCTGTCTCACTCATGCACGCATGTCTCTTTCATACCGCAAGACATACGTTTATCACATCCCTCCACACTTAAATCCGTAGACAGGTACACAACATGATGATGATAATAGTGTAATTCATTATCATGTTGAGTCGAGAGCTGAATCCTGTCTTCATTGACTCATCTGTGTGTCCGTGGTCGTAATCTGTCCTTCCAGTTTCCCGACGTGGAAGCCACCGGTTCACTGGAGCTGGAAGTAAGAGGAGAATCACCCATTAGATTGTCATCCGACATAAAGCCGGAGATATCGTACTCATCTGACGATAATCTCCTAGTCTCAGACGCGATTAAAGGATTGCTGGGGTTCTTTTCCCATGATACACACAATTTAGACAACTGATCAAAATGCCTTTTCCAATACATAAGTTTACCTTTTAAATTTACCTCAATTATATAAAGTTTTTTTTCTATTTTTTTATGTATCTTCCCTGAAACCCATTTATCATTGTTTTGGTCTCTAAAATCTCTTACCATTACTTTTTGATTTATCGAAAAACCCAACGATTCTTTATTATTTCTTTTATAATAATATTTCTGATTTTCCTGACATTTAGACATTTTAATTTTAGTTTCTTTATTAATTCTATTATCCTTATCTCTCCCCCCTCTCGGTACAAAACTGTTTAAGTTAGACCTTAGTTTTCTTCCAAACATTACAACTGCAGGTTCTAAACCAGTTGTACAGTGTGGTGAATTTCTGTAATCCACTAGAAAATTTCCTAATTTTTCATCGTAACCTGACTGAAACTTATTTCCTATCATCATTTTTTTCAAAAAATTTTTACAATTTTTCACTGCGTTTTCAGCTAACCCGTTCGATTGTGGATGATTTACCGGAGTAGTTAAATGTTTGATGCTATTCATCTCACAAAACTCTTTGAAGTCCGCTGACATGAAGGCGGCTCCATTATCTGACACTATTGTCTGTACACTCCCGAAATAACTAAATAAATTTCTTAATATTTTAATAGTATTATACGAATTTGGAGAATTTACCTCCACACAGTCTAACCATTTTGAGGTTGAGTCAATAATCACAAAAAAATATTTATTTGCAATGGGACCTGCATAATCAATATGCACCCTACTCCGTATCTCTTCAGTTATGGGCCACGGAGTCAATTCGCTTTTTGGTTGAGATGGTTGAACCTCTGAACAAATTTCGCATCCTCTCGCTAAAAGTTCAATTTCTCGATCTATCCCTGGCCACCAAAAATACCCCCTGGCTAACCCTTTCATTTTAGCTATGCCCAGATGAGATCTATGCAATAAGTTTAAAAAATTTTCTCTTAAACTTACTGGGATTATTAGCCTATTATTCCAAAAAAAACAATCATCAATTATAGATAATTCATTCCGTTTACTCCAGTAAATCCATTTTGAATCATCCTTGTTAATTTTATTTGGCCACCCTGTTGTGAGATAATGTTTAATTTCCAATAAAATTTTATCCGTATTTGATTCCGATTTAATCTCCTCGACATCTATTGGTATATCTCTGTTATTTTTGAATAAACTTAGAATTTGAGTATCAAAGACATTCTCTTTTAGTTTCAGATGTATTTTATTTTTATTGAATCTACCCAGTTTATCCGAAAAAACCTCCGGGAATTTTCGAATTAATTTACTACTTCACTTCTATCATTCTCAACTACATTTTGAGAAAAAATTTCACTTCCCTCCTCGGATGAAGTAGATTGTAACCCCGTAAATCCAATATTAAACTTTTTGATAAAGTCACGACCTAGAACAGTAGTTGTTCCATTTTTTACTACGCAAAATTCTAACATTTCCCTATAACCGTTATAATCAACTGTTAATAAAATACAACCCAATAAATTTAACTTACAGTTAGCGTAACCTGTCAAGGTTAAATCCTTTGGTTTTAAATCCAACTTATTGAAGTGTTTAACGTAATCTATCTCTTTTAAAATCGAGACTGCTGCACCTGTATCCAGTAAACCATTTAGTTCAACATTATTCACTAAGATTTTGCACAAAATTGGCTCACAATGCACTTCATTTATACACAACAGTTCCTGCGTATTTACAAACACTGAAGAAATATCTTTATACTTTAAACCGCGACATATTTTACTTATGTGACCTTTGCCTTTGCATTTATAACAAATCACGTTTTTAAATTTACAATTAACTGATTCGTGATAATTACCACAATGTTTACACTTCGTTCGCTCTAATGATTTCGGTCTGAACGATGTAACATTCTTGTCCATAGGTCTAGAAAAATGTCTACCCGCCGTATTTTTTTTTTGTGACAAATCGATCTGCCTATTTTTAGAAATCATATCTACACTTTCCGTTTTAATTTGCTTATTAATTACATCGAACGAATCCATTGCAATAGCACATTCTAAAACCTTTTTTAATGAAAAGTTTTCAGCCTCGACAAATAATTTTTCTTTAGTATGACCAATTCGAAGACCGGTGATAAAAACATCTTTTAAATTATGTTCAAGTCTGTCTTCGAATTTGCAAAATCTAACTAGATTTCGTAAACGCGCTATGAAGTCATTAACTGATTCTGAAACCTTTTGTTTCGTAGCGAAAAAAATTTCACGTTCCTTGAACACATTTCTTTTAATACCTATATGATTTTCGAGTAATAACAATAAATTTTCTACCGTGAAATCTGTAATTTTTTTTGGAAAACACAAATTTATTAATAAATTTATTGTCTCTGTGTGCAAATGGGATATAAAAACCGCTCTCTTTTTTACATCCGACGTTATTTTGTCATCATTGACTAGGATGAACTGCTCGTACTGTAAGACGAATGTCTCCAGCTGGTCTCTCAAATGACAAAACCTGGGCAGTTCTCCTCCTTCCATCTTCACACAGATGCAATCAATGAAAAAAAACAGAAAAATTTACAAACAGCACTCAACTCACGACTCTGATGTCTTGATGCTGTCCGATCTCGCCCTTCCGCGAACCGTCTTCTGCTCCTGAACCCTGGTCGTCCTTCTAAGCGCCTTCCTTGAGGTCTGCGCCCGGTTCCTGGTCTTCTCTTGAAGACCCAGACTTCTGAATCCACGCCTTACGCGAATGCTCCTCCAGGTTCTTGGCACTGAATCACCATATATAGGATGCTGCTGCTCTTGCTTCCCCCTTGCTCCGCAATGATGTGGAGTCGTGATCTGACCCGATCACTCGTTGACCCCTGTAGCTTCAATCTCGGTCTTTTTCGGCTGCCCAAATGTGAGAATTAGGCTGCTCCGTGGTTCCTTTTTTCGGCTGCGCCAAATGTGATAATTTGGCTGCTCCGTGGTTCCCTTTTTCGGCTGCGCCAAATGTGATGACCGTGGCCGGTTTCACATTGAGTTCTGGACTCCAGTATATGGATCCAGATTCCTTTGGGGTGGTACTCCAATAATAGATCGTAGGTAGACGATAACGTTTATTAAGAGATTATGTACAGGGTTCCTTCTTAGGAAGTCTGAAGGCAAAGAGGACGAATGGACAACAAACAAACCTTTTATGCCTTACTCATGCTGTCTCACTCATGCACGCATGTCTCTTTCATACCGCAAGACATACGTTCATCACAAAAAGGAAGCTTACTATTTGGCCCTGGAGGTGGGCAAACTGTTATTTTTTTTGTAATGATTTGTAACAAAGAGAAAAAGATTTGTTTTGTAATAAAATATATATATACATTTTTTACAAATAATATTACTTTTATATTTGGGGTACGGTGAGCACAATTAAAAAAATCATTAAAATGTACTTATTATTTTCAAAGTATATCAGTTTAAAACTAATTCCATTTTCTCGCACGGGTTCCTTGTTTTCTCCCGATCAAAGTGTGTCAACTATTGAATCAATATTAATGATATTCAAGGAATGCGGAGTTAGTTATTACGTTAGTGCCTCGGAGCATCTTCCGTTGGAATACTGGCAAAATAAGGACAGCAGTCTCACCTATTGTCCGCACTGTAAAGACTGCAATATGTTTGTTAAGATATGGGAATCTATCAAACAGACCGCCCATTCCTTGTTATATTTATTACCTGTAAACATCATTATCATCAATTACTATATTATATGTAAATTTCATTATCATAAATTCATTGCTGCATTAACTGTAAACCTCATTATCATAATTATTATATTATCAGTAAACGTACTTCATTACCCATATAATCTGCATACTTCACCCGCCATAACACAGGGACATCCCTAGCGTGGCGGGCGAAATAACACAATATGTACACTATGTATAAAATTCTTTAATAAATAAATAAATAAATAAATGTATGCATAGTCAAGGGTTTTTTTCAGGTATATTTGGGAGCCAGGTTTAGGGATTTAGGGGTCGGCAGACCATATACTTGCGATTTGTATAGGGTCAGCAATTGTATACTACTAATATACCTGCGGGCCTGCACAGTACGCCCAGTATTTGGGAGGCTAACTTAACTCTCGCTTCGATGGAGCCCTGCAACCTTAATATATAAAAATTAATATTTCTTTATGCGTTTCCTATAGCATTCATCTGATTGCAAATGAAACTTTAGTGAAGGTTTCTATATATACTGCATGTGAGCTATAGCATTATGAAATTATTTCCTATACCATTCATCCGATTGTGACGAAACTTTGGTAAGTTGTTAAGTGCACACCCGCAAATATTTCTAGATATAATAGTGAGTGAAACTTTAGTGAAGGTTTCTATATATACTGCATGTGAGCTATAGCATTATGAAATTATTTCCTATACCATTCATCCGATTGTGATGAAACTTTGGTAAGTTGTTAAGTGCACACCCGCAAATATTTCTAGATATAATAGTGAGTTCTGGCGTTACAAAATTTACAATAAGTGGCGTGCGAGGTGTTTGAAAAATATATGTATTTAATTTAGTTTTTTTAGGAGGTTCGCGTTTTGTTCAGGGGAAATGAGGGGGGGGGGTAGGTGGAAGGAGAACGGAGAAGGGGGAGGTATGGTCACGGTAGGGGTAAATTTGGAAAACACATATTTCTCACACTGATGACTGTATGTTGCCTGCTCATGGATCGGAAAACCTTCTGATTTATTCGAGTATGCACTAGACGAAAAGACAAAAAAAATAGTGTATTAGTAATTAATATTATTTTCAGGCACCGAAGCAATTTTCCATCCATTTATCATCATTTGTTTTCAGAATGCCGGTCTTGTAACCTTGACCTCAACTCCCCTCCAGTGCGGAGGAAGACTGCGCGATATTCTAGGAAGACCCGAGACAGAGAGACTCACTCTACTGCTGCCCGTCGGAAAGCCTGCCGCCGATTGCACAGTGCCCGATCTCGCACGGAAAGAATTTCACGAGATATGTGTTGAGATATAAATGAAATACCATTGCATGTGTGTTCTATTGATATAAATAATAAATAAGCACAACTATTATATTTATTGCACGTTCATTATTCTCAACTTGCAAGCATTATATTATATACGACAGCCGGCGTAGTCCAGCGGTAGAGCGTTAGACTCCCATTCCGAAGGCCGCGGGTTCGAACCCAGCATGCGCAAATAAATTTTATTTAATTGATTTGTGTTATTTCACAACTAATTATTTAAAAAAATATATAGTATATTTGCGGCACGTTCCAGAGTGGAAGATACTCTTAGTATCGCCCTGGTTTAAGACCACCATTCAGAATTGAAAGGTTGCTTGAAAAGGCTTTAGCCGTGTTTAGTGACTAGATCTGAATAGCCAGGTACTTCCCCACCTTCCTCTTCCTCGTCTCCTTCCCTTTCCCACTTACCTTCAGCCTCATAACATACCCCAATTGGGGATGCCATACTCTCACTGGTTCCAGACGGGAGCAGTTGGGAGTCTTGTGAGGTATTCACTACAAAAAAATTTAAAAAAATATTATTATTTACAATGAAGAAATTTTTATCCTAACTTCCAATCTTCCCTCAACTTTTATTTTATTTAAAATAAGTCATTTGTCAAAAAAACTGCTTTACTTTTGTTTTGTTCACTTTAAAAATGGATTTAAAAAAGGTATAAATTATAATATCTTTCTAGATGGCACATACCCCAATTTGATTACAATAATAGTGTATATATATAATAATGAACAAAATAAACACACAAATCAAAAGAAAAACATGCTATTTCACGTGGGAATATTATTTTTGGTAGAATAAAAAAAAACTATGGACAAAAAATGAGTAAAAAATTTATTTAAAACTAGTCAACAGTTCATATAAAATGTATATATTAAAAGGAATGTACATAATATCGGATCTCAGATTTTTTAACAATACACAACATCTTTAACCCGTAGGAATTGGCAAGAAATTTCAATAAATAAAAACATTTTTTTGTTACAGCCAACGTCGACAATACCATATTTTATGGAGTGAGATTTTTTATTTTTGTCTTTAACTGACCTACAGGTAAATATCTCAAGACAAAATTAATATATAAGGGTGACACATCAATTGCGGTGCTTCGCACCATGTATAAACATGATTCTTCAACACTGAAATTACAGGGATCCGGTCCCTAAGGGTTAATAAAGCAATTAGAAATAAAAATAATTATTTTAACCCTGCGAGCATCAGGTTCAAATTTGTAACATCGCGCTTAAGATGGGTAATTTACACCTGAAATTCTAATACTATTTTTAATTCAATAGTATAGTAAATTTACCTGTTTTCTAGGTACTTGTTATTAGAAACTAGGTATAAAAGTTTTATAATAAGTAATCATTTTTATGGCACTTGGTTGTCCATTTTTATATAAAACTAAATACAATAACAAAAAAACTAACATCTTCTAAAGTTATAATCAAAACAAACCCAAATTATATATTTTTGTTTTTCTACAACTTAGCTTGGTACTTGTGAAAAATAGTAACACCGAGAGCCAGGTGGGTAAAACTCACCCGCCGACGTTTTTGACGTCATCTAACAGCCTCACTGACCGGTGGATGACTAAATTCTTGTTTTTTGTCGCTTCCTCACCTCCCCCCCTCGCACCTACTCAGGCAGAGCATAATAATAATTCGCTATAAAATATTGATCGATTTATATTGGTCTGGGTAGGTGCGAGGGGGGGAGGTGAGGAAGCGACAAAAAACAAGAATTTAGTCATCCACCGGTCAGTGAGGCTGTTAGATGACGTCAAAAACGTTGGCGGGTGAGTTTTACCCACCTGGCTCTCGGTGTTACTATTTTAATAAAATAAAATTAATGAGCATAATAATAATTCGCTATAAAATATTGATCAATTTATATTGGTCTGGGTGTACCACACCCAACCTTACGCTCGTCGGGTTAAGTAGGAAACCTGTTTAAATTTCATACATTAAAGCTTCGCCTTAAGTTTATTTACACTGACAACTTGGAAATTCACATTATGTTTCTGCAAATTTTCTATTAGAGTTGTTTTTGCAAATGCAGCTCCTGGTGTTATAACTCCTCCTCTGAAAATAAATAATACAAAATATATGTACTTATTATAAGATAATATCTTCTCCTGTTCATATTCCTAGGCAAATATTTAAATTAAGTAATTTAATGGAGACAATATTAGCAAAACTCTATAAAAAAAAACTGAAACAGAAAAATCAGAAAAAGATACGGTCACCTCTGGGACTCGAACCCAGGACCTTCGCCTTTCCGGGGCGCAAATCTACCAACTGAGCTAATATGTGTCCCTATCCTATACGGTCATATTTTACTATATCAACTTCGACTGACGCTAGTTGACGATCCAGATTTCAGGAAATCTAGAAATTTTGTGATCCATATTGTAATTCGTCAATACGATAAATATCTAAGTATTTTATTTATTCATTTTTGGGAAATCGACAGTTTAATACAGAGAATTACAGACATTACAATTACAGTTTAATACAGAGATATAGCCAAAATAAAAGCAATTATGGATTTCCCCCTTGTGACATTATCTCTAATAAGACAGCATAATAAGTAAAAAGAAATAATTAAATTTGAAAATGAATGATATACATATATCAGGCTCCCAATATCTCAGCCCATATGAGACTCCTCAGGTTGATAAGGGCTGGACATGTACAGAGAATGCCGGACACACGCGTCCCAAAAAGAAGTATGGCTGGACACCCAGGGGGAAAGAGAAAAGTGGGAAGACCCAGACTGAGGTGGGAAGACGAGGTAAGAGGGGATGCAGCACAGCTTTTCCAGGTAACAGTAACTGGAAGTCAGCCGCTGAGGACAGGAGGAGTTGGAGGCGAATGTTGCGGGAAGCCAAAGCTCGATATGGGCTGTAGCACCATCGAAGAAGAAGAAATTTGAAAATTAAAGCAGAATATGAAGCCAAAAAGTGTATAAAATTAAAAATTACATAAAACAAAAAATTATCAATACTTTGGTAACCATATTGTGTGTACAAATCAAATCATTAGTAACAAATCATGATATTGAATAAATATGTGCGGATCACAATGAACATTGAGAGCCTTACTAATAAACTTTCTGAAAAATTTTAACAATTGTTAAACGACCGTGTATGAAGAAATCTTACTATTTAAAAACTGACAAAAAATTGTTCATGGGAAGATATGTACATTCCCTACACGGCCAAAGAGGGTAGTTTATCTGTTGTACATATGTATTTGTTTTATTTGTAATTTTCAATGAATTTCAAAAACTTTCCAAGATATTTAAAATGTCATACATTTCTTATTTTTTGAGATGTCGTAAAAACAAATACCATTTTAGGACCAAGATTAAATTACCTATTAGATTTTTGTATCTGAAATATACTTTAGTGCTTAAAAACTGTAGTATTTTAAGCTTTAAACATAAAAAAAATATGAAAAAAAGTTCACCCCAAACACTTTTTTTTTTAAATTTGTTAAAATTAAAAAAACACAGTTCTTTTATTTAATGAATTTGAAATAAAACTGTCACCTCACTTATTTCTTCTTCATACAATTAAAAAATATAAAGAAATCTTGAAATTTGATTTTCATTCCCAAAAATTTACAATAAAAAAATTGACGTTTGAATGCATTGCTTGCACATCTTAAGACGTTCATTTCTTTGATACGTTTACTAAAACATGTATTAGACATTTAAGTTATCAAAAAACATTACTTTCAAGAAAATATTATAAAATAAAGATCTTAAATGCAATTTTATTCATAATATAACCTATAAAACCATTTTCTGACAGTTCAATTTACAACATACAATTATAGTGCCATAACTTGACTAAAACTGACGAAAAAAAACACAAATAATAGTAAAAATATCGATTACATGTATATAAGAGCGAATTGGTCATTAGAATAGAAATCATTAACTAAAAGATCATCTTATTCCCAACACACATTCGAGGACAAATTTTTTTGGTGGAGTTGGCGGCTTTTATATTCCAGCGAGAATGCGCAGGCGCAGCAATACACCACCTTGCGGATACTAATGAAAACAATAATTTAAACCGGCAAAATACAACGTTGCCAGATCAAAAAAAAACATTTTTTTTAGTAAGAATTTGGAAAACGAAATGTACAGACTTTACACAACTTTAATCAACAGAAACACCGTTTAACAGTCATAAATTTTTTTTTATTAGTAAGGATGTGTAGCGCTGACTTAACTCTCAACAACAGCAAAGTTATAATAATTGATTTATTGAGGACTTACGTTCCCGGTATTTTGTGGTATTCCCTCAGAAGAGTGATTGCACTGTAAATGACACAAGTACACGTAGCTCCATAACCAGGATTGACTCCTGTAACCTGAAATACATTCTTAATGATTAGAATATTCTTCTTCTTTGGTAAGGTGGGGGGTCAGAGGGGGACATGTCTAGGGCCTCAGGCGTCGCCCTGTGGACCTCAACAATCCCGCCGGGGAATGAATGGAGCGGGCATTTGTTGACCACATACCATAGAATATAAAATTAACCAAGGTTTTATGAGCTAATTAGAATATAAAATTAACTCATAAAACCGGCATAAAAAATAAAAATTTCTAATGACTTTCACAAGACTACTATCCTCAAATCACATATTGTCATTAAATCGGCAATCAACGCCACTTTAACCGCTCAGGCCTCGGGAATATTTTGTCAGAAGATCTAAATATTTCCACTTTGCAATAAAATCAAAATAAATAAATATTTCTGAATGTAGTCGAAAAATAAAAACTGTTTCTGTAAATAAAAAGGTGATAAAATATTCATAATTTATAATTCAAAATAAAAATATAATTTTTTAAATATAAAAATTTTGAATGCTTTTAAAAAAGTTTTAAAAATGGCTTTTTATGTTTTTTCTATTTAAAAATTAGTAATAATGAAAAAAAAACACACACACATATTTTATTAGACAAATGTATTATGAACGTTATGGTCACCTCACTTTTTTGTCACTACATGTAAATATAATTAATAAAAAATTCCCAAAGTTTCATAAATTTTTATCAAATTGCAGTTGGAAAATTTGGTTTTGTAAAGGTGTACATTTTAACTAATGTGTGGTGAACTTTAAGATTTGAATATAAAGCACAATATTTTCTTTTTCTAACACCATTTAGATCATATTTCTCACCATGATAGTAAGGGAGACACAACGATTTCTTTGAGACCCATTTGAAAAACGAACAAATTGGCAAGGGCACTTACTAGTAACTACGCACAAGGAAATGACATTGTTTAATTACCTCTACTCTCATTGTCTTTGTGGGCGCTTTTCCCTCCACATTTTGTTCATCTTCGTCCCACCCTTCTCCGCTGACAGCCACCATAAACGAGGTATTTTTCATATTCTCTTCACTCGGACCTTCACGAGTTATAACTCCCAGAGTAAAGAACTTGGGATGGTTCAACAGCAACTTCTGCCCGGCGGAGAATTTAGTCAGAAAACTAATTACAGAGCCGACAAATAAAGTAGATAGAGCATTCTTCATGTACGGGAAACCAAAGTAGGCCTGGAATTGTGCCGGTCGGGTTTTGTAAGTTTCGTTCAGGAATCTCTGGGTTCGGTTAACGACAGGGCGATCGGCCCCGGGAAAAGGAACATACCAGAATTGGTCCACTGGGTTTTTGTGGATAATACCCCTGGAATTATAAAATTTATACACTTTAATAAGTTAAGCGTGATTTAAAATGCCATTGAGACAGCAGCCTATAATTACTACATACAACTAAAGTCATATCAAGCAACGTTGCGGGTATAGAATCCGTTAGTTATTACATGACAATACATAATATTTTATGTATAATTATTTTTAACGCCGTGAAAAATTTCAATTTGGCGCTATTCCCCCAACCTCCCTCTACAATCTACTGCAGTGGTAACATTTTGAATAAACAGGTGGCAGCACTGCAGTCGCTTGCAAAACGTGATGTTCGTACTAGACAGCGTTTTGTGATTGAATTCTTGAATGCAGAAGATGAAACGCCCATTCGCAATCATGAAAGACTAAAATGTGTACGGTGATGCAACAGTGGATGTCAGCACTGTTAGATGATGGGTTTGTCGCTGTAACGAAGCTGAAGGATAAACGCCGTTGGCTGAAGAAAAGCGGAGCGGCAGTGAATCCACGCACATTCAGCGAGTCGATGACATCATTCTTGGTGACCTCCTTATAACTACAGATGAATTGTAAAAAAATATCTCCCTCAGTAAGGCAGTGTGATGTGAAGCTCATTGTGCGATTCACATTGAAAATGAGGAGGCCTTGAATACGTCAGTGCGTCAATGGCTTAGGAAGCAGGACTTTTTACCACACTGTAATACATGCCCTTGTTAGAAGATGCACCAAAACTGTGGAAATGGACGGAGATTATATTGAAAAGTGACAAATTAATTGAAAATAGTGTGGTTTTCAACCTATGAAATTGCATTTTCATTTTTTGATAAAAAGTCAGGTTATAAAGAAAGGGTGAAAAAAAATAGGGGGCATTACTTTTAACAAACGAATAACCTGAGAATATTTGAAAAAATCCTAATACCATAATTATAAGTGGAAAATTATGCTTATGCAATGATGGAGGACTTAACATTACTATATATTATGTTAGAATTATTTTCCACATACTTCTGGTTCAGCGGTGGTTTCAAAGGGGTCTGTCGTTTAGGATTCAGTTCTTTCCTAATAGCCTTCAATTCAGATAATTCTTTAACTCCATTTATCAGGGACACCCAGGTGGCATAGTTGAAGGTAGTATTGCTGCCCTTTTCCCTTCCCTTCCCTCCAGGAGGCAACAGGGTACGGAGATACGCCTCGCAGGAATTCACCGTACCTACGGAGATACAAGTTAAGAGTGTAGTTGTAGCGAATTTTACAGAAACATAAAAGATATCGGTATAATAACTACAGATTAGCCCTCCTATTGCTTATTTCAATCCAAAAGTAACATCACCTACGATTAATTTCATAATACAAACTACTACTAAAAATCAAAATGAAAAAAGATTGAAAAAAAAAGTTCTCTGTGTGATGTGAATTCAACAGTTTCAAAATCAACAGCCCATCCACTGTAAAATTGTGTATTAGAAAAATAACTAAACTAACTAACTATATACAGGGCTAGGCAGAGAGGACAAACCGCCAAACAACTCGGTCTTGGCATACCCTCCTTGCCTTATTCACGTTCATATATCATCTCATACATACTCTTCTGTTATTCTGACTCTTGAAATGACCCGACTCAAGATCTGATTCACTTGATCGTGCCATTTGCGTCGTATATTCTCTTTATGTTCCTTTCTTCATTCATTGGCGCTACATGCCCAAACCAACTAAACTTCCCTTTCTTAATCTTACTTATTATGCTCACATCAGCATTGCATTCTTTTCAGATCTCAACATTTCTCACACGATCATACGTGGTTTTATCACAAATACGCATCAGGGATCTCATTTGTACAGCATTCAGTCTACTTTCATCCTTTCTATGCCAGTTCCATGCTTCACTGCTATACATCAGGGTGGGTACCAGCACTCCATTATGGACTGCTAGCTTTGCTTCTTTGGACAACTTTTTATTGGCGCCAAAGGCGTTCCCTTCAAAGGCATTATTTCAATATCCCTAGCAGCCTTCCCATCTCTCGTAAACATCCCAAAATATACAAACTCATCCACTTGCTCCAAGTATGTTAAGCAGAAAAATAAAATCATTATTAACCTTTAAAGTTCTGCTGCAGAAAGACGACTCCAAGATCAGCGGGAATGCTGTCGAAGCCGCATGCACTGATGACGTACACACCGGCTCTCTTTGCCGCTTCGTGATACTTTAACTGCATATTTTCCATGTACTATAATAAAAACATAGCTATTTTTGATAAACCATGCAACACAAAGTTGTCTTTCGACACGCATAGGATAATGTGAATAGTTTTTAAAAAGTGTTACTTTAACTTGTCATCTGTGGCTCGGACGCCGGTGTCAGGAAATTTGTTTTTATTTTTTAAATGCGATTTTAACCCTTATGTATAAAGAAACTGTACAAGGACAAGGTCAGAAACGCTTGCGCCAATATCATGCCAGACGTTTCTTTTTTATTTCAGTAATGTAGCTTCTCGGAATGCTTTGAAATTAATTTTCTATGGTACAGGGCCATGTGACCAAATGTCATCCAACATTCATTAGGTTAATGGCATTGGATTCGTAATCATTTTCTCCAAGTCTGTTAGAATGCCGAATATTTTTTTTAATGTTGGCATTTTGCAAAACATGTGTTACGACACATAATTTTCAATATTTTTTTACATTGTATAGATACATTTATATAGCAAAAATAACAGCAATAATATCGCACGATAACATTCATCCTAGAATTGCAGAAATGGTCAATAGATGTCGCAAATTAAAAAAAAAAATGATAAACTTATCCAAGACACTATCTAGATATCATTAGTTCGGGTTTGAATCTTGTAATCATACATAAAGATAGCAGTCAATAAAAAATATGCATTAAGAAAATGAAGATAATGTTGGTAGTTCTTAGTCGAAGTATGATACGGTTAAATATGACCGAATCGGATAGGGAGACATTAGCTCAGCTGGTAGAGCTGTGCCCCGGCAAGGTGTAGGTTCTGGAATCGAGTCCCAGATGTGACCGTATCTTTTTCTGTTTCAGATTTTCTATTGAGTTTCACTAATATTGTCTGCATTAATTAATGTACTACAATTTGAGGTTTTACCCATTAAAAAATTAATAATAATAATGTTTTACCGCAGGCTCCCCGCTGACGTCCACATGATGCGCTCCCTCTTCCACGCACGCCTTTACCACAGCCGGACCGTAAAACCTGTACGGGCCGCAGCAGTTGATCACCACCTTGGCTCGGGAAGCCATCCTCTTCAGCGATGCCTCGTCACCAACATCGGCTATGATGACACTCACATCCTGCAGACTATCTCCTGAAATATAAATTGAAATGTTATGTATACATGGAGCGAGGCTGGCAGTCTTCACAATTTGAGAGGCGGATATGGGAACCATTTATTGATTAACCAACACCTCTGCCATAGGCCACCCCGAGTGGTTCGCTATGTCTGGCGACTTAGCGGGGGTGGACACATCTGCCCACCAGCTGCGTGGCAGTCTGGATCGGGAGAGACTGGTTGAATGGAGACCTTTTGACCTCTCCAGCAAGATTTTTTCGGAAAATCGCCTTGCACCGCAGTGGCAGGGATGGATTCACACATCTGTCTCTCCTGGAGACACTGACCGCTATATTCCTACCCACCCCTCTTACATTTTTCCTTCCCAGAACTTCATCTCCTTCCTTTCCTTAAAATACCCTCCACACAGCATTCCCATGCTGACAGCCAGATGACATAAGCCCTGAGGGGAATTATTTCATTCGGACTCTCATCAATCCATTCCACAGTGACTTCTCTTATAAGGGATGGCACAAGAAGATGATTTGACATAATTTCTAAGGTGCTCCGCTGACGAGGCAACTGAAACCAAACTAAAACTGGCTGGTTTCTTTGTCTTGATTGGTCAAAAAGCTTGTTTAACCATAGACGAAGAACAATCAGCTGACAGCTGGCAACTAGCAACGGCCGACCACGGCAATCAGCAGTCCAAGTCGCGAGTCACTGCTTACGTTACCATTGACAACGGGTTTTTGAGTGATTGTGTAGTGTGCGGGTCATCACATTGTCATACAAAGACAGTTGGCAGTTGAGAGTTTTCAGTTGCCTCAGTGGGCGGATCGCCTAACTTTACTAAGCTTGGTTTGCTGTCTCTTACCAAATCAAAATGCGAGGGTTTTTTAAGTAAGTACCATTTTGATATTAAGCAAGCATGATGCAATTTTTAAAAGTAATTTCATTTTACATGAATGCCTCAATCTTAATCTACTTTTCAACATAATTTCCATATATTTTAACCTTTCAGGATAATTTGTTCGCTTTTCGGAACAACTCATGTAGGTCTTATAGACATTGTTGTGTCTCCCTTATTATAAAGGTTAGAAATATGATCTATATGGTGTTAGAAAGAGAAAATACCACGCTGCATATTCATCCTAAAAATTTACCACAAAATAATTAAAATGTACACCATTATGACACCAAAGTTTCCGACCGCAATTTGGAAAAAATTTATGAAATTTTGGAAAATTTTTATTAAATAGTTTTACATGAAACCACAAAAAAGTGAGATGACGATATTGTTTATAACACATTTGCCTAATAAAATATGTGGATGTTTTGTATTTTTTTTCATCAGTAATTCATTTAGATCTTTTTCTTTTCCAGACCAAATCTTTTTCTGATTTTTCTGTTTCAAAACTTTGTTTGAGAGTCGCTAATATTGTCTTCAATGAATAAATATTATAATTTGAGGTTTTACTCATAAGTTTATAAAAAAACAGTTAAGTTTTAGTGTAATTTCTCTATTGATTTTTTGCATAGCAAAGTTTGTCAAGGGTTGTTATTTAATTAAAGTAATAACAATCACTTAATACATACCAGTTTTATTAATCAAATGGTTCAAAACATCTTTGAGTTTCTCTTCTGATCTGCCGGCTATGCCCCAAGTGAGGTTTTTCTCGTAATATTTAGTTAACCGATGAAGTTCTTCCACTGTATACTTCCCGGTAAATCCGCTGGCCCCAAATATCACAATATCCAGCCTCTCCATTGACATTGCAGACCTGTTGAACAACCACTTCGATTAGAATAAAGCTAGCAATCCACAATAGAGTGCTGAAAACAAACCTGATGTATGGCAGTTAGGGATGAAACTGGCAGAGGGAGGATGGAAATAGACTGAATGCTATAGATATGAGATCCCGAGACAATGTGTGTGTGGTAAACCATGTATAACCGATATGACCATGTTTAAAATTTGGAGATCCAGAAATAATGCAAGCCTGACATGAGTGTAATGGATAAGATTAAGAAAGAGACGCTTACAAGCGTTAAGCTCATGTCGTTTGGATGAACAAGAAAAAAAGTTTAACCCTGATTCATGGGAGTGGAAATTTGTTACAAGGACGTGGGGGTTGGGTCATCATGACCCACTCATTCAACACCAGGTATTTCATTATATTTATGGTTTTTAATAAGTGTATTGCACTTTATTAAGGAATTAAAACATTACGTTATATCAATAAAAATATATTCTTTTTTTTTTAACCAATAAACATACCACTTAACCTCACATTTGTCGCTCGGACAACAGCGTCTGAATTTTTTTTTTTTTTAATGTGATTTTAACTCCTATGTAAAAAGAAACTGTACAAGGACAAGGTCAGAATCGCTTGCGCCAATATCATTCCAGATGTTGCTTTTTATTTCAGTACTCTAGCCTCTCGGAATACTCTGATAATAATTTTCTTTGGAATACGGTTATCATGTGGTTAAAGGTAATCTGACATTCAAGAGGTTAATAAAAGTTAACAAAATTAGCTTCCTTAGCTTAATCGTACTAAACAGTAATTTTTTATCATTCTAACTAAATAACTAACCATCACGGCGTTTCCCCGCAGGGGTTGGCTGAGAGGACAGACCGCCAAACAACTCGCACAACGCACACACTCCTTGCCTCATTCACATTATACATACTCTTCTATTATTCTGTCATTCTTTTAATTTAAATGGCACTTTTAGGAACTTAACTAACTAATCGTACACATGAGATTTTAACCAACATAACTTTATATACAACACTAATGATCGCTTACTAGATGTAGCAATAACTTTTGAATCTTTACGAATTGTAAAATTGTTGTACATATCCCTGGTTAGAAGCCTAATCGAACATAACTCAATAGTCTGGTCGCCCTTCTACAGAATTCAAAGAAAATTTCTTCGATTTTTAAATTTTAAACTTAACATCCCTTTATAGCACATAAATTACCCATCAATGAATATTTTAAATATTCCAACTTTAGAAAACAGACGAAAAATAACCAACCTAACCTTTTTATTAAAATTAAAACTCTAAATTTGATTGCTGTGAACTCTTGCATATAAATCTATATGTACCTATTTTATATACACACATCTCATTCCAACTACAAATTGAATTCCCCAATATAACAATTACATAGTCTTGGGAACCAATATTTAAACAATATTGATGTATTTGACAATAATTTGAATTTGGCAAACTAAAACGCCGTATGTGCTAACTATTTCTACTTAATTCATAAACTATTGTAAATATCAATTTTACACATTTTTATTAATACTTTTTATTGTTGATTTGGAGGATATTGGCAGGCTGTGTATTTTTACTTTATTTATATTCTTTATTACCTACATTTTGTCAACTCATATTTTATCTAACCTGTATTATGTTTCTTTATATTTTCTGTCACTTACCTGTATTTTGTCAATTCTTTACTGTAATTAATCAAAACATGTATTGCTTTATGTATGTAAAAGCCCTATGGGCGGTTAAATAAAATAAAATAAAATAAAATAAATAAATAATCTTTGGAAAAATATACAAAAAGTTAATTCAAATTATCACTATGAATGCGAAAAGGGGTCGACGGGAAGGGCCGTATTCACCCTTTTCAGCTTTTGGCACTTGTAACTCCAGTGTCGATCGCCGTCCGACTGATTTCTCATTAAAAACGTTTAAAGAAAGTCAACGTCTCCAGCTACAAAGAAGAGCGGCAACATTGCACGCGTAGTTATAAAACCACGGAAAAAATTCGGTTCTTGGGAAACACTCCGAAAAAATAAATTTAATTATTTTTATACTAACTTTGGGCTGGGAAATCCGAATCTGAATTAGGTCGGGGAGGTCAATATTAACTGAGTTACAGGACTTTAAAGTTTCGTACACAGGAACAAATCCGCAATGCATTTTTGACACAATTTGTATAGAAAAAGTCAAAGTAATTCAATGTTCATATTCGTTGCTGCCAACCTCAGAAAATTGAGTGTTGCCATTGTGAATGAATTATTATTTATTTTATTAGCTTGAATTTTTTTTAAGCATAAATTATTTTTTTAAGTGAAGTTATTCTGTGATTATATAGCGCCTGCTCGTGTCAAGGCAAGAAAAATATCCCAGTTTTCAAGTAGTTTAGCGGCTACCCTAGGTTTGTGTAACATGGTTTGTGATACAAAAGAAAGTTCCTCCTTTATAGCGCCTGCTCACGTCAAGGCAAGAAAAACATCCCAGTTTTCAAGTAGTTTAGCGGCTACGCTAGGTTTGTGTAACATGGTTTGTGAAACAAAAGAAAGTTACCCCTTTATAGCGCCTGCTCACGTCAAGGCAAGAAAAACATCCCAGTTTTCAAGTAGTTTAGCGGCTACGCTAGGTTTGTGTAACATGGTTTGTGATACAAAAGGAAGTTCCCCCTTTATAGTGCCTGCTCACGTCAAGGCAAGAAAAACATCCCAGTTTTCAAGTAGTTTAGCGGCTACGATAGGTTTGTGTAACATGGTTTGTGATACAAAAGGAAGTTCCCCCTTTATAGCGCCTGCTCACGTCAAAGCAAGAAAAACATCCCAGTTTTCAAGTAGTTTAGCGGCTACGCACGGTTTGTCTAACATGGTTTGTGATACAAAAGAAAGTGCCCCCTTTATAGCGCCTGCTCACGTCAAGGCAAGAAAAACATCCCAGTTTTCAAGTAGTGTAGCGGCTACGCTAGGTTTGTGTAACATGGTTTGTGATACAAAAGTGAATGTATTATATAAAAAAATAATAATTACTAGATTTTTTACGTCATTTTATTTCCAAAACTCCGGTACCTAAATTAGTGTTTACCTAATACATCCAGATTTATTTTTATCTTTTATTTCTTTTTCTCGTGTTTTGACACATTCACATAATAATATTGATATTATTGCTTAATAGCAACACTTAATTTTCTTAGGTTGGCAGCAGCGAATATGAACATTGATTTACTTTGACTTTTTCTATACAAATTGTGTCAAAAATGTATTGCGGATTTGTTCCTGTGTACGAAACTTTAAAGTCCTGTAACTCAGTTAATATTGACCTCCCCGACCTAATTCCTTCAGATTCGGATTTCCCAGCCCAAAGTTAATATAAAAATAATTACATTTCTTTTTTCGGAGTGTTTCCCAAGAACCGAACTTTACCCAAAACCACAAGCAATTTAAAACATGGCGGGTCATTTTGACCTATCCCCCATGACGCCGGGTTAAGGAGAACGTATGATGAGGAAGTGAATGGTAGAAAAAGTCGGGGGTGCCCGAGGAAGAATGACACAAATTGGGATGGCGGAAGAGTAGTCAAATGACTGCAATTAACACAATGTATTATATCCAGGAACAGGTGATAAAGAAGAGACAATCTAATGGGTGAGAAATACAAAATCATATCCGAGGGCGGTCCAATAAGTACTAAGCCTCATACATTTCTCACACGATCATACATGGTTTTACCACACATTTGCATATATACTTACATTGTAATTGAACATGTATAACCTGTTGACAAACTGCTTTATTGCAGTTTGACGGAATTAAAATGAAATATAAAATAAAATAAAACAACTTATATTATAAATTTGTAAACAAATGTTATCTTTTGTACATACATTGTTGATTTTATAGAAGATAGGGAAATTTCCATAATCTGTGCCTAAAAGTGTGGCGATTAAGGGAATAATTACTGAAGATAGCGATAAGATAGAAAGGAATAACAAATATAAATAAGATACATACGATTTTAACTTAACTTTTGCAGCTGAAGGATACTTTAAGTTGAACCTTGATCCTGGAAATCTAATTTGAATAGTGGCTTGTGATAAAGATAAACGCACATACATTTAAAAACAAAACTAATGACGCTAGTGACAGTTTGGGCAACATAAATAAACCACTCTGCATAAATAAATGGTGGGCCGTTCAGACACGTGACAGCCTGTCAAGTTGACAGCTGTAATACCTGCATTGAAAAAATACCGGATGAAGGGAATTTTCGTGAATAAACTCTTTTATAGATAGCAATACTAAAGTTTGACGTTTACCGTTTACAGAAATACTGAAAATAACACATTTTCTATGGTTTTTAAACGTCAGGTCAGGAAGGAAATGAGATAGATCTTTTTAGGTTAAGCGGTGTAGTTAGTGATTATTTTATTATTTATATTATAGTGCTGTGATAAAGCTTAAATTCGCTCTGATATAATCCGATAAACGGTCTTAATTTTACAGCATTAATATGTCGTTAGAGATATCTGAACGAATTCTGCTATGGCTGGACAAAAATGGAGACGTGGACACATTGGTTCTTGCGTCAGATTTTGGAGAAGATCACCAGAAGGTGGTGGGGGCCATGAAAAGCCTGCTAGCTCTGGGGGAGCTGATCACCTCGGAGACAATCACAAGCAAAAAGTGGGCACTGAGTGCCGAGGGTGTGGAAGTGGTTGCCAACGGAAGCCATGAAGCTCTTGTCTTCAACGCTATTCCAGCTGAGGGAATTTCACAAGCCGCTATAATGAAGGTTGGTTGTAATGGTTTAAGTATTTAATTATTGTTTCCAGCATAGGGAGTGTGGTGAACTCATCACTCAGGGAGTGGAAACACGACTTTCAATAGCCATCCCAAGCCAAAGTGTGAGCTGCCATGTTCAGGCTGAATGACCAGGGAACAGTGTCACAAACTGTGCCTCCGAGAAACAGGGTCGCATCTCGGAGTAATTAGACTTTACCCCGGCACTCAAGGCTCTGCTGGAGTGGACCTTCTATTTCCCTAGATACTCGTGGGATGAAAAATTGGACCATTCAAAAACTAGGGGCCTTTGGGGAATCTAGGAGATCTGAGGCCTCCTCCTTCAACTTTTTCATTATTTGGCCTTCAGGGAACCACGGAGGATGGAGAGGAGAGATGGGACCCTCTTCTCTCGTGGGAAATTCAGGGAACCAAGAAGTCGTGGAGAAGAGAGATCAGGCCACAATAGATGTGCATTGTAATGATTTGTACCAAAGTGAAAACTATTTTTTTTTGTAATGTAATAAAATATGTAAATTTTTAACACATAAAACGTCACCAAATTGCCCATTACTGACTTTAACTTATGTTTATGTAGTCCTACTACAAAGTAGTAAAAATATCATTAAAGTTGGAGTGTTGTGAGTACTATATAAAAAAATCATTAAAATGTAAATATTATTTTCAAAGTAATATTGGTAATACAATACAACTTCCATTTTCTCTAATGGGTTCCTTGTTTTCGTTAGCCTAAAGTGTGTTAATATTAAATAATATTTACATTTGAAACTATTTCCTGCCAAAGATAATCAACTACATCTTTCTCTATTTATTTTTACATTTGATACATTTAAAGCCAAAATAACAGAAATAATATTACATAATAAGAGAATATATTTAAAATGAATACAAGTGTTATTACGTTGTTTTAGGTCGATATTAGTTCCTAGATAGGCAGATTGCCTGTTCTAAGGAACCAAAGTGTGTAAAGTGCCATATGCAATTTAAATTATTATTATTTTTTTAAAATTAATACCTCTATACTAAGTTTTTACTAAATGTGCCATTCATAGGTAATCATGTATCGTTTTAAGTCACATTATATAATAGTTTTTCAGACTCCTCCCTACCCAAGCCAATCAACCATTTAGTTATTATTGAACCAATGCAGGACATTTTGCAATTTTTAATATTTAAGTCTGGGGGGATTTTATTGTATAATTTCGGTCCCAGATACGCATACGTCTTTTGATACTTTGCCGTATTGCTCCCTGGGACGAAGAGATCCTTTCTGTTGTGACTTCTTGTATTGTATTTGTGATCAATTTTATTAAAATTTTCTATATTTTTATGTACATGGATAATAATCTTTTTTATAAAGTTTTGGCGAACATCAAGAACGTTAAATTGTTTGTAGAGTTTGTCGCTTGAGAACCTGTAGGGTTTACGCATAATGACTCTAATTATGGAGTTCTGGGCCTTTACAAGCGGATCTAAAATCGTTCTTCCTGACGCTCCCCAGCCAATACAACCATACGTTAAGATGGGGTTGCACAGTCCGAAATATATTTTTCTTAGGTCTTTTTGTTTAATTATGTTTCGCAATGCAAAGAAAATGTATATCAATTTTCTTACCCTACTTGAAAGATTGTCGATGTGATATTTCCACTTAAGATGATTGTCTATGATAACACCTAGATATTTGATGTTGTTCACACATTCCAAAGCTTCACAGTTGCAGTTCAAGTCCATATTATAGGAAATACAATTAGTCTTATGAGTTTTTATTGTGTACGATGTACTAGGTCGTCCCTTTATGGTTGAGCTGAATCTTATGTATTTAGTTTTTGCTATATTTAGTGTTAGTAGATTTTTGTCAAGCCACTGTTTTATCGCATTGATTCCACTTTCAGCAGGTTTATGAGTTTCAGTCCAATCCTCTCCTTCAAATATAGCTACCGTATCGTCCGCGAACGTAATAATTTTTCCGCCTATAACTACATGTAACTGAAAGTTACAAATGGATGGTAACTCTGTAATAAGGAAGTTGAGTCCTTTTTTTTTCAATGTAGACATGCAAACTGAAATACTAGTATTTTTTTTTTAAAGTTCGTTTTCATAATGAAATTAATTCTACAAGTTTGAATTTTATTAAGCTCGCGAAAACGCCGGCAAGAGTATAATACCGTGCGGGAGAGTTCGCGACATCACCCGGTCCTTGATTGTGTGAAATATAAGGTAAAATATTTACTGTCATTTTTCAACGAAACTTGCAATAGTTCCTAACATAGCAGTCGGTGAAAAATGACATTTCGTGTTTTTAAATTTAAAAAAATTACCATTAAAATGCATTTTTTTCGAATTTCCGATAACTGAATTGATTAGTACTAGTTAATATCTAACTGCTACAACTTTTTAAATTTATTTTTTTCGTCTATATTAAGCGTGTCCCGGCTTTGTAAATATTTTTCACACAATCAAGGACCGGGTAACGTCACGAACTCTCCCGCACGGTATTATACTCTTGCCGGCGTTTTCGCGGGCTTTAATAAAATTCAAACTTGTAGAATTAATTTAGTTATGAAAATGAACTTAAAAAAAAACACTGCTATTTAAGTTACATGTCATCTACATGAACATATTTTTTATAAGTCAAAATATTTTTCACTCAACTTCTCTATTCCTTGAGTTTTATTATTCTTCTCCTTTTCATGGCTTCAATCAGTGTTTTCATACATTAATTTCCACTCCCTTCTCACTTAACCATAACACACTTGTAAATACTAGCCTACTCTTCATCGCTCTTTCTCCCCATAAGTATAACACATTGTTGACTGTTAGCCTACTCTTCATTACTCTTTCTCACTTAACTATAACACACTGTTAACTGCTAGCCTACTCTTCATTTGTGCTAATATATCATGAAAGATTTGGTCACAGGAGAGACTGGGCCTACTATAGACGGAGGCCGCCGTGCACTCTTGCAGGCATGGCGTGGAGGTGAAGGCTCCCCGACCTAAATCGGAGAAAGGGAAGAAGGTTAGATAAAATATTGTTTATTTATTGCAGGACGTCCCAAACGCCAAGGTGGGCTTCAGCAAGGCCATGTCCGCCGGTTGGATCCTGGTAGACAAAAGCGGCGGTGCTCCGTTAGTCAAAAGGAAAGTAGAATCCATCACAGACACAGTCCAGGAGCACCTTAAGGCCATCTCCAAGGACATTGATGAAGCTATTCCCGACAATGTGAGGAACGACTACAAGAAACGGAAGCTTCTCCAAGAGGTGGTCATCAAGAGCTTCTTGCTGAAGAAGGGACGGGAGTTCACTACCACTGTTACCAAACTGGAGACAGATCTGACCACAGAGATGATATCTAATGGCTCGTGGAAGGATCTTAAGTTCAAAGCATACAATTTCGATGCTCTTGGTTAGTTTAAAATACATTTTCTTACTATTGTTATATACTATCCCCATATTGTGTTTAACATGGTCACATTACACCAGTGATTGATGCACAACACATTCAACAGGCGGGAAACATTACCTATTTTTGAAACCTTCACGGGTCACATGGAGTGATGGAGTACAAGTGTAGTACAAAGAAAAGAATTTTTATTTTTAACTTAATGAGTAAAAACATCAAATTGTAATATTTTAATTAATGAAGACTGGTCACATCTGGGACTCGAACCCATGACACTATCTAGCATTGCAAGGAGACTACATACTGGAGCTATGTGTCTGACAAAACTTAAGCGATAGACAGCTTACTCCCAGGTCTACAGATCTACATGTTACTAATCGCTTAATCGAACTTTCTAGGTCAAATCGAGCCATTTATTACGACCGCTCTTTTCGTGTATCTGGCCGGCTCATTTGGAATAAACTTCCCTCAGCTCTTACCAATATCCAAAATTTGACTGAATTTAAACAGGCTTTAAAAACAAAATTATTTAAAAAATCATACTATTCGTGAATCTTAATATCTTTTCAATATATTGTAATAAGCCATCTCCTAAAGTTTCTGGTAATTGCTTGGTTTCGGTTTCCTCCTTATTGTATTTTTATGTTTTTATTGTCTACTCATTTCAGAACCTGTTTCATACTATTTTTAATTTTAATGTTCTCGTTTTGTCCTGTGCTACAATAGCACCGTTCCTTTATAATAATATTGTCCTATGCTATAACATCACTGTTTTTGTTAATTTTTTGTTCTCTTGTCATTGCTTTGTAAACTCGTATACTGTATATTTTTTTAATATTTTGCAAGGACTTGTAAGAAGCACTGTATGAGTATTTTAAAGTTTCTTATAGTTAAGTGCACTTGAAGTGAAATAAAACAAAACTACGCCATACAAATGTTACGTTATTATTATCATTAGATAGCATTTAGTTAAGGTTTGAAGCTTTCAATCATACATAAAGATAGCAGTCTATAAAAAATATGCATTAAGAAAATGAAGATAATGTTGGTAGTTCTCAGTCGAAGTATGATACAATTAATGACCGAATCGGATAGGGACACATTAGCTCAGTTGGTAGAGTTCCGCCCCGGAAAGGCGTAGGTCCTGGGTTCAAGTCCCAGGGGTGACCGTATCTTTTTCTGATTTTTGATAGAGTTTCGCTAATATTGTCTTCGCTAATAATTCTTCTGTGATTAACTTCTAGATTTAAATACAAAACGTGGTGTTTTCTCTTTTTAAGACCGTTTAGATCAGCATTTCCCAACCTTTTTAGACCTGCGGACTGGCAAAAAAAAGTATTATTTCACGTACCGGCTGCCGCCTAAGACTAAGAAGCGCACGCTTTAACTCTGTATCTTTTGTAGTTGATTCAGCTATTTAACCTGTTTCCTCGGACCATTCTCACGTTCTGACAACAATTTTAAATAATATGAAATACAAATAAAAACGACACTATATATTATCACAGCGCATATAAACTATTCCCGTGTTTTGACTGCAGTATTTGTGTTCATGAAAATCAGATAAAAAAACGGACATTCATATTCACTGCGGACAACTAATGCTATCTAGTTTTCTGGCTGCAGCTATTCATGTTTTAAAAAGCTGTATTTGCAAAGACACTTATTTTCAAATGCCAGAACAAACCTTTAATCTGACATAATCCTAAAGCTCGGGAATGAATTCTTTCCATTTAGTGTATGTAGTTGTTAAAGTTTATGTAAATTCGCTTTAATTAATCGTCGCTTTAGTTCGTTTTTATCCAACAGACCAAAACGTAAATCGGGAGAAATGATGCTTTAATGTTTTTTTTACGATAAAAGCACATACATTTTGGAGGACGTAAGACAAAGTGCGTTTTGAAAACCCCTTAATTAACCTTTAATAATTTTTTTTTGAACGATTATCGTAAAAATAAAGACTTTTTGAGAACTAATACATACTTAACTCAAGTTCACGAAAAATGGTCTGTTAGACAAAAACGAACTAGAGCGACGCAATGACTTCTGTGAAAAAACATGCCCATGTTCTGAGTGTATTACAAGAATCACAATTTATTTTCTTATACTCTATTTTGCCTTTTCGAATGCTTAATTATTTATTTGCTAGTTGTGAATCTCTCTAGCTGTCTGGATTCTGGACGAAGCTAGGGAGTGGGTAGCGTCCAAATCTTTTGCAGACCGGCAGGAAATCTTTGCCGATACGCGTGCGCGGACCATGGGTTGAGAAACGCTGGTTTAGATCATAATAATAATGACGTAATATTTGTATAGCTTAGTTTTGTGTTATTTTACTTCAAGTGCGCATATTTCTCACCATGATACAGATACAACGATTTCTATGAGCTCATATCAGCTGATCTCGGGACAAATTGACTCTGTGGGAAACCGAACTAATTGGCCTGAGGGGTTAAGTTTTCTCTTTTCTATAAGATTATAATTTTAGGTGCGTCCCTGGAACCTGGCCACCTGCATCCCCTTCTGAATGTGCGCAGCGAATTCCGCCAGATCTTCCTAGAGATGGGCTTCACGGAGATGCCGACCAATAACTACGTGGAGAGTTCCTTCTGGAACTTTGATGCCCTCTTCCAGCCGCAGCAGCATCCGGCTCGGGATGCACACGACACCTTCTTCATCTCGGACCCTCCAACCTCCACTGACTTTCCCCCCGAGTATCTGAAAAGAGTCAAACAAGTTCACAGCAATGGTGGATATGGTTCCCAAGTAAGTCTGTTCAAATTGGTATTTTTATAATTCTTCCGTTTCTTACGGAAGATCTACAATGCCGTGTTAAATAAAAATGCAGCAATTACTAAAATTAGAAAAAATAGACTTGTTTGGCGGTCCGTCCTCTCTGCCTACCTCTGCGGAGAAACAGGGTGATGGTTAGTTAGTAAGTTATATTTGTGGCAAAAAAACTTAATTTCATATCATTATATTGTCAAAACACATTGTGAACAAAAGTTGACAAAATCATCCTAGAACAAAAGTTGACAAAATCATCCTAGTGTTTTGTGACAAAAATACCTCAGTTTTTCTATTTATTTAAGGTCTTTACAAACTAAAATATTTCAGATTTTTTTTACACACTTAATTTGTTTAGACATTATTGAAAAATTATAAATTATATTGATCAAAAATTAATTTTAAGAAGTATATAATTTTCATTCATTTACCATCTCCCGTTTGATCATTTTTATGGCAGTTCGAGACATAAATTCTCGCAACTCATTAGCCGCTGAGATGCGGCTGTGAGAAGTCCTGTGTTCGCGTCGCTCTTAATAACAAAATTTTGCATTAAATTTAAACCGTTTAGCTTCATGGTTGCAAAAACATCCGCGCGCAGCGCTGTTAACAAAAACGGAATAATGGATTGCTGGATATTATCTCTTAATGTTGAAAATGTTGTGCTATTGTTTTTACGAAATATTATTTATCTGAATAATGACACGATATTATTGGTTCATCAGGGTTACGGATATGACTGGAAGATAGAAGAAGCCCAGAAGAATCTCCTTCGAACACACACCACAGCCGTTAGCGCAAGAATGCTGTATGCCTTGGCCCAACAAAAACAATTCACACCTCAGAAATACTTCAGTATTGACAAGGTAATAATACATATGTACTTTCAATGACTAAATACAAGGGTCAGTCAAAAACTAATGCCCCCTATTTTTTTTTCTCCTTTTAACTGTCAAGAAATTAAAATGCAATTACACAGGTTGAAAACCACACTATTGACGATTAATTTGTCACTTTTCAATATAAACTCCGTCCGTTTCGGCAGGTTTGGTCCATCTTTTAACAAGGGCATGTATTCCAGTATGGTAAAAAGCACAGTCCTGCTTCCTATATAAGCCATTGATGCACGGACGTTTTCACGGCCTCCGCATTTTCAAAATGAATCTCACGATGAGCTTCACACCACACTGCCTTTACTGAGGGGGAGAATGTGTCACAATTCATCTGTATTTATCCGGTGGTCACCACGAATTATGTTATCGACTCGCTGAATGTTGCGTGGATTAACTGCAGTCAACTGCCTACTGCTACACTTTTTGTCAGCCAACGGCGTTTGTCCTTAAGCTTCATTACAGCGACGAACCCATCATCTAATAGTGCTGACATCCACTGTTGCATTACCGTACACATTTTTCAGTCTTTCATGATTACGAATGGACGTTTCACCTTCTGCATTCAAGAATTAATCACAGAACGCTGTTGTTCTGAACGCTAATATGAACATAGATGTCAGCCATTTTGCAAGTGACTGCAGTGCTACTAAAGTTACTACTGTGGTAGATTGTAGATGAAGGTTGGAGGAAAAGTGCCAAATGCAAAATACTTAGAGAGAACTTGGCATACCAATAAAACATTCTTTCCGGATGGTTATACAAAAATTGCGATTAAGATGGAACCAAGATCATATAAACTGAATAATAACAATGGTCTGGCATTGCAGCCATCTTGCACTAATGCCACTGTAGATTCTGCTGTTTATTTCATGAATTAGTGGCCTCTATAACAGCTTAAAAATTAATTTGTCTATAACTAACTAACCAACTAACCATCACACCGTATATATATATATATGTATAAGTACGGTTGAGGACTGTATGTAATTTATTTAATTTTGCAGGTATTCCGAAATGAGACGTTGGATGCCACCCATTTGGCAGAATTTCACCAGGTGGAGGGTGTGATAGCAGACAGAAACCTGAGCTTGGCCGACCTCATAGAGACTCTTCATGACTTCTTCAAGCGCCTTGGTTTCAAGCAGATTCAGTTCAAGCCGGCGTACAATCCCTACACCGAGCCCAGCATGGAGATATTCTGTTATCATGAAGGTTAAATATTTGTGTCAAGTTTTTATTGTATGTTTCTATATATTTTGTTTTGAAGAATTTTACTTTCCATGTCCATTTTTTACTTAAATTTTAATTTTTTGCTACCGGTTTTGACACATCCGTGTCAATCACTAGCAAACTTAAAATGTATACAAGTACTGAAATTATTAGATATTATTAGGTGGGTGTAGTGGGAGGGGTGATTTTGGAGGATGGGGAGAACGGTGGTAGGAGTCAACATTACATAGGAACTTTGTCAAAAGGGGTGATTTGCAGGGTGCTATTATTTTTTTAATTAAATTAATTTTTTTGTTTATTTCTAAGGTTTCTAAAGCGCACAAATTAAAGTATTTACTTATATTTGAATGTTTAAACTTAGTTTTATCTTTATTGAAGCTATGGCCTGTCTCTATGATTTGCAAACTCGGAAAAGTTATAATTTCGTAAACAGAGTTCATGTTCCCTGATTCTAGTTTTAAAATTTCTAGTAGTCATACTTAAATACTGTGCTTCACAATCATTACATTCTAAAGCGTTCCTATACAGGTAACCCCCGTTGATCACGGGGGATGCGTTCCGGACATGGCCGCGATAAGCGAATTTCCGCAATCAATGGGGGAGTTAAAACAAAACATTAAATGTTCCCAAAGACTTAGTACTTTATTCATAATTATTTGGGTATTACAGGCAGTTGGTGTTGATTTAGGTCCTCTGTCCATTTGCTTAATTAATTTCTGTCATCAATAAACTTCTCCTTTGCAAAACTTTTGCCTCTGTAATCGGAGTAAGGCTTTCGCCATCCTTTTTAATTTTATCTTTTTGCTGCACAATTGATTGCACTATAGACTCGGGAAATTTAAAATCCTTATTTTCCCTAACTCCTGAAGTTTGTTTTTTGTTTTTGTTATGTTTATTTAGATGTATGCACATTTTTTTCATACATCTAGTAAGAAAATATGATAATACAATTTTGTTATGTATTCTAAGTGTTCGTCGAATTTTAATTTATCGTCTAATATTACACCCAGATATTTAATACTGCTAACTCTTTCTATATTTTTGTTATCAATTTTTAGTATTGCCTGCTCGTTTCCTCCCAGGCTATCCACAATTAAATTTTTTGTTTTCATAACATTCAATTTTAGTTAATTGAAGAAAAGAGTGTGTCAAAGCCGGATAAGTGTTGTTTAAAATACCGCATTATAACGAATCCGCACTCACCGGGGTTGCGATGAACGGAAGCGGGTTACCTGTATGCTGTTTTTTTTAAATTTATTAGAAACATCCTATTTTTTATTTTTTATTTGGAATTAGGATAGAAAGCTGGAGAAATTTTATTTTTCTATATTAATTACACCCAGGAGACCCTGGGGAAGGAAATAATTTCCCTCAGAGTCTTTGGGAAACTTATGGAGAGTCTTTTAATAACTCAGGTAGGGGGCATACGTCATTCCTATGTCTTCCTACCTTAAATTGTTGTGAAAACAAGCTTATGTGCCCAAGCGGTTAAAGAAAAGAGTGAACCTGGTCGAACTTTTCAAGCGATCCATGTTGTAGGATGGAGGAAACAGAGACAGGCAAATCATTTCAAGAGTTTTTTTTCCCAAATAGCTTCTAGCACTGTGTTGCCATACTGAGCATGTGATCAGTGTTTCAAGTTGAATAAAAAAATTGTAATATGTAAAACTTTACTTACCTACACGACTCAAAATTGATTTTACTTGCATGATAAATCATTGAAATATTATTATTATTAGTAACGCCCTTTTTAGGGGCTTTTACACATGGGTAGTAAAATATACAGTATTTATTGTACATAACTGAACTGTAACATTTTGTATTTGTTTTGTGACAAATTGAACATGTCCACTGAATTGGTATAATTATTTCCCTCCATTAGAATTCTGGGCAAAGAGGAATACATATGGTAGTTAGTCATTAGTTAGTTATTTATTACCATTTACATATTTATCTTTTCTTCCAGGTTTAGGAAAGTGGATCGAAGTGGGAAATTCCGGAGTGTTCCGTCCAGAGATGCTGCTGCCGATGGGTTTGCCTGAAGATGTCAACGTAATTGCCTGGGGACTATCGCTGGAGAGACCAACCATGATCAAATACGGTTACAATAATATCAGAGACCTCGTTGGACCCAAAGTCGACCTGCAGATGGTGGCTGAGAGCCCAATGTGCAGACTAGATAAACATTAATTCTTACAGTTATTATATATTGCCTTGTGATCTAATAAAAAGGGACAAATTAAACATGTGTATTTACTTTGGTTCCATCAATGTATCAATGATATTGTAAATCGATAATCCGAAGAACAATGTCAGATCTGCTAAAAATTTAATATCTTTTTGTTGGCTTATTTTAATATCCTTTGATTTAATAGATTTAATAGTCTGTATTTTCAGAATTTTGAATGAAATGCAAAATATCATACAGCACTATATTTCTTGATCTCAAAAACCTTCAGGAATTTATTTTTATTTTTTATTAATGACTATTTAAAAAAGTAGAAAGTAAAGTTTATTCACAGTCCTCCTCACTAGGGATTCCTGTTCTGAGGCAGACTGTAGGTAGCTGTGTTAATGTTACATCATGGTTTCCTCATTTTCATGTTGTTGACTGTAGGTTGTGTTATGACGTGTCTCTTGCTTCAACATTGTCGTCTCCCGCAACAGCTTTTGCTTCCATCTTCGCTTAAACTTTGTCAATGGGGGCGTGGCCTTACACACAGACACAATGTTCGTGCTTTTCGTGGCCGATGGAAAATATTGTCCTCCCGGATGAGGAGGGGAAGGCAGGAGAGGGGAAATGTCCATTCTTTGATAAGAGCCGCACGGTGCGATCTTGTCATGGTGAATAAATCGCGTGAGGAATGTGGGTTCCGAAAAGAATGCAAGGCTGATGTGAGCGTAACAAGTAAGTTTAAGAAAGGGACGCTAGATGGTTTGGGCATGTTGAGCGAATGAATGAAGAAAGGAGTGTAAAGAGAGTTTATGACGCGAATGTGAATGGTAGAAGAAACCGAGGATGCCCGAGGAAGACGTGGCACGATCAAGTGAATCAGATACCTGAGTCGGGCCATGTCAAGAGTTGGAATAATAGAAGAGCTTGTATGAGAAGATGTATGAATGTGAATGAAGCAAGGAGTGTCCTCTCTGCCTACCCCTGCAGCGATACAGCATGATGGTTAGTTAGTTATTTAAATGGGCAAAAATTATATGGAAGATTGGAGGCGAGTTCAGAAATAAAATTATATGGAAAATTAAAGGCGAGTTCAGAGACAAAAAATAAATTGAAAAAATAAATAAATTGACAGAAATCAAATAATAATTATTTAAGAGAAAACTAGGCACTCCTAATCATAATTTTTTTTTTGTAATATTTCCGAATCTCTAATAATCAATTTATAAAATGAAACAAATAATGATGCCACAAAGTGTGTATGCAAAGTTTGAAGAAATAATATAATAATCAATTTATAAAATGAAACAAATAACGACGCCACAGAGTGAATATGCCAACTTTGAAGAAATAATAATCAATTTGCTATTTTTGGACTGAAGGATGAATTTAATTATATAATTTTGATCTGATGAACAAGAATACTTTTAGATATATCGCTGTTTGCTCCTTGGAATAGAAAGGTCATTACTGCCCTTAAATTTTTGATTTTATGATTTTTGAAATAAATGTGAATTTGCATAGAATTCAGTTTATCCTTCTAGTTTAACAACTTTCCGCTTATAGATTTAACATTTTGATGAGGTGGTTGGATCTGTCGCACTGGGTTCTGCGCGCCCCCGTGTGATTCACAAAGGCGGGCCTGGCCACGGCACTAGGTTAAAAATGACATTCAATCTTCATACTCCCCTCTTATACTATTTTAATGATTTAATTCAATTTATATTATAAGTAATTAAGCCCTAACTAGGAAGAAAATTATACAAAAATAATCTTAATATATAGGGTGGGGCAGAGCAACCTGCTTTGAATTTGGCGCCCTGAAGCGATGGTTGCTGCGAGGAGGGTGGGAATAGACACATTCGAGCGGATGGGTCGTAAAGTTGTAGCTCTGCATGTTTTAGTTAGCATCATGGACATCTTATTGTTCATTCATGTCTTACTAACACTCTTTTGCATTATGTACATTCTGAAAGCACTTGCATACTGTTTCATAACACCAAATACACGGACTTTTGGAGGTCTAGATTTGTTTATTTAAATAATGTAGAATCGTTCTTTAAAAAAAATTAAGAGTCCTTGCGAGCCTTGAAGGAGTAACCATATTTTATTATACCAGGGCGGGTAAGTGATGGATAACCACCAAAAGTTAGCATCATGGAGTGGACAAAGGCGGAGCGTGCGTTCGCTGTCGATTTTTTAAAGTCAGATGTATACAGCGACCTTTCTTTTGTTGGATACCCCCCCTTTCCGCCACGCGGCTGTCCGTCACAGACACTCTTCTTCATATAAATATATTTGTGATTCACCACATTTTCGACTGTATAATTTTACCTTTGAGGAATATAAAAGTTGTACTACGTACTATCTATCACATTTCCGGGTGACGATAGCTACAACGGTGACCGGATAACTCAATATGAATTCAAATCCACACCTCCTTTGAAAAGTTATGAAAAAAATATATAAAACATTGGTTAAATAGGTTATGTTAGGTAAGGGTAAGGGTGATTAAAAATTTTTTTTTCATAACTTTTAGCGACTTTTTAAAGAGTTGTTGAGTTGAGTTGATTCTGAGTTGACATGGAACCAGCTACAACAGTATGTTATAGTGCAGTGTTCCGCAAACTTTTTGTGTTCAAGGTACACCAAATCAAGAAATTTTAGATGTACACCAAAGTAAAAATCTATGTTATATTATTATTAAAATCAATATAATATGAAAGATGTTTAATGAGAAACGTGAGCCTGCTTAACTAAGCACTGGCGATCAAAATTTGGAGCAATCGTTGATAATGCTGTTCTAATCTTTTTTTTTTATCGTACTGAGAGTTAAAAACCCCAATTCGCATAAGTAGATTATGGCAAATGGTAAGAGCAATAGCACGATTTGAAGTGGATACTCATTTTTTATATGGAGCCAAAAAATTTGTTCGGAAAATGCACTGTTTAGGAAAATTTTTGTTTTAATTTTCTTTTGAATTGGAACATAGTATAACAACTATAAGGTTATTGAAAACGCGAAGTTCGTCAATTTTACGCAAAATACCTTCGTGAATTTTGCCATTTTGACGCAAATAACGCCAAATTTGCAATTTTATTATTTTTCACGCGATATTCTGGTATTATATGAAGTAGATAATTTCTGAATGATTCTTGTTATGGTTTTGACAAGCTTGAATAGCCATAATGTGGAACTTTGGCGCGTTCTGTTGGTAACCGTGAAAAGTGTGGCGATTAGTCATATGATGAGAATTCATCATAATATGATATGATTAATAATAATATACATAAATAACAATTTATTACCAATGATGAATTGTGACGGTCATTATTGTTATATGATTTATCCACATTATGAAAAGTCATGTGTTGAAAAAGTTTCTATTGAGTTGTCCGGTCATCAGGCGGTGTGTGTGGTACCTACCTGCGCAAATGTACCAAAAGTGCCAATAAAAATGACGTGTTAATAGCCATAATATAATTTAAGTAAAAAAAAGTGTTTATAATGGCTGCTTGTCATTGCTTTTGAGATGCTTCTGTTTTCATGACTTATTTAATGTGAAAAACCTTATTAGTTCTCGAAATTAATACAAATTTTACTACTTGTGGTAATTTTGATTGATTCATTTGCCAAACCACTTTTGTATCTACGATACTTTTTCTCTCAATAGGTAAATATATTCGACGCATGCCATTTCTATTTATCAATTTCATATTTATTATCACACGATGTGGTTTCGTATTTCAATGTTTTGTATAATGTTGTTTCACATTTGAGCGTCAATTTAGTTAGAGTTCGACACGTCTTTATGGCGTACTTAACATTCGAATTAACGAAAATAGGATCGCCGCGAAATGTGAGAAGAATGCGCGCGGTGTATTCCGCCAGTCTTGCGAGGTGTGAGTTGCTCATCAAATTATGATCTCCCTCGGAAATATTCAAATGTAAACCGCTCGCCGATTAATAAATATCTAACGCAATAGTGAAGTGAAATTGGCTCTTAGCCAACCTGTTTCTTAAAATAGTTTACATGCTTTCAGATATAACTCTGGACTTATCTCCATTCAAAGAAAGTGTTAATTAAATGATAAATTGAATTTTTATCTGATTTTACATTACAAAACAAAATTATTATGAGACCCCCGGGGAACCAAGGGTTCCGAAGTTCCCTCCGGAGTCGGGATTCTTCGTCAACAACGGAAAGTGATCCGCGTGAAAAAATCAAAGATTGTTTCCGAAAGTTTGTGGCCTTTATGTGTACCCAAGTGGGAGTTGGAGGATTGGTTGTGTGTTATGCCATTGTGGGAGCATTTGGATTTATTAGTATCGAGACACAGGAGAAGAATCCCCATTTTGCTCATTTAGAATCCTTGAGAAGGAACTGTGTAGCGGAACTGTGGGATGTGACCGCAAATGAGAATGTTTTCAATGAATCCGTCTGGTTGTACGAAGCGAATCTAGTGTTGAAGAGATTTCAAGATGGTTTTGCTCAAACCGTTGCCAAGGGATACGATGGGCGTACCACTGAAGAAATCTGGTCCTTCCCTGGTGCTATGATGTTTTGTCTCTCCGTGTTTACTATGATCGGTTACGGCAACACTGTGCCCAAAACTCCTTGGGGTAAAGGTGCCACCGTGATGTACGCAGGCTTGGGGATCCCTATATACATCCTGTACTTCATGAATATGGGAAAAGTGCTGGCTCAAACCTTCAAGTGGTTATACACCATCATTCACGAATGCAGCCACGAGAGAGAAGTGGACTTTGGATATGAGAATGGCGCCCTCCCGCCGGTTCGGAAGAAGATCATAGTTCCGTCCACCGCTTGTCTTTGGGTGATCAGTTTCTACATCCTCGTCGGAACTATAATGTTTGCAGAGTGGGAGGAATGGAACTATCTAGACTCCACATACTTCTGTGTGACCAGCTTGTGTAAGATCGGTATGGGAGACTTTGTTCCCGGCACGAAGGCCAAAGACTCCCGCAGCAGTTCGCAGACTAAACTGATAATCAACTTTGTGTACATGTTACTGGGCATGGGCCTGATCGCCATGTGCTACAACCTCATGCGGGAAGACGTGCGGGTGAAGGCGAGAGAACTGAAAGAAGACGTACGCCAATGTTTAGAAGACATTCAGAACCGTTTTACGCGCTGTCTCGGCATGAATAGATATCCCAGAAATGTGCAATACACTCGCTAGAACTGAATTACTTAGAGAGACAATAATAGAGAAGTAGTTAAAATACGTTGGAGTATTTAACCCACTTGTGATTCATAAAGGAAGTGGACCAATATTGATATGCCTACGCTAAATATTTCTAATAATAACCAGTGAAAACAGTCATATTGTATAGTTCCAGTTAGTAATAACCAGTGAAAACGGTCACATTGTATAGTTCTAGTTAGTAATACCCAGTGAAAATAGTCATATTGTATAGTTCCAGTTAGTAATAACCATTGAAACAGTCATATTGTACACTTACAGTTAGTAATAATCAGCGAAAACAGTAGTAATATTGTATAGTTCCAGTTAATAATAACCAGTGAAAACAGTCATACTGTAGAGTTCCAGTTAGTAATAACCAGTGAAAATCAGTTATATAGTATAATTCCAATTAATAATAACCAGTGAAAACAGTCATATTGTATAGTTCCAGTTAATAATAATAACTTATTGTGATTTGAAGATCTTAATATGAGATAGAGCTTCTATGTGTGTTCTATAATGCGTCTAAATAAAGTTGTATAAACTGTCTTAGTAGGTTAAGTCAATGAAGTGACTGATGTTATGATGAATGATTGTGATGTTGCAGCAACTCCGGTGCTAGCTGGGCCGGATGCTGTGTGGAGATGTTGTCCCCAATGCCTCCGATACGTCTCTGTTCTGTGGCGGGCTACGATGGGAGGATCAATGATGTGGTCTTCTGCCCGCCGGCCATTCCCTCCGATGAACACTCCACCGTGGTCTACTTTGGGGGAGATGTGCAGGTAACAATCCTGCCATTGAGAATTCTGTAGCTACCTTTATTTCTGTTAAGATCACACCTGATGTATTTCAAAGATTAGATAAATAAATCTGTGAGAACAGACTTTTCTATGAATAGAAACCCAAAGTTGAATGGACATCAACTTTCATTCTATAAATTTACCGTAGATTCTCATAGAATGAATTAATCAGGTGAGAACATTACATGCCCCTTTATTGTTATTTATTTTTAGGGTGTTATGCCGTGTTGCGCTACCTCCTTTAGCCAACGTTTGTTTTTATATATATGCCCTGATGATGGACACTGTAACGTTGGATAAAGAAGGAGGTAGTGCGACACGGCATAACACTCCAAAAATAAATATAAAAAATATATTTGACCGTGAAAATCTTAAATCATTCATTATGTGCCTCATTTATAAGGAAGGGAGAGGTAACAATGGAGGTATCCAACTGGATGTGTTTACGTTATTTCCTTTTTTTCTTCATAATTCTCACTCACAAAATTCCTCCAATCCGATAAGAATCTTTATATGTTCTGAATAGGTGTTTTTTTGGCAACATCTCACAACACTTAAGACTATCACACCACTTAAGGCGGCACAATATCCTAATAACGGGAGTTTGCTCAATGCTCACACATTAATTAATTCCGACTAATTTGTAACTATAATCACCCACAAATGTAAGTTATTTATATTTTAGATTAATAAAAACAGTACCTTACTATTAAAATATTTAAAATATGTATACAGCGCCCTTGAGGTGATTTCTCACAAAAACGGCGCTATACAAATTATCCAATTATTATTATTATACGGTTTGAAAATTTTATAACCCGTTTTTTCCATTATAAATTTAGCGGTAAGCACCAGATTTTATTTTTGTAGGCAATGAATTAATAACTTTCGGACGGATTCGTTTAGAAACACCTGAGATTTATTTATTTAATAATATATTCATTGTAATTATTTAAAATAAAACCCACTTAGTCTACTACAATTCTTAGCCTACTGTTCTTAGTCTATTTGAATTTATCATTCTTTCTCTGGTTAAAATCTATAGAGAAAGCACTGAATAAGATTATTTCCTTCACATATCCATACTTGTTTCTAATCTTATCTATACTTTTCAGGATTTTCCCGAAGTGATGAAGACCCACCGCGACAACAAGAACTACATAAAATGGAACTTGGAAAACATGGCTGCCATGCTCAACATCAGCTTTCCCCGATCTCACATTGTGGTTGTGAGACCATCTAGGTACTACTTACTCCCAAAATATGTCAGAGATAAATATGGCATAGGCCTGTTGATTGTATATGATAAATATGGCATAGGCCAGTTGATTGATCATGATAGATAGGAATAGGTCTGTTAATTGATCATGATAAATATGGCATAGGTCTGTTGACTGTATGTGATAAATATGGCACAGGCCTGCTTATTGATCATGATAAATATGGCTTAGACCTGTTGATTGATCATGATAAATAGGAATAGGCCTGTTGATTGATCATGATAAATATGGCACAGGTCTGTTGATTGATCATGATATATATGGCATAGGTCTGTTGGATCATGATAAATATGGCATAGGTATGTTGATTGTACATGATAAATATGACTTGGGCCTGTTGATTGATCATGATAATTAGGAGTAGGCCTGTTGATTGATCATGATAAATATGGCATAGGTCTGTTGGATCATGATAAATATGGCATAGGTATGTTGATTGTACATGATAAATATGACTTGGGCCTGTTGATTGATCATGATAATTAGGAATAGGCCGGTTGATTATCATGATAAATATGGCATAGGCCTGTTGATTGATCATGATAAATATGGCATAGGTCTGTTGATTGTATATGATAAATATGAATAGGCCTGTTGATTGTGCATGATAAATATGGCATAGGCCTGTTGATTGATCATGATAAATAGGAACAGGCCTGTTGATTGATCCTGATAAACAGGAATAGGTCTGTATTTGATCATGATAAATGTGGAATAGGCCTGTTGATTTACCATGTCTGTGTGTTTCAGGATGGAGTTCAAGACGTTTAGTTGCTACAATAATTTTGTCCCCAGTAACAATGCTGGTGTACCTGATCACACTCCCACTCACCACGCTCTCCAACATTTAGAAAGGTCTGTTTATTTACATACATACTTTCCACTTTTCTATAAATAGTAATATGTACACACCATTGGTAACTCATTTGCTAATGTAGCTGATGCTCTTAACCCCTCAGGCCTCGGGCATATTTTGTCAGAAGGACAAAAACTTCCACTTTGCAATAAAATCCAAATTAATGGAATATTTCTGAACATATCTTAAAACTAAAAACTGTTTTTGAATTATGATAAAACACGCTTACAAATTTTTAATAAAAAAAAAACATATTTTATTTTTAACTTGTTGAGTTTAACCTCAAATCATTATAATATTTAAATTAATGAAGATAATATTAGCAAAACTCAATCAAAAATCTGAAACAGAAAAATCAGAAAAAGATCGGGTCACATCTGGAACTTGAACCCGGGTTTTCTGTAGTAGCGTCAGTCTCGTTATTTAATAGCCACACCTCATAATGCCACTCAATAAATAAATAAAAATCTTATAATTTTTCTTTTCTTTCTTTCTATATTTTATATTTTGTACTATGACTGTCAATAAATAAATAAAAAAAATGCTGTTTATTACTAGTACATATTACTAACTGGTTTTTTTTTCCGAGTTTCAACAAATTTTTTTCTAGCCACATATCTGAATGTGAATTATTTTTTCAGGTTACTTCAAAGTGTCACAAATAGGATAAAAACTATGCCAATTGCCGAGCTTAGAGAAATGATCACATCTTCATTGGCCAATCAACAGTGCTACATGGACCTGGATATCCTTCAGGTATTTAAATAAATTATTTCTTATAATTCAAACACTAACTGTGTAACTTCTACAAATTTATTTTGTGGCACCATTTTGATTCAAAATTAAAACTAAGTTTTCTATTAATTTTGAACTCACTATGTAGTTTTGTCCAGAGCCATGTGTGACATTTCAGTTATTCCATGTATTTGCTGTTTTATTCTACTTGCCACACTATCTCTACTGGCACAAGTGAAGTCAAGTTTCTCACTTCAACACTTCAGTGGATATTATTAGAGTCTGTCAATTAACATAGGAGGGCGCCACTGTTGTTCAGATGGCAATACTAAAAATATGACACAAGGTGGAAATGTAAAGCTGTGTAACCTACAATTTTGTAAAAAATAACAAAAGTGGGAAAAAATATTTTTATTGTAATATAGATTAGATACATACCCACTGATCTTAATATTAGAATTGCAACTAGATATATTATTATACCTTTGCATTTTTGTGTTAACACAATAAAGAATAACAATATTGTAGTAAAATAAAAAGCAGTTTAGAAGTGTATTTATTTAATACGTGATTTATCGCAAGTACATATAGTTTATTGTGATATTTCACCCTCCATGCTAGGGATGACCCTGTGTTATGGCGGGTGAAAAAGTTGCTCACATTTATTTAATTCTAGCTGAAGTACCCAGCGTTGCCTGGGCTTTAGATTATCTCCTAAAAAAATGTACCTTCTGACGAATAGCACTGGTGTCAAAACTATCTACAGCTTTATCCTCATTTGTTTCGCTCTCCTTGACAATTCGCTTCATGGTACTTTCTGATTTACCTAAGGTGGAACTCGAGTAAGAACGGAGGAAGGGACGAGGGAAGGATTGCAAAAGAGACAGCGGTACTGGTGGTAAATTTGGAAAATCCATGCGTCTCATACAGACAGCTGTGAGAAGTGTGTGTATTTTGTATAGGGAATGTAGGGACTCCAAAAGGACTTCAATACATATACAGAATTAAAACACAACACTTTCATGCCGGGTACTCGCTAGTATTGTAATAATTTGATGATTGTTTGTGTGGTATTTGTTTGATAACAGTACTTTTGTTGATTTCCAGGTTACAATAGATTCCGCTAACTCAATCAACAAGCAGGAGATCACCACAATAGACACACCCACCAGCCTACTGCAGAGGGAGCTGGAGAACACGAGAAACCTGACGGTGACCACCTCCTCGTACAAGGAACCGCACACGCAGAGCAACAACACGGTGCCCGAACACCACGTCACCATCACCTCATCCAAGCACAACAACTCTGACACCAACGACAAGACGTTAGAAGAGTTCCACAACCAGGGCGGAGTCATACAGACCACCAACTCCAGCCAACCCGCCAGCGTGCTAGTTGCTCCGCAGTGTCAATCGGCAATCGTAGTCAATCCGCAGTCGGTTAATTCTGAATCCTCCACGGAAGAAACTAAACCTAAAGATAACACCACTCCGAGCTTCAACACCCTCTGGTGGAGAGATGGCATGGCTCTCGATAAAGCCAACTTGATACTGATGGGGTTCAGCAAAGGTTGTGTGGTGCTGAACCAGTTGATTTATGAGTTCCACTACCTGAAGACCCTGACTCCGGACGACAGCACCATGATGAGGCTGGTTTCCAGGATATCTGAGATGTACTGGTTGGATGGCGGTCATGCCGGCGGGAAGAACACGTGGATTACATCCAGAAGTCTTTTGGAAACTCTTACCAGACTAGGTAAGCATTCAATCTTTCAATGTACTTTAACCTTTACGTACCTCAAGGTAAAAATCATGTATCACTGGCGGGGTCCCCCATATACCGGCGAGCGATTGTGTCTCTCGACCTCTTGTGTGCCAATACAGTGAAACCCTCTTAAGAAGTTTTCCAAGGGACCGGGAAAAAAACTCCTTAGGCGGGAAAACCTAAGTGGGATAAATTGGGTCGTTCAGTCTTCAAGGGACCGAAAAACCAAACTTCTTAAGCACGAAAACTTCTTAAGCGGGAAGTTCTTAATAACTCAGGTCCGGGGCATACGTCATTCCTATGTCTACCTACGTTAAATTGTCGTGAAAACAAGCTTATGTGCCCAAGCGGTTAAGAGGGTTTCACTTTATATCCCTAGGATATTTTCAAAAAATCATTTCTCTGAAAATAACTAGCTATTCTGGGGAAACTACTTATGGTACATTATATTTAATTTTTATGAATATGTAAACACATTATGTATCTGGTAAGACAGTAAAATTTACAAAAACATTCTCTTGCCAAAATCAAGTAAGTTATTACAAAAATACAATCCGCAGGTGCACGGCGAAAATTTTGTATTTATATTAGGCATTAGTTACTATTTTATTTCTTCGTAAAACGCACTTTTTTGCCTATAATCGTGGCTTGCGTGAGGATTGGAATAACTTTTTACAAAAGTAATAATTTTTCGTAATTTGTGGTTCATCCGCATAACAACTTAATTTTCTTCAATTAAAACTTTGAATGAAGTGAATCGGATGTAAATTCAATGAGCTACAATTCCAACCAACTTGAAAAGGGTGGTTTTGAGAAAAACGCGTTTAAAGTTTTTGCTTGTAACCAGATCGCTCCGTTATCCGTCTCCCTGCTTGGCGCGCACCGCTCCTAACTATATTTCAAGGTTGAATTTGATGCCCTAACTTTTTTAATGTATTCTCCACATGTATAGGAAAATTAAAAAACAAAAAGAAGTCGATTTTTTGGATCGGCTGGACCAGACTCCCCCCTTAACTTGTTGAAGGCCAGCATACAAAAATATATTTTTTCAATATGACGTAAAATATTTGACAGTTCTCACCTTTCTTACGAATTCAATTTTTATAACATTTCTTTTGTGATATAATAGAAAAATTACATCAAAATAATGTAGATAAAACAAACTTCTTATTAATCACTCAAATCTATGCTTTCCACAATGGATTTATATAAAAAAAAAAAACAATGAATAAATATGGACCGAATATGGCAGCGTTTATATTATTAAGCGGCAGCTATTTTGTCCGCCATCTTTGGTGCCCGACGCGTCTTTAGCAATTAATATGAATTATTCGGAGTGGCTAAATGCTATCCAGTAATTCGTAATGTCAAGAATGAGAATGGCCCAAGCGATTCTGACCTTGTTCTTCATAAAATTTCTTTATACATAAGGGGCAAAATCGCTTCAAAAATCCGGACCCGCCAGGGGAGGACTGCGGCCTACAAGGGGTTAAGCATGAAAACTTCTTAAGAGGATTTCACTGTAGTTTTTTTCTAGGATTACCTAAATTATGGAGAGTGATGTAAAAAGCAAATAGCCTATTTTTACTTTTTTGGAATGAAAAAAACATTCCTATGGAACTCGTTGTGGGTATGTATTATGTAAAATGATGGTAATTCTAATTTGCAGGTATAAGGATATGGATCCATGTGACTCCATACCAGGTCCAAGACGAGAGACGGGCCTGGATCAGAAGGGAGGAGCGCGCTTTCACAGACCTGCTGCAGCGGCTGGGTGCCAAGGTATCACGAACGCTGCACTTCGACGGAGCCTCCCCCAACCTCTACATGCACTTCGAGATCCTCAATGTCTTCAGAAGCCCCGACCACCTCCTCGCCCCCGTGCCCGAGAAGTAACCAATAAATCCCACTAAAAGCTCTCTAGCTAACTTCTAAATTGCTGATTTATTGTAGTTAATATCTTTTTGCCTGTTCCACTATTATTATCAGAGTTGCCAGTTGACGAAAAATCTTTAACCGACAATTGTATCGCATACAGTGAAATTCTCTTAATAAGTTTCTGCTTAAGAAATTCCTGCTTAAGAAGTTCCTGCTTAAGAAGTTCCCGCTTAAGAAGTTCCCACTTAAGAAGTTCCTGCTTAAGAAATTCCCGCTTAAGAAGTTCCTGCTTAAAAAGTTCCCATTTAAAAGGTTTGGTTTTTTCTGGTCTCTTGGAAAACTTCTTAAGAGGGTTTCACTGTACATTGTTTAATTGTAAACACGGGTAAGTGGTTTGGTTTGTTCGGCTGATGGAAAATATTTTCTTTTTGTAAGTTAATTGTTTATGGTAAAGGTATTGTAATTTTACTTTGACTTGTGTCGCCGACTTATTAGCTATCAATTGAGATTATATTACAGTATTATTAATTACTCCAAAACGAAGACAAGCCGAGAGTGTTAATATTATTTTCTTCAATGTTTAGGCTAGAAAAAGTTATAATTATTTTGCGTTTGAAAGGTTTCAGAGAGTCGATGCATTTAGTGGTTATATATTTTACATAAATATTGGTTTGGGAAAAAATATATACTTTTGGGACTGGAACATGGTTGCCTCAAACAAAAATGGGTGAAATTTACGTCAATTTAAATCAATGTTACAATTGTAATGGTTACATTAGGACTCGACGCGTATAATCATTGAATTAAAATTTTAAACGTTATGTACTACCGAACTACATACATATTTGAATGTTTAAAAATTTATTTTTTATTTTACAAAACTTATACACGTTGTCTGGAAACTTGTAGTACATCACATTTGGAGTCGATTTTGTGGTATAACTTTTTTTGATTTGAGTTTTCGTTTTCGATTAAATCAAATCTGAAGTTAAAATTTGAAAAAAATAATCTTAAAGGGGTTTAATATCGGCTGTTTAATTTCTTTTAACCTCTCCACGAGTATGGCCGCAATGTTGCCGCCAAGTGAAAATAAGCCCAAAAGAGTATGGCCGCTACGTTAAATCCGTGGCTTTAATTCAAACGCCATCTTATTTAATGAAAATGTTTGACTTGTATTGGCATCTATGGTCACCTGCGCGTAGTTTGTCGAAGTTTTGGAACACTTACCTACAATATCGACTTCACGGTATTAAATTCAAAATTCTTGTTTCATCATTCAGCGGTCCTCAGAGGAAAGTAACTTTTTTTTATATGAATATCATTTATTTGCATGGATTGATATCTATGTCATTTTTATTCAAAATATATGATTATTTTTAGATAATCTTATGATAATATATAAAAAGAATATTTAAAAAATGAACCCAAAAAAAACTCACTTCCCACGTACAGTTATGTTAGCCAAAACTTACTGGCGGAGAGGTTAAAATGCTATGAAGCAAAGAGCCGGCTAAGCCGGGTTTCCAGACACCTTGTATAAGTATAGAGTATAAAGGTATAATTAATGTACATAAATTATTATTAAAGAAATGGTGGTATACGTTTTTATACCTCGTCATGTCTACTTTGTGTAGATATTATAGTAATTTGGGAGATATTTCTTCTAAACATTAATGCAAATCTAAAGAAGATATTTTTGTAATTCCCCGTTAGAATGACATTTTTTCTTATCTTGAAAGATGGCTTTCCCAACGGCAATGGATGATAATACGATAATTATTATGAATAGAGTCTGTTCAATACAATCTTATCGTGGATCCTTATCACGCATTATATTGAAAAAAAACTGTTTTATTTTTATGACTCGCAAAATGCGACAAATTCGACAATGTTGATAAACTTTACAACAGATCCGTGAAATGAATGATCGATCAAATTATGTAATTAATATTGTTTTAATAAATGCAACATAAACTTTGTTTCTGTGTAATATATTTACATATATGTATATATTTGTGTACATATATTTTTAAATGTAGCAATGGAAGTTTTCTTTCCATTATTTTTATTATTGTTTTTTTTTTAATGAAAATTGTTTATGTTCGTAGTTTTATAATGAATACATTCTTCTCATTCTACTGTTAAAATGTGCAAATAACTAGTTACGGATTGTAATTCTGTTTTTCTAAAAAAGAAATTTCAATTAACTCAATATATATATATATATATTGAATTTCTCTCACCTTGAACATTACATTATATTATTGCATGTATTTATTTGATTGAACTGAACTCATCTCACCAAAAGCCTTTTTTTTAAATGATCAGTTCGAATCTAGAAAAGCCAAATTGTCCTATGACCGGGATAATTTTTTTTGAAGTAAAACTTCTTTAGGCGCAATATGACGAGTAATTCAGATGTTTTTCGGACGGAAATAACATTTTCAAATGACGTTCGGATATTGGTACAATTACTGCCATCTGTGTTGGTTTTTAATTTTAAAGGGTTCTCGCCTTCGCTAGAATATATTTATTATTTTCAGAAACTTGGATGAAAATCAAGAGCGAATCTATATTCATAATTTTTATTGCATTTCTCAATACAAGTGACCAAACTCAACAGCCGGTGGTGTAGCTGTGCATGTTTGGTTTGGTCGCTTGTATTGAGAAATGCAATAAAAATTATGAATGTAGATTCGCTTTAGATTTTTCATCAAAGTTTCGGAAAATAATAAAAATATTTTAGCAGAGGCGAGAACCACTTAAAAATAAAAAACAAACACAGATGGCAGTAATTGTACCGTTTTAGTAATACCTGCCACAACAGTTAAATAAGTTTTACTTCAACCGCGCGTAAAGGTTAAACGCACTCATATTTTTTTCATCCATGGTTGTAAATTTAAAATGTTCAAATATTATTATTTTCAAAATTGGCAATCGTAATAGTTGTTGGGATTGTCTAAAATTTGCTCCCTAATCGACTGGTTAGAAATCCTTATAACTGAATTTTTTTTTTGCATAAAAATAAATCATTTTCAGCTACAACAACATCAATGAAGTCGTATTTTTTCAATCTTAGCAGCACTTAAAAGTCACGAGCCGTCACTGCAAATAATATTTTATATTTCTTTTGAAATCAAAGTTAAACAGTGCCGTTAAACAGTGGGTTGGCCAAAGAACTCTCACTATTACATTTTATTTTATTTTACTTGCAAATGAGAAACAACGTAAAATGAATATGGTAGATATAGCGTAAATATGTTTTTATATTGAAATGTGTTTAATTTTAACAAAATCTAAGTAATTTTAAGAGAAATTTTCTATTGTACATATTTAATAATAAGGACTTTCAACTTACGAATTCATTATACGTCCGGAAAAAGTATGTATTATATAAGTATGTTTACTTTCATTCTGGGATTCATTTTAACCGTGCCATTACTAATCCAATCAACATTTTAATTACAAAAGCTTATAAATTAACGGATACGGTAAACTGCACACATTTAATAATACACAACCGCTAATCCTGTACAAATCACAAGTGCTTCTCATGGTTGAATTTGGCAGGCACGTCTGGTTTTGGAGCCTCAACTGTAAAAAACCCTTGACTCTGTGTAGAAACGGGCCGTCCATTTGATAGATTTTCCCGTCTTAACAAACGGATTGCAATCTTTAGAGCACAGGCGTAAGGTGGGAATGCTATCCTTGTTCTACCAGTATTTCAATGAAAATGCTCCGAGGAACTAGCTTCATTGATCCCCTCGGCACCGGTGCATAAACGGGAAACACTCCAAACGCGCGCCCATCTTATGTGCACGGTTGATATTTGTCTCTTCAAGACCCATGTTCACTCCTTCTTCTCCTCAAAAAGACCCTCCACACAGCATCTTCAAAGATGCCATAGGCCCTGAGGGAAATTATTTTCCTCAGGGCCTCCTTTGTGGAGTTAATTTAAAAAAAACCACTTTCATCACATGTAACAATTAATCGAATGTACGAACGACTTCATAACCAAATTGGCATTCGATTGTGTATTTCAATTCATATAATTTTGTATTAGGAGAATAATTGTGTTAACCAATTCAAATAATAATCCTTATGGTTTACATAAAACTTTACTTTTAGAGATAAAATAAATATGTAACTTGTGTTTAAAGTTCACTTTTTCAACAAAGCACTTAGGCCTAGTAAAATGGTGCATTTATGTGACATGCTTTAGTATGAACATGATGTTAATATGTTATTAACTTTAAAATACTATTAATTTGAGCGTCGCTTTATTTCTTGTATAACATGTTAACAACGTCTAAAGATAGGTCTCCTGCTCACAAAATGTTTTCAAGAAATTGAAATATTGGGGCGTGGCCACACATTTATGTTTGCACACACATTATGTTTTTTGAAATATTGGTGTGTGGCCACGCATTTATGTTTGCACACATAATGTTTTTTTTGCTTTCCGCAGCTGATGGGAAACATGTAAATGTTTCAAAGAAACAAAACCTTTTGTTTGCAGGAGACCCGTCTTAACAGTTATATGTACAGATTGTTTAAAATTAATAATTTGAACATTGTCAAGGGTAATATATTTTCCAATAATTTTATTGACATTGTGCGTTGAAAAATTCAACATTGTATTGTTAATTTTATAGTGAAAAGGAAGGCATACTACGACTAACTTAACACACTTTGATCGGGAAAGATATTTCTACGTTTTACGCCTGTCCTACTTGTATGCCTGTAAAGGCGTCGCCGTTAAATATTTTTTATTTCGATTATTGTACACCAAGGGTACCAACTATTCCTATATGTGTAAAACGTATAAATATATAAGTAATATAGATATATATTTGTATGTGATGCAAGATGGGGAAATCTTCGTATCCCCTTATCTTTTGTATGGAAGAATATTTTATCAAAAGGAAGCTTACTATTTGACCCTGGAGGTGCGCAAACTGTTCTTTTTTTGTAATGATGTGTAAGTGAAAAAGTTTTTTCGTCACTAAATGGCCCAACACTGACTTTACTTCGGTTTATGGAGTCCAATTACAAAGTAGGTTATAATTTTGGACAATACTTTTATATTTGGGGTATAGTGAACACAATATTAAAAAAATCATTGAGATGTACTTATTATTTTAAAAGATATATCGGTTTAAAACAAATTCCATTTTCTCGAACGGGTACTTTGTTTTCGCCCGATGAAAGTGTGTTGACTATGCCAATGATAGCTGTGCCTGAGCTTTATTTTCTATTAAAAAATGTATGCGTAATCTGTATTTCTTAATTTTACCATCGGCAAAGGCAATTTTGTGACAGTTTGTATATCTACACATTTTTTATAATTTCGAAACCTGTATATATATTTTTCGATAATTGTTAATAATTCTGAACGTTCCGGTACACATTATTTTTGAAATAATATACTCTACCCATCACAACACAATGATCGCTCCCTGAAATTGTCTACCTGGGGGTGATTATTTTCTAATCCCATCTCAGTCGGTTTCGGCTAATGTCACAGTCGTTTGAAACCATTGAAAATTCAGTAATTAATGGATTAAAACCAATTTTCTTTTTTTTTTTCGAAGAAACTTCTTTGGAAAGGTTTTCACTTTGTGATGGCATTATTTATTTTAATGTCTTTTCATTAAAACCAATTTTCTGTAACATCTCCACCAAACGGCACCCGAAAATGCAGTATTATCTATTGGGGTTATCTCTTATGGTGCGATTTTATCTAAATTGATTGAATAATTTCTCCACATGAAGTCTTGAAACATATAAGTAACGTAGCCATGAACCTGCATTTTTAGTTCAGCTCGCCAGATGCCCGAACCTGGTAGCCACTTTATATAGACAGAAACGAAAAGAATATAATGAAATATCACGTCGGGGTCACCATTGAAGATGTATACAATTGCCGACGAATCTAGGTAATGGACATAACGATTACCTATAGTCATTGTTTCTACTCGTTTATTCACAATAATCATATTTAAAATATTAATAATTCAATACGGGGGCAGGATGCAGTGTAGGTCGGAATTGTGGTGAAAAAAAAATGCAAGGGGAAGTGGCCTGTCAGAAAATAGCTCGGCTCTCAGTGTTGCCATTATTTAGACAATAATGTGGCGAGCTGATAAAAATGCATGCTGGCGGTTCTTGACCACAGTATCACAACCTCACAAATGAAAACTTAAAAGCTTTCTTTTATTATTAAGATTAAATATCTTATTTATTTGGAACTGGACATGGTTTCACCTGTTTTCAAGCAATTTCAGATTTGTAGAACTTGTTGAAACCTATCCAGTCCCAAGTAAAGTAACTCCAATGCATTGAGTGATGTCTGTTGTGCAATGTTATAGATTCATATATTTGTAAACATTCTCTATAAATGGAATTAACCACTCAAGCGCTTTTTGCCACAATATTGCACTATTTCCACAACCACGGATTGCTTTGTTGCCAAAATATGGCAAATTTTTATTTTTTTTATTAAAGCGACTATATAATATATTGTACATTCAAAATATAACAAAATAAATATTCTCTAGATTCCTTAAAATGTTTTGAAGTTAACGATTTAATAATATTTTTTTTATAAATCCTACGAATACGTGATAATAGACAAAAGATAGGTGCATTCATTGGATATATAGAACTATAATCAGTTTGTATCTCTGTATTCAAATTTGCAGGTATGATTTTTTTAGTATGGGTGGAAAAATTTCCTTTAGCAATCCGAGAAAAAAGTTTTAAATAGCTCTGTCGCTCGAGTGGATAAGATATTCTATCATCTCTAAAAACCAAACATTGATTTTGTAGATGGATTTATGTTGATTTTTTTTTAAACTCTGTCTTTAAGATAAAACAACAATGGGCGTGTCACTAAATAGAATAATTCATCCTTAGACTCGTTCGCCAAAATGTTTTTCCATGTTAAAATACAAATGAAATTGCAAGCGTTTATGTATAATTATTACAAAATAATATTATGTGAAAGTATACAAAATAATCAATGACTATGATTTTAAAATTTATATGAATGTAATTTTAAGTACCGTAAACCTAAAAATATTACAATTGGTAGTGACTTGTTTTGTATGATGAAAAATGACAAAAATAATAATCGGTTTAAGATGTGAATGATTTTTTTTTAAATGTCCCCTTTAGATATTATTATGGATTGTTTTTATTATAGAGAGAATCCTTACGTTGGTAGATAAAGAATATCCATGTGAAATGTTTCTTTACGGCAGTATTGTAATTTATTTCCTAATAAGATGTCTGCAAAATGGTTGTATTGAAGATTAACTAATAAAATGTTTTTAATAAAAGTTTTTTATTTTTATTTTCCCGTTTCAACAAGTCAAATTTTATTTGCCAATCTGTCATAATGACTAACTAACTACCATCATGCTGTTTTCGCAGGGGTAAGCAGGAGGACGGACCACCAAACAACTCGGTCTTGGCACACACTCTTTGCATTGTTAACATTCTTATATACTCTTCTATTATTCTGACTCTTGACTTAGCCCGACTCAAGTATCTGATTCACTTCATTGTGCCATGTCTTCCTTGGGCGTCCACGACTTCTTCTAACATTCACATTTGCGTCATAAATTCTCCTTACACTCCTTTCATTCTTTTTACCACACATGCGCCTTCAGGGATCGCTTAAATAAAGCCATTCATACACCAACTCGAATTTTGTGGACTTGCAAAAGCACCGCTTGTGAGTACCCGCCATACTATATTACTATGTTGTTACTCGTCGACTAAGAGTTTGAAGTCAGTTGTACGCTACTGACAGGTTTACAAACAGCACTCTTGAGGTGATTTTGAAAAAAGGAGTACTATACAAATTATCCAGTTATTCGAGCAGGTTACCAAAAGAGGAACTGACAACTTTTAACCACTCATCTGTCGTTGACCCGCCAGCGGCAGGTGAGAGGTTAAATGTGATTTTAATCCTTATGTATAAAGAAACTGTACAAGGACAAGGTCACAATGGCTTTAGCCATGTTTAGTGACTAGATCTGAATAGCCAGGTACTTCCCCAGCTTCCTCGTCTCCTTCCCTTCAGGCTCATAACATCCCCTAGTCTTACTGGCTCCAGACGGGAGCAGTTGGAACTCTTGTAAGGTATATTAAAAAAAAAAAAGAATGGCTTGCGCCGATATCATTCCAGATGTTGCTTTTAATTTCAGAATTTTAGCTCCTCGGAATCTTTTGTAATTAATTATCTATGGTACATTGCCATCATGTGGGCAAGCATCATCCGACATTCAAGAGGTTCAGCATAGTTTGAGTGGTATATCTATGGCGACGCCCTTATTGAACGGTGAAATAAAACAAATGTATGTAGATTATAATTTTCAGTCTGGTAATAAGAGCTAACCCAAATAACAAAACTTTATTGAATTTAAATACAATGTTAGACAAACAATGAAAGTTATTATAATGACTTATTTTTATATTATTTAATTTTATTGGTATTTTAGGTTTATTGTAATAAAGTATTTACAGTAAGAAATAGGAATATATTTTTTATTGCTATTGGATATTATGTATATTTTAAAAATAAATAACACTTTGATCGAAAATACAGTAATTTTAATAGCACAGCCTTTAACTTCACAATAATATTACATTATGACTCATTCTAATTAAGTGGAATGGAGGGCCAGACACAGGTTGGGACAGGGGACTTGGTATGTCCCTATTTTCTTTTGCACATCCAACGGCAAAACGTTGTGCACTTTAGTTTTATTCCATTCGTCAGATCCATCGCAACAGTCACAGACTCCATCGTTCACTCTACTGGATGGAATAACATTCTCTTTACCGCTCAAATGCCTTGGCTGGTATTTGCAGTAAAAGTGTCCTTCGTTACAGGCGTCAGTCCCTGGTTCATCACTCCCATCTTCAGGACAGTCGCAGAAGTCATCATTCACCATCGACAAATCAATCTCTAACTTTGATTTGAAGCAAGTGAATTTCCCATTTGAATTCGGTTTGTATTTCGACAAGTCTGACAATCTTGTGCCTCTCAAAAGTCCTTTGATATCGGCTACTTTGATATTTTGTACAGCAATGGGCTTCGCAGTGTTATATATTAATTTAGCCTTATCCTCTATTATTAGTTCTGACTTCGACAGCTGTGACATGAAGAGGAATTGATAAAAGAAGAAAAGTATCGCACAAATAAGGAATAGTATTAATACCAGTCGTTTCTTTTGCCTCCATATGGAAGGTCTATAAGCGTCTTCTCGCTTGAAGAAAACATTTTTCATTTTAGGTTATCGTTTTTAACATAACATGTAACGATATTTTTGTCGGTTTACATCCGATTTTCAGTTCACTTTCAGCGATAATGTCATGTAGAGGGGGAATATAAGTAAATTGTGTTTTCCACATCACTCGACAAACAAATAGTGATTTATTGACATTGCATCGAAACGAAACAAATCGACAAACTTTACTTTATACCTAAACGCTCACAACAACGCTCGTTAGTTGTCGTTGTCGTCGTTGTCGTAATGTCAAAAGTCAAACAAGCGACTGCACCATCTGTGATCTGGTAAATATAACATTTTTAAGTTGCAAGGATAGAAAAAACATTCTCCCGTCATTTTCAATATTTAAATGATTTATTTGCTCATTTTGTAATCCGTTGCATCCTTTGCTAGCTAGCAGATGGCAGAAAGAATAATCGCCGATAACGCCGACACACTCCTGTATAATATTTTATTACACTGAGCATAAAATTGGTTTTAATGCTTGTTTTACAAACGAAAACAAAATCGAAGTACTTCATAGAATGCTCTTCATAAAACTTGTTACACCCTAAAGTATTAACAATGGCTGTAATTCACAGAACAAACTTTTAGAACTTAAAAATGTGCTGTATTGTTTGCCGGTAATTTCGCCAGCATAGGAATCAATAGGAATCGACACGACGGTAAACGTCAAATAAAACTTAGCAGCGAAGAAAGGCCGATGGCAAAATAAGTTTTACTAATGCAGCGGAAACTGTAATAAAAAAATTAGAAAGTTAGGAGTTGAGTCCGCAGTTATCAAAGGTGACACGACCCTGGCTAAAAGGACTTAATTCTCTCTCGCACTCGCACCCAGCCAAGGGAGCGGCCCTTGGCGCCAATCACCACTAGCTTCCCACCGAGGAAGCCGCCCTTCGCGCGTCTCTTCAAGCCACCGCCGAGGCTCTTCCAGAGAATTCGCGTGACCAGGAATCACCGGCCTCCTTCTGCAGAAGAATTGTCTCGCCACACTCAATAGAGACAGCCAGCGAAGTTACCGCCAAGTAATCGTAGTGATATAAAGTGCAATAAGTAGTGAGTGTACGTGAAAATCGTGGAACCAGCATCAACAAAGGGAAATGATTTTATCAGACTTTTTTTTTATACATTGTTACGGGGTTTCTCTGGTCGCCAATTGTCAGCTCCAGCTACCCCAAAACAAGCCCCAAAGCCAGCTCAAACGGGAGCAAAGGGCACCCTCAATCTCAGGCGTGGGTTGCAACAGCATGCTTCCAGAACTCTTTCCTCCTCGATCACCTGGGGAACCAATACTCTACGAGATTCTCCTGCCGGAGCAGATTGACAACAAGATATGTTTAAATAGATTCATATATAGACAATTCAGAACACAGTATACAGGTTATTTCAGTACAGGGCTATACAAGAATGCATGTTACACAAACCTAGCTAAAGTGTTTATACCTCGTGATCTCTGCATCGAAACTCTCTGAGTTATGGTTTTACGCGGGAACCTATCGTATTTTTACAGACACATTGAAAGAAAGGGAAATCTGGTGTTCAGCTTACATGTGTGGGGGCGAAGGCCTCCGCTTCCAGCACGTTCGACAGTCTTCCTGGGGTCCGCGAACCATTATAACACCGATGTTTGACAAAACCGATTCTACATTCCAATGCGGACTAATAGTAACATCGTGGCTTAGAAATCAATTCGGCTCATTTTGCGGGAGCCCGAAACAGAGCGTGATTCTCGACCGTGTTTACGTGCGTCTCAGCCAGAGAGCGACCTTCAACTGCCGGTCGGGACGCCGCGGGGAGTAGGAGAGGGGAAGTAGGGGATGCAGGAAACGGTGGGGAACGGGAACGCTGTGGCAAGTCTCAACCGGACGCGGCGATGTTATGTATATTCTACCAGCTATAGGGCGTTCCATAACACTTCCCCCCGCGCTTGGAAAAAAAAGCGACGTGGCAATGGAGCTGTAGGGAAAAAAAAATCCTCTTATGCTTCCATCGGGGATTTGAGAGGTTCGTTGCTTGAGAGTTGCCTAGCTAGAACATACAGTTTAGGTCACAATGTTTGTAGGGAAAGGGTAGGGGTACATACAATGTTTGGAAAAGACAACTTTGGGAAAAGTACATGGTGTAGAACAACATACAAGGATATGCAATTGAAAAACAACAATACATGGTTATGCAATTGAAAAAACAACAGTACATGGTTATGCAATTGAAAAACAACAATACATTTGTACAAGAGCAGAGAAAAAAATGTGACTCTAAGGTTTCATTGGTCTGGGAGCTAAGTTTGCGAAGCGTGGATTTGTTTGGTTTCGGAGAATTTCGAAGAAAAGGACGTGATTTCACAGATTCTAAGGATTACATTATCACTGCAATCAGACCCATTTGAGGTAACACTCAGGAGTACACTTAGGCCTTAGAAAACACTTGATTTTGTCGAAGACGTTGAAGTTCACGAAATGGAGACTGTGGTTGCTGTGTCGCGACTATGGTTACAGAGGTCATTGAAGAGAAGAGTCCAGTATCTGCAGGCATGCCAGTACGAATCCTAAGTGTTATTATGGTACACACGGATCGTATATAATAGTTATTGAAGCATAATGTAGCTCAAGGTAACTTGTATTGGTACGCATTCAGCGAATACTGGAGGGTCAAGGTAATAATGGTTTACACAAGACGATATTTGCGTCACTGCATGACAGGCAAGAGACGACAAAGTTGGCATTGATAGCAAGAGTAAGAACAAACCTAGGAGCTAGCGTGCCCAAAAGGTAGTTCAGAGTGACATAATGTATAGTGGGACAACTCAGCTTGCTGTGGCATGACAAAACAACATACATATGGGCGGTATGGTTTGTGCTTTCAGAAACAAATGCGTAGAAAATGGCAGCAGGAGGGACCCTGTAACCACAGCGCGTGCTGTCAGGAAGTGAAGCTCAGCTTGGCTGTTGGTGATGACATCCGCCTGGGCTTCTTTTTAAATCCGGGAGAAATTATTATTAGAGCAAAATTCTTGAAGTTTACCTGCCTAGGGACCAATGAAGAAAAGGTTTGGAGAGAAACAAAATGTGTCCAAATAAAGAAATAAACGAGGTTTTAACCAACCGACCCAGAGAGTAACGAAGAGAGAGATTCCTAACTAAATTGTGATTACATGAACATTATCCTTTACCAGGATGGCTTGGCGCTTGCCGAGTGACAATATGTCTTGGTTAAAAAACAACCGGCCCTCTATGGCCTATGTTAACATGAGATGGTAACATTTTCGTAGAATTTCAAAGAACAAGACAAGGAATCGTGAACTAGTCACGGCAAAGGGAAACCAATTCATGAATAAAGGTTGTCAACAGGAGACAGACGGTACGCCAAGTGCATATCGTACATATCCAACATTCATGAATGTGTTTCGTAGAATTGAGAAGAGAGAAAAACAAAAAATGGTGAGACGTATGCAGAGATTGAGGGGGAAAACCTGTAGATAACCGGACAATTACCTATTCGAACTCCAAGTGAGGGCGAAATATGGTCAACGACAGATTTTTCACTTCATAACATAAGTCTGAGAACATGGGGGATGGGAGGGAGGAGTGGAGAAAGGAGACGAGTTACGAAATTTGCTAGAGACTGGACTAATTTCCAATTCAAACTCTATGTGAGGATGAAACATAATCAACCAGCAGATTTCCTGACTCTTTACATTTTAAAAAGGGATGAGGAGAAATTTGAATACACCTTATATCCAAGAGGCTAATCTTTCGCGTGTATTGGGCAAAAGATTAGGAGTCATTTTAAAAACTTCTACATGATTGTGAGAAAAGACAGACCCTCGCTCCAATTTCACAAACCTGGGGGTTTTCTTATTCGTTCCCCAGACAACGAGTTAGGTGGTTTTGTGCTCAATCGATTAACTCCCACAGCACTATGCCCCATAGTTAGCAGTGAAGCTACTAACTAGTCCTTTTGGGATAGTAGATATTCCTGGGCTTCTTTCCTTTTTGCAAAGAAGTAAAAAAACAGGAAGTCCACGGGCATTGGCGTTGAATAACAACAAGGGTTGTGGACTACATCTCGTAGATCGCACACAAAGGGTTTGATATTATTTCGTTCGCACGACTCATGGTAAGTATTTTGACGTCTCCACGTATAGTGTACAAAATATGCAAATACATGCAAGATATAACTCAATTATAGACAGAAGTCAAAGAGTTTATACAATGCCTCTTAAAGAAGATGGCAAAGCCGATATTATGTCGTTCGCACGAATCGCGGTAAGTATTTTAACGTCTCCACGTCTCGTGTGCAAGGGTTGTACACAATTATACATAAAACGGTACTCATGACAAATAAATGACACACGACCAAAACAGATTATACAAAACGGTACTCATGACAAATATGTCACACGACCAACTCAATAACATTTAGCTATGAGCAAAAGTGATTATGACGAGCTTCTCGTATCGCGGCAGGTATTTTAAGGATCCCTCCTATAATGGTGGATGTTCTAAGGATCTCTCCTATAATGTAACATGGTTACGTTTAAATACAACACAATAAATGTTAACAATGGTCGTTTTGACACAATTTATAAAGATTTGTTAGATTAACTAACTCCGTAGCTCAAGAGCGTACGATAGAATAACAAGGAGGTAAGCAATTTATGTTACTTCATATGTTATAAGGGCGGGGTGATGACAGGGTACATTCCTGTTTACACCATGTGACAACAACGAGAACGGACTTATAGTTTTACACACTCTTTGTTGTGGCAACCTACAGTGAGGAAGACCAAGGAAAGGGACCAAATATGGTTTTACATACCCTTTGTGCAGTTGCAAACCTACCAGGTTATGGCGGAACTGGAGATGAGTGCCGATGTTTGTAAAACGATGATCAAACAAAACATTGATGATTTACGTTAAACTGTAGTTATTTATGTACGGAAATCAAGGTTGCCGTTATTAACCTTTTCCGAAGGGGTTGAAGCATGTAATACAAGACATACATGTTATAATAGTAGAGAAAAGACAAATCGAGGACTTCTTATAACAACAAAAGACCGAGTATTTGGTTTTACGTACTTTAGTTGAAATGAGCCCATGAGGATTTGCATAAGGGTGGAAAGACCAATTTAAAGGTTTTTCCTTTATTTATATACATATGATTTCAAAATGGACGTGTCAAAATCCAATTTGTTAGCAAAGAGCTCGGGTAGGACGCCATCAATTTTTAAGAAAAATTGAAAACTACTATGCACAAGGAATGTGATTATGTGAGTAACCACTTATCTTTACCATGATAGGTAAAAATATGGAGCGTGTTAAAATGGTTAACTAGTCCTGGTTCGTGATTTAACACTTTGGAGTTTACCAAATCCGATTTTAGAACGACGCTCCAGTACTTGCAGAACATAATTTTCATGGAAAAAGAAAAAAAATTGAAGAGATTCCTTCCGATATGATGAAAAACAACAAACAAAAATGGTGAAAATTACAATATTGCATGACGTAGCAAAGCGTGCCATGGCATGAACGTTGCGTAGTGTGAGGGGTTGAGAGGCAATGATTGGGTTCATGACTTCCCAAACATTGTGACTCGAAGGGTGTCTCTGCTCTAAAGTGATCAATTTTAGAACAGGTGAGAAAAGAGAAAAAAATATATAAAAGGACGTGTGAAACAAAATATTACGGTGGTTGCCAATTCAAGAACATGAACGGGAGCAAACTACACCGTGGAGTGTACATAAATTTACAAAAGTGATTTTTTAAACAATATTTGTTTTATCAACGAAAGGGTGGACATGTAATTGACACTTTACACGCCAGCCATTGCAAGACTTGATGTGCTTACAAAAGGTTGTGGTGATACACACTGGATTATTTGATGTTTGCTGAGATGGTGGGGGCAGTTTTACTTGACTCCTCACTTCCAGACTTTACAATATCCTTAATATGGTAATTACCAATGTGTTTACCAGACGAGTCAGACAGGGAGTACACTAGATCTGATATTTTTCTTAGAACTTTGGCCTTCACGAAACGTGGTGCCAGCTTGGCAGAGAAATACATGGCTCCTTGGGAAAGTGTGTTGTTCTTTCTCCAAACTATGTCTCCTGTATTGAAGGTGACATGTTTCCTACGTAGGTTATATCTGTCCGCACTCTTTTGATGAGCCAGGAGCAGAGCATCAGTGACTTCACTGTAAATGGCCGACAGTTCTTCCAGACGGTGGGCATAGTCCGCGGTGGGGTTGCTTGTGGTGGCGATTGACGTCGGAAAGTTAGTGTCCCTATGTAGAGAGCCATGGACAACTTGTTCCATGCCGTGTTTTAAGAAGAAAGGTGTGTAGCCAGTGGCCAGATTGACAGTGTTGTTCATAGCAGCCTGAATTTTATCTAGGTTTTTACACCAAGTACGTTGATCTTTATCAACTAGAATAGCCAGAGCTGTGTTGATTGTCTGGTTATAACGTTCGACAGTGTTATTTTGGGGAGTGTACAAGGTATTATAATAAATGTCCTTGATTCCGTATTTGGCAAGAAATTCTTTGAATTCCTGGGCAATAAACTGTTTTCCGTTATCAACAATTACGGTCCTGGGTGTTCCGTAAGGTATAAAGATGTGTTTTTCCAGAAGTTTGATGATGGCGGACGCGTTGGCTCTTTTTAAAGGGAAGATCCAACAGAATTTAGTGAAAACATCCACTACACTAAGTATGTGCATGTGTCCGGCATAACTTCGAGGAAAAGGTCCGACGAGGTCCATTGACAATGACTGTAAGGGTCTGTCGGCACGTTTGGGATTACCCATTAGGCCGGCAGGTGCTGCCGTGCTATGTTTATAAGCTTTGCAAATTTCACATTTAGAGATGTAATTGCGAACTTGCTTAAAGAGACCAGGCCAGTAATACTTCAAGGAAATCTTTTTATACGTCTTGAAATTTCCTGGGTGTATGGAGTCGGGAGCACTATGATTGTCAATAATTATTTGTTCTCTACCTTCGAGGGGAACGACAAGCTTCCACGAGTAATCTTCGAGGATGGATAGTGGTACCTTGCAATTACGGTATAGCTGTCCTTCTTTTATGATAAAATTAGGAAACTTTTGTTGATTATTTTTACAACCTTCAAAGATTTTCAAGTACCATTCATCTTTTGTAGATGGGGGGGGGGGCAATTGTGTCAACATTTAATGAGGCCAGTTCAATTCTTGAAAGAGCGTCAGGGACAATATTGTCCGCGCCTTTACGGTGAACAACATCAAAATTGTACTGAGACAAACGGGAGGCCCAACGAGCGAGTCTACCGGAGGGATTGCTTAACGAGATCAACCATTTCAAACTACTATGGTCTGTGACTACAGTAAATTTGCTACCGTCTATGTAACCGCGGAAATGGTGAACAGAATCCAATACAGCCAATAACTCTTTTTCGGTAATGCCGTAGTTTTTCTCGTTTTTATTTAATGTACGGGAAAAATACGCTACGGGGTGTTCGCCGTCAGGGAACTCTTGAGTAAGGACTCCACCGATTCCTACATTGGAGGCATCCGTGTGGAGGGTAAAAGAGAGTGCGAAATCCGGGCAATTCAGAACGGGAGCTTTTTGAAGAGCATTTTTTAAAGTTGTAAACGCTTCTTCCGCTTCAACAGACCAACGGAAATTGCTGACACCTTTACGGATGCTGGTAATTTTATTTAAGGGGGCTGCAATAGTGGAAAAGTCTTTGATGAATCTCCTGTAATAACCTGCAAGTCCAAGGAAACCTTTGACTTCCTTCGCGTTTTTGGGTCGGGGAAAGTTTGCCATGGCTTCCACCTTAGCCGGGTCTGTTCTTAGACCTTTTTCGTCGACAATGAATCCCAAATAACGTAGACGAGACTTACAGAATTCTGACTTCTTCAAGTTGATGGTTAAACCAGCGAACTTGAGTTGTTGAAAAACCTTCTCCAGCATTAATAGGTGTTTTTCAAAGGTATCGCTGACGATGATAAGGTCGTCAAGGTAACAAAACAGGCTGTTATCGACTTCAGGACCGAAAAGTTTGTCCATCAGTCTTTGCAACTCGGCGGGGCTGTTCTTTAGACCAAAGGGTAATCTTTTAAAATGGAACATTCCCCTACCGGGTACAACGAAAGCAGTTTTTTCGCACGATTCTGCGTCCAAGGGTATTTGCCAAAAAGCTTTGCTTAGATCAACAGAGGAGATGAACTTGGCATTACGCAGCTTGTCTAAGGTTGCGTGGACGTAAGGTAAGGGGTACGCGTCGGCTTCCGTGCAAGAGTTTAAACGTCTACTGTCGAGACAGAAACGTGCAGAGCCGTCTTTTTTAGAAACCAAAAGGGTTGGGTTGGTCCATGCACTTCTGCTGGGAACCACCACACCCATTTTTAACATTTCATCAAGTTCATTTTCTAGAAGTTTAAGTTTTTGGGGGGCTAAGTTGTAATAACGTTGCTTTATGGGTGGGCCATTGGTTTTAATATGGTGTTCCACCAAATTTGTCAAACCTAATCCACATTTTTCGAAAGATATTGATTCGAATTTGTTGACCATTTCCTTTAGTTGGAGAGCTTGGTCCGTGCTTAAATTTTCGTGAGGTATTATTGTGCGGATTTCACTAATTTGAGCAGCAGTGGAGGTTTCGCCAGAGGTATTAAATACTTGGGGAGCAACGTTAAAAGCCTTCCAGAAGTCAACGCCAAGGATGAAATTCTGGGATATGGAGGGCACTATTAGAAAATTGATTGTAACTATTTTATCGTTACAATTAATTGGTAGGGCAAGGGCACCGATGACTTGCTGGGAAACATTATCCGCAGTCGTCAGGTGTGTCGATTGGGGCGAAATTCTAAAATCACTGTTAACAAACGGCAGGTGAGCATTGTTGCCCAGGCAGCTGACAGATGCACCACTATCAAGTAAACCGGAAAAGGGTACATTGTTAACAGAGAAAAAAGCATAGGGTCTCCCATCTTTAGCTTGTTTGCAACAAACCGAAGAAACATTTAAGGTCTGGTTAAAATATTTAATGTGTGATAACCAATCAGTCCATTCTTTAGACCTTGGTTCAGAATGGGTGCCTGAAAGGTTATTATTTAGTTTTTTGGCCTCTTCATGTAGAAATTTGGTGGGGGCTTGGAGAAGTCCACCTGAGGTCTAACATCGCTTGGGTTTTGTAACCTTTCAGTGTTGTGCCTTGATTTTTTGAAAATGTTGCGCAGTTCGTCGCGCGGAGGAGAGCGGTCCCTAGAGTGATGCCTCTTGAAAGTTCGGGGTTCCTTGGATTCCAACAGCCTCGCCTGCTTGAAACAAGTAGTGGCCAGATGGCCCACTTTTTTGCAAAAAGAGCACACTTTTTTGTTGTCAAATTCTGGCTTCAAACCAGACGAGCGGCTTGGCACCACTATATTATTAGGTATATTCTTTATGTTTTTTCTGTCCTGGTACGATTCCAGAAGGAGACAGACTTCGTTTAATTGGGCCAGGGATGCAATTTTTTGTGAGGTAATGATGTTCTCGTATTTGCTTAAAAGGCCATCAGTTATGACTGGTAATAGTTCAGCTTCCGAAACAGGCTGTGAAAGTTTGATGTTAATGGATTCAGCCCTTTCTATGAATGATGCCACGGGTTCATTTACTAGCTGTTTGATAGATAGTAAAGATAATTTGATCCGGTGCTGGGCCTCCGTCTTTCCGAAGCTGGAGATTAGGGCAGATCTGAGTTTATTCCAGTCCTTGCATTTAGTTTTTTGAATGCGGTGCCAGGGTATTAATTCTGGGGAGATGAGTTCTATAAAGTTTTTCCGTAGAATCTCGAATGGGATATTTTTAATTGTAGCCGTTTCTTCAATACGGTCTATGAAATCCAGCACATCGGAGACGCCATTATATTTGACTTTCCAGGGTGATAAATCGTAAGTTTTATCTTGTGTCAAGGTGGGTGTGACGTCCTGTTTTATCAATACTTGCGGCATAGGTTCTTTGTTAGGGGCAAGATTATCCAACATTTGCGTGGCTGAACACGAATTATTTTCGCTTGCGGGAGCGAGGTTTACTCTCCTAATGTACTTTTTGTTGAATAAAAGTGCATATGCTTTTGATGTAGATTTGGATTTGCTTGATGGCGAGAGTCCTCTATCCTTTAAAGCAGTTTGTAGGAGTGCCTTGGATAAGCTGTGCACGTTGGGAATTATGCCCAGGTTGGATGACGCAATAGCTTGGTTATTATCCATTGTGAGTTTCCCGGGTGGTGAAAAAAATTTGGCCAGGGGTTTCCTTTAGAAAACGCAAAATTAATTTTTGTGAGGCACTTTTCACTTGGTAATCACTAGTTGGCACTTCCAAAATAGTTATAGAAAAACTGTGTTTCACACTACAATTTAGTATACATGATACCAAAATTCTTGTCCAAGGAAAGAGGAAGTGAAAAAAAATTTTGCGTGGACAGACCTTAGTGGTGAAAGTTTTTTTGTTTCACTGACCACTTTTGGGAAAATTGTGAAATTCACAAGTATTTATTTATTTTTTGAAAATTTGGCCAGGACTGACCCTTAGAAAATGGGTTTTTTATTTTCCACAAATCACTTTGAACTGAGAAAGGCACTAAAATTCACAAAAGGCACTTTTCTGGCAAATAGGGGATAACCTTCCGGAAGAGAATAACTGAATATGGAATTTGATACGTTAACCATATTAAAATTATTTTATTTATTCATGGGACCAATCATGGGTTTTATTATTATTTCATTTTTCACTTATGTAAGGGAAAAACACAATTCACTTATGCTGAAAAAAAAAAAAAATTTACGGTGCCTACAACATAGAATGGGGAAGAAAAATCATTATTTTGTCCATTTGGTGGGGTATAAACTGTATCAGTTTGACAGACAAGTGGGCCTATTGGTGTATTGTGCAGAAAAAACGTAGGTTTGAGATTTCTAATCAGAGGATTCACAAAATGATTGTAGTTCCAGGATCAAGTTTATAAAAATCATTTTCATTGCCAAATTTGATTTGGTTATACGAAACGTTTTGGTTATAAAAACCGCATAGCAACAAGTAATTGTTTTGTTCGACGGGTTTTTTCCGTTGGGTTTTGGCGCGAAGTTGACCGTGGCTCGTTAAACAAGGGGTTACGCATGCGCAGTCAACCTCGCGGTCAAAACGGTTGGTGTTTTTTTGGGCGTTCAAAATGGCCGTTATTCCAACTGCGATGTATGTATCCGATTTACACATAGATTTCTGTGGTTTTTTTCACAGAATTACTGTTCACTGGGTGTAGAGCAACAAAAGCATAATTAATGTTTACAAAACAATTCCTATGCGGGGAGGACCTCGACAAGCTTTCATTCCGCATAGCGACCGGGATAGAAAAAAAATTCGGAGCCCCACGTTATGGTGCCAATTGTTACGGGGTTTCTCTGGTCGCCAATTGTCAGCTCCAGCTACCCCAAAACAAGCCCCAAAGCCAGCTCAAACGGGAGCAAAGGGCACCCTCAATCTCAGGCGTGGGTTGCAACAGCATGCTTCCAGAACTCTTTCCTCCTCGATCACCTGGGGAACCAATACTCTACGAGATTCTCCTGCCGGAGCAGATTGACAACAAGATATGTTTAAATAGATTCATATATAGACAATTCAGAACACAGTATACAGGTTATTTCAGTACAGGGCTATACAAGAATGCATGTTACACAAACCTAGCTAAAGTGTTTATACCTCGTGATCTCTGCATCGAAACTCTCTGAGTTATGGTTTTACGCGGGAACCTATCGTATTTTTACAGACACATTGAAAGAAAGGGAAATCTGGTGTTCAGCTTACATGTGTGGGGGCGAAGGCCTCCGCTTCCAGCACGTTCGACAGTCTTCCTGGGGTCCGCGAACCATTATAACACCGATGTTTGTCAAAACCGATTCTACATTCCAATGCGGACTAATAGTAACATCGTGGCTTAGAAATCAATTCGGCTCATTTTGCGGGAGCCCGAAACAGAGCGTGATTCTCGACCGTGTTTACGTGCGTCTCAGCCAGAGAGCGACCTTCAACTGCCGGTCGGGACGCCGCGGGGAGTAGGAGAGGGGAAGTAGGGGATGCAGGAAACGGTGGGGAACGGGAACGCTGTGGCAAGTCTCAACCGGACGCGGCGATGTTATGTATATTCTACCAGCTATAGGGCGTTCCATAACAACATCAAGGACATTTTCGTAGACTTAAGCAATCGGACACTCTAATTTAAGTTTTTAATTAATTAAGTAGTTAAGTAAAACTAACCTATAAGTTAAAATTTACCCCTGCTATTTGTAATCATAGAATAAATGTCTAATTAATAACTTCCATAGATTCTTTTAATTTGTTCCTCCTTTTAGAATAATAATAATCCTCGCCGAAAATAGAGGCAAATCACACTCATTAATGTTAGTACCCATTTTCTTTTGGGATTGCTTCTAAATCAGCCAAACCAAAGAAAGAAAGCAACCTTTGAAATTTCACTGGGCAGTATAGTTAGAGCCTCTGCTCGTTAAAAACATACAACAAAATAGTAATTCTAAATGAATCGCCCATCCCTAATCTATTTCTTCTCCGTTATCAGAATCATAGACAAGACTCAACTGACAGCTGTTCGGTAATCTGATCTGACCGGAAATTCTGCTGTTGGCAGGGGGGTATAACTCCGATCCAAAATTTCAACAGGAACGAAGATGAGAAATATCTATGACTGTGTGACGACAAGAAGGCGGCGACCTCGCTGCGACCAATAGAACACGAGTATATTTTATATATAAACAGTATTGTTCTATGGTTTATTTATGTTTGACACAGCTTGGCGCGCGACCACGCGATACTATTCTGACGTAAATATTTGGATTATTTTTTGTGAAATGCCACCTAAATATCGTCCCAGTGTGAAAGGCTGTGTAGACGTAAATTCAATTCGGCATAAGTTTCCGTCCTGGGAAAGAAAGGAGAATCGGGAATGGTCGATGAGAATTGGCAGACTCGAATATGGTGATCGAATGCAAAATGCGTATTAAAAAATAACTCATTGTCTACTTTTAAACTTCCTGAAATGAGACAATATCCTCGTGAAAGAGGATGCATTGTAACCAAAATACAGGTACACATAATTATATTGATTATTCATATGAAATTCTAAGCTTATTTGGTACGGTTATTTTTCTAGTTGACGAGTGATGAAATATCAATTTTTTATGCATTTGTCTTGTTTTGATCTGTCAGTTGTGTCATGATAGTGAAGTTGTTTTAATTAATCTTTTCAGCTCGATCATACAATGCCTATGTTTGTTTTGAACACCAAATCGTGACACACTGTTCTGCACTAGTTCAACTACCAGTTCTGGAGTTATAAAGAGAAATTCGTTTCCTTCACAGGACTGTCTTGGTATGTGTTTGAATTTTACTATATTATTATAAATTATCACCCATGTAAAAATATTAATATAGCGACGATTAGCTTGCTTAATGGTGAACTTTATCCACCGAATGTAGTACGTTTCTACTAATGTTTTAAAATTTCTTAAATCTTTTGTTGTGAAGGTCAATTGACTTATTTTGATGCACACCCAAATATATTGATTTAGCATCTTAATGATGACATATGATTGTTTGTTGCAGGTATGTAGAACAGTAACGTTGTGGTGTCACGTCAGGATATGACGGCCAGTACATCTGGGGTGTTGACGTGTTCCACCACTCTGTGGTGCCTCTATCCTTGAGAGAACACAGAACTCCAGGACTGGAGCATCAAATATCTTGTTCGAACGAAGTCTTTATGGACCTTGGTTATATCTACCCTCGGTAATATGGTAAATTTATTTTAGACCTGATAAAAGTTATAATCTGTTCAATAGAAGAGTTTACCTTTAAAACAACGCCTTCGTATATTCGGAATTTGTGTGATGGTTAGTTTTTCTTGTATTATCTGTTTATACGCGCTTATAATAAAATACCAAAACATATAACTGAGTTTTTTATTTTTCTGTTTAACCAATCATTTTTTTTTTTAAATAATATTTTTGGCATATTTGTTGGGTAGGTACCGAAAGATAATTATATTGTCTATGGTCGCACCTTTTTTTTAGTTTCCTCTATCCTAGTCGATGGTGTGTGTGACGTCAAGAAGTCGGGGCGAAAAAAAAGTGATAAAATACTCTATATTTATCCAATATCTATGGTCAAATAGTGTCGAAAATTTCTCTATAGTAAAAGCACGAAGTTATCAATCTAGTGATTGGTTTATTTATGGCTGTTGGTATATCAACTATGGCTTTCGACTTGTCAGAACTGAAAATCGTCAACTGTCACAAAATAACAATAATTCGGCATTCAGATCGTGATTATTTACGCTAAATTTCTAGTAAATAGCACAAAAAATGGTAAACTATATTGTTGTTACACTTTCTTGTGTCATGTCGCGGGATTCCTGCCTTTAAAAGTCCCTCACTCTCCGGCATATTGCGCATTCGTTGTACTCACTATCAATGTGATAATTTTTTCATAACATTGAACGACACGCTGCAATGTTTTGAATATAATCTCTTGTTTAAATGCCGGCTGGCGCATTGTTGATATGTCAGTCGTCCGGAGATGTATTGAGCGTAGATTCGTGGTATTCTGTCGAGGTCAATCAAGATAATTGGATGTTTTTATTAATATTTAAAAGATGTTATGTTTTGTTGGCAGTCGGGGGATTCTGGAGCGCAAACTGGCGGAGGAGCCGGCGAGGAGTGCGAAGGGGAGGAGCAGGAGGACCCATCGTCGTCCTTTGAATTGCCAGAAGAATCTCTTAACCAATTGTCCATCTCAGAACCAGAGGGCGGAAACAAAGTGAGTAGGAAAAATTATGGGAAACTTTCTAAATCACTGGATACTCTTAACCGTGCAGTGGTCGCGCTCTAAAAAAGAAACAGTAAGTATTTACAAAACTGGGGCAATTTTAATAATTCAGGTACGGGACATACGTCATTCCTATGTCTACCTACGGTAAATTATCGTGAAAACAAGCTTATGTGACCAAGCGGTTAATATGCACTAAAAAAAAATTTAAAAATTTGTAGTCGTTAGATATCAACTAGTAGTAAGTAATTCAGCAACCGGAATTAAAAAGATTGCATTTTAATTGTTATTTTTTTAACTTTAAAAACACGAAATGTCATTTTTTACCGACCGCCATGTTACGAATTACCATGGTAAATACGAACTTTTAAAAGAAAAAACACCTCATATCAGTTAGATAATAATGAGAAGTACGAGTAGCAATTTTCAGAAATGATAAATAATGCATATTAATCATTATTTTGTTCGATTTAAGAAACACGAAAAACAAATTTTTTCATTTCTCAATTTCATCATTGCCCCTATCTATCGGTGCCATATCTATCATCTGTGCAACCGACACATTTCGCAAATAAAATAGGCACTGCCAACCTAAATACAAAAGCATTTGTGTTACCAGTAGCTAGAAACAATATTAAAACAATAATACCCTTAGGTAATGCAAGTTTTTTTACACAAGAATTTTTTATATAAAAAAAAAATTAAATTGAAAAGAAAACAGGGGTTTTTAATTACAGTAGTTATTTTTTATAAATAATACATTTACTTTTATATCACAATATTTTTATAAATAATACATTTACTTTGTTACACAAACCTAGCGTAGCCACTAAACTACTTGAAAACTGGTTTAATGATACAACATCATTGGATTCACTTTTTTATTTAAATGATATTTTTACATTTGATAATCAAGTTAATTATCAGGAACTATTCAGAAGGATAAATGTGTAGATAATTAAACACAACCAACCAAGGAGACGCGCACAACAGAACGGCGTTCCGATCGTTGTCTTTTGTTATATTAGCTGTCGCTAGGTTACTGATCCAGTGTTTTAAATTATAAATGTTTTTGGTTGTTCAGTGCAATCTACACACTTCCCCTCCAGTTGTTAAACGATATAAGGGCAAAATTGACCATGCTTTGTAGGGCACATTACACAAACATGTCGCTTAATATTTTGTAGCCCAACCATATATATGAAAATAATAAAAAATTCTAAATTAAAAACTCAAATAGTTGTAAAACATGAATACAGAACTATAAGTATGGTATCTTCAAATATCTATATGGTAAACAAAAGTAGTATTTTTTAACTTAAGTTTAAAAAATTATGTCTAGGAGAATGCTTCGACTAGATTTATTTATGTATCTATATTTTAAAAACAAATGTTTTCATCTACAAACATTTCGTTTGGAACAAGTGTTCAAAGTAACTGTGACTATGACACAATATTGTATATCTAATAATAACTGGATTCAATAAAACTTATATAATAGTATTTCTTAAAAATAAGGTACATGTTTATGAGACGCTATAAATTTTACAAAGCGTTTGATAATTATAATTTTTTTTTTTTAAACTGTTTACTGGAGTGCGTTATTGATGAACTCAACATATTTATTGAGTTTTTTGTAATTACAGTAAATTAGACTGGGTAGTGTATCATCCAGAATAGACATATTTGTTGTCATTAAAACTTATCGCTGTTATTTAAATAAATAAATATAATACATTTTATTATATTTAAAAATTTAACGTCTCCGTAAACACTTGAAAAGAATTATTACATAATATAAATAAGAAATTTCAACGACATGTTCAATCAGATGTGAGTGCCATTATACATCTGAATGATCATGGTTAAAATAACTAAAAGTAAACATATTTTCACAGTAGGTATATGATTTAAAAACTTATTTTTTAGTTTAGATACAAAGTTTGTTTAGTAACATTAATATATACCTCTGAAATTTTGTAATTTTTTTTTTTTTTTTTGTAATTTTTAATCAATTTAGTATGATTTAGAGAAGATAATTATAATCGTAAAAAATAATAATGCCTTTTTATATTTTGAACTGTCCCAATCTGTCTGGAAAATGAACTTTTCGACCAGATCTTGTGGTTCTGGTAATTTCGGGAAGTGGTTTAGGTACAATTGTAGAAATTGGAACATTTTTTTCTACAGGAACAAAAGCAGGCTTTAGACGGTCTATCGTGACGCGTTTTGGTTTTCCTTTTACGGTAATAACGAATGTTTTCTCATCACGTTCTTCAACTTTGTATGGACCTTCATATGGATTTTGGAGTGGTTTTCTTCCACCATCGGTTCTGAGAAACACATGTGTAGTAGTAGGTAGATCCTTATGAACAAAGAATTTTCCTGTACCATGGATACTGGCCGGAGTTGATTTGATATCTTCGAACTTTCTTTGGAGACGTCCGACGTATGTATCGGGTTCTTCTCGAGGAGTTGCTGTGAAGAAATCGCAAGGTAATTTTAGAGTTCTACCGTAAGTTAATTCAGCTGGTGAGCATTTTAGATCTTCACGCACTGTCGCTCTCAGGCCTAGTAAAACGAGTGGAAGGTTTTCAACCCAATTCTGGTCTCCACATGCCATAAGAGATGCTTTCAAAGTACGATGCCATCTTTCAATCATGCCGTTGGCTTGTGGATGATATGCTGTGGTTCTCAAGTGTTTAATTCCAAACTTTTCTGTGAGTTTTTTGAAGAGATGACTCTCAAATTGACGACCTTGATCGGTTACTATGCTGTCAGGGGTTCCGTGACGAGCAATCCAATGGGTTGTGAGTGCAGTGGCGACTGTTTCCGCTGTCATGTCTTTCAGGGGAATTGCTTCGGGCCATCGAGTAAATCTATCAATCATTGTTAGTATATACTGGTACTCATTGCACTTCTGAAGGGGTCCAACTAGATCGATATGTACATTGCGAAATCGATCCTCTGGTAATATATACGTTGCTAATGGCGCAACAGTGTGTCGAGAAACCTTAGCTTTTTGACAATGAATGCATTGTTTGACAAAGTTATTTATGTCCTTTGCCATGTTAGACCAAACAAATCTTTGTTTAATTGTCTTTGTTGTTCCCGAGATGCCAGGGTGGCAAACATTATGTACACTTTCAATTACTTGATTTCGCATGCAAGCAGGTACAAACGGTCTGACGTGACCTGTTGATATGTCGCACCATACTGAAGTTTCAGTACCAGGCATCACCATTTGACGTAAGGCGAGGGCGGTGTCATCTTTTGCCTTCATAAATTCGTCATCTTGACACTGCGCTTTTCCCATCTGCCTATAGTCAATAGAAGTAGGACAATTAATCTCCTCTATTCGAGATAGTGCGTCAGCTACTGTGTTGAGTTGTCCTGAAATATGTCTAATGTCCGTTGAAAATTGTGCTATATAATCTAACTGTCTTTCCTGGCGTGGAGAGCTAGAGGCACGTTTCTTGTTAAAGGCGAAGGTGATTGGTTTATGATCCGTGTAAATTATGAAATTCCGTCCTTCAATATGATTTCTAAAGTATTTTACCGCTTCATAAACACCAGTAAGTTCACGGTCAAAAGTACTATACTTTCGTTGCGCGGGTGTGAATTTTTTTGAAAAGAATCCTAGCGGTTCCCAAGCGAGTTGGACTGTTGTAGTGAGGCTCCCATAGCTACGTCACTGGCGTCTACCATTATAGCTATTTTTGCATTGGGATTTGGATGTGCAAGTAAAGCCACGGTCGCTAGGTTTTGTTTGCATTCCTCAAATGCTTCCGTCAGTTCTTGATTCCAAACCAATATTCTCTTGTCATTTTTCTTGTAACCAGCAATGCAGTCGTATAATTTTGTTTGAGTGTTAATTGCATTGGGAAGGAATCTTCGGTAATAATTCAACATGCCTAAAAATCGTCGCAATTCCTTTGCTGTTTTAGGTAATGGAAAATTTATGACGGCTTCAACTTTTTCTCTAATAGGTGACATTCCATTTTGAGTAATTGTGTGACCCAAGAAGTTGACTGTAGGTTCGCCAAAATGACATTTGTTTATGTTTATTACTAGGTCATATTCAGCCAGGCGTTTAAGTAAAGAATCTAAATGTATTTTATGTTCTTCTTCATTTTCAGAAGCAATCAGAATGTCATCTATGTATACAAAGCAAAAATCCAAGTCTCTAGTTACCGCGTGCATGAAACGTTGGAAGCTTTGTGCTGCATTAGATAAACCGAATTGCATGGATGTAAACTCAAATAATCCAAACGGTGTGATGATGGCTGTTTTTTGTACATCTTCTGGTTCAACTGGAATTTGATGATATGCTCTGGTCATATCTATGGTACTAAAGATTTTTGCATTTGAAAGTTTGTGTGCAAAATCTTGTAGTTGAGGTATCGGGTATTTGTCCGGGATTGTTTTAGCGTTCAATCGTCGATAATCGCCAACAGGACGCCACTCTCCGTTGCTTTTCTTCACCATGTGTAAAGGGCTGGCCCAATTGCTTTTTGATGGCCTGCAAATCCCTTGTTCCATCAGATACTTAAATTCTTTTTTCGCTGCCTCTAATAGGGCTGGTGATAGTCTTCGGGCACGTTCCGTGACAGGTGGTCCTTTTGTTTCGATGCAGTGAGTCACAGAGTGTTTTTTTGTATCCGGTATTTTCATATTAGGCCTCATTAATGTAGGGTATTTGCTCAAGATGTCACGAAATTTCTGTGACGAGGAAATTGTAGAGATACCAGATGTAGGTCCTTTATACGTTGTTCCTTTGATCATTAATTTTGTTGATTGATCTGTGATTGTTGCCTTTCGTAAGTTTACCGTTAGGTTAAAATGGTGGATAAAATCTGCACCTATAATTGGTCTTGATACGTCAGCAACAATGAAACGCCATTTCAACGCACGGCGTAGTCCAAAGTCGAGTTCGACTGTTCTCGTGCCATAAGTCTTGATGGGGTTTCCATTGGCTCCATACAATGTAGTTGGGCAGTTGTCGGAAGTGATATTATTTTTGTTATACGACGGTTTTTTAGGCATTACTGAAACGTCCGCGCCAGTGTCCACCAAGAATTTTTGTCGAGTTTGCAGATCGTATACGAAGAGACGACATGTGTTACTCGGAATCTCACATGTCCCTACTGAGAGGTTCCGCTGTCGTTTTCCGAATTCTTCGTTTTAAAAGTACAAGGTTCGTAGCATTTGTATGCATGTTCTCCAAACCGTCTGTGGAAATAACAATATCCATCAGGATCTCTTTTAGGTGATCGACCGCGAGACCCAGACCTCGGTCTTCTAGTAGGATTCTCTCGAGATGAATTCTGATATGAATTATTTCGACGAGGGCTCTGATTTCGCCGTCCTCGGAAGGTTGAAAAACTGTTATTTTGAGATATTTTCAATTTTGACACTTCTTGTGTTAGCTCAGAAATTTGTTTTTGTAGCTGAAGTAATATTGAATTTTCTATTTTTTCGGATCTTGATGTGCTGGGTTTGTTACTTTGATCCATTGCACCACATTCTGTTGATGTATAAACATCTGTGATTTTGTCGGCAGCCAATGCCAGTTGGTTTGTGTTGTTATCAGGAAGAGCTGACAGGATTGCCTGGACATGTTGGGGTAGACGCTGTAGCCAGAGTGTACGTACTATTTCACTCTCTGCTAATGTGGGTCCAGCTAGCTCCATCATATACCGAAGAAGTCCGGAGGGCTTTCGATCTTCCAGTTGAATGCCCGTTAAAAGTCGTGTAAGTCTTTTTTCAGCAGAATCTTGTAGTCTGTCGATAAGTGCACTTTTCAGTTTTAAATATTTGTCTGATTCAGGTGGCTTCGTGACAATATCACTAACACATTGTAAGGTTTGTGAATCGAGTGCTGCGATGATGATATTGTATTTTGTAAAGTCTTCTTTAATACGTGAGTTTGAAAATTGAGATTCGGCTTGAACGAACCATAGCGATATGTTTTCTTTCCAACATGGTGGTAATCTGACTGAGACATGGTGGATGTTTGATTCATTACTAGTTCCGCTTGATGATTCCATTGTAATTGAATCTGTAATTATCTTGTTGCTTGATGTTTGTAAACTTGATTCCGCTGTTTGCTTCGAGATGAGAATATTTTCCTCAGTTGTCATGGCATTATTTCAGATATTGACAATTCAACGCATATAAGGCGGTTACTTTAAAAAAATATTCATCAGCAAAAAATTCGAAAAAACATTAAATTAAATCATATTAAAATATACATATTTAAAATTATCGATAATTTATCAAACTGATTTGGGGTACCATCTATGCATTTTTCTATAAATCATAAGTCAGATGCATGTGATATTATCTTAGGCGCAAACCTTTTGAAAATCTACTAATTTTAGAACATTTTTATTAGTGTTAAATTATTTCAAATTATTTTTTAATAATAGAATAATTTCTCAAAACAGATAATAATCATTGACATTTAATTCAAATTTTAAATTTTGAAATTAGGTTATGTAAAAATAATAGTCTTTTGTTTAAACATTTACGTGACTTTAAATGAATTCCTAATGGTCTGCTGTCTGTGATGATGTTTTTTTTTTCTTTTCAGCCAAACGTCTCTCGTGAAGATAGATTCGCTGCGATTGGGTACTGCGTCATGAAGTCTCCTTGTTGTGAAGCTCCGCTGCGATTGGGTACTGCGTCATGAAGTTTCTGTGATGTGAAGCTCCGCTGCTTTGGTAGTCTCTATGTAGTGTCAGCAAAACTCGTTCACCTGTGCAGCCATGGTCTCCATGTGCGATGATGGTCCCTAATTAAATCGCCATTTTCGATTTCTCTGGCCTCAGGATCCTATGCGTCGGTCGTTCTGACTGGTTTGTTGTGGTGCGGAGATTTAAAAAGAATTTTTTCGTATAGTTGTGTCTAATTGCGTGGAAGGTCGGGTGGTCACCATTTTAATGATACAACATCATTGGATTCACTTTTTTATTTAAATGATATTTTTACATTTGATAATCTTAATGATACAACATCATTGGATTCACTTTTTTATTTAAATGATATTTTTACATTTGATAATCAAGTTAATTATCAGGAACTATTCAGAAGGATAAATGTGTAGATAATTAAACACAACCAACCAAGGAGACGCGCACAACAGAACGGCGTTCCGATCGTTGTCTTTTGTTATATTAGCTGTCGCTAGGTTACTGATCCAGTGTTTTAAATTATAAATGTTTTTGGTTGTTCAGTGCAATCTACACAGGGATGTTTTTCTTGCCTTGACGCGAGCAGACGCTGTAAAGGGGGCACTTTCTTTTGTATCACAAACCATGTTACACAATACTATTAATTTCATTGAGCGTGACAAACACGCAGTCTTGAAATTATCAGAGCAAATTAATTTTTTGAACTTATTACACACTTTTTGAGTGCTTCTATTGCTCGCTCTTTCGCATTTTGGAAGTGAACAACAGAATTTCTTCGAGTCGATCCCGATATTGATGGCTGACTTTCTACTTGAGGAATATCAAAAAAGTCTTTATTTCTTCTTGGCAACATTTTCTTCTGCAATCTTCATTGAGCTAGTTGTTTCATCTAAGCCAGAGACAGCGAGGAAGTCACAATATCGAATTGCCTCGTAGTTTTTGTTGGCAGTATGAATGCATATTGCATTTTGGGAGATAAAGTTGAGCAGATCAAAGAAGACGGTCTCTATCTTCTTGAATTCGTGGAAACTTTATAAAGTGACCACATCTTATCTACCAGACCTACATCATTTAATATATTTGTATGACATTATTTCTGGCTTTTGACCATCTCCTGTATCGGCATTAATTGCTGCGTCGTTGTGCATTGTCCAGTCCATATCAATATGACCATTTTGTTAGGCTTTGGCACATAGGATTCCAATATAGATGGTGGGTGGAAGCCAAATTTCGAAGAGATTTAGTCTTGCCACACTAAATTCTCATGGTAGACTTCTCGAGATTGAGATGGTTGTCTATTATCAATTATATTTCTAAAATAAATAAATTTATGGATATATTACCTTTTTTCAGAAATCTAGTCACAAAGAAAGGTTTCCACAACTTTTCAGCCTTTATTCGTTCTTATAGATATGTTAAAATGTGTTTTTTGTTTGTTTTATTCAATCAGGAGAATTTCGATGATTCCGTTGAAGACGCTTTGTCTACATTTCGACAACAATGGCAGAAAGAACTGGGATCTCCGTCAAAGCAGAAAATAACAGGGGATCCCGATGTGGGAGAAGCTGCAGTTGATCCTTTAGCCACTCCTGATGCCAATCCAACAGAATCCGTTGAGGAAATAGCCAAGAAGCTGTTTCTGAGTGGGGTGGACCACGAGCAGAATGGGAAGCTGTTTGAGGCCATCCGCTTCTACAAGCGAGCCGTTGCGCTGATTCCTGACATAGAGTTGAGGCTGTATGAGAGCACACAGAAGAAAGCTGTCAGAGATGAGGCACTGCAAATTGAAACAGGTAATGGCTGCACAATTGTGCACAACATATTTTGTTAATTATATTATTATTAATATTTTTTGAGACCTCTTATTTAAAAGTCATATTTGTCAATCACATATTTCAAATTTTAGAATTAACAATATTATCTTCCACAAATTTTTTCCATATTATCGGCAGTTATCTTTTTCATTGGAAACAAGTATTCTAAGAACGTGTTTGTTACCTAGATAGTGTCTCGGATAACTATGTATATCCGATTATATTTATACGGAACACCTATTGACTTTTTGGTAAAAATCTAAATGAATATTCAATTTTTATTAGAACTCTATTTTTATAACTTTTGAAGGTTAATCCCATCAATTTAATTTATCACTGAATAAGAAGATAACACTAATAATCTAAACGAAAATTTGAAGAAGAACAAGATACAGAAAATAAAAGATAATGGTCGCAACTGGGACTCGAACCCAAAACCTATCGTCTTACCAGGAAAAACGCCATACCAATTTGCCACCTCTTATTTAACCTCTTGAATGTCAGATAGAAAATAATATCAGAGCATTCCGGGAGGCTAGAGTTTTGAAAAAAAAACAACGTCCCGAATGATATTGGCGCAAGCGATTCTGACCCTGTCCTTGCAGTTTCTTCTTTACATAAGAGTTAAAATCGCATTTACTTTTAACCTCTCGTCTGTCACCTGCCCGCTGGCGGGTTTACGACAAATGAGAGGTTAAACAATCAATCTAATTTTTTCCATATTAATGGCAGCTACCTTTTTCATTTGTGACAAGTGTTCTATGAACTGGTTTGTAACCTAGCTAGTGTCCCGGATAATCCCGGAGAAATATATCCGATTTTATTTATATGGAACACCTAATGACCTTTTTGTAAAAGTCTAAAAGAATTTTCAATTTTTATTAGAACAACTCTCTTTTTATAAGAACAACTCTCTTTTTATAACTTATGAAGGTTATTCCCATTAATGTAATATATCATTTCTTCTTCCCTTCTTTCTTTTATAGATTACATTAAACTTAACATGTATTTGTGTACTTGAAGGAAATAAGACCGTGGCCATTCCCCAGGATGATGATGAATTTGAAAATGAGAGTCTTTTGGAGAGAATTCAGAGAATCGTGGCCAGGACTGGTTGCTTCTGCCAACCGGAATACGAACAGAAGGTGAGTGTTTTGTTGTATAATAAAGATTCCATCTCTTATGATGAGCGTGTTTAGTATCTATGTTTGAAATAATTATTTCTCTTGAAACTACTTGGGATGTTTGCGAATAACTACATAAGAATTTTCTGGGAAAACAGGGATCGTGTACATTATAATACAAATTATAAAAAAATTATTGCAAAGCTTCATTTACCATGGTAAATGGTAATGGGTCACACTAGTAAAGCTCGTAGTTATTCAATTCAATTTATTCATTCTCTCAAAAACATTACTAAATTTAACATTTTAAAGCATTTTAAAAATACTTTAATATAAGCATTAATAGAGCTTGCCTTTTAAAGGCAGCTTCACTAATACTAAATATGTCGATATCCGAATTAATTCTGTTCAACAGCAAGATTGCTCTCCCGACCGGCATGACCATTGGCAAGTTAGTCCTGCAGGTCGGGAGATAAAACAGTCTATGCTGTCGGCGGCGAAGATAACCATCGGGAACATAGAAATGAATGCTCTCTATGATAGCCGAGTTTTCGAACCATCCACGAATCAATCTGAATACTCCCTCATGTAGAGAAATCTCAGAATTTTTTTCTGAACTCTCTCCAACATGAGGCTTCAAATTACTGACCATTATTACGTTATGATCCCCTAGGACTGAACTTACACTAGTTGAAACAAATGCTCACCCTATATAAGCAGCTCCCAAACGTTCGATGGATACCGATGCTGTTCCCAAAACAGATTTATTTTCTGTCAGGATTTTTTCAAAGACATACTGACTCTCGTATAATCTCGGTTGTAAAGGGTCGGAAGGGGAGTTCGAAGCATCTGTCTTGTCCTGTGCCGACGGTGTGTATATAATGTTGCAGACTGCCCACATCTCCTGCCTGCCCACGGAGCTGGTGCTGTACATCCTGCGCTGGGTGGTGTCCAGTGAGCTGGACATGCAGTCCCTGGAGCGCTGCGCTGCCGTGTGCCGCGGCTTCTACCTCAGTGCCCGCGACCAGGAGATCTGGCGCCTCGCTTGCCTCAAGTGAGTCTGTCATCCCAACTGCCATCAACACCCATCATCATTCACAAGGCACCAAACCCAACAATCTGCCTTCACCGTGGTTTCTTCGAGGTTACCATCATTTTGAAAATATTTTATGTAGGTTCAGAACTAACCAATCTAACCTTTATGTGCGGTTGAAGTAAAACTTCTTTGACTGTTGTGGCAGGTATTACTAAAACGATACAATTACATATATATCTATATACTAGACGTGGGCAAAATTGAATGACTGAAATAAATGAATTAATTCATTATTGTGACACACTTGATCTGATTCTCAATTTCAAAACGAATTAATTCTTCATTCCTTACACCCTAAATAATAAATTTTAATTTGCATTTATTTTACTGTAAAATTATTTCAATGAATGTTATGTACCGTAAACGATTTAAATATTACAATATTTTATAGATATTATCATTCTATAGGATGCGCGCCGCGAAGTGGCCGAAGTATTGTGACTCCGAACGTATTGTAAATCACTTAAAGTATCCCACCCCCGCGCCGTAATTCATAAAAAAATTCTGTAGATCCGTCTAGTTCCCGGCCCAATACAAGCGAAAAACGGCCGAAACAGTTCGCGAGTTATGAACGACCGGGATTTCCAAGATACAATCACGCTCATTCTTGGTTCCTGGGGTCCGAGATCGACGTACCTAGTCTATCGGTACTGAGTTTGTCCGGAGCGAGATCTCTGTTTCACTTATTCAGGAATCAAAACAATATTTCTTTTTCAGTTGTGACGTCAAGATCCCAAGATCCATTTCGCTCTTATTTCATTCAGAATCTCAGTTGTGACGTCAAGATCATTTCGCTCATTATCGCTCAGTTGTGACGTCAAGATCATATCGCTCTAATTTCACAGTCATAGTCAGTTAGTTTAGTTCCATTTCTGACAAGGTCCGCAGCTCGCGACTTAATAAGTCACTGCAAGGCAAGACACAAGACACTGCTCAAAAGATACAATTCATTCTCAATGCCTGCCGCAAATCCGTTTGGGAGTGCAGTGCGATCGTCCCTAATGGGCCGAGCCGTCAATTTAGTTACATCGTAGGTCGAAAACTTCCGATTTCGAGCCCTGCGTAAATTGTGTAGAATGCGCTTTATATTCGAACACGAAGCGGAACTATTTTAAGTTTAAAATAAATAAAATAAAATTAGTAAAACTGTTTAATTTGATGATTTATTTGATAGCCTTATAAAAATACATTTTTTTAATCGGTTTTGCTGTCATAATATCACACATTAAAAAATTAAAAACCCCGTCGTCGTGGTTTTCATCGATCAGTGTCTAAATTTTTTATTTTATTATTATTATATACATATATATATTTTATTTTTTAATTTTTATATTTATGTATTAATTCTTCATTCCTTCCCTATATATATTCTTCTATATATATATATATATATATAGAAGAATATATATATATATATATATATATATATTTTTTTTTTTTTTTGGGAATTTTTTGAATTAAAGGATTGAATGAAAGGAATCAGTTCAAAAGGCCAAGGGAATCAGACTGAATCGATTCACTACTGTGAATAAATCTGCCCATGTCTACTATATACGATGCAAAGTTTTAAAGGGTTCTCGCCTTAGCGATGAATGTCTACAGATGAATGATGCACAGCTACACCACCGGCTGTTGAGTTTTGGTCGCTTGTATTGAGAAATGCAATAAAAATTATGAATATTCACTCATCATTTTTCATCCAAGTTTCAGAAAATAATAAAAATATTCTAGTGAAAGCGAGAACCCTTTAAAAATAAAAACAAACACAGATGGCAGTAATTTTACTGATAACCGAATGTCATTTCCGTTTGAAAACTTTATTTCCATCTCGAAATCTTCGAAAAACATCTGAATTACTTGTCGTATCGCGCCTAAAGAAGTTTTACTTAAAAAAAAAACTCTAAAGCGAACGGAGGCTACGGCTGATTTGTTTACAGAAGCGAGAGGTACCGCATTCGAAAGAGAAGGCTTCACACTAAACAGCTGTCGGTTGCCGGCGTTTGGCGCATGTGAATTTCTTCAGCAGTTGTTGTTCTCTCTCTGTTCCAGGATCTGGGGTGTGAAGTGTGGAACCCCGAGTGTGGTTGGTTTCAGCTCGTGGAGGCAGATGTACGTGGAGCGGGTGCGCTTGCGCTTCAACGGCTGCTACATCAGCAAGACCACCTACCTTCGCCTCGGAGAGAACAGCTTCCAGGACCAGTTCTACAAGCCGTGGCATATCATCGACTATTACAGATACCTGAGGTGATTACACTCGCATTCTTTTAATCCTTCATTATTTAAACAATTACATATAAATATTGATTTCTAACATAAACATGTATAAATTTTTACAAAATGTAATGTATATACATAAGTAGCTGGGTGTAATCGTATATTATAAAAGAAAGTGTACAATTTGCGTGCCACTAAAACTCACAAAACGAGTCCCGTTTGGTACGTTGATCGTACATGGGAGTTATTTGGTGTAGTAGCCCTATATCCCCATCCATGAAGAAGGTTCCCGTTTTTACCTGTAGGGCTTGCTTTTGAAGATATAAGCGTTGGAAGTTTCACCCCCTAGAAATTTCTAGAACAGTCCAGAACATTCGAGAGTACTCGAGAGCATTCCACAACATTCCAGAACATCACGGAACATTTTGGAATGTTCAGGAATAGTCTGGAACATCCCAGATCATTGTGCAACATTCCAGAATACTCTCAAATGTTGTGGGATATTCTGGTACATTGTGAACCATTCGAAGCCTTTTTTGTGTGGGTGGGGGATGGAGGGCTACCAAACAATCTCATATTAACTCCCTGAGCGAAGCCAGGTACCCCAGCTAGTCCTAAATAAAATAAGTTATTGCCCGTGAATACAATTTCTATTTCCATCACTTAAATATGTCGATAAAGAGGAGAAATCCATGAACGCTCGGTTCGCCGATCTACCGCCATAGAGCACTAGCTCTACTTTCACAACTGGCGGTAAAATGGAGTACTCTTCACCGTATCGGTAAAAAGGAGTACTACATTAACTTTTCTCCAATCCGAAATATCGATGACCGCCGAGCGACGCTGGGTAAATGACGGCGAGTAAATTTGCATGTTCCCTCTAAAAGCTGATGATTGGTGAGCTTTGCCATCTTGAAATTCACTGTCAACTAATTTCCTATGGTTGCTTGAAGGTTCTTCTCTGATGGAGTAGTTCTAATGCTGACCACCGCTGAGGAGCCGTCTTCCTCCATCTCCCTTCTGAAGCAGCGCCACAATCGCCCCTCTGGAGTGCTCTCCGGGGAGTACCGTCTGCATGGAGACAAGGTTACATGTTGATTCAAATTACCATTTTGCGCATTCTTATACCTTTCAGTTATTCGGTTTGTGTTTTCACCTGTTATTATATGAGACTAGCTAGCCAGTAATAGGAGAGATCCTAGATCCCAGGTTTATTGAGGCATTTTAAGTAGGTACATAGTTATCTATGTCCTAATACAATCCTTATATATATACATAATTAAAGTAATACATTTACAAAATATCAATCACATATTTACATAATTTAATTTTAAATGTTTTTATGTTTTCTTCTAATTTTATTTCTTCTGGTAATTCTCCAAATATCTTCAACGCTCCGTACATCAGCGAATTTTGACTCTGTATTTTTTTCCTGAAGGGGAGTCTCAGTTCATTTCTTTTCCTCGTCTCATATCTGTGTTTGTTCTGCAGTTTATCAATTTTTCCTATGAATTCAATAGATGTATGGCCATTGATTATGTTGTAGATTAACAATATAGTATTGAAGTAAATAATTTGTTTAAATGACAAGATATTTAACTCCTTCAACATTTTCTTAATTTTTGTGTACCTATTTTTCTTCAATATAGTTCTCATAGCTCTGTTTTGTAGAATGGTCATCTGTTTCATTAAACCGTCGTTGGCTAAGAATAGAATACTGCTACAGTAATTTATGTGTGGTACAATGATTGCATTGTAGAGTACATTGTACATTGTAGGTGCGACCGATAGCTTTTTATTTTTCTGTGACATGTTCTTTTTCATATTTTGTTTAAATTTGTTAGTATTATCTTCTTCTTCAATTATAAAATATGTTATTTAAACACTTCCCTTTAGCTGGGGTACCCGGCTTCGCTCAGGGAGTTGATATGAGATTGTGTGGTATCCCTCTATGCCCCCGCCCATATAAAAAAGGATTTGAATGGTCCACAATGTTCTAGAACATTCCACAACATTCGAGAGTATTCTGAAGTGTTCTACAATGATCTGGGATGTTCCCGAACATTCTAGACTATTTCTGAACATTCCAGACTATTCCCAAACATTCCAGAATATTCCGGAATGTTATGGAATGTTGTGGAATTCTCTAGAATACTCTTGAATATTTTGAACTTGAATATTATGTGAATGCCCCACAAGTCTAGTGTTCCAAATACTCTCGGTTGTAAGGAGAAATGAGACTATGGCTTCCCAATTGGAGTATGTTGTGAGGAGTAGAAGGATATGGGGAAAAGGAAGGTTGCAAAGTGCCAGGCTGTTCAGATCTGGTCATCGAACTCAGCTGAAGTCATTTCAATCAACTTGGATTCTGAAGGAGAGTATTATATCTTATCATCTTTTCCCAACATTTAAATATTCAATATTATAGTTAAAAATATTTTTACATTAATGCATGTTTAACAGCCGGCGTGGCCAGAGTGGAAGATACTCTCAGTATTGCCCTGGTGTAAGACCACCATTCAGAATTGAAACTTGCTTGAATTGACTGTAGCCGATGGTTTGGTGACCAGATCTGAATAGCCAGGTACTTCCCCACCTTCCTCTTTCCATCTCCTTCCCCTCCCCACTATCTTCAGCCCCACAACATATCCAAATTTGGGATGCCATAGTCTTACTGGCTCCAGTTGACGGGAGCTTGTGACTTGTGTGGTATTCATATAAAAAAAATTTAAGATGTTATTTCTAGAGTTTTATGTGACTATCAAATTCTCATCTAATTTGTTGATTATTTTCTCTTCATGTCTTTCTTATTCTCTGATATTAATTATTTGTTTTGTTCAGGTTGTAATTATAGTGAGAAAGGTGCTCCTGGGGGCCAACAAGCAGCCCCCCTCCAACACCCGCTTCCGCCCGCGCAGGAACCCCGCCCAGAGTCCCCCCGAAACTAACGTGGAGCAGATATCTAACCTGGTAACTATTCAAATTCATACACACCCTAGAATTTACATTTGAAGACACAAAAACATTGCTGCAATGGAAATGGAGCATTTTTTACACAATCAATCATAGTTATGTACTTGGCTTAGTACGAGTTTCAACATTCTTTTACAAAACATAATTTCTCATTATTAAAAGTTTTACTTTATTAGTTTATGAAATGATTCAGCAAATTTCATGAAAACAGAGTTTGAGAGATTTAATGGAACACAAAAATTGATTGTATTATTCATTAATGTAAAATGCTTACAGAAATATCAGACATAGTTTTAAAACTAATATATTTTTTGTAGTTCTATAAACATTTAAAAAAAAAAAAATTATTTAAAGAAATATTAAAAAATAATACATATATATTAAATAAAAATAATACAAAAAAGAGAAAAAGTCCCAATAAACTACTTTTAAGTAGTTTGTCAATGGGTTCTCTTAACTTATTGGATTATAACAAAAATGAAATTAACTATTAAAAAATAATTGTTTACATTCGTATAAAAAACTTGCTTAATGAATGGTTATAAAATTTTTTGACAAGATTTTGGAAGCTATTAAACCTATTATTTCTTAGTTACATGTTTGTTTATATATGTAAATACTTTTTGTAGGAGAGTCACTACCACATAACCTTACTAATAATGACGGCTTTTTCAGGAGTTGCAGATCCAGTCGTACCGTAACCGCCCGTCGCTTGTCTGGTGCGGCTACACGGTTTTCACGAGGAACTCCAACGGCGGCGAGTCCTCCAGCAGCTTCGACATTGTCAAGAGCCGCTTCCCGCCTTTCCGCTTCTCCAAGGTCAAGAGCTACCAGGCGGAGTCAGAGAGCCCTCTGCAATAAACCTAACCTTCAAATTACTCACAACCTACAGATTTATTTCATCTGAATACTTTTATCACTGTAATAAACCTAAAGCTCACCTTTCCAACGCAATCTATTCCACCATACGGCTCGCTACATGTTTTAGTGAAACTTCAAGGATACGTATGCAACATCCGTGTGCCAATCACATGTGCGATAGCTGCACAGATGAGGTTATTTTAGCCACATTTTCACCACTGTGAGTTAATAAAAACCAAATAATTTTATGGGATTTTCAACGTAAAGTGGCTTCTAAAACAATTGACTTCAAAATATCAATTGATAAATGTATTAAAAATTAGTAAAAGTAAGATAAAGTCTCATTTAAAAAAGGTTCATTATTTTTAGTGATTCCTTCTCAGGCTCACAAAACCATTTAATATTCTAGGAAGGTAACAAATTTGCTACGAATTCGTTGTAAATTTTTTTCCTTTTGTTGTTTTGAACCCTTACAAATTTTGGGGACCCTCTCTTATAAAATTCTGAAAATTTTTTATTTCTTTTTGATGTTGTACATCATAATCTTATTTCTAAAAGTAAATAATTGATAGTAGTTATAATGACACTGCAATCAATCGAAGAATGGTTTGATATTTCACAGTTCCTTTGTATATATTTTTTTTAATGTAGTTTTATGTGACCGCCTGCACAAGATGAACCCTAATTGGGGATTATTGTGAGGTTGTTTGCACTTTGCCATGTTTTGAACTTTGCGGGATTTGAAATCCTTTGGTGGTATTGTGTTTACAATACCTTGGCGTTTTCTAGAATAATGATAAACACTTGATGGTTAATTACTGAGTTGTTTATTTAAATAAAACTTCAACGTGAACAGTGTCACGTAAAAAATACAACGTGCTGAATGAATGGACAAATAGGTTTAAGGTTGGCTGCTGACTGACCGACTTACTGGCCGCCGACGCCTTATATAGCTGACTTGTTTAGTAGCTACTGGAAAAACAAGCAAAATACACCCGAGATCCTTCGCGAAGATTCGACGCGGTACAGTGAATTATTGAATGCAGCTCTAGACCTTTCCAGTAGATGGCAAATTATTATTCCTTCGGCGCCTGGTACAGCGATAGGCAAATAGGTAGGTCGCCACAAAAGCAGATGGCGAAAAGGTAATTATTCCCTCGATAGGTAGATGTGTAGGTCGCCACACCCTTACCACTAAGCTACAGAGCTTGTCACATATTTTTGAATTGGAAATTTAGACTGAATGATTATTGTGGTTGGCGAGGCCTTGTGGCAGAGTTGTAGAGTATATGGATGTGTAAATATATAGCTTTTTGTGTTTTGAGCTATGCCTCTTTATCTTTAGTAGGTACCAACCCCAGGAGTTACCATTTTCAGTGAGATATGTACTTCTTAATAGAATTAGGTTTTAAACAGAATTATCGGTGTCTAAAAGTTTAGTGTATGTTTTAGAGGAATAAGTTCACACTGCAATAGCAACCACCATAATATTTATTCATGTATAAAATACTAGGGTTTAGTTGAACTTACAAAACTATGTTTCCAATATATAGAAATAATATCTCTGTAGATAAATGTTAACATTTTGTGTTCAATGAAATTGCAAGGCTTTGAATATGAATTTATGTACCTAATTAAATATATAAATCCTGTATTTATTTTTTGACGATTGTAATGTAAGTATGAATGTATTTATTACATTCCTTTAGATTAAAGTTATTTTACATATTACGCATTCAATCTATCAAGACTTCTTTTCTCTATCCTTCTGTACATTAACCTTGACTAGTGATTCACTTTATATGGTGACAGATATCAGTCAAAACTGGCTGCCAATTTTTTTTTTTGTAAAAGAAAATTTATTTTGAAAATATTGTGTGTTTTGGACGTAGTGGATATCTATTATGAAAAAGTATTAGAAATTCTTTAATAGAATAGGAATACAATAAAAAATAAAATAATGAGTTAATTCAGAAAATAAGACAGAAAAGCACTTATTTCAATGTTGTGAAATTATAAAAATTAATATGAAAAGAATAAAAATTAAACTCAATCTTAAATTATAGAAATCCATTTGGTGCTTTTTTTATTTCAAATGCCTTTGTAAATTATTCTTGTTCTCTTTCTGGTTAGTATCGTTCTTATTCGAATAGGGACTGCAAAATTAAAAAAAAAATTGTAATATTTTTTTTTTATGTTTTCGAAGTTTGTGATTGGGTTAATTTTAGGTGTAAAGCCTTTAAAATTTACATTTTGTATCTTTCTCAAAGTAAATTATAAGATTTAATAATATTCTACGCTGTGGACGTGTGAATTCTTCAGGAAAGTAGGTATAATATTCCTTTTTTTTAAATGTTACATAATATTACAATAAAATAAATAAACGATTTGGAGTTTGAACACGAGTTCTGGTGCTGTTATTCAAGTGTTGAAGATTACTGTAATAACTTATTATAGAATAGTGTTGTGTAGTTTCTCCCAATATGATGTTTTATTGAAATAAATAAACTAATATTATTATAAACGTGTTCCAGTATTTATTACTACAGTGTTTCTTAGATAATAATTGGGAAAAAAAATTGTAATGACCCTTATATTCTCTCCAGAGAATATCTTCATATTGTAAGAAATGTGACCGGTATTCTCCAGTACTTATATTCCTTATACATATTAAAAACAGGTTCTTAATAACACAGTGACTGTTTATTTTCGTGTTGTAATGACCCGTCAGTGGCCGAGTTGACGTCCCATGTTCAATTCCTCGGCTGGCTAAGTCCTCCATCACAACACAAGCTAAATTTTCTTTTTATTGAGGGTGGTAGTACGAGATTTTCAAATATTGTTAGGTTATTCGTAACCAGGGAAATGCTTTTTACCTTTAAAAAAATTTTTTAAATTACAATAATAGGTACTTCTGAGAACAAACTTCCTTCCAGGCTGAAGGCTAGTTTTGATCTGAAGGGCTCCTGAAAACCTAATGACTTGGTAAATCTACCTCCGGTCATCTTCAGCATAACTCAGCAATGAGACCATGTGACCCGAAGAGCCCAAAGACTAGTATGGTAAAGTATGTCCTAGATCAGCGTTTCTTAACCTTTTTCAAGCACGGACCCCCAGCAAATCAACCACCATTTTCAAGGCCCCCTTGATAAAAAACAAGCAATAAATTTCGGACCATTTATTTAGTGCTCTTCTTCTTCCTTGCACTGTCCCAACTCGTTGCCTAGGTAGGCTGTTGGGGTCGGCTCTCCTCGTTCTCAGGTTGTAGCTTCTTCGGTTTTGGATATCGCTCTCTTCCAGGCCGTTTCTACTTAGAATTTTAGAGCATTGAGTCATCCAGGAGTTCTTTGGTCTTCCTCTGGATGACTGTCGATGAAGCTTCATAGACATTGCCTGCTTCACTGTGTGGTCTGGTGGTCTCCGTTTTATGTGACCATACCATCTCAACTGTCGTTCCTCTAGCTTATTGTTTATGTCTGTGACACCCAGGCTACCACGAATGCGTGAACTTTTAATTTTATCTTTTAGTGACACTCCTGCCGACCATCTAAGCATTCGCATTTCTGCTGATTCAAGTTGCCTGGTGTAGGAGTTGTACATGGTCCAGCATTCGGAGCCATACATTATCGCGGGTCTAACAATAGTCTGGTATACCTTTCCTTTTAGTTTTATAGGCATTTTTGTGTCACACAGGATTCCTGTTACGGATCTAAATTTACTCCATCCCACACCTATTCTGTGGTTAACATCTGCTGCACATCCTCCATCTTTGTGGATGAGTGAGCCGAGATACTTAAATGTGTCACATTTAGCTAATGTTACTCCATCCAGTTGCATCGAAGGAGTTACAGAATTTGTGTTTTCAAATGGCAAGTACAAATATTCGGTCTTTTTCCTGCTAATTTTTAGGCCATTATCCTCTAGGATTTTTCTCCACCTTTCCAGGCTATTTTGTAAGTCACAATGATTATCTGCTATCAGTACTACATCATCTGCAAAAATCATAGTCTTGAGAATATTGTAGTTCATTTCTTGGATTGTTAGATAATTCATGACCATTATGAATAGCAGTGGGCTGAGGACAGATCCTTGGTGTACCCCCACTTTAATTGGAAATCTTGGTGATGTCCCTGATGTGCATCTTACTTGTGTTTCTACGTTTGTATACATATCTTGTATGGAGAGCACATATCTTTCTGGTACGTTATGAGATCTCAATGCCGCCCATATCAGGCTTTGGGGAACCCTGTCAAATGCTTTTTCCAAGTCTATAAATACCATGTGTAAGTCTTTTTTTGCATCTTGATATTTTTCTACTATGATTCTGACTGTTTGAATAGCATCTATTGTTGATTTCCCTGATACAAAGCCGCATTGATCGTCGTGTATTTTTATAATATTCCTGATTCGTGTGTTTATAATCCTCTCATAAATTTTCATGGTGTGAGACATAAGCTTTATCCCTCTATAATTGTCGCACTTCCTAGAGTCTCCCTTATTTTTGTAAAATGGAAGGAGATAACTCTTCCTAAAGTTTTCTGGCATTGGTGCTATAAATGCAAAAAAAAATAAATTATTCAGCAACACCAACATTCACATTAATTAACGGTAAATTATTGTGAAGGATGGTGTTGCTTTTTTGCAACTAAATTGGTGATATTCGGGTTGATATTACTACTAAGTTGTAATCTCAAATCAGATTCCACTTGTACTCTGTTTCTGTATTTGTTATTACTGTTATTAGTATATACAAGAGCACAGAAAGCCTTTTCACAGGGGAATGTGGTTGAGAAAAGCAGTAAATATTTCAGTGCTTCTTCTGATATTTCCTTATAATCTTTCTTTACATTCACCCAAAAACTTGATAAAGAGGATTCTTTGAAATTATGTTTCAAAGCTGAACCACAAGATATTTCTATTCATTGGTTTTCCTATGACGTTCTCAAACTAGTAATATTAGTATCCAATTCTCCATCTCTTATCCATCTGTGTTGAAAGGGTCTAATATCCAATTTTTATTTTGTCGGGTACTGGAAAGTAATCCCGAAACAGAGACCTTAAAGCACGGAGGTGTTTAATCCATTTGTCTTGTACTTGTGTTGGAAATATTGCTCCACCAGAGCATTCCAAAAGCGTTGATAGTGTAGGAAGGTGATTATAGTTTTTTTTATTATAGTCCAGAGATGACCTCCAGGAGTCCGTGGACCACAGGTTAAGAAACACTGTCCTAATAGCTTATCCATACTATAACAAATATTATTAAAAATAAAAATAAAATACTTGCAATAGTTAGAAAACTCGGCCAACTTAACCAATATAAAATCATTATATTCATTAGTCATAGGTTCAAGTACCGAATAATAAACTCCGACTTAATAAATCTAAACCGTAAATCGAAAATAAACTTTATGGATAAGCTATTAGGAGGATGGTGAGTACCCCCCTTACGATAATACACCACTTACTTTGTTTTTTTTTTTTAAATATTATTTCTGGCCTTCACCCTCCTCAAGGTGTTCTAGGCCATCATTTAAAATTATTGAGAAATGAAAGGTGAAATTAAATATTAATTTCAAAATTATAATGAAGATGAGAGTCGAGTTCAGACTTAGAAGAGATGAGATATTGAATGGAGAGGATGCAATTTTAGAAAAGGCTTGATCGAAGAGAGGATATTTGTTTAGAGAGGGACAACCTAAAGTTTCCACTTCTAGACCACAAAATGTACAATCTGGGTTGTCAAGGATGTGAATTTTAAAAAGGTGAGAAGGAATGGAACAATGTCCGATTCTTATTGTAATAAGTGAGGAAATTTATTTTTTGGAAAAATAGGGGAATTGTTGAAACCACGGTTTTGATATGTTAGTCCTTTATATTGAGGCTTAGCTGGCTCCCTTGGATTGACTAGCAATGTGCCTCTAAGCAATCTAAGAAACATTTAAAAAAAAATTTTTTTTATTAATAATTCAAAAAAGATACGTACATTACAAATACATTTTATACAATAATTAATTATATAATATATATGTTTGATGTACCCCCATAAAAAAGCAGGGCTTGTGTGTATGGGGGGGGGGGGGGGGGGGAGGGGTGTTATTATATAGTTTTTATTTGTTATGATTTAGTTCAGGTTTTGAGTGTGCTTTTTAAGGTGAGTTTTAAATTCTTCTATATTGGTATTCATGTTTCTAATATTTTCTGGTAATGAATTAAAGAATTTTACTCCGAGATATTTATGATTTAATTGTCCTATTGTTTTTTTACATTTTGGAGTAGGAAGTATTGACGATTGTCTAAGATTTTTGTTATTTTTAAAGGGTGCAGTTTTGTTTTGTATATTATCTTTATAAATTTGTAATGTTGCATGGTAAAAGTGTAATTCACTTAATTTTCTGACCTTAAATTCTTCGAATAAGAGTTTTGACGAATATGAATAGGGTTTTATATAACATTTATAAATTTTCCAATAAACACAGGGTGAAAAGAAAACAATAATTATTTTGGTATTTTTATTTTCTAGTGAATAAATATAATTAAAGTTTGCATTCAAAATAATTCATTAACGGTCTTACACGCCACAATTCATATGGAAACAGTTTTACTTTTGAAGTGTGTTACAATTTTCACATCGAAATAAGAAAACACAACACAAGGTGACATCGATGAATAGCCTCTTCTCAAACAAACCAAGATTTAAAAATAAAAATATTAAAAAACTGATAATATTTAACAATAATTTCTTTAAAAACTTGATAAAACGCTTCACAATTGGTGAGTGAAATCATCTTTTTCATATATAACATTAACTTTAAACAGTAATTCCATGTACTGTACATACATGTTCTTATTTATTTTGTGCATTAAAAATTGACTTATTTTTTATTATCAATATATTGTTTATTGGATTTACTTATTTTATAACATTATTTACCTACATTCCGCACATGCACAAAATTTGTTGAAATATTTATTTAAACAAAGAAAATAATAAATCGGGCATAGTTTTGTTTAATTTGATATTTATTTTAGAGCTTACAAGAGCATGCATGTCTCTATAAAAGTTTTTAGCTAATATAATGAGAATTAAACATTAAAATTATGAACACTACCTACTTATCCCACAAACTTGCTTTGATGCAACAAATTTATTATAGTATTTTATGTTCATACCCTTCGACCAAAGAAGGACCCTTGGTCGAAGTTCATACCATTTATTATTCTAACTTCTGGTTCATAAAATAATGCAACATTAAAATATGGATGGATTTTTTTTGTCTCAACTCACGTGAGACGTTTTCCAAACATTTTGACAGTTTCAAAATGACCATTCTGTTCTTTGCCTAGAAATCGATGGTTAATTCACCAAGTTGTTCAAAAGTGAAATTTTCTGGCTTTGTTTGAGAGAGGTGTCATCCAATTAAATCTATGAAGTGGACCTTCATTCATATAATAATACTTATTGCATTTAATTCATCTTGATTCAGTGTTACAGAACTAAATTAAAAACGTGTGTGGTTTATTCAACACTAGGTGCAAACATTATCATCGAAGCTTAAATTGTCTTATTCCATTTGTGTGAAATTCCTAGATTAACCGCTCGTCATGTTTTGTATTGATACAGTAGCATTGCTTGTGAGTGTTGCCAGTTAGTAGACATATTGGGCCAATCTTGGTATTCTATATTGATGTCCTATCTTTTGATGGAAGCAGTATTACATTATAATTTTTTTTAAACAGTCCTACAGACCAATAATAATTAAAATGTAAAATGTACCTCCGATGCGACAACTTTTAAATTTTACACAAAAGTAGAAAAACTGACAAATTAATTGATAAAAAACTTGAAAGTATTATTATTTGGAGGTCTAGATTGTGATATGTAGCACATTGGTGATTTTACAAAACCATGCGGTCCAATGTAAAAATTAAAAAATGGAGAATTGCATTTTTACAAAAATTATCTCATCGGAGGTTTTAAACATCCCAGTGAAGATAATTTACATAATTTAAAAGAAATTACAAAACATATAATTTATTTAATAATAATTATTATTATATTGACGTAAATGAATATAGCATAACTTATAGAGGAAGGGCATTACTATTCTTTAAATGAAAAATAAATAGTCGATTTTATTTCTCATTGTAATTTGGTATCACAATTTTTGTTCTGATGCAATCAGGCTAGATTCATATAAAATCTCTTTATATTTCCTTATGTACTTTGTTTATTTTAAAGAACAACCCAACCCCGCCATCATTTAATTTCCAATTAATCACAAATGATATTCAACATTATGATTAACTGTAAACAATATTAAATCCATATCTAAGTGACTAATATTTTGGCTAATCTATTTCTAGGAACGAATGAATGTAGCTACTCTCTACTCATTCAATATAACTATGTAATAATAATAATAATATGTAGTCTATCACAAAGGTTTCTGCCAAATAGATATAAAAATAAGAAAGTGCTTAGCACAGACGTACCAACCATTTCAATAACATTTATTCTTGTTCCTTGGATTAAGATGTGGTATTCAAATTAAATTAATTAATCGGATAGATTTGGTACACATTAAGATATAGATTTCAAGCGTTGTTCCTGGAAGGCTCCTTAAACAGATTCTTTAGACACACAATATTGAGTTGGTAAGGAAATGCACAACTGATGCAGATATTAATAAACAATTAATATGTAATAGTATACTAGAGGGGAAAGAACCCAAATAATTAGATTCAAATCATATTGTAGCTTCAATATTCTTAGAATCAATTTTATGAATAATAATGTTATTAAGCGGGCGACAAACGCGAAGTTCACATCAAAAAGATACTTATAACACAATAGCGCTCGCCATACAATCCCATACAGACCCGCCAGACGTAAAAATATGATGTGCTGTGATCGCGGTTTGAATCTTCGCTAATTCACGTTTTTTTTTGTGACCGCTACGATCGCGATATCATAAAAGTTATGCGACCCCCCCTTCGCCGTAAACAGGAGAGGGGTCATTTTTAATACACGGAGCATGCACGGAGTTGTCAAGTTGACATATCCAGTACAAAGAAATGATATTCTCTCGACCGCTTCCGATTTCAACTGACCCCTTCTCCTGCCGTAGGAAGGAATATTGTATAACGTAGTGTGTCGGTAGAAAAGATACTTATAACGCAGTATCTTTTTGATGTGAACTTCGCGTTTGTCGCCCGCTTGAACGTTTGTCATGGTTAGATTTGATAACAAACACATACATTTTAATATTCAGACATACCCTAAAATCAGAGATTGAATATAATTTCGGTACATCAGTGATTTCCAGCTCAGTGAGGGATATTATATTATAATTTCATTAGTATTTTTTATAGTTTTTTCTCCATTGAGCTTAAACCCCAATAATTTCAATGTAATATGTACATTCAATCTCTTTATGTGAACCGAGGAATTGCTTTTGCTATTCTGCAGGTATTATTATTAAATTCGGTAGCTATGGACTGAGAATCGTTGCTATATTTTAAATATTCTTGTCGTTAATCCATAGCTGTCAATTTCAAAAGTCAATATATACTAATTGCTGGTGAATCACATCAAAAATAACTGTATAATTTAATTGGTATAATAAATAGCTTGACTCACAAAATGACTACAGATTTAACTACAATAGTGATACAAAAATAAACACAGCTAATATAAACAATATTAGAAAAATAATGATTTTATTTAAACTGGGAGAATAATCTAGATATAATTATGTATAGGGTACTAAAATATTTATGGAATTCCATCTTAAATGGATTTTGATTAAGTCAAACAAAATATCACATGACTTTCAAAGTCATACTTGGATTAAAAATAATAATTTTTTTCTCAAATCTTTGCAACAATTTTCGATTTACAAGTAGCGAACATTAATTTCATGCTCTTTGTAAATAATAATTTGAAAAGTTTTTGTGACCAGAAATTCCAACCAATAAACCTTTCCCGAATACGTAGAAGGAAATACGAATAGTAAAAAGGTGTGGGAAGTATGTCTTATTTTAGTAAGATTTAAATACTTAATGGAGTCGGTAATCTTATTACGCCTACAAACAAATTAATGTAATTTTCATTTTTGAAAAAAGATATCAAAAGTTTATTAAAATCTTTAGCGACTTTAATGCGAATCAATGTTTAAATTACTTATGATTTATTGAGAGTTATCAAAGATTTCAAATTTACATTTACTTATTGCTTTGATACTAGTTTGGTCACTATCTTCAAATTACCAATTCCAGGATGCACGCTTACGGGTCCAACCAATTCTTAACCAACCTTCAGTTGCAACTAATATAAAGCTTAGAATTCCCATAAACCCGAATACACAACCAACAAGAGGTTTGATCGCATCACTTACTTTCCTACCACTTATATACAGACTCTTCCACTCTTACTGCTACTTCTCTCTCGCCGCATCTGGAATAGCGGAGACAATCAGTCGTACTGCGTACAACCTCCACATCTTTAATACGTTACATACAAACTCGTATATATTATTAAAGTGGCAACTGTCCGCGAGTGGACCGCATAATTTGTACATCCTTACAAAGTTATACAAGTATTTACATGAAAGAGACACCGAAGAATTGTTTATACAGAAGATATTACGAGAAGAATTATTTATTAGCTATTATACGTAGGTAATATTAACAAGTTTTCAAAATAATTGATGATAACAACACTTAAACATTAGATAGTTTATTCCCTAATGATAGAACAAGTCACTTACATAATCACAGCAGGCTGAAACTGTTGGGAGCACGTGTACCTACACATGCTGAGCTGACGGAAACTTCCCGAGGGAACACTATCAACATAGGCCATTCGGCGGAAAGCAAATCTCCCGAGGGGCGGGCGCGGTAGGGGCACTAGAGGGCTCTAGGGGGCACTAGGGGGCGCTGCGGCTGGAAATTCTACAAGGAAGACTACAGTGAATAGGAGACAGGAATCTGCCCTTTTCGGTTTGCACCAACTTTATAAATTCCTCTCACACCTTTCAAACATTGCTGAAATTAGGTAATTGGAAGATCAAAAAAGTTACACCAGGAAAGTGAAACACTATTAATTACAAAAAAGTATGCGTGAAGTTTGTAAACACACGCTGTTTTGTCAACATTCGTTATTACTATCCGAAACATTGCGGCAGTGGAACACTCAAAGAGACTTTTCTATCAAACGTTTTCGTGGACCAATTTCGTAATTTCTTAAATAACAATAATTGGGTCAAGGAAATATGAAACTAGCATTTGTACCTCTTACATCTTCAGTGCTCCTTCGTTTTATTTATCCTATCACCAAAAGCAATAATGACTGTTAATTATTATTATAATAGTTGAGTGTTTCACTCAGCATCCAGTTGACTATACACGGCGAAACCAGATAAAGATGTTGCCACTTCACACTCCTCCCATCTAATAAACTATCGAGTCAGTTGGTACGTAAATAACATTTTATATTATACTTGTAAGTACACCAGTGTAAATAAAGTAATGAGACTGGTAGCGTAGCATTCAATGTGGCAACACTGGTGACTTGCCGTTTGGGGGGAGGCAGGCCAACATCTGATGCAGCTTCAGTGCAAGTTTGAACTAGCTGGAATAACTTAGTGGTATCCTAGTAAGAGCAAACTAGCAATGTTTCTGTGAACCGGTTTTTTCTAGTGCGTTGTGAAAATTAGAGCGACGGTGCGCTATCAACTTTGTTTCAGACTTGCGCAGTTTAACTTCAACATGCCTATGGAGTTAGAGTTTTGTCAAGGACACAGGTTTTCAAGTGGTTTAAGGAATTCTCAGAAGGCCGAGACTCGATTGAAGATGAAACCTCGTAACGGAAGACCTTCAACCGCAAGAACTGATAAAAATTTCCAAACAATCCAGAACTTATTTATTTTGATCGTCGGTTGATGGTCAGATTGATCGGGAAAAAATTGAATTTTACTCACAAGTTTGAAGTTTTTGTTGCTGAAGTCTGAAACAAAACTTGATAGCACACCGATGCTAGAAATTATTTAGTCACAAATTTTCAGAATGCACTAGAAAAAAACAAGTGACTCTAGCAGGTTCAAACGTGCGCTGAAGGCACATCAAATGTTGGCCTGCCTCCCGGACAAATGGGAAGTCACCTGTGTTGCCACAAGGAACGCTCCGCTACCACTCCAATTACTTTATTTACACAACTGTATAAGTATCTTCCTTCCTTTATAGAAGAATAATTTGCCTGGTCCCCAATATTATCCTAATATGGTTCCACAGTGTACTGCCAACTCAAACATATTTTATTTTTCCTGTTAAATACTTTAACTGTAAAAAACGGAAAGCGGTGCTAATTTCAAGAATGCTGAAAACCGGTCATTTCGGACCTGCAGAAAGTTCCTGTTTTCAGGTGTTTTTGTGAAAATAACACCGCGGTCCACTAATTAATTAATATATTTAATAATATTACACATTCGCTATCGATAAAATTGCCTCATGTTTGTGTTAGCATATATATACGCAATTATTAATATGTAATGGAAATGTCATAATAAGGGGGTTTCTCACCATCCTCCCAATAGCTTATCTACCCTAATAACGAATATTATTAAAAATAAAAATAAAATACTCGCAGTGGTTAGAAAACTCAGCCAACTTATCTAATATATAGCCGCTATTCATAGGTTCGAGTACCGAATTATAAACTCCAACTTAATAAATAAATAAACCGTAAATCGGAAATCTTAAATATTCATTATTAGGGTAGATAAGCTATTGGGAGGATGGTGAGAAACCCCCTAAGACAATAAGTTGGATATTCATAACAGTACAGAAAAGAATACTACAGTTATCCAACATTAGGGAACTAATAAGTTCTGACAAAAAATCGCTTAAGTGAACTTTAGTGAAACTCGAGACTCATGTTAACGAGCGAGTTCAATATTTTCATGTAAAAGGAATTGCGTTATTGAGAAAGGGCGTGAAGTGCGAATGAGGATTATTTGTATTATTGTTGACTCCACTGGGCAGAAAAAAGTATTATTAATAATTTATTAAAGATTATTAATTCTATAGTGCTCTCCCAATCGCGTCATTTAAAATTTAATTCTGCGACTACATTCAATGGGCGCTCGCTACTTGCTAACATGTACTACTTAGCGAACAGCCATCGGATGGAGGTGCAGTTCAGGTAACTTGAGGTAATGACCTCTGGTTCTAAGTTTCTACTACCTTTTCTACGCTCGCAACTGATCTTCAAGATCATCCCTTTCATTCAATCTCTCGTACAATCAATCAATTAAAGCCGATGGATAGAATCATTATCCATCACCGAGATTTGCAACAAATTTATGAAACAATTAAATAAATAGATACGCACACGTTTGCAACACACAAAACAACCTTATTGTTTGATCATTAACTTTAATGAGGTAATTTGATGATTCCATATTAGAAGAGACAAAGCAAATCCAAAATAAAAACTGCAATATCATTTATTTTATGATTTTCTAATGCCTCCATATTAGTTTCACGGTTTTGACAAAAATTATCAAACAAGCAAATTTCTACTTAAAAATAATAACTTAAAACATTGCTAAAATAAATAACATTTAATTTTATAATTCACCAAGTGTCCAATGTGTACTAATGCACAATATTTTTTATAACCACCCTAGTAATATTTTTATGGATTAATTTGCCGCAATTTAAACATATTTTGGTAGGTACCCACCGAAATACATAATATGCAAAAAAGGCTCTGTGGTTTTAGACGGCAACCATGCAGACACATTATGCAGAATTACATTTGCACTGAAACAATCATATTCCAACATCTTTTCACCAGAACAGATTGTGCAAACATTGAAAATTTTGACTTTTGAAAACAGAACTGAAATTGTAATTCCTCTAAAAATGGTTTCTCTATCACACAAGAGTGTCTATTTTAACAGTCGGCCGCCTTTTAACGTGGCCGTCTTTAATTCAAATTTGCAGTGTGTAAGCATTGAAACAACAGAAACAAAATAATATAACATTTTTCCATTGTGCACGCAGAATTTACGGTTTTAAGTGACAAGGGTTTCATTGTAACTCTGTCACAGTGACAGAGGGTATCAATTGGCTCTGTCATCCATGATATATAGTGTTCAGTGACAGAGGGTTTGACTGTGGCTTAGGATGTGTTTCAGTGACAGAGTTTCACCCAAGATTTGTTTCAGTGACAGGTTGTATCACCCAGGATTTGTTTCAGTGACAGGTTGTATCACAAAGGATGCATGATGTTTCAGTGACGGGTATTCACTGTACTTTGTCACACAGGATGTATGGTTCTTAGTGACAAGGAGTTTCACTGTGGCTCTGTCACGTACGATGTATGATGTTTCAATGACAGAGGGTGTCACTGTGGCTCTGTCACGTATGATGCATTATGTTTCGATGACATAGGGTATCACTATCATGACATAGGCTCTGTCACATATATGATGTACCATATTTCAATGACATAGGGTGTCACTGTGACTCTGTCACGTACAGGGTTTGATATTTCAATGATAGAGAGGGTGTCACTGTGGCTCTGTCACATACAATGTATGATGTTTTAATGACAGAGGGTGACATTGTGACTGTCATGTACGATGTTTGATGTTTCAATGATAGAGAGGGTGACACTGTGGCTGTGTTGCGTATGAGGTATGATGTTTCAGCTGCAGAGGGTGACTTGGGGCTCTATCAAATTTGAATTATGATGTTTCAGTGACAGAGGATGGCTTGGCTCCCCCACATCATACGATGTATGATGTTTCAATGACAGAGGGTGTCACTGTGGCTGTGTCACGCAGGATGTAAATGTGTGTCTTGAGCAGGCGGTGGCGATGTGGCGATGGCAGTGGCGGAGGGGCGTCACTGCGGTGCAGGCAGCAGGAAAGCAGGTCAGGCTGCGGCCAGCAGGTGTCAGAGCTGGCTCAGCACTCCGGGTAGGAGATCGCCGATGGGGCCCGCGGATACCTGCTTGTCCGAGCACTCCACCATAGACATCCAACTGATATCCAGCACTGTCGCCTGGAAACAGAAGAACAAATCATTAAACTAAATTTAAATAAGATCATCATTTCTCTATCACTGCATATTGGCAGCTAAGGGCATCTTTTTCTGTTTTCAATTATTTAACTAGAAATAAAAAATCATAATAATGATTGGATCATTTCTACAGCACCGTTTTCATGAGAAAATCACCACAATTTTAGTACAGTAGGTTAGTCAGCTCTTTAGTAGAGTCAATTCATTCCGTTCTATTTTTTTGGGCGAGTAGCGCCCCGCACCACGCGTTCCTGCGCACTGAAATGCGCGAACCCGTCTTTTTAGTAGAGTTCATTAGTCGACACAGAAATGTGGTCCCGTTGGGGCGAAGATGCTACTCAAAAATTCTTTGTTTTTGCTCCTATTAATCTGGTTTCGTGACCATAGTTTATTTATGAAATAATTAATAACACTTTGTTTTTACCATGATAATATGTATTTTAAAATTAACATGTTTCGAGAACAATGTTCTCTTCATCAGGACATTAACGGCCTTACTAAAAAAAAAACACTCCGCGGCCGTTAAACGGCGTTTTTGTGAATCTTTAGATTTGACAACGCCGTATTTTCTTGTTCAAATTGGAGTTTTCATAATAATCCGCTAGGTGGTGTGATTGATGCGCCTGCGCATTGCTTTCCCGCTGAATAAAAAAAAGCCGCGGAAATGCAGAAAAAAGTCGGTCGCGGTGTGTGTGTGATTAAGATGATATTTTCGTTAATGATTTCAATCCTTGACTAATTCGCACTTATATTCATTTACGCAATATATTTACTATTAATTTGTGTTGTTTTTCGTTAGTTTAAGTCAAATTGTGACACTAAAATCGTGTGTTCTAAATTGATCTGTCAGAAAATGGTTCTGTAGGTTATATTCAGAAATAATTTGCATTTTAAGATCTTTATTTTATTATAAATTCTTGAAAGTGATGTTTTTTGGTGACTAAAATGTCTAATACATATTTTAGTAAACGTATCAAAGAAATTGGACCAGCTAATCAAGAAGCACGTCGATGTTCGATCCCTTGGCATTGGTGTATCGGGTATGCGGAAAACAAATAGCGATAAGCTAATTTTTAAGATGGCCTCACTGCAGGACAAAAATAACTTCAAGGCAGAGTTGAGCAAAGGACTCCAAGGACAAATAACAGTGACGGACGGTAAGCAACTCGATCCCCTTATTATAATAAAAGGACTGATAAAAGGTGCCTCCGAAGTCACTTGAGAACCAGAACAAAGGGTGTGAAATAGATTTCAACCAAAATTTAAGAATAAAATATAAAAAAAACCACAGGAACAAACTTCTGTGTAACGTTGTCCTAGAGGCATCACCAAAAAACTGGAGATCTTTATTAAACGCTGGACGTGTAAACGTCGGATATCAACGGCTTGTGGTCGAAGACCAATCGCCGTTGATGCAATGTTACAAATGCCTGGGTTTTGGTCACACCCAACGTTTCTGTACAGAGAAGTTAACGTGTATTCACTGCGGCGAATCTCATAAATTTGACACATGTCCCAACAAGGCTAGAGAACCAGCATGTTCAAACTGCAGTGGAGGCACGAGAAACCACCGGGCAACAAATCCAGATTGCCCACTCTGGAAGCTGATGGATGAGCGCTTCAGAGAAAGGGTAGATTACGTGGGCCAGTGTTAAAGGCAACTTTAAGGAAAAAAAATGTTTAAACATAATAGAATACACAACTAAAAATTCCTGTATGCGAATTATGTACATGAATGCTAGAAGCATCAGAAATAAAATTGACGAAATCGAAGAAACTCTCAAAAACATTACAGAAACAGTTCACATTCTCGTGATTACGGAAACCTGGTTACGTAAAGGAGAGGAAACCTTTTTCAATATTGCTGACTATTCTGGAATCTTCGCTTCCCGTGAGATGGACCGAGGAGGAGGGGTCGCTATCTACACGCACAATACACTCACCAATAAGAAGATCGAAAAATGCTGCAGCGAAAATACCTTTCTAGGAATTACAATCACGTCAAAAAATATTAAACCTCTAAATTTGTATGTTTTTTACCGTAAGCCGAACTCAAATATAACAGATTTCTTTGAATCTTTAGAAATAATATTAAATAATAACAAACAAGACACATTACTTTTTGGAGATTTCAATATTGATATCTCAAAAGACACTGATATTGCACGAAGATATATTCATACTTTGAAATCGTACAACTTTTATGTATGTAACACAATGTTTCCCACAAGGGTAACTAATAACACCAGCTCGTTGATAGATCACATCATTACAAATAGGACAAATGTTTCTGGCACAATCTCAAACATTGATGATCCCCTTAGTGACCACAATATACTTATATTGGATTATGAAAATTCCTTGAAAAACCTTTCCAATAACAGATCCGCAGTAAACCTCTCAAATGCTTACAAAATAAATTATCAAAAATTGAATACTACACTTAAAACTAGTAAATTTGCCCATTCGTCTGACGATGTAAACAGAAATTATAATAATTTTGCTGACTATCTCGAAAATGCTATAAATTCATGCAAAACAAAGGTAAAAACTAATATAGGGGACAAAAGACTGAACAATACTCCATGGTTTGATGCCGAACTTGATACACTTATTAAAAAACGAAATAGCGTATTTAAACTTTGGAAACAAAATCAAGGAAGTATTCCTTTGACAATAGAAAAAAATAAAGCTCGTAATGCTGTCACAAATTATAGAAGATACATCAAAACAAAATATTATACGAAATTGATTAATGAAAACATGAATAAGCCACAACGAACATGGAAAACAATCAATTCCATTCTATCAAATAGCTCTCGAAGCCCAACAATAGCTTGTAAATCTCTAGTCATAAATGACGAAGAAGTAAAGAGACCAAAGGAGATTGCAACTGCATTTAACACATTTTTTCTCTCAGTTGGAGAAAGTTTAGCATCAGTCATAAAAACCTCAAAAACTGATATAAATACGATCTACACGGAACCTCAAGCAAAACAAACTTTTAACATGATCAGGACTAATAAAAAGGAAATCTTACGGGTTATATCTAACCTTAAATCTAAAGCGGCAGCTGGTTCCGATGGTGTAACCTCTCTCCTTCTCAAAAACTGCAAGGAAGAACTGGTGGATGACCTCGTATTCTTAATAAATCTCTCTCTATCAAAGGGTACCTTTCCCGATAAACTAAAAATTGCGAAAATTATTCCAGTACATAAAGACGAATGTAAAAAAAATGTCCAAAATTATCGTCCAATCTCTATACTTCCAGCTATCTCTAAAATTTTTGAATGTGTCATTAAAGAAAGACTACTGAAATACCTTGAACACAACAAAATTCTCACGTCAAAACAATATGGTTTCAGACGACGTTCTAACACTAAATGTGCAGCCCTCGATTTTATATCAAATCTGCAGAAACATATAGATCACGGTGATTTTACGGCGGCAATATTTATTGATCTAAAAAAGGCGTTTGACACGGTGGATCATAACGTATTGATTGAAAAACTGAAACATTTGGGAATTGTTGGTACACCTCTGGAACTTTTCCGATCTTACCTATCAAATCGCTTTTCGGCAGTAGAACTAGGGGGAGAAACGAGTGAATTAGGTAAAATATCATGTGGAGTACCACAGGGATCAATTCTTGGACCGTTGCTCTTTCTAATCTACGTAAATGACATAACAAAGTGGGGTATTAAAGGAACTATACAACTTTATGCGGATGATACGGTAATTTTTTATACTAAACCGAACCTAGCGGAGCTTGAAACGGAAATGAATGCTGATATTTCCCATCTCACAAGTTGGTTGAGAATAAACAAACTAACCCTGAACGTAAAAAAAACCCACTATATACTTTTCGGTAACAAAAAAAATTTCAGCCTCGATATCAAAATTGGAGACAACTCCCTCGAAAAGAAAATGAGCACAAAATATCTGGGTCTGATCATAGATTCCCAACTCTCGTGGGATCTCCACGTAAATCATGTAAAGGAGAAAATTACACCCATAACTGGTGTACTATATAGGCTTCAAGGATTACTACCCATCCCTTTATTAACTTCAGTCTACAATGCCATGGTACACTCTCACCTGTCCTATCTCTGCTGTATCTGGGGCTTTGCCTCAAAGAAATTGATAGCCGACCTGCAGGTAGTTCAAAACCGAGCTCTCAGAAATGTTCATGGACTTCCATGGGACACTCATGTCAGGGACATCTATACAGTTTCCGGTATCCTTCCAATCACAATCCTTCCTAAACATGAAATCACAAGCACCATCCTACAAATTACCCAACAATCAACTCATACTAACACCAAGCCAATTTACAATCAAGACATCCACAACCACAATACTCGAAATAACAATAAAATCCGCATTCCTCAAACACACACCACAAAATATGGGATAAAATCTCTGAACTATATTGCCTATACACTATATAATTCGCTTCCAGATATGTGCAAAAACATCCAGAATAATAAAAAATTGCAAAGCAATGCTTTAAAATAATATTTTTTAACTACATTTAAAAATGAAAATATGTAATCGTCTTGTCATTTTTTGTTCTATCTTATATACTCGTATCAGTTTTTCCCTCTCTTTACTTGTTTTCTCTTGTTGTTTGTTCTACTTAACCTGTCTTTATTTTTATTTTTATGCTGTACTGAATGTAAAACTTATATTATGATATCAAAATACCTTTGTAAAATTGTAACTACTACCTCCTACCTATGAATTGTAAGTTCCTCCTGTCCTAAAATGAGTTATGTAACTCATCGGGATTGCTCTAGCAAGAAATAAAAACAATGAAAAAAAAAAAAGATGTGCAAGCAAGGCTGTAAATGTACTAAAACCTAAATTATCAAGTATAGAAAGACAGGCTTGGGTAGAAATGGAAGTAATGGGGGGAGAGAGGTGGAAAGGGGAGGTGCTTAGAAGATCAAAGACAAAAATTACAATGGAAATATGTTTAAGATAGGGTTATTCACAAAATTAATTTGATTATTAATAATATTTAAATTTCTTTTGACATTTTTCCTAATTTCTAATATTTTTAAAGATCTAAGTGAAAACCACTAACGTTAGTGTGCAAAATTTTAAAATCAGTAATATATCAAATGAATGGTTAAATTCAATTAGATGGTTAGCAAATTCCGAATAATTATTGCTATTTAGACATCTCAAATGTTCCTCGTTTCAAAATTTCTGCAAGTTTTACCTATGTAAAAATGGTTGCAATCATTACAATTCAATTGGTAAACTCTGGATTTTTTCATTTTTTGGTCTTTGTCCTTGTTATTTAAAATATAATTTTTCAATTTATTATTTGTATGAAAAGCTGGCTGTATTGTATTAGAAATTTTTTTCATGATTAAATTGGAGGTTTGATGATTTACAAACAATATTTTTCTCCATTGTATTTTAATATTATCACTAAACAATGGGTAGGTAAATGTAGGACAAATGAAATTTTTTCTTATATTTTTTGTTTAATATGTCGTCTATTAATTTGGAGTTATAACCATTATTAGATGCAATTATTTTAATGGTGTTAAGTTCAGCTTTGAAATTATTTGGGGATAACGGGATGTTAATTAATTATTGATCAAATAATGGAAAGCAGAGTTTTTGTGAAAATGGATGGTTAGATGAGTTGTGTATAATTATATCAGCGTATGTTTATTTGCGAAAAATATTAAATTCAATCAAATTATTAATTATATAGTTATTATATTATTGGCTTGGGTAGGGAGGAGTCTGAAAAACTAATATGTAATGTGACTTAAAACTATACATGGTTACCTATGAATGGCACATTTAGTAAAAACTTAGTATAGGGTGTTTTTTTTAGAAGTATAGAACTTTGAAATGGAATAAAACAAGGTGAATTTTTAAAATTGACATGAAATTGACTTTATTCAAAAGATAATCTTTTGGCATTATAATTTAAATATGATTTCTGGCATATGACCGCCACGGCTGGCTCGGACGTAATCTATTCTGGAGGTCCAATTTTCAATGACTTTTTCCAACATTTGTGGCCGTAAATCGGCAATAACGCGGCGAATGTCGTCCTCCAAGTGGTCGATCGTTTCGGGCTTATCGGCGTAGATAGCGACTTCACATATCCCCACAGAAAATAATCTAACGGCGTTAAATCGCACGAACTTGGAGGCCAATTCACGGGTCCGAATCGTGAAATTATACGGTCACCAAACGTTTCCTTCAGTAAATCAATTGTGGCACGAGCTGTGTGACATGTTGCGCAGTCTTGTTGAAACCACAGCTCCTGCACATCATGGTTGTTCAATTGAGGAACGAAAAAGTCAGTAATCATGGCTCTATAGCTGTCACCATTGACTGTAAAGTTCTGGCCTGCATCGTTTTTAAAGAAATACGGACCAATGATTCCACCAGCCAATAAAGCACACCAAACAGTCAGTTTTTCTGGATGTAACGGTGTCTCAACATACACTTGAGGATTATCTTCACTCCAAATACGGCAGTTTTGTTTATTGACGTAGCCAGTTGGATTTTGTAAGCACGCAAACAAAGATCTTTCCGCAAAATCTTCCATAAAGTGGATGGACACTGGACACATATCCAATTCCTGTACACGATGGCGGATAGACTGATTCTCGCTACTTGACTTACTACTTGCCAAGGTGCGAACAAGCCATTTAACCAGTGACTTAACAGAAGTAATAGTTATAATTACCATCAGAAGTTTTCACTTCAGAATGTCCTTATGATTCTATTAGACCAACAATCACAAGTGGAGATCTCATAGTCATATAGGGGTGGCAATACTAACCTGGTGCATGAAGTAGACAGCCGTGACCACCAGCACATGCATGATGTTGTGGGAGTTGAGGTACATGTCCACGGCACCTGGAAACCAGCGCTCCGGGATATTGATGGCCCCGATAACCCCACCAATAGCCGACACTGCGTCCTGAAAAGTTCAATATGTTGTTTTATAGATATTCATCTTACATTTTCATAATACATATTTTGAACTTTTATTTAAACAACTTTTTGGAAGGTGAATTTTTATATTACTTTTATTTGATTGGGCAATTTTCAAAATTATTTGGAAGAATGGAGTCGAGTTCAGGAGATGTTGAATGGAGGAGAGGTAATTTTAGATACGGCTTGTAGAAGAGGGGATATTTGTTTAGAGAGGGGCAACCTAAAAGTATGTGATCTCGCTTCTAGACCACAGAAAGTACAATATAGGGAGTCACATGTGAATTTTAAAAAGGTGTGCCAAAATGTCCAATTCCCATTTGAATGCGAGGAAATGTCTTTTTTTGGAAAAATGAGAAATTGTTCTTTTTTTTCATTTATTAAGTTAAAAGAAATTGACATTTCACTTTCTTAACTTAAGTAGGTATAAAGTAATAAAATTCATTTTGTTTTTTAAACTTATTAACTCAGGTCCGGGGCATACGTCATTCTTATGTCTACCTACGTTAAATTGTCGTGAAAACAAGCTTATGTGCCCAAGCAGTTAATTAGTTTTCTTTTAAATATATTTACAGTTTTCTCCGTTTTTAGGGAGTCTGGAAGGAGATTATAAATTTGAACACCCTCGTGGCCAATTCTTCTCTTGCCACTTTCAGTTTTAACAGCATTTGTGTACAGTTTATTATGTTGTCTAGTATAATGCTTGTGTATTTGTGACGTTTTTATAAATGTTGTGTTTGTGTGTATAAGTCCATTTTGTAGATTAAAAGGAGAGTGTTATATTCGTACAAAGTTCTTATTTACAGAAGATTCAAATCCTGGTACAGTTTTTTTGTGGGAGTATCTGGGTTATAATTGAAAAGTTTTTAATGACTTTGTTCTGTATGATTTGTAAGTCGTTTAAGTACGTAATGTATGTGTTTCCCCATATCTCTATTAAATAATTTAGGTGGGACTGTACTAAGCTAAAGTATAAACCCCTCTTTATCTCTGTTGGTAGAAGATGAGCAATTCTACCAAATACACCAATTAGTGGGATGATTTTTGCTTTTCGTTTTTCTATACGTTGTTTAAATGTCAAGTGTTTATCGATATATAAGCCCAGATATTTTTCTAACCACTGTTTTGATGGGATAGCCCATGAGAAGTTTATTTATGGATAGCCCTTTGTGTTGGGGAATGGCAGGCTCCTTGGATTGGCTAGCAATGTGCCAATACTCTGCCCAAACATTGTGGGATCTATTTTTGAGGATAGAAAAACATGGATAAGGGAATATGGTTTAAGAGGGTAACAACTGGGTTGAATGCTTCTTTGTTTTGCCAAGTAATGAGCAGGACGAAAATATTATTTATTTGTGTAAAAGTTTATCATTTAAGTATAATAATCAGTATATATTATACTAAGATCTTTTGCATTTTTGTAAATCCTTTAAAGTTAAAGTATGTTTAATGTTAAATAAAATATATTTTTTACGAACTTAAAAACCGAAAGTGCTCAAGAGACATATGTTATAAATCGGTAGAAATGGTTAGTTAGTAAGTTGGTTAGGTTAGGTTAGAGTATTGAGCGTTGACTTGCCTGCAGTACGATGTGCGAAATGGCCTCAGGGTTGCCCCCTGCCAGTCTGGAGGCACGGCACCACGCCAGCAGGGCGCGCATGGAGAAAGGTAGGAGAAAGCACAGCCGCCGTTCCCACGGAGACCACGCCGTCATGGCCTAACAATAAACAAACAAACAAACAAACATGAACACTCGTCACACATTACAAACATTGCATTTCGATGTTATATAAAAAATCCCAAAGTTTCATAATTTTTTTCAAACTGTCATAAGAAACTTTGGTTTCAAAAAGATGTTCATTTTACTTATTTTGTGGTAAACTTTTAGGTTTGAAAATAAAGCGTGGTGTTTTCTCTTTCGAACACATTTCATATTATATCACATTTCTCACGATAAGGCAACGGCACAGCAACGGCAATGGCTCGCGGCATCTCGTTTCTTTGATACGAACGAGGGAGATACAAGAAAATGATTACCTTTTCCTTTGTAGGAAACAGGCCATAGGTACATTGTTTGTCTCGTCGTATGTCTCACTATTATTTAGTTTGTAAGAAAGAGCTGAAGCATTATTGTGATAAGGAGCGTACGTTTATTGCCATTTTTGTGCCGTTGGTTCTTAAAAGCTTCCATTGTAGTTAAAAAAATCAAGTTCAATATTAATATCTATGCCTAAAAATGTGAGCAGAGTGATATATCGAAATTTTTGGTTAAAAATCCGAAAAACTTGATAAAAAATAATTTTTGCGGGAAACTGGCAGTTGGGACTCTGGTGCGATATTAAAAAAAATGCGGTGTATTCAAGTCCCTAATTACGTATCCCATATTTTTTAAGTTGGCTTCTATCAACATAAGAAGTAAAACCTACGTTTCATAGTTATATCATTTATTGAATTTAAAATAATAATTATATGGATAACGCAGCTATGTAAATGTACATATATTTATGTATGCATTTCTTCATCCTAACTTCTTTCAAAACCTATCATGTATCCTGTCTGACAATATTACCTACGTGTGGAACAATAAATCCCAAGGAGCTAGTGCAATGATCATCTCCTTATTGACCTATCGGTTTATTTTAAAATCGATTCCCACGGAGTTGTTTGTGCAGTGTGAACAAGCCAGGTGATCTATCGACAATAACATAACATGAAGGTGGTCAGGAAGTCATGATGATTCCCTCTTCAGGTCCACTGTTCACATCCCCATAGTTGTGCGTTCTTCCATTGAAACGCCATATTTTTTTAATTTTTTTAATATATTTTTTTATGTGAATACCTCACAACAGTCCCAACTGCTCCCGTCTGGAGCTAGTGAGACTATGACATCCCCAATTGGGGTATGTTGTGAGGATGAAGGCAAGTGGGGCGGGGAAGGAGAGTTGGAGAAGGAAGGTGGGGAAGTACCTGGCTATTTAGATCTAGTCACTAAACACGGCTAAGGCCATTATTAATCAAACGTTTCAATTCTGAATGGTGGTCTTACACCAGGGCGATACTCAGAGTATCTTCCACTTCCACTATGGAACGTGCCGCAAATATACTAGATATATATTATTTTTTAATTAATTAATTGCGAAATAACACAAATTAATCAAATAAAATTTATTTGCGCACGCCGGGTTCGAACCCGTCCAAAGCCTCACCCCTGGACCAGTGGCGGCTCGTGACTTTTGGTGAGCTAGAGTGCTAATATTAACAAAAATGGCCGAAAAAACGATATCCGAAACGAAACGATTAATGGCAGTTATAAAAACGATATCCGAACGTCATTTCCATTTGGAAATGTTATTTCCATCTGAAAAACATCTGAATTACCCGTCATATCGCGCCTAAAGAAATTTTACTTCAATTAAAGAAACCGTTTATCGACACCCAGCGCCCAGCGCATAGGCAATATCTGTAACACCCCCATTGACTTGCTTCCTCCGTGTCCGCCCATTTTATGGAACTAAGCATCGACAGGCACCGTAGGTAGTTTATCCGCCACTTTTTCAATAAGTCCAATAAAACGTATTAAGCCTCTCTTAGATGGATGCCGCATACAAATCTTCTACAGTGGTTTTACGACACCCTTAAAAGTTATTGGACTGATTGAATAAGATAGGTTAAATCAGCAAAATGGTGTTTAAATGAATAATTTATAGAAAACATAACCTCCATGTTATTGAAAGGTATCCCAACCCAACGCATAAAATAAGCGATTCGATTTTATTCGAACGAATTGGTAATAAAATAATTATTTGTCCCAATACGTTTTTATCATTTTTGCTTCTTTTATAAATCTTCGTACTAATATTATAAACGCGAAAGCTTGTACGGATGTATGTATGTTTGTTACTCTTTCACGCAAAATTTACTGAATGGATTTTAATGAAACTTTACAATAATATAGCTTATACATCAGAATAACATATAGGATATAATTTATAAAGCTAGCTATTTATTTTCAATATATTGATTCTTAAGATTCTTAACCTATTTATATAATTTTTTTTAAATATCTAAAATTCTTGATTCAATTCAAAGTATTAGTCGGGTACTTCAAATTAGTTAATTTATTTGAAGTACCCGACTAATACTTTGAATTGAATCAAAAATTATAGATATTTTAAATAAATAGGTTAAGAATTTTGGTATAAACGTAGATGGGACCTAGGAAAAGAAAGTAGATTACTCGAAGAACAAATCCTAACTATAATTTTAACAATAATTTAGATATTCTGGAGCTTAAAGTAGTCCCAGAGTGAGCTCATACGCATGTCGTCGACGGTCGTCCTCTTCGTATTTTATGCGCTGCCGTATCCTTCATCCGATTGAGATGAAACTATGGGGATTTGATGTTTGCATGCCAGCGATGGTTATAGGACAGTGAGCTCTGGCGTTGTGAAATTATTTTCTATACTATTCATCCAATTGCGATTTTTTTTAATGTTTGTGAATATGTTCGCGAAGGTTTCTGTACATACTCGTGAACTCTGGCTTATGGAATTTGCATAAAAAATTGAAATAGGCGAGTTGTTTGAAAAATGGGTGTATTTTATTCAGTTTACAGGGAAAAGGCTAGAGGGGGAGGGGAATGCGGGAGAGGCAGAGGGGAGTTAAGGTGAGGAGGTTCGCGGGAGGGGGGGAGGGGAAAGGCGGAGAAGGTGGAAGGGGAAAACGTAAAGGGAGGGTTCGTGAGAAGGGGGACAGCGGGAGAGGGCTGTGGACGCGGGAGGGGAAAGGGTCATGGGTGGGGAAGAGGTGTCGGAAGGTGAACGGGGATGAACGGAGAAGGACACGTAGGGAGAAAAAAATGATTTATTGAAGTACCATTTCAAAGCATCCCGGGGAATGGCTAGTATAATATAATTTTACGTAGGAAAACTAATATCAAATGGAAACAGGTAATTCGAATAAAGAACCTTTAACTGGCCGATTCTCAATGATTTCATTAACTTCGTATACACGACGCCGATTTAGCGTAGGAAACTCGAGCGCTTTTCATTTGGTCTGTCTGTAAATTTGATTTTGTGTTCCGTGTCCGGTCAATCCTGTCAAGATGGTAACCATGTTGGATAATAATTATGCGACTCCTATCCACCCCTGATACCATTTTCCTTCCCAGAACTTCCTCTTCTTATCGATAGCGTAAATTTGACATTGTATATTCTGAAAGATCCATTCAATGTATAATAAAAATTCATAATAATTATTATAGGGCTACAAAAACAGGCGTAGTCGAGGGGAGATACTCTCGGCTCCCAATCCGAAGGTCACGGGTTCGAACCAGGCGTGCGCAAACAAAATTTATTTGATTAATTTGTGTTATTTCACAATTAATTAATTAAAAATAATATATAGTATATTTGCGGCACGTTCCAGAGTGGAAGATACTCTCAATATCGCCCTGGTGTAAGACCACCTGTCAGAATGGAAACGTTGCTCGAAATGGCTTTAGCCGTGTTTGGTGACCAGATCTGAATAGCCAGGTACTTCCCCCACCTTCCTCTTCCCCATCTCCTTCCCCTTCCCATTACCTTCAGCCTCACAACATACTCCAATTGGGGATGCCATAGTCTCACTGGCTCAGACGGGAGCAGTTGAGACATATATAAAAAAATTATATTTATGGGAATTTCTTTTCGTTCTCCTGAACAATTAACATCAAATTTCCGCCATCGATATATTTTTTCCATCTTTTTTATCTTCTTTATCTTTTCCATCGTTCATTTATTTTTCCATCTTCTTTATATGTCTGTCTTTCAAATGCAACAATGCTAGACGATGAATAAATGACGAAGAGCCCAGAGGTGTTGCAATAGCGAGAAGTGCATTGCCTAGCGCTTTCTTTGTATTAGGTATCGAGCTTCGTGGAGATTCTGATAATATCTTTAGTCTGAATCCCTGAGATGCTATGTAAGATGCATCGTTACAAATATTCCTCTCGCTTCAGGAAAATCTATTGTTCCGATAAAAAGAAGAATCAAACGCTTTGAAAGATATTTGTAGTTGTATCAGAGAGGCGAGATGTCTTACATTTTACATTATGTTTGGCTTTTCCGCTAGATGCTTAATGGTGTTCACAGCAACAATGTTATACAGGAATAACATTGTTCACACTGCTTTACTGATTTAAGAAATGGCTAGAATTATTTTTAGTTATAGATATTAACCACTCAGACCCTTAAGCTTGTTTTCACGACAATATAACGATAGCAGTCAAGTCCCATAAGCTAATGTACAAGCTAACGCGTGTGTTCCTACATAAATCGTTGTTGTTCTAGTGATAACGTTCTTTTCTCCGCAGATTTTTTCAATACGGATGAGTGTTTCAGGCTAATAATAATTGATTATAATAATTGTTAAATTTTATTTAATTTACGAAGCCAAAAGATGTCTCTACGGTTCCATTTAATTAACAATATTAGTAGTTTCCTGTTTTACCATAGTAACCATTTTCTTTCATAAAATCTAGCCATTTCTGTAGATTTCTGTATTATCATCTCCACCATTTCTCCTGTCTTCAAATTTGGTTCCTCATGGGGTAATAACTTGTGAGCGAAACGGCTAAGGCGCTCCGCCCACTGAGGCAACTGATAACCAACTAAAACCGGCTGTTTTCTCTGTCTTGATTGGTCAAAAAGCTTGGTTAACCATAGATGAAGAACAATCAGCTGACAGCTGGCAACTATCAATGGCCGCCCTGGGCAACCAGCAAAGCAAGTCGCAAGTCACCGCTTGCGTTACCATTGGCAACGGGGTTTTGTGTGATTGTGAAGTGTGCGGGCCATCACATTGTCATACAAAGACAGTTGGCAGTTGAGAGTTTTCAGTTGCCTGAGTGGGCGGAGGCGCTAAGTGCTTCCGATCGCGAGCAGGTGAAAAATAAAAAAGTTTGAAACTCAACTCCCTATCAATGGTCCACACACTAAACAACTTCTCAAAAACCCGTTGTCAATGGCAACGCAAGCAGTGACTCGCAACTCGCCGTACTAGTTGCCGCGGTCGGCCGTTGCCAAGTTGCCCGGTTGCCATAGTTGCGCCAGTTTAGTTGTAAGTTTTCGAGTTTTATTTTTATTTTTAGCCACCAGCGCCAATATGACAGCTGAAGTTTTCCTTGTCTTTGGTTAAACAAGCTGAGATAATTACTGAAATCGTCACACCAAAATACTGCCCTTTATTTAACAAATTTCTTTAAAAAATTATAATAACCACGCAGAATCAACCCTTTTAGTCGCAGAGCGTTTTTATTTATTTTATGATAAAGAGGAAAAGTGACGGAGGAGAGAAAGGGAAAGATTCGGAAGTACCCAAATAATCGGATAATCCACCGAAAACCGAAAAATACGGAAACCGTGTAGTGTGAAGGGGATCTACCAGGGGTAGGTAGGTACCTAACTTACCCGTGATTACCCAAAACCAGCGCTGCATGGGAAATTCTATCTGGTGAACGCTCCGATGGGTTGACGACCCCATTTTCAAAACGTAATTTAATATTCCAAGGGCAGTAATAACTCGGTTATGGCCACTAACTATTTCGCAGTATAACTTTTTTTCTCGGATTACGTAAACGAGGATGAAGCATATTGATGGAATTATATTATAATGTCACTTTTCTCTATAGTAGAGGTTCCCAACCTTATCTGGCTCACCGACCACTTTCAAATTATATTTTTGATCATTGCCCCTCCCCCCCTATTGAAAAAAATGAGTGCGTCGAAGTAAAACTTATTTGACTTTTGTGGCAGGTATTAAAATAAAAGGTACATTTACTGCCATCTGTGTTTGTTTTTATTTTTAAAGTGAGAATATTTTATTAATTTCTGAAACTTGGATGAAAAATCAAGAGCGAATGTATATTCAATTTTTTCTACAGATGAATGATACACAGCTACATTTAGCTGTTGATTTTAATCGCTTGTATTGAGAAAAGCAATAAAAATTATGAATAGTAGATTTGCTCTTCATTTTTCATCCAAGTTTCAGAAAATAATAAATATATTCTAGCGAAAAAATATTAAGGTGAGAACCCTTTGAAAATAAAAACAAGCACAGATGGCAGTAATTGTACCGATATCCGAACGTCATTTCCGTTTGAAAACATTATTTCCGTCCGTTATTTACGTAATTTTACTTCAAAAAGTGTGTACAGTACAGAGGAAAAAGGGGCAGCATGCGATTTTTTTTTTAAATGTAAAAGTTAATGTTACATGACGTTTGCAGGGGGAAGCATACCAAAAAATCTATTCATATTCTTGACTTATAAACATGTAAATATGTAAGTAATCTATGATCATTCAACTAAAAAGTTTTGCCAATTTTGTTTGTGCTACCGATTGAGTCGACTAACGAAAATACCAATTAAAATTATTACAGCAGCGAAACCTTAAATTTTACTTTTAGAAATATTGACCCTCAGTGACTATTGCAACTTTGGGGATGTTGTGTAGAGGGTATTTTTGAGGTTAGTAAGGAGTGAGCATGAGTTTCGAAGATACCCATGTTTTCAGTGAGGTTAAACGAGCAGCCGAGTTGTTAAACTCAAGATTGCCACATATGCAAAAATCAAAATCACAGAACTGCCTAAAGTATAGAGGACCAAAGGTGTATGATGAAATGCCCGAAAGTCTGAAGAATGAATGTATTTAAAAATACATGTCATGCTTACTGTACTTACTATAAATAAACTGTAAAAATATTTCAATTTATAAAATGAAATATTACTTCTTATAATATACTAGCTGATTCCCGGCAGGCGTTGAAATGCCACTTAAATAAAGAAATTGTTTCTCCATGCGTGTCCTTTCCCATTTGTCCCCGTTCCCCTCCCGCCACCTCTTTCCCACCTTCGTCCCCTTCCCCTCCGGCGTTCCCTTTTCACATTCCTCGCGTTCCCTCTCCCCTCTCCCACCGTCGCCCTTCTCGCGAACCTCCCCTCTCACGAATCCCCCTTTCACCTCCTCCGCCTTCTCCCCCCCCGCCCTCCCCCGTCCTCCCTCCAGTGAAACACCCCTCTTTCATTCCCCTCCGCCCCTACCGGAATCACATCCCCTTCCCTCTCCCGCCTTTTTCTCACTAACCTCCCTCCTCATGAATTCCCCTTCTACCTTCTTCGCCTTCCCTCCTCCCTCGACCCCCCTCCCACGAACCACCCCTTCTTCATTCCCCTCCGCCCATCCCGGATTCCCCCCCTCCCACCTTTTTCCCTCCAGCGAAACTCCATAAAATAAACTCATTTTTCAAACATGTGTGCCTTATTGCAATTTTTTTTAAATTTTATTTCCAGAACTCACCAAAACAAAAATATTGCTATTTAGTAACCTTCACGGGCATGTCCACAACAACAAATTTTTATCGCAATCGGATGAACAGTATAGGAAATATCTCTAAATATATCAAACGCGCGAACCGTCAAACGAACGAAGTTAAAACAGTTGTTAAGTTTTCTGAAATTTTCCATTTTCTGCGCAATTTTCTTAATCTTTCTTTCCTTAAGAACCTACAAATTATTAGAAAACTTTAAAAAAAGATGAATGAAATAGTTAAAGTCGTTCTGAAGATATGGCGTGACCAAGGGAAACAGGGATTCATTTATATATATATACAAGATAGATAGATAAATTAGTTTAAATTCTAATGAACTAACTCAATAAAAAATAACGAGTCATAGAAAATACGATACATATGTCAAAGGTCGACCATGTTAAAAAGTTGGCACATACGCTATTTTAACCTAGCATCTTCCAATGAAATACCGGAAAAACAAGGGCAGTATTCCCACTTGACGCCTGTTCGTTTGAAGCTATCAATTCAACCGCCCGTTTCTACACAGAGTCAAGGGTAATTTTTTAGTATTTTGGTGATTCCAGAAAGTAGGTAGCTGCCAACTTCAACAATTCATCCTCTATACTTCTTTCGTCTGTTCTATCTCCCCTCTAACCCTTTCCGCAATATAAGTTTTGCCCTTAAGCATAAACCCCCACGGGATGAAATACAGAGCCATGTTGAATGTTGAGGCACTGAATAACTTGAGTATTTATTGAATGATTGCGACAAATAATGGGGCTCGTGCGAGCGAGTTGGTATGATTGTGGATTGTGTGATTTCATTCTTGTTTTATGCCCCTAGGCGGAATATTTCACAACTATTTGCATCGTATTATTGTAGGGTGGTTGGGCCTTTACACAATACACAGCTACATTTATCTCTCACCTACATTATACATCAATACATCATGAACCGCTGTACTTGGTAGTTAGTACTGTTACATTTCCTAACCTACCCTCCTCCTATTTTTATTACCCACAAGAAAAATAACTAAAACCCTTTCCAGCAGCAAAGATAAGATTAAAAGATTGAATTTAATTAATATTCACGATAATCAAAAACATTTTCTAGGTCTAGGGTGCTATAGTAACAATGTCAATATCTTGAAAACCGTCAAATAAGTATATATATATCGACAAAATACCACAATGAAAAAATAACTCACAAGTCCTTGGCTATGCCTTTGGCTGTAGTTTCGTAGGTTGCTCGACGGGTTTCAAATAACAGAGCAATTTTACAAAAATAATGCTTTTGGCTTGTCAAAATGTCCATGGAAAAACATAGTGATGTTATCACCGTTATTCGCCTTTAAGCGCCGCTTCTCAAGTTACAAATACAACTTTTTTCCAGAACTTACTATAAAAAACCTTAAGGCTATTGGGTTGCGCGGCCGGTTTCATACAAAACGTAGTTTCGGATTTTAAACCAAAATACCCAACTAAACTGAAAAATTATTTTTGTAATCAAAAGCTATGTTAAATGTCGACTTTGGATATGCGCTACTTTATTTATTTTTGCCTTTATTTATAAAATAAAGGCTATTAAAGATTTTAACATTTTATGATTTTAGAGGCAACTTGGACAATTATTTGCAAGTAAATGTAAACACTTAAAAAAAAAAAATTATAAATTTTTTTTTTAAATATGATGAAATATAAAATATTGTTTCTTTTTAGAAACAATTTTGAAGGGTGTAAATTTAAATTACAAATTATCTATTTACATCGAAACAAAAACTTGTCGTTTATAAATCAAAATTACTGCCCAAAGAAACATTTTTTAATTTTTAATTTTATTTTTCATTATATTACTACCTAGGATTAGGCAGTTTTTTTTTTAATAATTAAAAATAACTCACAAAAATATTTCAAAGTTGTTTTCTTTGTTTGCAAAGCTATTTTCGGTAACTGGTTTCACCGTGATTCCAGCGAGCCGATTTTGGCGGTTTCTGCAAAAATTCCTTCAATTTTTCACTTGACTGAATTTACGTAAGTTTTTCTCCTACATTTTTCCACGGGTCATATAACCTCGGATGGGCGAAAATCTTACAAAGTGGAACAAATGTTGTAAACATGAAACATCTTTTTTTATATTTTTTACGATTTCGTCATATCTCTTGAGGATGATATTAAATAATGTTTTCTGGAGGACACGGCTGTACAAGCTACCAGAAATAAAAATAAGAGTTACATGCATGAATCATTTTAACAAATTGGGTTCTGGGAAAACCTTGGCAACTTTTAGATTCTTTGAAGGTTTTTTTGCTGAATAAAAGTTGTATCAGTTTTTCATAAAACAATTCGTTAAACATATTAAAGCAAATGAATTCTATATTTATTAGCTGACCCGGAAACACAACTCCATTTACTGAATGGTTACCTAACCTAGATAACCAAGTGTTGTGTCAATAAATTAACTCACACCGCCATCTGTTAAAAACTTATGGAACTTACAATTACAAAGCATTATCTTATAACAAACACTTCATTAATTTGATACGTTTTTAGATTTTCACGGCCAAAAGCATTTTCGTTGTTTGTTTTTGGGGTGTTATGCCGTGTTGTGCTACCTCCTTCTGGATCGACGGATCTGCCGGATCTGCCCTGATGATGGACACTGCGTCGGCTAAAGAAGGAGGTAGCACAACACGGCATAACACCCCAAAAACAAACAACGAAAAAAACTTAATTAATTTATTTATTTTGTTTTAGAGAAATCAACAGTTTACACTGTGGTTAATTTATACATGTGTAGGTACACCTAACTGAGAAACCAATAATTATAGATTTCCTCATTATGTATCTAAAAATGAAATACTACACTTACAACAACTAAAAAAACCATTATGTTACTATAACAACAGAGAAATTATTATAACAGGAGACACTACATAATATATGTCATTACATACATAATATACAGGGTGGGGCAGAGCAACCTGCTTATTTGAATTTGGCGTCCTGAAGCAATGGTTGCTGCGAGGAGGGTGGGGATAGACACGGTCAAGAGGGCGGGGCTTGAAGTTTTATCTCCGCTTGGTTTAGATACAATCGTAAGGTAATCAAGGATCAATTATCGCCATAAAGTTCACCTCAATACGTTGACATGGTAAGGCTTTCTATTTTGTGATCTCCTCAGCGCTCTGCTGCTGTTGCGTTGTCTGCTCATTCTGAGTCTCGTCGAAAAAATCGACTGCCAGCCAGAACACGACCGTGGGGGTCAATATAAAAATGGTTACGGAATGCAACATTGTATGGCAATAATTCGAAAAGTATGCCTCGGCAGCCAACGCGCCCTCCGCCTTCGTCCACTCCATGATTCTATCTAAACCAAACGGACATAAAATTTCAAGCTCCATCCTCTCAACTGTGTCAATCCCCACTCTCCTAGCAGCTATCATTGCTTCAGGGCGCCAACTTCAAATAAGCAAGTTGCTCTGCCCCAACCCGTATTATTACATTTTATGCAATTTGGTAGACGTTTAAATTTTTTTTAATCGAATTTTTATATTTATTTTGGTTAAAATTGAAGATATCTACATCAGAGAGAATGTTATTATTAGTTGAACACTCTTATAAGACAAGCATGAATGAAGATTTAATTTGCCTTAATAAATATTTATTTGAATAATCGAGATAAAAACTGTCATATCTTTTAAGTTGGACAAATTACACATAGAATTTCATCAAAATTGGTTAAGTAGTTTACGAATTTATTTCAAACAAACATTGGAACGCGAATTTTTTATATTTACAAAAAGAAGATATATTTCAAATCGGAGAAGTTTTATTCAGTAAATGTAATGCTACTATAAAATGTATATTATATTTAAACAATGTCAGTTATCCCGAGGGAAGGAACGAACGGTATGACTATCTGTCTCTGTTTATCCCTTTGGGACATGCCATGGCATGATGTATGATAAATATACCATTATGAAATATGATTTGTGTTCCGCGATGTTTTGTTCTGCGAAGAATTCAACAAAAAAAAAACATTCCCAACGTGAAGATAAAGCGGCAAGATTTTAACAAATTTCAAACTTTCATTTTAAAATTGAAGAAGTCCACGGAAATAATGATCAAAGTCACTTGAGAAGAATTTTAAGAAAACAGAACTTTTGACTTTGAAACCTTATAATTGTTTATAAAAGTGACATACATAAATGCTGTGTGACATAAAATCACTGCTGATATAGCATGTTATATCATAAAAAAACAAATGTTTTTAATTATGTTATTTAAGATTTTCTCAAGTTAGTCTGAAACATAAATTAGATTAATGATCAAAGTCTTATTGAGGGAAGCAAATCTATAAAGGCTACGCTACACATAAAAGAATTCCATTGGTGGAACATTTCTTGCTTCGTTAAAAACTTTAAAGAAAGATCAAAGTCATAGAAATTGTGATCATTTTTAACTTTTTCAGTGCAGACTTTGATCATTATTAACTTTTACGTCGAAAATTTATAGATCATTTTTTCGGAACTCTGAACGTTTGTAGGCTTTTTCTGATTCATGCCAGGTAGGTTTAGCATGAACGAACTAAATGGCTGTATTTACTCGAAACCTCTTTGGGGGTCACTTTGATCATTCTTTCCGTGGACTCTTCAATTTGTAACGGAAAATATTTTATTTTCAGAAATTCGAGACACGTATGTTGTTCAGAGCTGCACGCTAGTTGCTTCTTTAGTTATTTTTACTGACACTTTTAGTAGTTGAATTAAAGTGAGCTTATTTCCAGACTTAAAAAAATAATATGAGTGAAAGCGGAGCATTAACAGGAGTTTCAGCAGATATGAGTAAATCGGTATGCAATTGTGATGGAAATGAAAATTATGAATGATTTATAATGGCGGGTTATATGGGCTATACTCCAGCAAAATACAGATAGACTTGCTAGCTGTCTATAAGTAAATAATTCCTAAACGTGAAAAAATGTTTCGAATTATGGCTGTGTTTTTATCGTTCATGGAATAAACAAGTCAACATAGTATTGAATTAATTGTAATGAGAATGTGTTTATTTTTATACCATTTGTCAAAGACCTTGTATTTACTTTCGACAGGAAACTTATCTTTGATCGTCACTGCGAAACAATTTTAAATAAGGCCGTGCAAATTTTAGATTTCGTAGCACGTAGTGCAAGGACTTTTCATAACGTTGAGTCAAAGAAACTACATTACTGCTCCCTTTGAGATAGCTAGAATATGCGTCTTCTGTATGGTCCCCTACTTATACTTGTAACTTACACAGCTTGGAGAAAGTAGTATAGTTTGTGAAATGCCTAATTGATGATGCCATAGATCTACTTCATCAGGTCAGCAGTAAATGAATAGTAATAATAGTTGTACCTTGAACAAGCCCCAAATACTGAGGAGGCAGTATGATGATATGATGGACCACCGCAGGAGCCAGGGGAAACAATACACCGTTGCACACACCATCGGCAGCGCACCTGAAACAAAACACACCACCATTAAAACACTTATTCATATACTACATCGAGGCCTATGTCATTTTTGTGCATGCCGTGTGAAGGATCATTTTGGGGAAAGGGAAGGAGAGTAAGTTTTGGGTAGGAAAAAGGAATGAGGGGCGGGGGTCAACGTGTCCAGGAATGGAGGATGTATGAATTCATCCCCCCACTGCGTCGTAAGGCGGTGGATCGAGAGAGTCCGGCTGGAGAGGTCAACAGGTCTCCCTTAACCAGTCTCTCCTGATCCGGCCCGTCACAAAGTAGGTGGGCAACATATCCGCCCTAAGACCTAGACAAACTTTGTCTACATATAAACCTAAAACTAACGATGTAAAAAAGGAATAATGAAATTCATATGCTCCATCTCTAAACAAAACTTTTTTCATTTTTCTCGAAAGTTTTTAATGATTGTTGATGTTTTACTAATATTGATCTTCTAGTAAATGTACTTTTTGAAAAACACATAAATTTTTCCCATCTCGTACAGTTATTTATTTTTTTTTTATTGATATATCATTTTGTTACTTTAACTACAATGATATTATGCAAACTCTATATGGATCACTATTATTCACAAGTTTATGAATGTAATAGACCAGTTGCGCCGTAGATAAATAAATAAAATGAAATAACCGCATCAAAGAAATACGATTAACAAAGGGGTCTAGAATAACATACAATTCAGTCGTACATAACTGGCATGTCATTAAATAACCATACAATTTTTTGCAAAAAGAGTAATGAAGATTATATGGTGCCGGTAAAGAGAGTGCCCTATTACAGCTCTATAAAAACTGTCATTTCCCACGCCTTTAACTGCTACTGATAAGTGACTTATGAGGAAACCGGGCGGCGTTTTGTGTAGGTATACAAACGTATTCCTTAATTTCCACTATGGATTTCGATACTACTGCAAATATTTTCTAATATAATGTAAATATCGACTACTAGCGTGTCGGTACGTTTTTCTTTTTTTGATAAGTTACTTCTCGTAGGAGTTAGGACTCTCTAAAAATCGTTAAAATTGCCTGGTTTGAATGCCATCAACAAACGTTCATTATACCAACTAGACATTGTATTTTAAAAAAAAGCAAAACGTGGAGACATAAGAATTTTCTTTTTATACAGTTAGTAAAAAAATCTTAAATATCAGTATAGTTTTAGAGGAGAAAAATGGGGAATACAAAACTTCGATTTTTTAAAATTTTATTTAAGTATTATCAGCCTGAGGTGCAGTTGTCTCTTTTCGCTCAGTATTCGGGGGAGTAAGAGCGACAGAGACAGCAACAATTTAGTAAAATACCTTTAATTCAAATTTCTCGGCAACCGGGTTTCTTCTTAAGCAAAAAATCAGTTTTAAGACTTTCACGGCCAAAAGTATTTTTGTTGTTTATTTTTGGGATGTTATGCCGTGTTACGCTAAATAAGGAGTTAGCGTGACACGGCATAACATCCCAAAAATAAACAACAACAAAAAAATCAGTGTTTAACCACTGGAGCGACAGAGCAATTAAACATTTTTTCTCGGATTGCTAAAGGAAATTTTTCCGCCCACATTAAAAAAATCATACCTACTAATTTGAATATGGAGACATACAAACTGATTATAGTTCTATGAAGCCAATGAATTCCCCTATCTTTTTTCTATTATCACATATTTGTAGGACTTATAAAAAAAAAATTTAATTAAATCTTTAACCTTAAAACATTTTAAAGAATCTAGAGAATATTTTTTTTGTTATATTTTGAATGTACAATATATTATGTAGTCGTTTTAATAAAAATAAAAAAAATTGAAAATTTGTCACATTTTGGCAACAAAGCAATCCGAGGTTTGGGAAATAGTGACATAATGTGGCAAAAGCGCTCGAGTGGTTAAATAATAATTTAATTAAAGCAATATTTCATTAGCAAAGATTTAGTCCGCCCACAGCTTGTTGATTCAGTTCCGCGCAGGAATTATTCAACAGGGTGTTAGCGAAAACGTTTTCCTCCTATTTCATTTAAACGCTATTCCATCTCTGGGTGGTACCAATCATAATGGTAGTGCTGAAATAGATTTTAATTCCAAAGGTAAAGCTTTGAGCGTTGATAAAAGTTAGAATTGCAAAGTTTCAATCGATTCATTCAAACACAATGGTAAAGTTATTACCATAGAGATATAATTCGAAAGTTAACTAGTTAAAATAGTTCACACAGGCCTTCTAGATCCCTTCTACACTCTAGATTGGAAAACAATACGTATAATATTACGATAAAGGAATCTATCTCTCTCTGGTTTCAATCCTGGGATTGGTCTGCAGCAATTTCCTCTATTTTTCTCTTCCATTCTTCCCTGTCTTGTGCGGCTCTTTTGAAGTCTGCATATGATGAGCAGCGCATGTCCACCAGCAGGTCCCCCAGGTACTCTCGGCGCGGGCGTCCCCTAGAGTTTGTCCCCTCGGTCACACCTTCCATTATGGCATGCAAGAGGCCTTCTTGGCGTATTATATGGCCGATCCATCTTGCACGCCTTTCGGACTAAGGAATACACGCTTTGAAAAGCTTATTAGATGCAAAAAGTTTTATTGACGATTCTATAGTAATTTCAAATGCTGCTTAAATTACAAGGGTCAGTCAAAAGAAATGCCTCCGACTTTCTTCTCCTTTAAATTGTCAAGAAATTAAAATGCAATTACAGAGGTAATTAGTAATAATGCGTACAGGTAACAGAGGTTGAAAACCACACTGTTGATGATTAATTTGTCCCTTTTCAATAAATCTCCGTGCATTTCTACAGTTTTGGCCATCTTTTAACTAGGGCATCTTTTCTAGTGTGGTAAAAAGTCCTGCTTCCTATATAAGCCATTGACGCACGGACGTTCTCAGTTCTCACGGCCTCGGCATTTTCAAAGCGAATCCCACGATGAGCTCACATCACACTGCCTTTACTGAGGGAGAGAATGCGTCACAATTCATCAGTAATTACCCGGCGGTCACCGCGAATTATGTCATCGACTCGCTGAATGTTGCGTGGAGTCACTGCAGTCAAATGCCTACGGCTCCGCTTTTCGTCAGTCAACGTCGTTTGTCCTTCAGCTTCGTTACAGCGACGAACCCATCATCTAACAGTGCTGGCATCCACGTTTGCATCACCGTACACATTTTTTAGTCTTTCATGAATGGGCGTTTCACCCTCTGCATTCAAGAATCCAATCCCAGAACGATGTTTAATAACGAACACCGATGTCGGCCATTTTGCAAGCGACTGCAGAGATGCCACATGTTGACGCAGAAAGATACTACTGCAGTGGATTGTAGAAGAAGGTTGGAGGAATAGCACAAAATTAAAATTTTCACAAAACTTACTTTATTTAAGTAGAAAAATAAGAGGCATTAGTTTTTGACTGATCCTCGTACACTGGAAATGTAATTGGGGACAAGACCAGGCCCCTTAGCACACTCGATCGATAAGGATTGACAGGATAACTTTCGGTAACTTCTCATCGTTCCATAGCATAACTGCAGATCGCCAACGAATAAGTGACAGCTCACAATGACTTAACCTATATTCGACATCGACTGTTGTTTGTACGTTAGCGATCTACATTTGTCCTAGGGAATGATTAGAAGTTACCGAAAGTTAACCTATCAATCCTTATCGATCGAGCGTGCCAGGGGGCATGGTAGGTATTTGTCGATTGTAAGTAAAAAAAATGTATTGATTGTTATTATAACCGTTTGGGCACATAAGCTTGTTTTCACGACAATTTAACGTAGGTATACTTAGGAATGACGTATGCCCCGGACCTGAGTTAACAAAAGGTATAAAAGCTTAATAGAATTATTAATATTGGAAACATTGGGGCTTTTGAAATATATCACATTTCATACAAAATTCAAATAATAACCAAGAATAATGTATCATCGTTTGCGTACAACGTTTGTTTGTCGTAATATCCAAATAATGCCAAATTTATTAATCGAATTTATTATAATTATCGTCTAATGTATAAGAAATTGGATTTTCTTAATGGAGAAATAACGACTTAAAATAATGCAATGAATGTTTTTTAAATGTGGAAATATTTCTTTTCAATGTAAAGGTCAGAGTACCAAACCTATTACAAAAGATTCATTGTTTTAACTTCAGCAGCTTAATTGAAAATTAAACAAATAAGTTAGCGTGTTTTAACGTTTTTTCTTTTCACAGCCGCGTGACTGGGAAATAGTAAAAAATGTGAAATTAGTGGGGCCTTTCTTCCCCACCCCTTCTACCCTCTCTCCCACTCCCACCCTCTCTCGCTGTAATACCGAAACAGTCCGGAAGGCCTGTGACAGGAAGTGGACCGGAACAGGCGCTCGGAGAATATTGTATTCGAGACCTGCTTTGAATTTGGATATCCAAATTGGGATTTGCGATTCCAAAATGATATTTAATGAAATTGAACTTATAATCTAATTTCCGATCAGGGGATATTGTTTTAGGATTGTTTGAAGCTTGTGATAATAAATACTTACTTTTTTTCTATTTTTGTCTGAATATAAGTAACTTTACGTAGGAATTTGTTATGGAAAGTCTAGAAGAACAAGAGAAAGCTATTAAAATTATGATTTAGTCCCAGGCAATCCAAAAATGGTAGTGGTTTTTTATTACCGCCTTTAATATTGTATTTTATTTTATGTTATTTCAATTTATTATTTCACATTATCTTTTATTGAATTTCATTAAAATGTAAGATGGGGGCCTCGCATTGGAAAAGTACCCAATGAGTCACACTTTATCAGATGATGTTTGAAAATATATAATGTTAAATATGTAAATAAAAAAATAAATTTCATCATGGTCAATTTTATGTTGTGGACTAAAATAACACAATACATTATATTTATCTATCTAAACGCAAAAATTTTTTTAGCATAATTAAATTCGAATTGTGAATCATGCATTTTCCATAGCTCTTTATTTTGTCCATATCTAAAACGGCGAGCTGAAATATTTGCATATTTTTATAAGAAAAACTCTCTTTTTAACTTTTGAAGGTTATTCCCGTTAATGAAATATATCATTGAAGAAGAAGATAACAATAATAATCTATTTTTTTTAAATATGAAAATGAACAAAATTAGATTATTATTGTTATCGTCTTCTTCAATGAAAATATTTGCGTTTACATCGAAATTTCTGACAAAACAACATCTTATTAAAACATTGCTAAACATTTGGATGAAATCGGACAGAAACTCATAATAATAACGATAGTTACAAAAGTAACAAAATAAAGTCCGTTCCTGGTAATGCGTATTTTTCCAAGGTCGTGGGTCACATTCAATCGCCGACCCCACGAGGCACCCCCATCTCCACCCTTCCTATCGGCCACCCCTTCAATCCCCTATTGTGTCCACAGCGCCCGTAGTGCCGATACGATACATTTAAGTAAACAAAAAACCTCCGTGGAAATACACCTATCTGTGAGGATTAATTTAATATAACACGAAATAAGTCCACTGGAAATAAAGCTATTAATCATCTGTTTAAGGCGGAGCATACAAATTAAAAAAATACTTTACTTTATAATAAGCTTTCGGTAACAAAACATTATTTGTATTTAAATTCAACGGAAAATAGTGTTTCACAGTACGAAAATACACTAAATACTGTAACATTACTTCCTTTATCAGTGGTTGTTATGCGGTTAGAATTTTTTCCCTCTCACAATAAAATGCCGCATTCAATTTCAGGGTTGTTTTTTTTAACAATTATTTAATGTTAATTTTGCGTAAAGTTATGAAAAACCAATTGCAAAAATATTTTAAGCATGAAATAGTTTATAATAGAGATGTACATAATTACGAAACCAGAAATATAAATAGAATTAGATTGTCACATATGAAAAAATCAAAATCACAGAGCTGCCTAATGAACAGAGGACTAAAGATGTATGGTGAAATGCCTGAAAGTCTGAAGAATGAATGTATTTAAAAAGAAATGTTATGCTTAATGTAAAAATAATTAAATTTATAAAATGAAATATTACTTTGTACATATTAGTTTATATTCTAATATAGTATAAACTACCTCAATAAATAGTAAAATAAAAACTAATAATGTAGTGTTGCCACGTGTTTTCTTACTTTTTATTTGATCATTGTTTGAGAGCCACATTTACCTAACTATACATTACCAACCTAAAATAATGGAATTATTCACATTAGTGTTTAACAAATTTAATAGATTTTTGGCCCCGTTAAAAATATTCTTGCGTTCAATGAAACGGCCAGCTAACGACGCACAAAATCGCCTTTCATAGACATAGAGACTTGAATTTTCAAGGCTCTTTTTTTGGCTAGAAATGGATTCTGCTGATCATTACTATGCTATAAAATTTTGTATGAAGCAATTGCGTGTACAAATGAAGGAGTTATCATTTTTTTAAGAAAAATTTGTATGGCACTGACATTAAAAATGAGGCTATCTCTGGAATCATAAGGTTGGCCATTATATCCTTACACACAGATATACTACTATTTATTTGTATTTTTTTGACATACTTCGTATTGTGGCGCAACTTGCGCTTTTTTTTTAAATCCTCAATGTTGAAAAAATACTTTTTTATGTTGATGATTCATTTTAATGCAAAATTTTGGTTTCTCTCGGCTTGTGCTTTAATAGACCGAAGAAAATATCAGGCCTATGAAAACTGTTTTAAGTGTAAAACCTTTTATTTACGAACCATTTTTCGGATATGGTTTTATTGTATAATGTTTCAGAATTTATTTATTTAAATACTCGAGCCATTGGTGTTCAGTTTTTGATATGGCTATTCGATTAATATTATTCCTCAAAATATTAATATGGAAACATATAAACTGTTTACTTCGGTTTAAAGCTAATGAATTCACCTAGACTTCACCGTTTATTCCATATTTGTAGGTTCGTTAAATGTGGTTCAATTTTGGACCGATATCAATCGCAGCAAAATAAAAGCAATCCAAATTTGGACCTAAATCGCTCCAGTGGTTAGATTGCGATCAGAAAACACTCGAATATTAGTGTCTGAACTTCATAAAATAAAATAAAGCAAACATTTTGGTGATGTTTTTTACGCATAAATCAAAAAAGGTGGCCTGTGTTAAACGGGAATTTCAACAATATCGTCATCTGGGGCCCTAGCACCGTGGATCGATAACGATTGATAGAATAACTATCGGTAACCTCTCTTCGTTCCCTAGAACAACTGCAGATCGCTAACATACAAACAACAGTTGATATAGAATATATAAAGGACACTTATTCATTGTGAACTGTCACTTATTCATTAGCGATTTGCAGTCATGCTAGCGAACGATGAGAAGTTACCGAAAGTTATCCTATCAATCGTTATCGATCGAGTGTGCTAGGGGGCCTGATTAAGGGGAACGGCTGCAAAACTTATTTTGGATTTGAGGCCAAAATACCCAACGGAAGTGAATAATAATTTTTAATCAAAACGAATAGCAAATATCTATTACGGAAATGCGCTATTTTATTTATTTGGGTTTTAAATTATAAACTATAGGCCAATACAAAATAAAAAAAATTTCATGATTTTTATATACAATTTTATCAATTATTTGTTAGATAAAAAATATATATTTATGAATGATTCTTAATGTCAAGTGGAAAATTGTTTCAGACCGTCAAATTTTACGATTGTCTTTTTAATGAAATTACCGCCCTTTTTCTACCCCTTTGCTACCCGCCCCCTGAGTCTCTACAACAGCGCCCCCCTAAAACGAGATTTCGCCCACTTTTGGTATCACTGATTTAGATTAAACCCAAAAAGTTTTTAAATCATTCTATTTTAAGCTGTAAAATGCTTCACCGCTATTAACCGCAAAATATATTTTTGTTTTGTTTTTTCCAACGCGTTTCAGTAGAGCTTTTGAAGGGTTGCTTTGAAGGTGTTAAGCAAAAGCCTTGAATAAGAGATAAATGAGAAAATATGACCTGGAAACTGAAAGACAGACGGGTCCATTCAAATAACCAGAGGCAGTTTTCCATTAAAATTTGCAGACCGTAGATTCTTTCATTCACAAATTTTAAGGGATGAATTTTATTCAGAGGTTCCGATTCACTTTAAAATTAGGTAACATTAACACTCAAACAAAATACGATTTTTGATTTATAGATTTTATAAGCGATATTTAACAGAATACGTCTGTTGGGGAGAAAAAAAAGTACCCGCAAAGCGGAAGGAAACTGGGGATAGACAGAATGCTAACTTACCCCCTTTTTCCCGTTATCACATTCCCATCGAACTCACGAGCTCACGATGGACACTTATATATATTTCGACACGTTCGAACAAAGGCTCCGTATTGAACAATGACAGCATTTGACACAATGAGGAATAAATTTCAACTAAACACTGTGACATATGATTGTAGCAGTCGACATAAGTGGGTAAGGAAAAAAGTAGTTTGTGGGTAAGATCTTATAATTTGGGAAAGGTAGACAGAGGAATGTTAGACATCAACCACGTCATTATAGAATAATGCCCCCTTCGTCAAATTCCCGTATAATTGCGACATTTTCCAGAGTGAAAGATGCTCTTAGTCTCACCCTGGTGAACGACCACCATTCAGAATTGAAAATTTGCTTGAAATAACGTTAAGCGTGTTTGGTGACCAAATCTGAATCGACTGGAGGGGTAAAACGATCCCTCTCAATTGTCTCGCAATAGATGATCAAACCCATCCATACCATCCTAAACCCATGAACCGGGGCATCCACGCTAAGCCATTAAACGTAGCGAACCAGTTGGAGCAACCAATGGCAGGGGTGTTGGTTATCCAATGAATGGTTCCCGGGAGCGGTACACATATTCGCTTCACAAATTGAAATAACATCGATGTGCAAATATATTCAATCTTGTCATCTTTAAAATAATTTTCCTATACTGTATTTGCGAAAATTGGTGCCAGATTTGTCTAATATGAATATTGCCAGGTATACCTAATGTTTTGTTTTGTTTCAGGTATAATTAAGAGGCTAGACTTTAAACGACACGCGGAACACCCGCGTCTGTCATTCTGTCCCGCTCACAATAAGCTCACGTACACTTACAATACACGCGAATGCGAAATGTGCGAATGAGACAACGCTCAAATTTACCTACAGAAATCGCTCGAAAAGGGGTTTATGGAGAATACACTTTTATACACCGAAAATTTCACGAAATTGAAATTTTAAAAAATATATATTATTTAGAAAGAAGAACCTACGTCGGTAGCTTTTTATAATTTTATAATTCTTTATGAGAGTTGAGTTAGCAGCACTTTTTCCTAAAATTATATTTTTTGATAAATCGTACATGTTTGACAGTGAATGTTTACGTTAATACGAAACGCATCAAAAATTCGAAAACATACCGACATAGTTTTAACCCTCTAGAAGGCAGTATAAAAAAAATATATTCATTTTGTGCAATTTTCGATGTAGAAAAGTGTTTTTTCCCGGGCGTCCTTTTTGTATGGGCCGAAAAGCGAAGTCTATCGTCTTAATGATCAAATCAACATGTACGATATAGACCCGCCTTCTTCTCCGTCTTTTATACAAGGTCTTTTCAAAAGTATTTCGTTATATATCGAGTAGGTTATGATAATCACCCTACAGTTGCCCCCCGAAATTATAATTATGATAAAAATATAATTGTTTGAGGATTATTACCAATTTTAACCCTAAAATCGATTTCAAAAATACCTTAAATAATAAGATGGTATCAACGAATTTTAAAATCAATTTTGGTATCAACAAATATAGTCAAGTAGTTTTATCCTTGATGGATCAGAATGAAAATATATTATTATTATATATATGCTTTTGTTAGTCGGCGGTACGGCCTCTCTGCAAACCCCTTCAGAAATACATATTTTATACGTAATTAATGCAATATTAGCGAAATCAAAATTTCAATCGAAAATCTGAAACAGAAAAATCAGAAAAAGATACGATCACGAATCTTTTTCTGATTTTTTTTTTGATCAAAAAGAGGCGGGGATTCCGATTTCGATTTTTTCAAGGACTAGTGGATCACCCTAAACGATGTTTTAGTGAGACGTCGGCCATTACCATTCGCTTCATAGGACTTCATAGTCATTTAAAAATGTATATTCTTGTTAAATATATCCGTGGGTATGACGTTGGTATCTCGTTAAAACAGTGGAAACCTCAAAGTGGTATTTGGAACTGTGGTACGACTAACTTTTAGTAAGTGCCCTACTAGGAGTTGCTTAATCTAAATGTATGATGGCAGTCTGATAAAAGCGCCGAGAACACGTAGACTGTGTATGATACAGAATGCATACACTGAGCAGAAAATCTCTAGAAAGGTGAAGTCGAAGGGTGTAACAGCACGTATACGTACGTGGTGACGTATGGTAGAAACATATTTTTAAATTGAAAAATAAGACTTCAACATTTGGACGATAATCAAAACAAATATGGCGTTTCAGTGACAACTATGGGAATGGTGAAAATTGGACGCTGTAGGGGAATCTGACTTAACCTGACTTCCTGAGGATTTATTATCTCACCGACCTGGCCCGGCATGTGCACAAGTCTGGATATTAAATGTACCGAGAGATCACTGTGGACCATTGCACAGCACAACACAGACTGAATTGAACACATATATAGTTATTTAATAAAATAAAATACTTTTTTGTTTAAAAGCACGAGATTTATTAATTTATGAACCGACCGGTTTCGCTTTACTCAAGCATCTTCAGGGAACAAATTAATACTAAACAACAATTACATAAGATGTGTTTATATATAACAAAATATAGAGGGCGACAACATGATACAAATATAAGAAATACATAGACGGCCATAAAACACACGTTTTATGGCCGTCAATGTATTTCTTAAATTTGTATCATGTTGTCTCCCTCTATAATATATTTGTATCATGTTGTCTCCCTCTATATTTTGTTATATATAAACACATCTTATGTACTTGTTGTTTAGTATTAATTTGTTCCCTGAAGATTCTTGAGTAAAGCGAAACCGGTCGGTTCATAAATTAACAAATCTCGTGGTTTTAAACAAAAAAGTATTTTATTTTATTAAATATGTCAAACCACAAAGTGATTGCTTTCTACAATAATATATAGTTAGTGTTCACAGGTAGTTTGTCAGAAAGGTTAGGTTTTGATGGTGAGTAGGACGAAGAAAAGTATTTTTTTTACTTAAGTCTATTAAGGAAACAACATACAATTGTATAAAAAATCATTTAACATAAGATAGTGAACATAATATCAACCAATTAAGTTCCATTTATACATTTTTGTTGTGATTACTGATTAGGAAGTAGTTAATTACAAGTTATAAAAGAATATAGTGTGAGTGAAAAAATATTAAAAAGAAAATAATAAACAATGCAGATATACAATAATATAATAAACAATGCATAGTTTTGATTTAAGTACATTGAAAAGTTAATTTCACTTTTAAAGATTTAAGGGTAGAGTGGAAAATGTCAATATCGCTTAAGGCATTATAAGATTTGCAGATACGCCCGAGTAAAGAGTTTTGTGCGTATTTCGATTTGAAATGTTGTATATATAAAATAAGGTATTTGATCTGGTATTGCGTTCAGGGCAACGCAATGCAATCTTTTCTAACAGGGCTGGGGAGTCAATGAGGCAGTTCACAACTCTTTTTTTTTCTTTTTAAAAGTTCCCAAACATTCCCGGGGTACGAATAACCCCACAACATTTCAAAATCTCCTACTACCACCACACTAAGCGGAAGTTGTTGCTTGTGTTGTGATGGAGGACTTAGCCAGCCGAGTGGGACCCAAACGCGATGCCCACTCAACCACTGACCGGTAAAAGTTGCATCAACATATAACCTCCAAGTATGCTCAGGAATATAATACATTTTATATTAGTAAAATAAAATGTATTACAAGTCATTCGCCAAAGAGTTTGCGACTACTGACCTAGGACTTTTAATTAGGCTTTCTTGGGACACACATATACGTTACAGTATACATACGTTTATACAAAATTATTCATAATATGCTTCTAATCACTCGTTGTCTGAGCAATATACATATTAAAGTTCCCAATAGATGTATTTTAAGGAATCATTTATTTATTTAGGAAAATCAACAGATTATTTACATCTATTACAAAAAACTTAATAATAAAAACAAAATCCAATTACAGATTTTCACATAACTTAAAATTGTAATAATAATAATAAAAGTAAAAAAAAACTAAGGGTTCTGTACCCGTGGGCTGACATATTTACAAAAAATACAATATTGTAAATATTAGATAAAAAATAATAGAAGATGTAAGAACACAAATAAATAACAATTTAAATGTAACTAATCTACTAATAACCAGCTAAATTTCAAAACATAATGTATTATAAACTTATCTTCATTACACAATAGCAATAATAACAATAAATATTCATATATCATAAAATATTCCATCTTAAAATATTTAATAGCAATATTGCATACTTCAATCGACTGTCTCGAATGTGTCGTCTGTACAATACTATTGAATGTGACGGTATAGATATCTTCGCGAACAATCTCGCATACTTTAAAAACCAAATTAACAATATTCTACCATTATGTCATGGAGAACAGTTACGTAATTGATTTATTGTTATGTTTTTCTTTCTTACTTTCTTTATTTTCTTTCTCTGTAGGTAATGTACACTTACCAAGTTTTATATCTCATGTTCTATATTTTATTTTGATTATTATTATTTCTTTTTTTCACAACTAAAACTTGATTAAGCAGGCTGTAAACATTTTTAATTGTAGAGTTAATATCTGTCCACATTCCGATGGCAATATCATTAATGTAATAATTTTTAACACTTTATAAATGTTTCAATCAATAAATAATCAATACTTCTTTATGTTTATTTGTACAGTGGACGCAGTGTACCTACACTACCTACAGGTATTATTATCCGACAGCTACGTGGGACGTGAAAGTCCCGGACACGTCGTATACAGTTGATGAGTTTCGCCAATTATGTACGAACACGTAAACGTACAACTTTCGTACACCGTACACCGCATAGCTTACAGTAAACTACCCACTGACGTGTTCCTTCACACCGCCGGGGGATCCTTGGAACATATTCCGTAACTGGTATGAATGAAATATTTCTATTATCTAGACTCTAGACTAGTCATAGTAATCTTACATAAGCCAGAGAACAAGATGAATTGTACGCATTTTAAATATTTTCAGTTGTTTTTAAATATTCTCAATTGTAATCAGCTACTCGTCACTATAACACAATATTATGCACTTCCTGTTATGTTATTTGCTATATAAATGTATCGACGAAATGTAATAAATTATGAAATAAAATAATTACATTGTTTATAACCACGATTTGTATTTTTGAATGCCGACCGGTTTCGCTTAACACAATCATTATCAGGGTATAACATTAAACTTCAATTGAAGTTAATTAAATTTAATTAAGTTACAGTTAACTAAATTTTAAGCTATGTTAAACATAGGTAGCATTAAAAAGTTAAGTTATCTTTAATTATGTTAAAGTTAAATTTTATACCTGATGCTTGCGTAAAATCAGACGGTAATAAAAAAAACGTGGTTATAAACAAGTACCTACTTGTTTTATTTCATTATATATGTCAAACCACTAATGCAATAAAAATACCCAGATGTGAGCGTATCTTTTTCTGATTTTTCTGTTTCAGATTTTTGATTGAGTTTCGCTAATATTATCTTAATTACACGAGCGGGAGGTTTTTGATCTTTTTAGTTTTTTACCTTTTTTGGAGATTACTCTTTGAACAAATTAATAAAAATAGGAAGTAGACTACCTATAGATGAGAAGGAGATATACACCCACTAACATACATAGTCTACTGCTCTAGATATAAGTGTTAGATATAGAGAAGGGGGTTGTTTTATAAAAGTTAGGACAGACAACGCCATTTGTGTTCCGCTACTAAACGAATTATGTTGCCTGCTTTTTGTCGAGAAACTTCGCTCCTTTGGCGGAATTATCATCAATCTCTGCCCGGAACTCCCTTGCATCCCCTTGGACCCCCTCGGACCGGTTCCCACCCCTCGAACCCGACTTTCAACTCGTCACGGGTCCCGAATTGTTTATATCGGTACTCACTGCCGGCTGCTCGGAGAAATTGGAGTGGGTCATGTTTAACTGCAAATTACTCTCCCAAAAGTTTTACATTGTAATTAAACTTACTTACATTAAATCACCCGGTGTGAAAAATTACTAAATGCAGAAACGAAAATTGCAAATACCATTCATTTTTTAATTACTTATTTTATTAAAAAGGTAAGTACATCAGAGTCTGGTCCAGCCGATACAAAAAAATCGACTTTTATTTTGTTATCTAAACATTTTCCTATACACGTGGAGAATACATACCCAAAGTTATGGCATTTAATTCGACCGTCAAATATAGTTCGGAGCGGTGCGCGCCAATCAGGAAGACGCATAACGAAGCGATCCAGTTACAAGCGAAAACTTTTAACGCGTTTTTCTCAAAAGCACCTTTTTCAAGTTGGTTGGAATCCTAGCTCATTCCGATTCCCTTCATTCAAAGTTTAAATAAAAGAAAATTAAATTGTTATGCGTATGAAACCCGAATTAAGAAAATATATTATTTTAGGAAAAATTTATTGCAAAATAAAGGCCGATTTTATTCGTTTTATGTCCGCCATTTCTGCAATAATTTTTTTTTTGCAAACTAAGGTTCATGCGCATGCGACATTCATACTATAAGGATTTATCAATTTCCAAGGACTCCAGGTTTCCAACCGATTTGGTCAGACCCTCCGCTTGAGGCCGCTATATCTATATACAGGGTGTTAAGTATCGTACTTGATATTTTATCCAGTGTTTCCTGACATTATTTTAAGTAAAATTATGTAAATAAAATTTTGGTCTCCGATGACATTTTTGATTTTTTTTCTACAATAACATAAAAATCAGTAGGTATTGAGAAGTTAGGAGCGGGGTGAGGGGTTGGATGGTTACTTGGCTTAGAGACCAGTGACGACATGTGGAAGACATTTTTTTATTTGATTTTGAAGAAAAAGTTTTTGAAAAAAAAAGACATTTTAAAAGTCACCGGAGACTAAAACTTCATTTACAATTTTTACTCCAAATAATGTCAAGAATCACTGGTTAAAGTAACTCAAGTACGATGCTTATCACCCTGTAAATAGATATTCAAGTCAAATATTCAATAGTGCTTTTTCTTGTTCAAATGTACCTTTATATGTAACAAAAGTTTCGTAAACGAAAATAAATGATAACTTTGATTAAAAAAAAACGAGTGTGCTTTAGACCACATGAAGTAAAACTTTTGAGCGCGCACTGCTCTCTCTTGCTCCTACAGTGTGATACAGACAATAGGCCTGCACTGTGTCTTAGATATACGAAACGTAACTGGTAATGAGAGAAAGAGAGAAAGAAAATGTGTGCTTGCACCTCTCTCTCTTGCCCCTACAGTAATATACGAAATGTAACTCTCTCTCTTTCTATATTCACTTCAACTTCCGTTCGCCTCGCCTAATTACACTTTTCGTAACGCTCTCGTCACGCATTCGCCAGCTTACTCCCCAAGTCAAGCGTTCGTAAAGAAGTTTTACTTCAAAATCAAATTAGTTTCAATCATTTCTAATTGTTTCAGTAATCAGCCAGACGTTTGTGTAAAGTGGATTTAATTCGTTCGGCGTCCCCGTTCTACCACATTCGCTTCATATATTCTCCATACACTCCTTTCTTCGTTCATTCCTTAACGACTTGGGCTAATTCATCCATCACCAAGTACAAGCAACATTTTTCGCATATAACGGTGGTATATAGGACTTTTTTAAAAATATTTTCAAGATATTCTTAACCCGGAATGGTACTTTCTTTAAAAAAAATTACCATTATTTTTATCGATAGGTACAATAATATATTTTTTGTGCTTTTCACTATTGCTCACCTAGTTAGGTCACAAGAGGCCTATTCTAAGGTGAACAATATTATGTTGACATTTGCATGTAAATACATAATGGTGCTCCATGACCTTTGTCCATTGCGTGTGTTCACATTCGTTGGAATGGGGTGGCGCGTGGTTCAGGGTTTGCCCGGGACCAGTGACTTTGTTGCTACGCCACTGGAATGTCTACGTTTATTATTTGGCCTAATTAAATAAGCAACAGGCCAGTGGAGTGTCACCAGGGTGATATTGAGAGTATCTTTTGATTCGTACCTTAAAAATAAATAATTCAAACACAAAAAGCTTCTAATTAAAGCTGTTTAATTTATAAAAAAACAGTTTGTTTAAAAACAAGTTCTGCTATGTAATTATGTTTAAGCGTGACAGATGTTTCGCCTACTGAAGGCATTATCAAACTGCAACTCAAGTGCAAATACTAGTGCATAAAAATACATAAGGATGCTAATAAAAGAACCCTCTAAACTCAAAGTCATCATTTGGGAATAAAGGTTATGCATTATACAAGCTGTTAACGTACGTACTTGACTTTTAACCAGTGATTCCTGATATTATTTGGAGTAAAAAATGAAAACTAAATTTTGATCTACGGTGACTTTTTTGATGACATATTTTTTTCATCAAAAACAAAAAAAAAATCTTTCACATGAAGCCACTAGTCACTCAGCCGAGTAACCGCCCCACAACTAACCAGGCCCCAAACTGTCCAACACCTACTATTTTTTATGTTTTTGTAGAAAAAAAAATCATCAAAAATGTCACCGGAGAGCAAAATTTTATTTAAATTTTTACTCCAAATAATGTCAGGAATCACTGGTTAAATTACGTCAAGTACGTACCTTAACATTACATAACTTATATTATATATTTAAAAAAGGTATCAGTTTTTCAATGCATGTATGTTTTCAGTGCATGTATGTTAATCAATTAAGAATGTTTATAATGTTCACTTTGTGTGGAATTCCGCAACTAACACGAATTATTCTCAAATACGGAGGTATTAATTAACATCAAGAAACGAATTAAATATTTACCAAAAGTTATAGGAATGGGTACCGCCGCCCCGGGAACCATTTATTGGATAACCAACACCTCTGCCACAGGTCACCCCAAGTGGTTCGCTACGTTTGGTGACTTAGCAGGGGTGTCCGGGTTCGTGGGGTAAGGTTTGTCTAGGTCTTGGCGGCGAATGATCTAGACACACTGAATCAGATTCCTACTCAACCCTTTTCCTTCCCAGAACTTCCTGTCCTTTCTTTCCTTAAAATATCCTCCACACAGCAACCCCAAAGATGACATAGGCCCTGAGGGAAATTATTTTCCTCAGGGCCTCCTGTGTGGACCTAATGTAAAAAAAAGTTATAAATAAGTATAGAACAAAAATTCTTCCTTTCAAAATTGTAAACAATATGAAATATAATATATTATGTCAATGTTTTCTCGATAAAAAAAAAAACTAGCATAACGATGACTAACGACCTTAAGTTAAATACAATGTAGTAATTGGGGAAACTTGAAAAAGGTATATAATAAACCATTAATAATTTCCAACATTTTACTCGGAAATCAATAAGGACATAAGTAACAAAAATGTCTATTTACTATCTAGATAAGAAATAATATAAATACATCGTCTGTGAGTGGGGCAATCCACAGTTTGATAATGCCTTCTGTTCATTTAAATTTATCATAACTTTTTATTTGGCCTTGAGTGAAAAAAAAAAGTTTCGCGGTATGGGCGTGGAATACATACCAATATGTCCATGTATTAAATATTTCTTGTAAAATAATTTAATTAAAGGTTAGTCTAATTTTAATTATCGTGCCACATGTGCCGTATAATTTCTACTGAAATTTAATCATATAAAACCCCGAAAGCCAAATTGAATTTCTGACCATGTTTAATAGCGGTTAACTTGATACTGGAATTTTGTAAGGCCGAAATAATTACATAATATTAAGGACCCCGGCCCTTACTTGTAAAGGTAAAATTAGAAATAACATTAAAGCCACATTGGGAATTTCATATAATAATGTTTACATCGCATAACGCAGGTAAATATTTTGAGAAAACTGTAGCGTTAAACGTATTAGTGATGATTGAAAAAGTTCTCGTCAACGAAAATTTGGAACAATAAACATTTTTATTTTTAACGTAATAGATATCCTCAAATAATTGTAATATTTTAATTAAAAGGGTGTAACCAGACATACCGGAAATTTGTCCATCTTAAATTTAATTCTAGACGTGTTGACTCTTTTTTTACAAAAAAACATACATTGATTTTGAAAGATTGTTATTTTATTTGGTAAATGTACTTTTTAAATTTGGAAAAACTAAGTTTATTTTTAATATACTTATGTTATACCGTTGGTCGTTGGCATATTTGTTAAATTTTCAAACGAAATATTGTAGTATAGAACACAAATTTCAAATCATATAATTATACAGCAAAATAAATCAATATATAATCTAGTAAACACACTGAGAACGTGTTTTGTGACGAAAATATCTCAGTTTTTCTATTTATTTAAGGTCTTACAAAAACAAATATATTTAAAAAAATTTTACAAACCTATTTTGTTTAGACATTATTAAAAAATCAAATACATAAAAAAAAAATACATACGCTTTTTGAACATTTTTATTGCTTACTTGAATGTGGGTATATATTAAAGCCAGTTTTTAATGAAATTATAATTACACGATATTAAATTTTTTGACTTTTCTGGAAGTCTACGATGAATATTTTTTTTTATATTTAACTTAATAGGTAAAAGGTATGATACGGTCACATTTTTTTCAGATATTTCTGTTTCAGATTTTCGATTTAGTTTCGCTAATATTGTCTCATTAATTAAAATAATAAACTTATTGGTAGGTACTTCACCGGTGATACTTAAATTAGAATTAGAATACAGAGCATTATTTTAAATGGGCTGAATATAATTTGTTTCTATTATTAATTTATCAAAAGTATCTTTGTGTTTTTATGAATTTAATCGATGTATTGCAGTTATGACGGTACGTTTGTGTTCAAAACTAATTTAACTTAACATTGAGTGGTGTGTACTGGAATATAAACATAGAATAGAGGTGTAGAGCAAGTTAAATAAAATGACAAAGGTACAGAGCAAGTAAAATAAAATCACACCAGCAAATTCACGCCTTGTTCCACATTGGAAAATACCCTACTGTCGCCATGGTGAGAGATCACCAAACAGAAACGTAACTTTGTTTCTAAAGGTTTTAGCCATATTCCAATATTTGAACAGCGCGGCACTTCCTAATCTTCCTCCTCTTGTTCACCTTCAAGACCCTTCTTAACTTGTCAATTGTTTTTGGTATATTTTGCGCCCGTGTTTTAGCAATATGGTCAATCTATAGATACAGCGTTTCACCTTTGTAGCGCACAATCAATATCTTTCATCGAAGTAATATTTTTATTATGGTTACTTCCAAAAAAAATTACGATGGCACAGTGAATAACTGCGAAAAAATACTTTTGTAATGGCAGAACATTGCAACTTAAAATACAGGATTCTGCCAAAACAATCCCAGAAATAGTCTGTTTTGTCATTACAACGCCGTTGCCGAGTGGGAGACAGAATGTTTGAGTTTCAGCGTATTGGACTCACGTGCCGGCCAGCTATCCGTGCTACGTGCGCGTCGGTGATGTGTCAATATGCTGTATCTCCACATAGCTAATTTTGAAATCTGAACGAGAAGTAGTGGCTTAAGGACTTATCAACTTATATGCCAGATTAACTTCTGCAGATGGTTGTGGGAGAACATGGCGTTGGGATTAATTTAATATTAGTATAAAACACATATGGGCTTGCGTGGATGCTCGTTTTGCTTTGATTGTTCAGTTGTAGGCAAATTTAAATGGCATAATAAAATTTTGTTGTTTATTTTTGGGATATTATGCCGTGTTACGCTAACTCCTTCTTTAGCCGACGTTTCGGACAACATTACAGTGTCCATCATCACGGCAGATGTGTCTGACACATCTGCCCTGATGATGGACACTGTACACATCTGCCCTGATGATGGACACTGTAATGTTGTCCGAAACGTCGGCTAAAGAAGGAGTTAGCGTAACACGGCATAATATCCCAAAAATAAACAACAAAATTTTTATTATGCCATTTAAATTTGCCTACAATTGAACAATCAAAGCAAAACGAGCATCCACGCAAGCCCATATGTGTTTTATACTAATATTAAATTAATCCCAACGCCATGTTCTCCCACAACCATCTGCAGAAGTTAATCTGGCATATAAGTTGATAAGTCCTTAAGCCACTACTTCTCGTCATTAAATTCCCACCAATCGTCGGTTATTACCGCCATTTTGGAGTTAACATCCCTTTCCCGCTTTTACAGCCATTGCCGCCTTACCGCCATTCCCGCCCAGAATGCCAAATAGACGTCAACACGGCAAAATGGACACTGAAATCCAGATCTTGGCGGGAGACGACATGAATTATAAATTTACGTCTCTGCGGAGATGAAGAGAGATGGGGAAAGTGGGGGGGGTGACGGCAGTGGCGTAGCTATAAGGGGGCGGCGGGGGCAGCCCGCACCGGGTGCCACCCGCTGGTGGGTGACAGTGATTTTTTACGAAGATAGAATATTACCACTAAAATATTTTACACATGCACTGTCTGTTATATATATATTTTCGGTCGGTCGGGGATTCCCCAAAAATTCTCTTGTTTTATTTTAGTTCATAACTCTAATTATTCTCATTTTTTTCATGCATTGTGATTGACATGATCTCGTAAAGTAAATCTATACCTATTGAATGACGCGAATTAGTGAAAAAGTTGTTATTCTGTTAGTGTGTAATGATGACCCAAAAGAGACTTAACAATCTTGAAATATTAATAATCGAGCACGAGGCAACACAAACTATAAATTATTAGTATGTAATTTCCGAGTTTGCAGCTATCAAAATTAAAAAGAAAAGATTTTAAGTGTTTTTTTTTGTCACCAGACTTTATGTCCGGGTTAAATTTTCCCCAAAGGAAAAACTTAACTCTTTCACACACTTTTCCACAAATGATCATCTAGTAAATCCACGCCATGCAAGTGTATTATATAAGTATAATTAATATAAAACAATACAAGAACAACATGTTAACCTACCAGAGTACCAAATGGGAAAATAATTCACCGATTCCAGATATTTTCATGTCAGAGGGTTCGGCTCGGTGGAACTCCTAATTGGACCGATAAATCCTACAGATCCCTCAATATAAATATTTAAAAAAAGTCTTTGGTAATCGTACATGTATTAAAAATGACTGATTTTCATTTTTATATATAAATTCTTTGACAAATCTAATACGCCTAAATTTTTAATGAGAGAGCTATGTACAATGCCAGTACATACATGTTGATTATGGGGGTAATATTAATTCTACTCTCATTCTTCTTATGCCATTTCCAACTTTCAATTTCATACACCAATATGATATAATGTATGTTAAAACAAATCTAATACCATCATAATATTGTACCTTGAGACTCTAATTTTATTACGTACTAAATTTAATCATACTTTACGATAATCCGATTTTTATTAATTTTATCAGTTTTCATTCTTGGAGTGACACAACGTTACCCGCACCGGGTGCCACCCATACTAGATACGCCACTGGGTGATGGGGGGATGTGGGAAGCTGTGACGGCAGGATTAGTGCGCAGTACGAACGTCGCGAATATGCCGTGTATCAAATCCTAAATGTTATAAGCGGAGTAAGAAACAACCGCATTAATTAGTTTGCTAACCATGGCTTTTCTCGTGGTAAGATACTAATTTGAGTTCAGGCGGTAATCTCAAATTTAAGGTACGAAACTGAGGTAAATTTAGCGATACCTTAATTAATACTGGGAATTTTCCAAATTATTAACAACCTCCTTAGGAAAATTGGTGAGCTTTTCGGCACTGGACCCAGAGAAAGCAGGTTTCAATATTCCGACAGGCAAATGAAACATAAATGAAAGGTTTATTTTTAACTCAAAGAATGTGTAACTTTATTCCGTGCCGCGTCGCGTCGTTTAAAATGGAAGCTGTGTTTTTTTTTTGACTTGTAAATTGGCTTTTCTAGTTGTCTAGTATTTTTCTTTTTCCATTCTGTAAAATAGTCATTTATGCCCGTCAATTTTAAATACTTAATAACTCAGGTGCGGGGCATACGTCATTCCTATGTCTACCTACGTTAAATTGTCGTGAAAACAAGCTTATGTACCATTTTCCCTCTTCTCAGTGTATTTACAAAACCTAAACAATATTCATAGCAGTAAAATCATTATAACCGATAATAAATCAATTTAATCACCTTCAAAATTTGTAAATACATCGTCAAAATGTGTAAGAACCACAGTTTGAAAATGGCCTTGTAAGCCAAAACAGCTGTCACAATAATTAAAAACTAAAACACTTGTAGAATTTAATATTAACATTATTAAATTTAATTTAAATTAAATAAAAAAAAATAAAAAAATGGAGTCCAAAGAATTAAATACAAAAACGATAAACAAAGTAAACATGTTTATTTTGAATTATAAAATTGGAATGCGTATTTCATCACCTTTTGAAACTGTTTTTAGTTTTTGGATTCCTTCAGAAATATTCTATTTATTTGAATTTTATTACAAAGCGGAAATTTTAGGTCCATACATATGAAATTCGCGTTTTGCCGTACTGGCAACTATGATCTCAAATATCTTCTCTTTGGTTAGGAATTCTAAATTCAAATTTATACAGCTATTTACTCATGTATTTGTGTTCCTAAAATTATAATTCATTTGTTTTTTCAATAATTGGTTTTTTTCTTTGCGTCACGTAGTTTACAAAATGGAAAACTTGAAATATCGGGTTATTTACGAGTACGAGTTCCACCGAAACACAGGATATTCTACAAGACTTGTGAGCGTTTGGTGGACTAGTGCTGGTGTCGTTCACTACAGCTTTTTTAAATCTGGTCAGACGATTACGGCAGATGTTTATTATCAGCAACTGCAAACCATGGTGGAAAAGCTAGCTGCTAAACAACCGAGGCTGGTTAATCGCTCTAGGCCACTGCTGCTTCATGATAACCCCAAACCACACACTGCACATATACGGCTACCAAATTAGAGGAGGTTCAATTGGAATGTCTAAGACATCCACCGTACTCTCCGGACCTTGCCCCAACAGATTATCATTTTTTTATCATAACTTCTTGCAAGGGAAAAATTCAACTCCGATGGGGCAGTCCAAACCGCATTCAAAATTTTTATTGATTCCCGTCCGAATGGTTTTTTTAGTAAAGGGATCGATGAACTACCTATGAGATGGCAAAAGTGCATAGATAGCAATGGTACATACTTTGATTAAATAAATATATTATATTAAAAAAATCGACTTTATGTTCCTCCCATACAAAACGCCAATTTCATATGTAATATGTAAGGACCTAACATTTTGACCTTCTGACAAAATATAGCCGAGGCCTGGGGGTTTGATTAAATTTCTGAGAGTATTCTAAAGAATATTTATGCATTTCATTTATACGAAATATTCTTAATTTAATTTATTTTCCTTTTCATGACAAAGCATAAAGATGCAGTGGAGATACATTAAAACTCGACATAGCATTACCGTACTGTAGATGCTCGTAGCAACTTAACGAGGAGGAGAAATATAAAAGTGGATCGCTTTATTCAGCAGCGGAAGAATAAAATGCAAATGAACGCTGTCACAATCCCCCGAACACTAGACTTTATGCAAGTTAAAATTATACCAAAAAATTGAATATAAATATGCAACATGCAAATTGCATTATGAATATTCAATTACTATGCGGATAATAGATTCTCATCTGTTAAAGCTAACCGTTGACTTAATCAAATAAATATTTTAATATTTCAAAAGGTTTTACTGAAATGATAATGTAAATAATAACGGTAATGATAACGGTTCTCCGCGTTTTCATTCAACATTCCTCTAATTGTTGATGTCGTAGTTCCCCAGGTTCCAAGCATAACGACTCTTATAAGAATTAGCATAAAAAACAATATATCTAGTGAAGAGGACTGATGAAATAATCTTGTTTCATACCCGGGTTATAACCAACCTTGCAGAAGATACTCATGAAAGATGTAAAATATAATATTAATTATTTTATAAGAACAATTTACCATTGTGTCTTAAAAGGGTATAACCAGAGAATACCGAAAGTTTTTTTCCCTCTTAAATCAAATTCTAGACGTATATGTATAATACAATCTTTTGTTTGAAAAGTTAACAAAACTGCCAACGACCAATGGTATAATCTTACTGTCTGTATTAAAAATAAACCCGGTTTTTTTTAAATTTAAAAAAAGACTTAATCATAAAAGTGTTTTGAAAACAAATTATGTTTTCTGCTAAAAAAGAGTCAATACGTCTAGAATTTGATTTAAAAAGGAAAAATTTTCGGTCTTCTCTGGTTATACCCTAATGTAACATGTTGAACCAACTGACTCCATTTCGGACAATCTATGGACAGTTCCTATCAGTTGCAGTCATGAACATTATATATTAAGACATTGCATTGTTGGGAATAACCTTCAAAAGTTATAAAAAGAGAGTTATTCTTATAAAACATCAATAAATTTAAGATCTAGCTCCAAAATGATATAAATAAGTCGACGCTAATTGAGCCAGATTTTAAGCAGTAGCAAAGACAACCGAAATTAGAATTTTGATCATCAAATTTATGCTTTTTCGTCTCAACTATTCAAGATTGATCGGTAAAACTTTGTGGAATTATTGGGCATTTGAAACATTCCTCGAACATAAATATATTTGCGGAGTGTCTAGTTTCCAGCAACCCTGAACTCTGTGGGGTGGGGGCTGTCTATTTCTGGCCTCAGAACTGAATTGGATCGGTTCCTCCCCATCCGTCTTCTGATGGTCGTCATCCATTTCGCTATTGTAATATTGTAATTGGTTTGGAATTAGGTCTAGATTGACAAGAGAATCTGGACCTTGGACCTAATGCGATGCCCACGATAGCAAATCGCGGATTTAGAAAATAAGTGACGTGAAAATGAACACATTTAGCGAAATTGAATAGAGCACTGCCGATGAGAACTGAGATGTCTATTTTTGTTTAGGGAGAGAGGGAGAGCTGAAAGCGGGGTTGCCGGTCAAATTCTTTACGTGAACGACACTATCCAGTGATGCATGGTTTAGGTTTTTTGAGTCATCGGTTTTCAAAAAAAAAGTTTTTTTTACCGGTCACCAAAAGTATGTACTCTTGAGTGACATACTAAACATTTATCAGCATTGACTGCGTGGGTTTAGTATAAGAAATCCAGAATTCAGGGTAAGCACTTTTAAATTCTTGAAGTTCATACATACATCTATTTATCTTTTCTATCGTAAAATGCATAGAAAAATTAAGTTATTCGATAAAAAGAAATTTTATTTGATTAATATTTATTTATTTCACAATTTTGTTAATTTCAGAATTGATACATTGCTTTACATGGCTTTAGCCGTGTTTGGTGAGCAGATCTGAATAATTTCCCACCTTCCTCTTCCTCATCTTCTTTCGCTCCCAACTGCCTTCAGCCTCACAACATAACCCGATTGGGGATGCCATAGTTTCACTGGCACCAGTCGGGAAAGTAGAAGTCTTGTGAAATAGCCACATAAAAAAATCTCGTCTACCGATCGGTAAAAAAACTGAAATTAGTCTTTTTTTAATTTAATCAAAGAAAATAATATTAATTATTTTTTATTATTAAAGCTTTTTAGATGAGAAAGAAACATTTATTATATTATATTACTTTTATTAAAGAAACTTTTACTCCTGAAATAGCGTTTATAATTTTTGGAATATGGCAGCACTGGTGCTGTTGTTATATTCGAGCCTCACGCTTGATTGCCTCTACAAATTTCCAAGAAAATTACGAGTTGCAACATTACGTATTCGTAAAAAGCATTTACTTTGTGGCTTGCCGTAGAAAAAATATTAAAAAAAACGCTTTAAAGTAATTTTTTTTAACATATCTCTAACGGTTTCAAAAGTGCCCTTCTTTCACCAGGAGAATATTAATGCACTTTAGGCAGGCGGAAAACAAGGAACCCGTTCGAGAAAGTGGAATTTGTTTTAAACCGATATATCTTTAAAAATAATATGTACATTTTAATAAAAAAAAAATTATATTCGTCGTTGCATATTTAATTTGAACAATGTGACGACTTTTACGAAAATGAGTTAAATATACAGTGATTTTTCTTTTTTTTTCGCCATCTTCTACAATATGAGCTGTGTAATAATATCAAATATTTAAGGCGATAGAAAAAAACCGTGTGAGGACAATCAAAACAGTACATAATAAAAAAAAAAAAATAAAAAATCATATCCTCTGCATACCACTACACAATTCAATTGCCTTGGTAATTAACATAATTTATTATTGTGATGCCTAGCTGTCAAATTTGAATAAATTTAAATTGAATATTTTGACACAATATGGTATTTAAAATTACGACGAAAACTGTGTATAGAATATGAAGCATGAGAGAAAAACTGTGCATAGAATATGAAGCATGTGAAAAAACGCGTTAAAATTGAATTTTCTGGCATAAAATAATTAATGTTTGCCAAAAATATATTCTTTAGATTTATTCTTGAGATATATATTTCCTACTTGGTCCATAAATAGAATTGTTATTTTTCGATTCGTTATTTTTTAAACAGTTTTTAACGATTTTCTCAGAATGTACTCAGCCTCACATGGTTCATATTCTATATGCATTGACGATATAGTACTCACAATAACCTAACTATAAATGTAATGTCTAAAATTATAGACTACTTTGTAATAGGACTCCATAAACAGAAGTTAAGGTCAGCGATTGGCTATTTAAGTAAAAAATGTACGTATTTCATTACATTACAAAATCAATTGTTTTCACTTGGAAAAAATCATCACAAAAAAAAATTTGCGCATTTCCGGTGCCAAAGTGTAAGTTTCTTTTTGATAAAATATTCTTCCACACAAGACAAGGACAAAAGAAGAAGAGAATGACTTGTATCACATATACATGTATATTTATATGTATGTATTTTATATGTATACAGATATAGTTTGGATCCTTACTAAGAGATTGGTATGCAATATTCATATAAAAATATTTGACAGCAATGCCCCGGCATTCAAGTAGGACGACCGGCGTAAAAGAACTACCCTTCCCGCCCAAAGTGTGCTAAAACTAACATAAGATACAAAATACTGAGAGATTTCTAGAGATGAAGAAATGAGACAAACATTTTATTGTCTTAATTAAATTAAACAAATAACTTTGTATTAAACCACTATTATATAATCACAATTACCAATTACAAATTGTATTGACTTATTGTTTCGAAATGCACGGTCCTACCGACGACGTCGTCGCGAAACCGCGATGGTTATTAGAATGGAAACAATAAAGCACGTTCCGAGGGTAAAAAATAATCCCATTGACCCAATTAAGGAATCAGTAGCAACCTCTCTCCACTTATAAACGACACGTGTACTGTAGCCTGCAGGTGTAATGTTGATAAATGCCAGGAACACCTTATGTATTCAGAGGTAAGGGTTGTGGAAGGGGGTAGGGAGGCTGGGGGGAGGTCAGGGTGGTGAGGCATTTCCTACTGCCCTATCCCCACGTACCCCCGGTCACATATTTCCAAGTGACCTTGTCCTGCCGTTATTTACGCACAACGGATTCTATTTGTGTCACGTTCCGCTACTGAGGAAATAACTATTAGTGGGGAAATGGTCCACTGGTAGCTCAGGTATTTATTAAGAGTTCAAAAAGAAGAAGAAGATGGTTTGAAAGAGAAATATGTTGAAACTAATGTGAGAGGGAGCGCGCTAATATTAAAAAAAAGATTATAATTAACAGGTGAAAACAAATATTTTTATTCAAAATTTTCTAGAAAACATTATTTTTCACTGTCCAATACGAAATACCAGATCAAACCAACTACCTACTCCAAATCCCACATTAAAAAACAAACTACATTAACTTCTCAGAAGGACGTGCACAAAATACAATAATATCTTCCAGCTGATATTTTCCATTTGTCTTCAGGCCAATTTACTAAATGCATAATAGAAAAAATTAAAACATTTGGACATTATATTATAAAGTGAAAATGTATTATGTTTATACAGGTACATAGTTGAATTTAACATTATCTATCGCTGTCCTATATGCTTTAATCTGCGTTTTTTTTAAAATTCTTTTTCTGTTTTAATAATATGTGAATATATATATATGTAAATAATATATAAATATATATATATATATACTAAAATAAAAATATTTAAAAAAAAACCAAAAATATACTAGAATATTAGAATGTTTCTTATGTTTCTTTATTATATATTTTAGTATTGTTTAACTATAAGGGAAATTATTTTCCTGTGGGCCACCTGTGTTGAGCTAGTCTAAAAAATAAATCTAATCATTTCAAGAACCATGCATAGATATATATTTTTAGCCGTTGAAAGCTTTCCCGTTAGTGGCTGTCTAAGGGGATCCGAATAACTATAATAATAATATATAAATAACATTCTCTATTCCTTTCAATCCGTATCTCATCTTGGAAATAATGGAAAATATTTGTAAAGTATTGATATAAATAAAATAACAATCCATCTCGGGAATTCTCTTCAGATAGTTTTACTTCCATTTATCAAATTTGAATAAGCCCGAGTTGTAAATATAAAACTGAAAAAATATATATCAGAAATTTGACAGAAATATATTATTACATTGGGGAAATATTCCAGTCTTCAGTTGATTTACTTGGAGTTCCCACGATACTTCCGGTGCCAGGTTTAAATTCGATATCCGGTTTTAGTTTCCGCGCCACCATCTTGACGGTCGCGGGTTCAAGATGGCGAATGAATCTTAAGAGTCTTACCCATCGACAACCTCCGTGGTCATACTAGCAATATTAAAGTCGCGGATTCGAATACCGTTCCAATGAAAATATTCATTTGATTGATTTGTGTTATTTCACAATTTATTCGTTTAGAGCAGCGTTTGTCAACCTTTTTGAGCCTGCGTACCTCTAGACTCTTACTACAAATTTGTTGTACCCCGTAACCTCTGTCTATCTTGTGTACACGTGCACTGAAAGATATATTTCATTTGTAATTTTTTAATACTGTCATTATTACATGAATTTAACAATCTAGTCACACAAAAACAATTAATGCAATTTTATACAGAGTGTATGTAACACGGCTTCAGTCATTTTAACTAGTGTTTATTCTAAATGCAAAATTGAACAAATTTTATTCCGCGTCTTTTTGTTTCCAAACTCACAAAGTGTTTTGAGAGGATGAATTTTTTAAACTTAAAAATTATGGTAAAAAAATATCACGTATCAGTACTTAAAATAAAAGCCCGATTATCTGTTGAACCCTGTACAATCGATTTTCGTACAGTTTAAGATGGCGGATATTATTTGAAATCTGTCGCATGTCATTGTTTTACGTACCCAAATGCACTATTTTCATATTATATGGAAATGGTGCATGTTTATTTCGTTAAAGATTTTTAAATATTGTTAAAAAAAATACTTTAATAATATGTGCTTATTACTGAATGCGAAAGAATATTACTGTTCGGTATAGTGAATATCTTGTGTATTTTTGATGATTTGTGACGGCAACGGCAAATGTGATCTATAGTTATTTATTTATTTTCTCATGTTCTCCATAAAACAGTAATACACCAATATATCACGGAGAAGATTATAAATAACAAAGTACACAAGGGCAGTTTTACTACTTTGTGAGAAGTGCTAAAAGATAGTTGCTGAACTGTCCGTAAGTGACATTGAAAATGTCGATGGTCAATGCAGAATCGTTAAGCAGTTCAGCCGCTCTGTTTATTGGCGCGTTCTGATAGGCAGAAGTCCTCACTTTCGGAGGTTATGTTAAAGGTGTTATCATATTTTGACGATTTAGTAGTGCCTACCGTCCCAAAATAATAGCATCATTTTTTCTCTAATAGCATCTGTATGAAATAGTAGGAACGAAAATAATGATCGTGTAAATGATCGTAAAGCAAAGGTTTTTCACATGGATTCTGATATAATTTCCATATATTCTTTCTTTGTGGGTTTTTTTATTATTTAAAGAAACATTTAAAACAAATATTAATACATATATATCAAATAAAAAACATAATACAAAAACTGAGAAAAAGTCCCAATAAAATACTTTTAAGTAGTTTGTCAATGGGTTCTTTTGACTTAATGGATTATAACAAAAGTAAAATTAACTATTAAAAGATAATTGTTTACATTAATAATAAAAAAATATTGTATACATTCATATCATAAGAGATATAGCCTAAAGAGGTGTAACATGATATATAAAAAAAAATATATATATATATAAAAAGCGTATGAAGTTAGAAATTGTTTGTCTTAGAATCTAATACAAACTATTTCTTTCAGCGAGCCAATTTTTTAACATGATATTTGTTTTTGCGTTTGTACATATACGCTATATTTAAAGTATGAAGAGTCGATTTCCTTTTAAAGGCGATTTAATTTCTAAATCTGGTCACTGATAATAAAAAAAATTATTACTTCTTTCCAATCAAACATAGCTTTGTGTTTAATGCTTTCTTTGTACACAAATTTTAACAAGGGGAAGTAATATTACAAGTGAGGCTTTAATTTACCTTGTGGTACGCATTAAGTTGATGTGGAAAAATTTTGTTCTGACAATTTCTTTATCTTTATATATATAAAAATCTCGCGTCACGATGTTTATTCGAGATAAACTCCAAAAATACTAACAGATGGCGGTGTGAGTTAATTTATTGACACAATACTTGGTTATCTAGGTTAAGTGACCATCCACTAGATGGTGTTGTGTTTCGTTAGCCACAGCACTGCGTGGCCGGGTCAGCTAGTACTATTATAAAAAGGAATTATATTTTTTAAGTTAAAAAGTGTATTGAATACAGATTTATACAAAATATTCCACTGCATGAAAAGTTAAACATATTTAACTCTAAAATAAAAAGCTGATAAGATAATTAATTTTAAAAATAAGGACCGTAAAGTCGATTGTTCTTGAGTTTGAAGTCACCGACACGCAAAACTAAACTCAAAACGGTCAGAAAAACCAATCGCCCACATTTTTCTTCTTTTATCACGAGTGGCCTGGCAGTGCTACGTGCCAGAAAAATAAAAACAATGAAAAGGAAGCCTCCGCGAAGCTTTTCCACTGTAAGTTAAAGGCATTAGATCATTAGATGTTATGGCGTGATGGAAAGCTCGCCTTGGAAAAACAGCGCAAATATTGGATGACCCACAGAGAAAACAACCCTTAAATTGGTATTGACGAAACTTTCAGGTAATTCGATGGAGGGAGAAATTAAGTGCTTTGATATTTAAAGTTGAGGGAGCTTTTTCAAATTTATAGAATTACGTTATCATTTTTAAGGGAGAGATCTTAGAAAGTTGATGGTCGACTTGGTGGATACTGCGTAATGTTTGGAGTTTAAGGGATGGACGTGATATTCTTTCTCCCCTTTCAGCAAATATATAAGTATAAGTATAAAGTATTTATTTATCAAAAAGAACAGGAATACATTATTATATAAACTATTACATATTTATTACATCCAGAAAATAACATGAATATATAATATAATATAATGGCAGAATAAGATACGCGACGTAAATAGAATTGATACAAAACTGAATGCAGTTGGTACTAATAAAAAGTTGTCTAATTTACTTGGCGGGAAGTCTACAACGAAGTTCTATGGTACTGTTGAATTTAAGCATTAAACAAAATTATTTATTATCGCGTTGCAATGCTACTTAAATAAGTAAATTGTTTCTCCATTCGTGTCATTTCCCATTCGTCCACGTTCCCCTTCCGCCTCCTCTTCCTTTTCCTCTTCCGCGTCCCCTTCCCCTCCCGCCTTCCCTTTTCACCTTCCCAACATCCCGCTAACCTCTCCTGCTCGCACCTTTCTCGCGACCCCCCCCCCCCTCACGCATTCCGTTATCCACCTTTTCCGCCTTCCCCTCTCCCTCGACCCCCCTCCCGCGAAGCCCCTTAATTCCCATTCGACCCTCCTGCCTTTTTTCTGAACTCCATAAAATACACCCATTTTGCTAACCACTTGCGTGAACCATTTAATTTTTTAATGCAAAATTTAATAATGCCAGAGGTCACCACTATATATATCTATGCCACGGACATGTTCACAACAATTCAAAAAAAATTAATAGCAATCGGATGAAATTTTAATCGCAACCGTATGAATAGTATAGGAAATAATTTCATAACGCCAGAACTCACTATCCGATAACCATTCCAGGTATGCGCACACCATATTCCCAAAGTTTCATCGCAATCGGATGAACGGTATGGCCGCGCATAACATACGAACACACAAACAAACAGACATTAATTTTTATATATTAGATGTCTTCATTATTCAAACTAACTAACTAATCAACCATAATTCCGTTAAGCAGGGATGATGGACCACTAAACATATACTCATTGGCATACACTCCTTGCTTCATTCAGCTTAATACATCTTCTCATACCGGCTCATTTGTTATCCTGACTCTCGACATGGCTCGACGAAAGCATTTGGTTTACTTGAACTTGCCATGTTTTCCTTAGACTTCCTCGACTTCTTCTGTCACATTCGCCTCACATATTCTCTTTACCCTCCTTTCTTCTCTCTATTTTCCCAAATCACCTCAGCGTACCTTTTTTAATCACGAGTAAGATTGCTTCGTCTGACATTTACAGCAAATTTTTAAATTTCTTACAGTATAACATATGGTTTTACCACACACTCCTCAGAGATCTCATTTCTACAGCATCAGTCCATTTTCATCCTTCCTCTGCCAGTTTCATGCCTCACTGCCATACATCAGGGTAGTTACCAGCACTCAATTTCCAACTTATTATTCAAACAATACAAATATTTAAACAAGATCGTTTAATGTGAATTTGATTAGGGTAAAACGAATTCTTCCTCTTTAGCATATTATTTATGTAAGTGTATACCAAATGTGCTTTGTTATATCTGTAAAAAAATGTACGTGTTATCTTTTTTGATGATCAATTGATTCGTATATTCAGGTGGGTGCTTGCGCGGTGGCGGCAGTTCGTAAAATCGCCCATACCAGTCGCTTGTCGCGCCTTCCGCAGTGTGGCCGCAACGGGCGTTTACATAAGATTGATATTTCGCGCCCGCTGTCGCCACCGCACAAACCCCTCACTTTGGCCGAGGCCTTAGAATCAAAAAGTAGCGAGGGGAGAGATGATGCTCTCAATCGCGCCATCGAAAGTACATACATACATTGACCGACATTGTTATTCTAGACTTTGAAGGTACATACTTAGATGCCAAATATCACTTGAACAACGTGTGGGTCGAACCAGTCGACATTAACAAAAATGTCAAAATCTGGTACATTGTATCCTAACCTAAGATCATTTCCCGCGCGCTCTTCGAAGGACAGGCATCGCATATCTTTACAAAGTTACTTATTTTAATTATTTAGTTTTTTTAGTTTTTAGTTATTTTAAGGTTCCATATTATAATGGATGATTTACCGGCGATGTTGTCTGCAATACATAATGTAGAAAACTTGCTTGGTCTGAACACATCTGGTTCAGCTTGCTTTTCGGCGGACGGTAGGTAGTTTTCACGTGAAAATGAACTTCCTAATTAATCTGTTACCATGTCATTTCTTTTCTGCGATTTGTATACCACCTTTTTTGGTTTTCAATATATAATTTCCCGCCAGCCATTTTGATGGAAGGGCGGTCGTAATTTCAAATCCAGATGAAACATCATCAACATTCATAGGGTTGCCAATATAATCTTTCGATATTTAAAAAAACGTATAAATGAGCTTTCGACAGTCGCTTTATTTTTCGTAGATGGCGCAAAACGAATAACTCTTGATCGCTATTGGAGAATTGAGCTCCAGGACAGACGTAAGATTTGTATATTTGTAGCGACTATATGACAAAGCGCTCTCCAATTATCCATAATGTTTAAACACTCAACCACTAACCAAACTAGTAATAAATGGACCCTTCGCCAAACAGACGTGTTGACAACTAGTGTTTCTCAAGATTGCTGAGGTTACCGCTGTCACACACTAATGATATTTCAAACCTAAGGTTTTCTTAAATGTTTTAAAAATGTATGTGTTCAAGAAAAATAAAATGCGCGAATAAGTTTGACATTTCACATCACGTGTTCGTGACAAAACAGATAAAATTTCTCGGAAAATTTAACTCAGTAAAACAGTTTTTCCTTTTCAGTTTCATTAAACAATTTAAGTACGATAATAGTAGGTACTTATTTACTCGGCAACACGGACAATCGAGTACCACCCACCTTCCAGTTTTACGTTCGCTGGGCGTTCTTTTGGGTGAATTCTGGCGGAAGGCGCAATAACCATTTAGGTTAGGCAACTGCGTCACTCCCGAAACATTCCCCGGGAATCCCCGACGAGCAGCGACATCTCTCGGCAGTTTCAACAGGGAATGATTGACAAGATGACGGTTATCGGAGCCTGAGAGGCACAAATGGGTTGGGGAAGAGGAAAAGCGAGGAGAAGGAGACGGAGCGGTGAAAGACAATGTCGCGTCTGTAGCTTAAATTAAGCCAAATTTGCAATACGTCACGCGCCAAAAGATAAATCGGTTAGTTCTTGCTTACAGCTACCACAAGCATGCAATAACCTTATTATTTATTTATTACTAGCAAGTTCCCGGCATACCTAGCAATGCCACTTAAATTAAGGAATTATTCTCCCTGCGTGTCCTTTCTCATTCGTTCCCGCTCCCCTTCCGTCTCCCCTACCCCCCTCCTTCCCCCCTTGAAGCTAAACTATATGATATACACCCACTTTTCAAACAACTCAATTTTTTATATAAATTTCATAACGCCAGAGCTCACCAGGGTGTATATAGAAACCTTCGCAGGCGTGCACCCAACAACTCACGGAAGTTTCATCGCAATCGGATGAATAATTTAGGAAATAATTTAATAAAACGCCAGAGCTCACTGTGTATTTTTTTATACATACCTACTCTGATCGTTCTGGTCCCCAAGCACGGTCAATTCGTTAAGGAATGTATCAATAACTTTTCATCGTTTCCTTGGACAACTGAAGATAAGATCACTAACGTACAAACAACAGTTGACGTCGAATATATTAAAACACTTGGTCATTGTGAACTAATATTAATTCGTTAGCGATCTGCAGTCATGGTAGGGAAAGATAAGAAGTTACCGAAAGTTATCTTGTCAATCCTTATCGATCGAGTGTGCTAGGGGCCTGGTGTTCTGTCTTTTTCGTGTGAACTTTCCAATTTTGTTACGTAATCAATGTTACCAATCTATAAAGATACGCTCATGTATATAATTAAAGTCAGGTACCTGGTAAACTTTACACATCACTAACGGAGTATAAGGTCCAAATAAAACCTCGCCGGCTTTTAAAATTATGATAAAATAGTAGCGATTACACAGAGTTAATGTTTTATTTTTTTTATTTCACATTATTAAATTAATTTGTTTCCCAAATTAATATAATGATTCTATCTTCTTAGTACAGTGATAAAAGACCTAACATATATAAACAATTACATAAGAATAAAAATTAGCTTCGTTAGTTTGTGGCAGATTGACTCTTCAAGCCACTATTTTTCTCTTAACTTTTCCGGGTTAAGAATAACCCAACAACGTTTGAAAATCTCCTACTACCACCACACTAACATTATCTCAATTCAATCAATAGGTACTTGCCGATAAGCGCTGCATATTGTGCGGTTGGCCAGACTGCATTGAATGGGGACTTTGGCGTTGTACAGCGCAGTGAGCGCAGCAGAATTCAGTTGGGAGGAATCAAACTTGAAATGATCACAATGATCAACGATCACATACCTTACGCAAGCCAGCCTGGAAGAAAATGTCGGCTTCCATCATCTATTACAGACGTAATAATTTAATTTACTTAATTACATTGGTTTACCCTTTTAACTTAAAAATACCTTAGCCGTTAGGTTTATAATTTGCTCGTCGCCCGCAGGTACTTCTCTATTTAACTTCATTCTCTTACTTGAAATGCATAAACTCATAACTATAATCTGCGATTTTACTTCATGCTCGCACACGACCCGAGATAAAATCTTATTATTAGAGTCTAATCTATGTATCATGCTTTGTTATTGCCGTCTATTGTGTGTTATTATACATAAATTAACTTTGTTTTCATATACTTCTTTCATTTTGTAGATTCAGTTTATCAAGCACACATTCCTATATAAAAGTCACACACCATTGTCAGCTTAGCCTAATTGTTAATTCATACTGAATAACCATTCACATAATGAATAGCAAATTAAGCGGTTACAAGTTCACTTCATAACAACACAATAACTAAACAATATTCACGATTTTTAATAGACTCACTTCACAAATAATTGAGAAATAAACGTTACAATTATAGAAAACATTTTCACGTAAGGGGGCATACAGTAATTACGTGAACTGTTTTATTTATTTATTTGGACCCCTCCCCCCCCTTGGTGAGATTAAGTGAGATTTAGTGGGACCCCCCTCCCCTCACGTGAGATTTTTTCTTACTCTCGAAATAAATGTTTTTCATGAAAGCCATTTTTTCACCGGCAAAATGTAACACTTCAAGAGAAGTGAAACAATTATTTTTTTATTTTTATTATGTCTATAATAATAAGTTCTCTTTTAAAGCTTACGTGAGATTTTTATTGCCCCTCCCTCACCAACGGTCGGGAGATCAACTATCATGGAATCGTGAAATTTATTTAGCACACCCTTAAACACGCAAAAATTTAAAGTATTAAAAAAATACTGTTTAACGCGTGTAATTTCAGTAGGTATGTGTAATTAAAGTCATCGGTGTAATTCTCTTTATTAAGAGAATACGATTTTAAATATAATAAAAACAAAATTTTAGCAAAAGGTAGAGAATAAATACATCCAACTAGAAAACGGAAATCAGCTCCAGGAAAGGTGGATTTATGCCGAGAGTTGAATTTAAAAACCATTTTATTAAAGTTTTAAAAAGAAACTTCCTTCTCCGGAAACAATGATAATGATACCCCTGGAAGTTTGTGGCATATTATTACGAATCAACTGACAAGTAATCCCACGAATCAGGCTTTGTTGAAAGTTCATTCGAACTTTATTAAATATTAAGACTGAAGGTATTCAAGGTTTCCCCCAACCTTCAGAGTTGCAAAATAACAATCTTATAAACTTTATTTGACTGGTATTAAGTCGTAAGTCGATTGCCCTTTTAAATAATACACAAGCTTTTCTACCCGGATTTGCCAGTGTTTTATTACCGGTTTTGTTGTATGTTTTTACATATTCATGAATTGTGTACCTTATCAATTAATTGTAATTGTAATTGTTATCTAATGTATTGTATCATTATTATTATTTTCTGCTGAATAATTTAACAAAAATAAAAGGATCATTGCTAGGGATACAATTAATTAATCGTAATTGTAATTGTTATCTAATGTATTGTATCATTATTTTATTATTATTTTCTGCTGAATAATTTAACAAAAATAAAAGGATCATTGCTAGGGATACAATCGACATTTGAGAACAAAATATTTATAGTAGGCAGGTACCTACAAATTCACAGCAGAACGTTATATAAAACAAACGTTTAATAATAATAATTGAATAATTTGTAGAGCGCCGTTTTTGTGAGAAATCACCTCAAGGGCGCTGTACAATCTTACTAATATAATAAACGCGAAATTTTGTATGGATGTACGTATGTTTGTTACTCTTTCACGCAAAAACTATTGAATGGATTTGAATGAAACTTTACAATAATATAGCTCATACATCAGAATAACATATAGGCTTATAAGTTATAATTTATAAAGCTAGCTATTTTTCATATATTACACATAATAATTATTGTATAATAGAGAATGTCAAAATTTGAGAATGACATTTAAAAAACAATTTTTGTTAAATCAAAATTCTCTTTTAGAAAATATTTAAATTAGTGAACTTATTTGAAGTACTCGCCTAATACTTTGAATCGAATGAATAATAATAGATATTTTATATAAATAGGTTAAAATTTTTGGTATAAACATAGTATGAAAAGAAAATAGGCTACTTGAAGTACTAATTCTGCGCAGACGAAGTCGCGGGCAGAAGCTAGTTTATAATGAATTCTTAGGCTCTATCTAGATTAATTATTTACAAATAGACACAGAAAACATAATACTTACCTGGCAGGTCACTTCTGATAAAAACACTTTAATAAGAAAGTTTATGCTTGGAGGAGCTACGACACGCGGAGGACACTGGAAGTGTTTGTATATTTAAAATACTGGACATTGCATGATTTTACGTTTGCTTACCTTACCGCTGTTCATATTAAATTGATAAGAATATTAGTGCCAAAAATAGAGTTAATATTTACTTTGAAAGACTATTAGCTAACTGTGACTCATTTAGCTAACTGTGACACATTTAAGTATCTCGGCTCACTCATCCACAAAGATGGAGGATGTGCAGCAGATGTTAACCACAGAATAGGTGTGGGATGGAGTAAATTTAGATCCGTAACAGGAATCCTGTGTGACACAAAAATGCCTATAAAACTAAAAGGAAAGGTATACCAGACTATTGTTAGACCCGCGATAATGTATGGCTCCGAATGCTGGACCATGTACAACTCCTACACCAGGCAACTTGAATCAGCAGAAATGCGAATGCTTAGATGGTCGGCAGGAGTGTCACTAAAAGATAAAATTAAAAGTTCACGCATTCGTGGTAGCCTGGGTGTCACAGACATAAACAATAAGCTAGAGGAACGACAGTTGAGATGGTATGGTCACATAAAACGGAGACCACCAGACCACACAGTGAAGCAGGCAATGTCTATGGAGCTTCATCGACAGTCATCCAGAGGAAGACCAAAGAACTCCTGGATGACTCAATGCTCTAAAATTCTAAGTAGAAACGGCCTGGAAGAGAGCGATACCCAGAACCGAAGAAGCTACAACCTGAGAACGAGGAGAGCCGACCCCAACAGCCTACATAGGCAATGAGTTGGGACAGTGCAAGGAAGAAGAAGATTTACTTTGAAAGACTGGAGAATTTAGGCCTCTTTAGGACAGGAGAATTTGTACGGAATTACATTTAATAAACTTACGAACATGAATTGGCTTACATTTTTTTACAATTAGTTATTTACAATTTCGTGGGCTGTCAGGTAGAATTTTTTTTTTGCTTTATGGATACGACTGTTTGGAAAATGTGAGTTTTAAGTTTAGCTCTAAATAAAGTATTACCGAAAAGAGTAATAAAAATAATTTCAACGTAATACAATTTAAAAAATATGGTAGTAAATAAAATCATTTATTAATAAATAAGTCGTCTCGATGTGGCCTAGCCACAGTTTGAAAATGGCTTTGAACGCCGAAACAGCTGTCACATTAATAAAAGCTTAAATACTTGCAGAACTTAATATTGCTTAACTTTATTAAATTAATAAAGAAGGGCTAATAATAGCAGAAGTTAATTTGTCGTTTCTACAACAGATCGGCTGTTGTGTCAATATGGGCCTCTTCAAGACCCATGTCCACTCCTTCTTCTCCTCAAGACCCTCCAAACAGATGACCCTCCAAAGACGATGTAGGCCCTTAGAGAAATTATAAGGCCTTCTGTGTGAAATTAATATGAAAAAATCAAAATTAAATGGATTTTTTCGTTATTTATTTTTGGGGTATTATGCCGTTTTGCGCTACCTCCTTCTTTAGTCACGTTTTGGACAACTTTACAGTGTCCATCATCATCTGCCCTCACGATGGACACTGTAATGTTCACCGAAACGTTGGCTAAAGAAGGAGGTAGCGCAACACGGCATAACACCCCAAAAATAAATAGCCAAAACAAAAATCAAATGGAGTTCTACAAATTAAACACAATAACAATAAAATACTGGAAAATTTCAATCAAATAAATCTTACTAATATTATAAATGTGAAAGTTTGTATGGATGTATGTATGTTTGTTCCTCTTTAAATCGAAATTTAATTAATGGATTTTAATGAAACTTTACAATAATATAGCTCATACATCAGAATAACATATAGGCTATAATTTATGAAGCCTAGCTATTTATTTTCAATATATTGAAAATAATAATTATAGTTTAATAGAAACGTCAAAATTTGAGAATGACATTTTGCAAAACAATGAATGTTAAATCAAAATTCTATTTTGGAAAATATTTAAATTACTGAATTTATTTGAAGTACTTGCCTAATACTTTTAATCTAATCAAGAATTATACATATTTTAAATAAATAGGTTAAGAATTTTGGTATAAACGTAGATGGGACCTAGGAAAAGAAAATAGATTACTCGAAGTACTAATCCTACGCAGACGAAGTCGCGGGCAGAAGCTTGTTCTGAATAAATAAAAAAAATTATGTTCACAAGTTTTTTAGGAGTATACAAAAATGCGACCTGTTATTGAAATTCAATTTTACTGATTTGCTTACAACGTCGTGAAGGTTGCCTAACTTAATTTGACAGTTTTTTTGGTAACGTAATTCCCTTTTTTACTGTGAATTTAAAATGTCCGACGGTATGATATTAAAACCCAAGACACGCCCCAAACTTTTTCTACTAAAAAGGTCCCCGAAGAAAAGCTTATAACTGTCCAGCGTTCGCATTGAGAAATTATTATGCAGATGAGACAGAGATAAAAAATAACGTTAATTTTTCTTATAGAGAAAATTCAAGTTAACCTTGAAATAAATTCACGGTCAACATCTAATACAGGGTTAGGGCTGCCTATTGACCGCCTACTTAGACTAAAAACGGATTTTGGTTGTAAAAAAAGCCGAAGAATTTGGACATCCCTAACTTCGAAACACTTTCTAAATCGATTCGCTCTATGTGTAATAATCTCAGTGATAATTTTAATATATAATTAAAATATAATTATTTATTTATAACTATAATTATTAAAATACTAATATCAATTGTGATTCCATCTGTCTTTTTGTAAGGCCCTCCACTTATGGAGAAACGAGAAACAGAAACTAAACTAAAACTGGCGGGTTGCCAACGTTTCCAACCAAACTTCTACCACGGCGCTACTCAATTTTACGATTTCAGTAATTATCTCAGCTTGTTTAACCATAGACGAAGAATACTTCAGCTGTCATCTCAGTCATCTGTCGCTGTCATATTGGCGCTGGCGAATAAAACAAAAAACTCGAAAACTGACAACAAAACTGGCGCAACTATGGAAACCAAGAAATCTGACAACGGCCGGCCGCGGCAACTAGCACGGCGAGTTGCAAGTCACTGCTTGCGTTGCTACTGACAACGGATTTTTGAGAAGTTGTGTAGTGTGTAGACCATAACATTGACATACACAGGATAGCGAGTTGAATTGCAAACTGTTTTTTTTTTCATTTGCCCGTGACCGGAAGCACTAACTCCACTTTTTTTTTATTTTGAATTGAAATTTATTTCCAAAATTGGAATTATTTGTTTGGAAACTTCAGATAAACAATAAAGTATGTAGGTACATTTTTAACAATTACCATTTTCAAAATTGAAACTGATTTGTCGATTACTCATCCGTGATCTTTCACGGGCTTGCATTAGGTATAAATAATAAACGTTAAACGTAAATCTTTCGACAGGAACAAAATACTAGGAGCAAAGACATATCGTAGGGTAATTACACTCATACACAAAAAAAACAAAATAATAATAAAAGTCAAAACGTTAACCTGACGATAAGAACAAAATGCCAGGAGCACAAAATATGTTTGATTATTATTATAAACTTTTATTGCTCAGTGAAAGAATTTGTAAAAATTACATTAAGAGGAAACCAGTTATGTGTTTTTTTTTTAATTACTTTCCCTTGATTTTTGACGGAGCAGCGCTAGCAAAATATATTGTCGTAACTCGGAAAATTTTGTAAAATATTAGGGATACCATTTCGACTGCATTCAATATACTCTGTTCCATCCGATTCCAGTACCTACCATGTCTTGAGTAAGGGTTTGTCCCAACTTTATAGTGGACCGTTGGTCTCGTTTCAGTTGTCACCTTTTAATTTTAGTGAATAATCAATAGTTTTCCAGCCTTCCATCGCGAACAAACAATATTTCAGTACACAAACTCGTCTGCATGTGCAAAACAAACAGTATAAAAATAACCAGTTATTCGTTTCAAGTTCGGACGCTTTGACGCATGATTCTATGATAATTCAGAACAAGTGAACTCAACAGATCTTTGAAAAGTCTTTAAAAACTATGAAAAAAACCTAAACTTTACGCGCGGTTGAAGTAAAACTTCTTTGAGTAAAAACTAAAAACTTACTTTTTTAGGCGGCGGAACATGATTAGGTTGTTTATTTTTTCGTTTATAATTATTTATAGACGAAAGAGTAAAATTTTCCTCAGCCATTCCAAATTCCAAATTTGATTCAGCCATTTGAATTCTAAACAACACTATTTTTTTTTGTCGTTTTACTGCCAATTTTACTTCAATAGCTAGAAAAAGGATTTAAATACATCTTAAAAATAATAGAAATTAAAAGGTTCAACTAAAATCTTTCGTTAAATCATATCAACAAAACAAAAACCTGTTGAACTTATCTTATACATTAGTAAACAAAAATAAACGGGTGACGTCTGACGTTTCAGTTTGCCTTGACGTTTTGTTATTCGTTGCTAGGTTTCGGACTTATTGTTACCATACCTACGACGTTAATGTGAGGAAATATAAATCTAACGTCATTTCCGTTAATGTAACTTCCGCCCAAAAAAGATTTGAGTTACCCGTCGTAATGCCCCTAAAGAAGTCTTACTTTTAAAAAATCTAAAAATAATCCATAACGTAACCTATTTAACCATTTATTTATGTATTTTTTTCATCATGTTTAATGACTTTTCAAAGAAGGTGTTGAGTTGAATTCATTCTGAATTATCCAATCACTTTTTTTTATAGATCTTGTTATATTCTGAATAACGGGCTTAAAAACATCTTGCGAAAAAAACTATAATTTCTTTTCCTATCGGTAGCATTAAGTTTAGCACGGAATCCAATAAAAAGTGACCACATTGTGACAATTCCCCCGCTGAGTCGGCAGACGCTAACTGCCCTAGTGACTTTCAACAAAGAAAGCACCAAGTCCCGTAGTCTTGCAGTAGTTTCATTAAGTGCAGTAGTTTCCCTCGGCCCACATAACGTGGCCGGGGTCGGGGGACATTAGCGCTAAAGGGGTCGAAGACGGAGGCAATTTCTCCGGCGTTTTTAAGTGTGATATACACACACAGTGAAATCTCTTATAACGAGCATAATTCTTTCCTATCATACTCGTTATGTGAAACACTCGTTAAGAAAAAAAAAATATCCATTAAAATCAATTAACATTTTTAATCATTAAAATCAATGTAAAATATGATAATGCGTTCCATGCCAAAAATACTAATTTTTCTTTTTGTATTTAACGTTTATTCAAATAACTATTCATGTTCTACAAAGTATCATTTAAAACCACACAATCTATATCTCACAGTGGAGAGAAACCTTTTGGTTGTTCCGATTGCAATTATTCACGTGCTAAAAAGGAGACTTTAAAAACCCACAAGTTTTGACTTGAAAACACACAAACTTTCACGTTCATTTAAATGTCCGAAAGCCGACTCAGTGGAGAAAAATCTTTTTGATGTTCCGACTGCAACTATTCTTGTACTACAAAGGGACATTTGGCGGAACAAACGCTGATGCACAGTGCAGAAAAATCTTGTGTATGTTCCGATTGCAATTATTCACGTGTTAGAAAGGAGATTTTAAAAACCCACAAGTTTATTCATAGTGAAGAAAAACCATTTTCATGTTCACGTTCTTAAAAGGAATATTCAAAAGTCCGCAAGCTGAATCTCACAGTGGTGAAAAATCTTTTTCACGTTCCGACTGCAAATTTTCATGTACTAAAGGGACATTTGGCGAAACACCCGCTGATGCACACTGTAGAAAAATCTTTTGTATCTTAAGATTGCATGTTCTAGAATAGTCTTTATAAATTCACAAGTTTACTTATAGTGGAGAAAAACCGTATTCATGTTCCGACTGCAACATTCATGTTCTCGAAAGACAATTTTAAACACAAGTTTGGAAAAATATATTATCACATGCGATACTAACGTTTTAGCGGAACAAGTGCTAAACAGAAACTGATGCACTGGCGTGGAAGTCCCGGCTCACAAGTGAAACACGTAAAGATGGAACTTCCTCTCGCGTCACTCGTTAGGCGAAATATTATGGGAGCATTTTTCTCACAATCGGTTTTGTTCGTTATGCGAATTACTCGTTATGGGAGGTACTCATTATGAGAGGTTTCACTGTATGGTGTATGATCCCTGGCCGTTAAATTGTGACCTACTCCATTAATTGCTTCGTTAGTTTGTAGTGAGCTTAATGGGAAATTGAGTGTTAGCGTTATTACTTAGATCGCCCGTGGGTGGGAAATAAAGCTTCAGAGTGTGTTTTAATCCATAAACCTTACTATCCGATTATTTCTAATAATACGTATGACGAAAGACCGTTCGTAGAATATAAGACAAATTATATTGAAAATATGGGAGGCGACTATGGCTACTACCGCCCCGGTGACCATTATATATATATGTGAACATTATACATAGATAAGCAACACCCCTGCCATAGGTCACTCCAAGTAGTTCGCTACATTTGGTGATTTAGCAGGAGTGCCTGGGTTGAGGTTTGTCTAGGTCTTGGCGGCGGAAAAGTTTGCCCACCTACAGCGTGGCGCAGTAAGTGGGCAATATTTTCTCAAATATTACACAATCAATTCCAACCAGTATATTTTTTGGCACACTTCTCTAAAGATCGAATGCAACATGCCTGATTTTGATAAGTGGAGGGAATAAGCCTTCTAGCATTAACGCTCGCTGTTTCACAATAATAGCATTTTTGGACACCGTATTACGGAATATAATTAGGTGGCCATAGCCAAATTGCATGGGACTAGCTGGGTTCGAGTTCCAGTTGCCACCATTATCGTTTTTATTAGCTTTCGTGTGTTTATCTTATTCATATTTTAATTGAGAGTTGTTGACTATCTTCTTCAGTTTGTGAATATCATAACGGAGGACTTGGAAAAATAAATTAAAAACGTAAAGAAATGGACTACGATATGCGGAAAGAGTACTCATATAATAATAAGAATTTGAGGAATTTGTTTACTTTTTCGTTGTTTGTTTTTGGGGTGTTATGCCGTGTTGTGCTACCTCCTTCTTTAGCCGACGTTTCGGACAGCGTTGCAGTGTCCATCATCAGGGCAGATCCGGCAGATCGACGGATCTGCCCTGATGATGGACACTGCAACGCTGTCCGAAACGTCGGCTAAAGAAGGAGGTAGCACAACACGGCATAACACCCCAAAAACAAACAACGAAAATGCTTTTGGCCGTGAAAATCTAAAAACGAATTTGTTTACTGTCTAGTTATTCGCGTGGGATCTTTATGTTATTTCCAAAAAGGAATAGAATAAAGGAAGGAAGGAGATTGCGTGGCATTATTTTTAATATATTTCAGACGTGGGACTCCAAATGTGGTCTATTATACTCGGTAACATGGAATTGAGGGACATTTTCGGCAGTAATATGTGGTCACTTAATTTTTTAATGGTGGCGTAAAAATAATAAAACGTTCGGTTTTAATTTTGCAGACTTCAGACTACAAATGAACAACTTGTTTTCACTCGATTAAGGTAAATTAAAAAAAAATATTAAACTAAAGATTTTAAAATGTTGAGTTTGTTCCGATGGTGAGTTAAAATGAATGCTCGGGTTCATGGGATGAGTCTTGGCAGTGGATCAGTGTACCCATTTACTTCATGGTGGGCCAGATCGCTAGAGATTGGTAAAGGGAGTCTTTTTGACCTCTCCAGCCTGACTGAGCCACCGCCTTGCACCGTACACGGAGAAAAATGTTATTCTAAAATACGATCCTTTTATTCGTAAAAACGGGACTGAGTTCTTACGAACATATTAACAGTGTTTCAATTTTTATTGGCGGGAAAACGTAAGAACAATTTGTTGGTTTACTCTTACATGTTCCCGCCAATAATTTGTTAATTTGTTCGTAAGAACTTCAGTCCCATTTTTAACCGTTTTTACGAATAAAATGATCGTATTTTAGAATAACATTTTTCTCCGTGCAGTGGGAGGATTGGATTCATACCCCCGCCACTCACAAACACACTGGCCCCCCAGATTCCTACCCATCTCTAGAACCTTTTCCGTCCCTTAACAACCTCTCTTTCCTTTCCTTTAACAGACCCTCCACACAGCATCCCCAAAGATGACATAGGGACCGAGGGAAATTGTTTTCCTCGTGGCTTCCTGTGTGGAGCTAATGCAAAAAAATATAGGTATTTTGATAAACAAACATTACGATAACTCAACAACATTGATTAAAAAATGAAATAGTTAAATTAAATTGCCATTCAACAGTTTCAGGAAAAGTTCAAATAATTCCATTAATTAAAATAGATATAGGAAACTGTAGGTACAACGTACAACATGTTTGTCAATATATACATACTTTTTTTTTTAAATTTTGGTGAAAAAAAGCATTTCCGTGATATTTATACTTCTAAAAATATCATTGTTAAACCTAAATATTCAACCTGTTCGAAAATACTTGAATCCAAACAAAATTCAACACCACTTTAGCCAAAACTCGTCCAAAGCAATAGAGAAATTCCAACATTCCGCCACCCCGCTTATTTGCAACCCCGTGGGCCATTTAACCAACGATTTACCGTCCGGTATTTGAGTTGCCCATGCTCGAACCACCCTGGAACCCCCTTGAACTTACTCGGCAGTAACCTATAACCTATTTATATTATTAGGGAACCAACGCTACAAGACTAGAAGTACACAAGACCAGAAACAATACTGGCCATTGTCCAATCTGGGATCCCTGCAATATTATTTAGTGAACTAGGTTACTTCAAATTAAATGGAAAACTAAATTAGTGGAGTATCTTATAATTCTGACTGGATATTTTGTATTTGTATTACGTTAAGTTATTCAGATGTTTAAAAAAAATTAGGTTCTTGAAAAGTTTCTTTTAGTGTTGGCACATTTTCAATGTACACGGTACCGTGAAATTGTTTACGAGAAAGATACGGTTTTTTGTGATCACATCGCGCAGAAGAGTAACGATACTGACATTTATGCTCTAAATAAGCATGTTCATCAACATTTGCTCATAAATGAGCATGCCAGTTTTGAGCATACTCATGAATAAGCATGCTCAAAGCCAACAATTGAACACACATGCTCTTTATGAGCATGTTAAATGTAAAGAGTCAACAATTAGAGTCAGTTCCATTCGCCCAGAACTAAATAAAATAATCTTATTGCTTGCAAAGCAATTCTTTAAGAATATTTTGACGAAATAAAATAAAACGGTTGATTTGGTTCCGAGACGTCAACAAACCGAAAATGACTAGATTTTGAAGGTAGAGGCATTTTCAAGGAATTTTAACATCTATTGTTGGTATATTAGTGACCCTGTGTTCCAAATACCTTTATGATTCCTATAATGAATTACAAAATGGGTTTTTCGCCTTTTCAACGGGCCATTTTCGATATTTTTGCAAAGAATACGCAGCCACGATCTGAGATAGGATCGACATGAGCCTGCTTATTAGAAAGCCTGTTCACACATGCTTAGAACACTTCCCCATCCACCCGTCAATCAATGAGCAAGTCACTGACACACATGCTACTAGGTAGAATTGTCTGTCAGTAAGTACCATTGGAAGTTCCTACTCAATGACAACGTTCGAATGTTTACGCCGCGCGCAGTCGGTGTCTGTCGTGCTTCAGAATTATTAAATCTTTTCTTCGAAATTAACATTTGTTTTAAAAATCATATTATTTAGCGAAGGTGTTGCATGTCGTCTGCGACTGTAGGTACAGTGCAGTAATTAAAAATTGAATTATATGTAGTTTGATACGTTTTTAGATTTTCACAGCCAAAAGCATTTTCGCTGTTTGTTTTTGGGGTGTTATGCCGTGTTGTGCTACCTCCTTCTTTAGCCGACGTTTCGGATAGCGTTGCATTGTCCATCATCAGGGCAGATCCGGCAGATCACATCGTCGGATCTGCCGGATCTGCCCTGATGATGGACACTGCAACGCTGTCCGAAATGTCGGCTAAAGAAGGAGGTAGCGCAACACGGCATAGTACCCCAAAAACAAACAACGAAAATATATGTAGTTTGTTGAGTTGTCGATCATTACAAAGCCTTTGTTCAGTTAATTTTACAAAGAATAAAGGAATACGTGTATTAGAACAAGTTGGTATTTGTTTATTTATTTTATTTACAGACGAGTTATTTGTTTATTTATTTTCCACATATACGGCACAACATGTGCCATTAAAATTATTATAGGTGCGATTTAAGATTTTCACGGACAATGAACAGAATTATTCGATTTACGGGAATAACTTTTGAAGTGTATGCATATACTCATCAATGTAAAACATTAATCAACGAAGAATGATGATACATAGTAAAAGGTTATTTTTAATTGACATGAATCTATATGAATTTATATAATTGAAAAGGTCTGTGATTACTGATATTTTATTTTGGTAATGTTGCTCAACTTTATAATTATCTATATGTATCTTAACTTAACAAAATAACTGATAATACCTTAAATTAACAAAATAGAAACATTCATTATATAGAGACAATGTTGTGCGCCCCTGCCTAAGTTTGTATAAATTCCGTAGCATAAGAATTTCAACTACCAGTCTGAAAATGTCCGTAGTAGGACGAAACCGGTCCTGGTGTAAATAAACAAGTGGAACAAAGTGAAAAAAATTGTTTAATTTCATATCTAATACAATGGAATTCCACCATGAATTAACAGTTAAAAAACTAGATTTTTTTTTAATTTCAAATTGGAATTTAAAACTAAATTATGTACCCTTCTCCTAAGTAAAGGTTGTAAGCTCGCATTGATGTACAATACCAAGATAAGCCATAAGGCCTTTAAAATGATCCCGTGTCTAGTCTAGTCTAGTATGTATGGAAGGTATTATGTTTGCACGTCATCGACGATAGTTTTAAAAGCAGTTCATAAAAATCTTTCTTCTCACACGTCTCATATAACAGAAAAAAAGACAGAAAATCTTCTAATATAATTATTGTGGTATGCGACTTATAAAAACAAGCAAAAGAAAATTATAATATTTCGTAAAATGCACACAAAGGCAAGCATAATTGCATTATTAATTAATTTTACCGTAAAAATAGTATGATATCATCGTTATAAAGTTTATATAAAAATTACTGCCCCGGATTTACTTCTAGATTTGTAACAATTTGTAACGGTAAGGTGACCACCTAATTTTGAATATCGCAAATTTTAAAACACTAATATTTATCTCTTGTTTTATTTTTATGAAAATGTTATTTAACAAATTTGTTTGTTTATTATTTATAAAAATTAACAAATATTTTTGTTTATTTCCATACAATACACGTTTCTATATATTCATATTTATTTCTTCAGACATAAATTTTCGACTGAACAAGTTATTAAAGTTATTAATATTATACCGTCAAATATAGAGGAATGTTCTCTGTCTCCCATTAAAATTATAAGAAGCAAGTTACAACGTACTTTCCTTTCGAATGCTCCATGATGACTTGCATTCAAGCTCTGCTTTAGTATGTGGGGGAGTTAGATAGAACCCTAAATGACTGTTCAGGCTTTGTATTCATATGTGCATTCGTTTTATTAAAACAGATAACGGTGCAAGTACGTGATAACGGAATGGAGGATACGTGGGATGTCGGGTTTCCTCGGTGCATTGTGAATTATATCTATAGGGGGAGGCGTGGAGGTAGGGATAATGCAGATCTACTGCAGCGAAATGTAAATCACTTATCAACAGAGTGCAAATCGCGATTGGTTCCACAGATTAAATGCAAAAAATGTCTCGATATAAGCTACTCAATTCAAAGGTAAACATCACTGTATTTGTTTACTTTAAACCAGCCATAGAAAGTACGCTATAATATAATATTATTTCCATTGTTTAAGACGCCATACTATTTTTCACCTGAATACATTTAAAAATAATATCGCCTACTTTAGCCCTTTGACCCAGATGTGTCGTTTATAGTCTATATAACAAGATAGAGTGTGCTGAAGTAGATATTTTCGTGGATAATTTGTACGGATTCAGAAAAAGTTCTGGCGCTGTTAATGTATTGCGCCAATTGTCTCTCTATGCATGCCGCTCGTGTTTCTTATGTCTCTTGCCTCTCATTGTAATACTTGAGTGATCTTGTATATAAATGTTGTATTTTTATTTGTTATTTTTTTTTAATTTCTAATTGTAGATATGTACCGGTATTTGATTGTATGTAATTGTATATTTTTGTAATTACATGCACCTATTTGTATCATAACTAAAATTTATATCTGGATTGTTCTCACGTAAGTGCGAATATCTGTAAAAAAAACAGTGTACTTAAATGTACTTATTTTATGTAAATACCACACGAGAGTCTCAACTCCCGTCTGGAGCCAGTGAGACAATGACATTCCCGATTGAGGTATGTTGTGAGGATAAAGATAGTGGAGAGGGCAAGGAGATGGGGAAGAAGAAGGTGAGGAAGTACCTGGATACTCAGATATAGTCACCAAAGACGGCTAAATCCATTTCAATTATTTTTGGTGTCACGTTTTAATTCTGAATGGTGGTAGGTAATACACCGGGGCGATACTGATAGTATCTTCCACTCTGGAACGTGCCGCAAACGTACTTTATATTATTTTTTAATTAATTAATTGTGAAAAAAAAAAACAAATAAATTTTATGTACGCATGCCGGGTTCAAACCCGCTACTTTCGGATTGCAAGTCGAGACTCTTACCCCTCGACTATGCAGGCCGTCATGTTGAACGTTTTCTGAATGATGCGTACAATAAACCTTTTATTATTATTGATCATCAAAATTTACGATTAGACTTTGAAATTTAGAGTTCTATGGGATAGACCTGACAACCCAATGCTATACTTTTAAAATTGCAATAAATGTTTCAAATAATATATATTTTTTAAAATTGAGACTTACCGAAGCTCTGGCTGACCCAGATGCCCAGCATGTCGAGCTGTAGCAGGCGTTTGTAGGCTCCAGCGCCTCGCTTGGTGTTCATGAATAGGTGGTAGAGGAAGGAGCCGCACCAGGGCGCCAGGGCGCCTGCCAGGTGACACCACGCCAGGAAGGGCGAGCCCGCGCCAGCCTCCCACGGTAACAGTTTGGGCACCACGGCGATTATGTAGATTATTGGCAACCCTGAAACATGAACAAAAAACACTCAATTAGTAAATATTTATTTAAAATATTAAACAAATACAAATATTTTGGAGTTTCGTGCGAGATCTATTTTTATTTTATATCGCAAACTATTCAGTAACCGAACCGCATTTAAAAAAAATCCCTAAAACTATATTAAAATATTAAATAATATTAATTTAACCAATTCGAAATTTCCGGTCCTCCTTCTTTCCACCTCCTCCTTACCTCCCATACATTAGAAATGCGGCGGCCTCCGTGTTCGAGAAGTAAGACTTTCGACAAGCAAACCGAAGGTCGCTGGTACAAATGCCGACGTGAGCAAATAAATTTTATTATAAATTTTATTTCATAGTTTATTTATTAAAAATAACATATTATGTTGTGGCACGTTCCTGAGTGCCAGTATCGCCTTGAAACGTTGCTTGAAATGGCTTTAGTCATGTTTAAAGTAACTGAATATCCAGGTACTTTGACCTTCCTCTTCTCCATTTGCTTCCCCTTCCCACTACTCGCCTCACAACATAACCCAATCTCGGATGCCATGGTCTCACTGGGTCCAGACGGGAGCAATTGGGACTCTAGTGCGGTATTCGGATTAAAAATAAAAAAAACTCAATTCGCAAAAAAATATTTCCCGAAAGTAAAGTACTAACTACGAGTAGGTATATCCATCCATTTATTGGTAAATAAGTTTAGGCAAAATATAACCACTCGAACGCTTTTTGCCACATTATGCCCCTATTTCCAAAGCCTCGGATTGCTTTGCTGCCACAATGTGGCAAATATTCTCTAGATTCTTTAAAATGTTTTAATGTTTATTTTATTTTTTTTATTTATTTATACGCCTATTAGGCTTTTACATACATAGTTATAAAAAATATTCATAAGATTGTAAGTTCACAGTTACAGTAGTAATACATAGTATAATCTATCTATTTAACATATTATAACAGCAAGTAACTAGTAATGCATAAGATGATTATTTGTAGGTATAAACCTGTTGTACAAAAATAAGAATGTGCCTACTCCTAAGGTTAACAAACGTAATTTAGCTATAAAGAAATGTAAAGTTTATATGTACATAGTAGACAGTGAGAGCAGTGACATGGTATAATACGACATAATAGTATAGTGTATAATACGAGGCCTTTGAATTAGAGGTTTACGAAATAATTGTTGGCGGTATTGTTAACATAATATACCTAGATCGTTTGACCAGTTATCGTGGCCCGTTAAATCCAGTCTATCCAGCTAGTTTATAAAAAATATTATACACAAAGATTATAAGTATAGAATAGTAAAAGCAATAATTTAACCTTAACCATTTGACACATAAAAGCAAGTAAAAAGCAAATGAAAACATGATAGTTTGTAGGTGTAAACCTGTCGTAAGAAAATAAGAATATGCATACTTCTAAGGTATAAAAACCAAAAATTGCTTATAAAAATGAAGTTTATATGTACATATTAGGTAGTAGTAGTATTAACATAATATCTATGCGACATATAAAAGCTAGTGTATATATTAATTTATTCATTCACTAATCTATTCACTAACTAGCGGGCTCCAAAAGCCAGCCAGTTTGTAAATTGATAAATAATTAAAAATAAAATAACATTTTTACTAAATGGTTACAGTAATTACATGTGAAAAAATAATGCAGTTGTAGTAATTGCAAGAAGTCTACATTTATTATTTTGTCAAACATGAGGAAATATTTCGATCAGAGGTGCAATAGCTAAATGTTTATTGTTTTATTATAAAAGTTCTAATATACTGGTTTTAAATTTGGAAACCGATTGAAAACGATAGACATCAATTGAACTATATGTGTTTCCAAGTGTATGAAGCCTTTGAATTGGAGAGTTTATGAAGTAATTATTGGCAGATTTGGTAACAAAATATAGAGCGTTTAAACGAGTATTGCGGGTAGGTGTACGTAAATTAATTAAGCTCGTTAAATCGAGGGCGTCCAGGCTGCCATTTGATATATTGAAAAGGCAAACTAAGTCACTCACTGTGCGTCTTGTAGTTAAATCACTTAGGTTTAGTAATTCCATTAAACATGTATAATTAAGTTCTTCAATTGGTATTCCAAGTTTGTAATTAATGAACCTAAGAAACTTATGTTGTACTCTTAACTTATGTTGTACTGTTAACGATTTTATAAATTTTTTAATAATAATCCTACGAATATATGATAATAGACAAAAGATAGGTGAATTCGTTGGCTATATAGAACTATAATCAGTTTGTATGTCTCCATATTCAAATACGGAAATATAATTTTTTTATGTGGGCGGAAAAATTTCCTTTAACAATCCGAAAAATTGTTTTAAATTGCTCTGTCGCTCCAGCGGCGGTTAAAGGAAAACATTTGAAATAAAGCTTTCGTGAAAGCAGCGCTATATAAGTTGTCCAAATTTATTATTATTATTATAAAGTGTCGATCAAATTCCATGTTGCAAGTTACAACACAAAAGGTGGCATATAAAGTGACTGTTCAATACCATAATCCGTAAAGTACCTCTTCCGGCAATCTTCCTCGGGAGAGTACCAACACTAACACCCAGAGCTAAAATCTCCCCGGGCCATACATTGGCTTTATTCGCCCTATCCACTTGAGGAGGTCCACACCACAAACTGGCACTGTGGAACAGTAGAGTGTCGAACTGTTGCAGCAAAATTGTCTCATTCCACAGATGAATTAAACTGATAGAATTGTGTTACGGGCGTGTCTGGTGTGCCAAATTAAGTTTAAATAAGCTCCACTATTCTCGCTTACTACCTGTGAATCATTTTTTTAAAGTAAATAATTCTTTACGCTCGCTTGACTTGAGGGTTAATCTGGCGAATGCGTTACGAAAATTACAGCATTACGAAAATTGAAATGCGTTACGAGGCGAACGGGCTGTATCACATTGTAGAAGTAAGAGAGCGCAGTGCGCGTGCACATTTTCTTTCTCTCTTCCTCTCATAGCCAGTGCATGAAATATTTCAGTTAGTATTTTGAAATACCAGTGACGCGCCAAACGCGGGGGGAGCGGACGTCGATGCACGCGGCTTGATCGGGCGAAGCGAATGATAATAAATTTAAATAAATATTTGTAGAAAATTAATATATATTTTATACATATAAACATATATATAGACATACGTATAGATGGAGCTAAAGAAATATTTACTTCAGTCGTGTGGTCTAAACCACACTCGTATTTTTTTTAATCCTACCTTGCTATTATTGAACCGTGCCATACTTGCAAAATGATTGTACCCACAAATAAAGACATATTGTATTTACCATAAAAATCATTGATTATATTTATTAATCCCGTTACACTGCCAGTTATTGGACCCTACCAGATTTTGGGTCCGTCACCCGATATGATTTTATTTTATTTTGATAACGCCCATAAATTAACACTTATTTATAATTTTTTTGAACAGCTCATCAAAAATAGGCTTGTCTGGTGGTCTGCCTGTGACTCGGAATACCGTATATAATTTTTTCGGTGATCACAATTTACTTTCGAATCGATTGTGTTCTAGAGATTTTCTGTTCAGTGTGGCGTGCTTTGGAGCGCAAATAATAATACAGCGGGTGCCAAAACCACTGCACTGGAAAACTAAGTGTCCCATTTTCCATTATAAGTTTCTTGGCGAAGTGTTGTTTCTTGCTTCTTTTGGCTGCTTTATTTTAACTCCATTATCTGGTTATCTAATATTACAAAGGCATAATTTCCTCTTCTTGGTACCGGGTGGGGCATGCCGGGCGGAAACCGGATGGTTATTTCAACGAGGTGACACAAACTTGCCCCGACTGTCGGGCGGTTTTGGCCATATTGTTATAGTCTCCGCGACTGCTCTTCGGGTTGGTTGTTCGATCGATCCCAAATTAGAACACATTTTTTATGTATTTGCTTATCTATTTATTAACCCCTCGGAATATTTTTTTCGGTTTTCGGTACATCAATAGATCTCACAGAAATCGTTGTGTCTCCATTACTGTAATGGTTAGAAATATGATCTACACCTTGTTAGAAAGAGAAAAAATAACGCTTTGTATTCAAATCTAAAAGATAACGTCAAAATAATTCAAATGTACACCTTTACAAAACCAAAATTTCCGTCAACAATTTGAAAAAAAAAATGAAACTTTGGCACATTTTGTATTAATTATTTTTAAATGAAACGACAAAAAAGGGAGTTGACGATAACGTTTACAGTATATTTGACTAATAAAACATGATGTGTGTTTTTTTTCCGTTATCAGTAATTTAGTTTTTGGATGGGTTAGAAATATTCCATTTATTTCATCTTAAACTAGTTTTTAAACATAATTGCTACGATAATTTGATACGATGAAATAGTAAATGTTTCAGGCTCCACAGTGTTTAAGCTCCACACAGGATTCTCTGAGGACAGGGCCTATGTCTTCTTTGGGGATGCTGTGTAGGGGGCCTTTTTAGGGAAATGAAGGAGACGAAGCTTTGGGAGAAAAAAAAAGCGCTAAGACTTGAACACACCTCACCCGAAAAACCGGGGCACACCTGCTAAATCACTAAACGTAGCGAACCAATTGGGGTGTCCTATTGTAGAGGTATTAGTTATCCAATAAATGGTTTCCGGTGCGGCGGTACCCAAATCCGCCTCCCAAAATGAAAGAAATTGTCAGCTTCAAAGGAGATCGTATTAAATTGTTTCCAAAATTTAAAAAAAAAATCCATAGAGTTTATACTGCCCTGAAAAAGCTACGTTGATAGCGAAAACCGGTCGGAACAAAGTGTATAAATAATAAAAGTGGTGTATACAAAGTTATTGTTTTACTTAAAGAAAAAAATCACCTTTAAGCCAGGGACACACACAGCGTTTAAAGCGCCGGCGTTATTTGGCTTGGCCTATTTCACCATATCGCTTGCCATACATTTGCAATGGGAATGTATGGCGAGGGATATGATGAAATAGGCCAAACCAAATAAAGCTAGCGATTTTAACGCTGTGTGTGTCACTGGCTTTAAAGGGTGTGTTTATTATTTCGTTATAAGGTAATTTTTTATTATTTAAATAATCATTTAGGGAGCTAAAGTTCGAACAAAAATTCGAGGCAGATTTCCAAAAAATATTAACATGAATTAAATTTTTTGTATTTCTTGGGCATTAACTATGTAACAATTTCTAGACATTTTGTTTTGAAGAGTTTTAATTTTCAATGTACTATCGTTACTTAAATTTTAATTTTTATGCTACCGGTTTCGACACATCCGTGTCATTCACTAGCAAACTTAAAACTAAACTTAAAATTTAAAACAAGTACAGAAATGAATTAGATGTTATTAGGTGGGGGTGGTGGGAGGGGTGATTTTGGGGGAAGGGAAGAACAGTGGGCGGGGTCAATATCACACGGGAACAAAGTCAAAAGGGGAGATTTGCAGGGTGCTATTATTTTGTTAACTAAATTAATTTTTGATTTAATTTTTTTGTTTATTTCTAAAGTTTCTAAAGCGCACAAGTTAAAGTATGAATTTATATTTATATGTTATATGAATTTATATATATACCAAATTAAAACATATAAATATAAATTCATACTTTAACTTGTGCGCTTTAGAAACTTTAGAAATAAACAAAAAAATTAAATCAAAAATTAATTTAGTTAACAAAATAATAGCACCCTGCAAATCTCCCCTTTTGACTTTGTTCCCGTGTGATATTGACCCCGCCCACTGTTCTTCCCTTCCCCCAAAATCACCCCTCCCACCACCCCCACCTAATAACATCTAATTCATTTCTGTACTTGTTTTAAATTTTAAGTTTAGTTTTAAGTTTGCTAGTGAATGACACGGATGTGTCGAAACCGGTAGCATAAAAATTAAAATTTAAGGAACGATAGTACATTGAAAATTAAAACTCTTCAAAACAAAATGAATTAAATTATTAATTTTCTTTGTTGTAATTGGTAAGCTTTCCAGAAGCGATTACTGATTTTATCTGCTCTTTTCATTGTGGTTTGTTGTCGTCTGTACTTGTTTTGATCCACAGATTTAATGTGCACTTGTCTATGGCTTTTTATGATTCGCGATCTCGTAAATCTCCCAAGTAATAGTCTCCAGATATAATATTAACAGTGGCGTAGCTAGCATGTGTGGCACCCGTTGCGGATAAAGTTGTGTCACCCCAATAAGGAATACTGTTAAAATTAATAAAATTCCGATAATCGTAAAGTATGATTAAATTTAATAAGTAAAAAAATATGAGTCTCAAGTTACAATATTATACGATAGTAATAGGTAGTATTGTTTTATCATACTTTGTTTCATTTTGATTTATTAATTTGAAAGTTAAAAGTTGGATATGGCAAAAAGGGATGAGAGTAGAATTAATATTCTGTAGATTTCCATTCCATGATATTTTTGTATTAATTCCATTCCAAAATATTTTGGTGACAATATTCTACCCGCCTGACCCCTAAAATATAATATCTCATTATTATGTAGGTACCTAGGTGTTTAACTGCCTACTTACAAATCTGATGATTTTAGGGTAAATTATGTTTTATATTTGTTAAATAAGATAAAATTAAAAACTTGAACTACTGTTCACTATTTAATCTGTTGTGTTGGTTCCACGACAACTTAACAAAGCGGCATTTCAACACCCATTTGAAAAGTAATGTAATAAAATTAAAATAGTAACCTATTTAACCAATTTTGTTATAGAGTTGACAACAATTAATATTTTTTAATGTTTAATTACATATTTGCTTTTCTTTTTGAAGTTTTTTCGTTTATCAATACACGTCATCTATCTTCGCTTCATTATAATATTGTGGGAAGAGAACGATCAGCGATCTTGAATTGTAAGCATTCCTATTAGCTCCTTACACGCCAATAGAGATCACTCAACATTTTCACAGAGTCACCGTCTGCCGTGACAAATTTAACGGAACCATTCTGTTCTAGACTGCCGGCGAAATAACAGTGTTGCAAATCGCTACTTGTTCGCTTCCACTTTCAAATACGAATTCTTTATAAATTTTAAATTATGGTTCGGATGTGATCAGATGCAAATTGTTTCAATAAACTTGTAAGTATAGTGTTAAATGCTTATTTGATTTACACGCACCATCCACACACACATCAATCCCCATAATATTATTTATGGAGCTGCTATTTTAATATCCGTATAATAAACATATACAAGACACATAATATAATATGAAGCGCTGAATTAAGGGTTATATTTTATCCGCGAGCTATTAAACGGGAAATTTACTGCCCCAATAAAACTAATCTGCTTTTCTTCAAACAATATTACTGGATATATTTGTGCGGTAAAATTTACGTACAGTATTCCATAGAATATCAGATTTTTAGTGTTTTTTAAGTGGATATTACACACTGTCCCAACTTCTCACAACTGTTTAGCAAGTGTGACTAAATATAGTGTCCTCCGCGTGCAAAGTCGTATCTTCTCCAAACATTCTAATTAAAATGTGTTTATCAGAAATGACCTGTTATATTTTTGGTATCTATTTGTAAATAATAAATCTAGATAGAACCTATGAATTCATTATTAATTATACAGCGCCCTTGAGGTGGTTTTTGTATCTATTTGTAAATAATAAATCTAGATAGAGTATAAGAATTCATTATAAATTGTACAGCGCCGTTGAGGTGATTTCTCACAAAAACGGTGAGCTACAAATTATCCAATTATTATTAATACTACGGCATCCCCAATTATCGGGAACCCCAATAATTTTTGTTGTCGTCTGAAGAGTACCTAGCTAGGGTCACCAAACATGGCTAAAGCCATTTCAAGCGATGTTTGTATTTCACCAGGGTAATATTGACGTATTGGCACTTGAGTGTGAAATTTTCAGTTGCCACCCTAAAATTAACTAACCTAACTCTTAAAAGATATAATTAATTTGGCAGCCATCTCTTTTCTGGAGTCCCAAAATACATTGAACAAAACTTTGGCCCTGGGTAAATCCGTTTGATAGATTCCCCTATCCTAAACAAACATAGTCAGACGGGGACGCTGTTCCGGCTCTACCGGTATTTTAATGAAAAATGCTTCGAGGAACTAGCGTCATTGATTCATTCGGCAACGGTTCGTAGCCGAGAAACACGCCAAAAGCGTTTTGTCATATGAGAACGGGTTGTTTCAACGACTCGTTCTTGAGGTAAAGAGCTCATCTGTGTCACCTCTTTTCCTCTCCTCTCCTAAAAAAGATTCTTCACACAGGAACCTCAAATGAAATGAAGGAAATTATTTTCTTCGATTGCATTATATATCGGTTCCAAATAAGTAACGATAAAAATAATCTAAGCTCTAAAAATGGTTAATAAAATTTTAAAAACCAAAATACCTATTAGGGCATTGATTTTCAAAGTGGGGGGCGCGCCCCACTAGGGAGGCGCGAAGACATGCACATGGGGGCGCGGGCGCGGTTATCACTCCGGTCGCCGAACAGGGGAATTTTAGTAATTGGCGGGATTTTAGGGGTTTTGGATTTTAGTTTTAGGGATAAATATTTTTGAGAGTTGATAACACTGCATCTCACTTCCCGCACCTCACGCGCCTAGCGAACACGTTTGTTAGAGTAGTGAGTGACAGGTTATTACTTCCCAAGGGGATGCGTTAGCAATGTGGGCATATTCATTTTAAGCAGTATAAGGAGGCGTGATAATTATAAGTTTGGGAACCCCTGTGTTAGGGTATAAACATAAACAAATTCGAAAACATTTCTTAATTCATGTAAATTTATTCAAATTAAAGAATGTTGGAAACAGATTTTTATTTTTATCACCAACCCAGTTGCTGAACTTTCAGAATAAAAACCAGCAAAAGTTTTCAAAACCTTGTTTTTTCTGTTTTATAATTTTCACGGGAGGCGTCACGTGGAAGTTTTTACATTATTTATTTATTTATACGTACGTGGACCACATTTGGTGGTATTAAAAAAACTTTCGTGGGCGTCAATGGAGCACCTTACTTTATGGCAAAGCTAGTTAAAGTTTTACATACTAAAATGTGGTCGGAACAAGAATGAATTATAAAGTAAATATGTCAAAAATTTATGCAGTAACTAAAAAACGTAGGGTTGAAACCCTATACAAGTAGCTTTGTCTGACACGCCACTCTCTTCATAAACATGTATACACCATTTCATTCAACATACTGTCATATATGACTACCGCTCTCCGGCGTACCTCAAGGATCTCATTTAGGTATATGCATTACAATTCAATTTGGTATGCGGATATGGGTACCGCCACTCGAAGAATATAGGGAAGAGGAAGGTGTGGAAGTATCTGGATATTCATATCTAGTCACCAAACACGGTTAAAGCCGTTTCAAGCAATTGTTGATTCTGAAAGGTTGTAGTTCAAATATACTATAGGTATATTATTTTAATGAATAAAATGTGAAATAACACAAATTTACTTGCACACGCCGGGATTTGAACCAGCAACCACCGGATTGCTATTCAAGAGCCATAACCCATGCGGAGCATAATCAATGCGGAGGCCGTTGGTCTGAACTCCACTGAAAACTTAATTTCTTTTAGCTTGAATCCACATTGATAGACATTCTCACATAACATAGTTAACATTCTCCACTTTACATGAAGGGCGCGATGTACGCTGAAAACGTCTATTACGCAGACCTTCACCGAGTCTAAAAATTAAAAATTCCAGAAAGCCTCGAATCAAAAATAACCAACTAATCACTTATTAGTGTTCGACTTCGACGCCGAAACTCCCCTTTAGAATAAATTCAACGTCGGGCCAATTGAACGCCTATACCAGGATACCAAATCGTTTGTCGTCCAACTCCAATGCGCGATAAGTACAAAGGAGTGTTCTCATTGTTAAGGCAAGTAGGCAGGAGGTGTGAGGGACCAGGTGGGATCGGGGGATGAGAGGGGGTAAGCAGGGGGTGGTACTCGCCTAAAGTGGGTCACACTGCCAGTGCTGCTGGGAGCTGAGACCCCCACACTTGGCGCAAGTGGTTACAAACTTTACTTTACTTTTTACCTTCGCCACCTATGAACCGAGAATTTTATCAAAATGTTTGGCTACTGAGATTTTTACGATGCGAAGACTATCAAAGGCAATTTTTCACATACTTATAAATAGGTACTTGTATTGAAAAATGCAACGGTTTATACATATATACACAATATTAGCTAATCATTTTAATGATAAATGTATTGTTCATTCCAAACTTGGTCAAAAGATTTTTTTAAAGAAACAAACATTTTATAGTGATGACTTCATTATTGTGCTTCAAAAAAGTTTAATTTAACATCCAGTATTACTCAAAGGTCTATTTTCTTTTTCTTTGTCTCTTTCATATTTTCATTGAGAGTTGTTTATATTATCTTCTTCTTGGTTTATTTAACTAAATTTAAGGTTAGAAAATGTCTTTAAAGAGCGACCTTGAGGGTATATGTTAGAAAATTTGTATTACAATTATTCGTAGAAGATTGATGTTTTACCCTAATTTATAGGGGCTATCATTGCATACTGTATCCCCAATTGGGGAATGATTTGAGATGGAAAAAAGTGAGGAAATAGAAGGAGAATTTTAGGAAGTATCTGGATATTAAGATCTGGTTACTAACACAGTGCAAATCATTTCGTATCTGAACGGTCTTGAACTCTCTCGCCAAAGCGATCCTAAAAAAACATTTCAGCTTCTAACAAAGCGCAAATAACGTATTCATGTTATTAACATATATCAAGAATTTCATTTTACGACAGAAGATTCATATCAATATACGTAAAATCCAGGATATTACTATTTTGCCATTTTGGTTGTCAATAATATTATATGATATCAATATAGAAACGGAAGACTCATTCATTATCTTTGTGAGGCAAGGAATAAGAGTTATATCAGAAAATAGCCTTAAAATATATCTATCAGCTATCATAGCTCTGAAATATATAGTAAAAAACATTGATTTTATTAAAAATAGAACCCTCCATAAAACAGTGAATAAATCTTTGAAAAAAGGTCCTCGTTATCGGTGCTTTATTATTGGGAAATGGGAAATTAAATAATGAGGTAGGTAAGAAAACATCGTTGATCACACAAAAAGCCAACATCATTCTTCGTAAGTCTTTGACAGAATAATTGCCCGTCGCGTCTTTCGATATTTCGGAATTGTCCAAAGGCCTGCGATTAAATTTACAGTCTTATACTTCAGAAGAAAATAAACTACAGCGGAAAAAGACTGAAGGCAAATATTTTGAAAATGTCACAATTTAGATTAAAAAATGTTACAAAGGGTTGCTGAAACAATTTCATGATAAAAATTGGATATAAAAATAATATTTTTGACTCCGAAATTATTAGCAGCATGAAATGAAGCTAACAAACCAACCATCTCGCCATTTATACGCAGTGGTAGACAGAGCGGATGGAATGTCACATATGCCTCAATTCTTATATACATACATACACTGATGTGCTTCATCCACACTAATTTATACTGATCTGGCATTCAAATGTTTAGCCTAATTTGACTGAAAAATTTGTTTACTTGACACTGCAACATCTTGCATTACATTTTGTTATATTCTTCTAAAGTTTTCACAAATTTTCACGTTTATTCGCGACCCTGTCCAAAAATAACATATTGTACAAGTGTACAGGCAAAATATTTGAATAGAACACGTTTAAATGTTTCTGTACACACCCATGTATCGAAAGTTTCAAAAAATTTTTTGGAACCAGTATGGAATACTTACCCGAACTCCCTTCTTACTCTGCAAAGGCCCAAAGATACTGTATGGAATACTTACCCGCACTCCCTTCTTACTCTGCAAAGGCCCAAAGATACTGTATGGAATACTTACCCGCACTCCCTTCTTACTCTGCAAAGGCCCAAAGATACTGTATGGAATACTTACCCGCACTCCCTTCTTACTCTGCAAAGGCCTAAAGATACTGTATGGAATACTTACCCGCACTCCCTTCTTACTCTGCAAAGGCCCAAAGATACTGTATGGAATACTTACCCGCACTCCCTTCTTACTCTGCAAAGGCCCAAAGATACTGTATGGAATACTTACCCGCACTCCCTTCTTACTCTGCAAAGGCCTAAAGATACTGTATGGAATACTTACCCGCACTCCCTTCTTACTCTGCAAAGGCCCAAAGATACTGTATGGAATACTTACCCGCACTCCCTTCTTACTCTGCAAAGGCCCAAAGATACTGTATGGAATACTTACCCGCACTCCCTTCTTACTCTGCAAAGGCCCAAAGATACTATATGGAATACTTACCCGCACTCCCTTCTTACTCTGCAAAGGCCTAAAGATACTGTATGGAATACTTACCCGCACTCCCTTCTTACTCTGCAAAGGCCTAAAGATACTGTATGGAATACTTACCCGCACTCCCTTCTTACTCTGCAAAGGCCTAAAGATACTGTATGGAATACTTACCCGCACTCCCTTCTTACTCTGCAAAGGCCCAAAGATACTGTATGGAATACTTACCCGCACTCCCTTCTTACTCTGCAAAGGCCTAAAGATACTGTATGGAATACTTACCCGCACTCCCTTCTTACTCTGCAAAGGCCCAAAGATACTGGGTGCGTGGCGACGTTTAGCAATTCTGTATAAATTTAGACTCGCGATTCAATTCGACAATGTTCCTTTCACATTTGTTTGGTTCTTTAGTTTCAAACAAAAACAATATTATTTTTAATGAAATTTATATTTCGATCCATACTGTACACATGTACACCAGTTCACTACCAAGGTCTCTTTAAAATGATTTACCTGTTACCTTGCTTAACGTTACTGGTCAGGTACCCTTACATCCAACTTTATTTCCAAATCTGCAATTCGTTGATCTGAGGACTTATTTTAAGTGTGCCAATTTTCTTCAATCTCTAGATATAACTATATATTTGAATAAAAACCCAATAAAGTGGTATCAACGCGCCCGCCACAGACAATCTTCTATACATAAATAGATTGAACATTCTTCCGCTCTGAGAAAATTAGTAGGTGCATTATATTTGTTTGTTGACAAAAGCCCTGGTCATTATTTACTTTATAAAAATCCATACCTTACACCTAAAACACAGGGGAGGGTACAATAATATTTTGTATTGCCAAATGGTATGGGGGCTTAAAGTCAGAATCCATAAAAAATTCAGTTCAGGATAAGTGAAGTTGTTTTAGTGACTTTCCGACTTTAGCGGTACCTCCCATGCTTCCCCTTTTATCCACTCGACCTTTGCTTCTTTCAAATAGTTTTTCGCGAACAAGAGACACGTGCCGCGAACTGTAAATATAGGTGGGGAAGGGGAAGGGGGAGTTGGGGTGGTCGGGCTGAAAGAGGAAGGCACGAGATTTACAGAGATTTCAGATTTAGACACGAAGACCATTTTCAATCATTCTTTTGAATGCCTTCGAAACTGGCTTTCTATTTAGGTCCATAAATATCCACAACATAAAAGTATACAAACATGTACAGAAGGAAATCTTAATTAAAAAAATAACCTAATATTATCTCTGTGAGTAAGCTCTTACTTACAGAACTTTCATTGCGGTACCTGTTAGGCTGCCTTTACACACGGAATGTTTTCCCAGTCGTTCCCGTAAGCAACTTATCACCAAAAACCAATGTGCTCATTGGCTAGAAGTCGCTTACATGAGCGACTTATGGGGAAAAATCACGGGTGTAAAGACAGCCTTAGAACGATCCAAACTTATTTTGTTGAACAGAATTACATCATACGTACCCACACCATTATCTCATTTCCAAATACATTTCTCTAAACAATCTCGAACCCCTCTGATCCCCTACAGATTTTCCCGCCTAAACCGTATTTTCCCTCCAATAATCCATCTGTCAAAATAGCTTTTCCCTTTCAATCGGAGCATTTGAAAAAAGGAACACATTTATATTATGAAAGAAAATCTAAGAAGCAAAACACAGGTAGGTACCTCTAACTTCTCCAATTTCGTTACACTGCAATGTGGGATTAGTGTAGGGTAGGTAAATAATTTGCTTTTAATACGTGCTATCAAATCCGTAATGTAAATAATTAATGAGACGAACTTACGTCATTGGGCGTTAGTTAGTAGATATTGCACGCGCTTAACCCTTTCATTCACAGGATACCATATTTGTCCCAGCTCACTTAGGTCTCATAGAAATCGTTGTGTCTCCCTTAGTATCATAGTGAGAGGTATAATCTAAACAATATTGGAAAGAGAATACAACACGCTATTTATTCAAATCTAAAAGTTAACCTAAGTTAATTAAAACGTACTCCTTCATGAAACCAAAGTTTCCGACCGCAATTTGAAAAAAAAATATGAGACTGTATGAATTTTTTAAGAATTATTTGTACGTAAAGCGTCAAAAAAGTGAGGTGACAATACTGACAATAACGTTTAAAATTTACTACATGAACCGGCCACGCGTTGCTGTGGCTAACCAAAATAATACAAAAAAAAACAACGCTATGACGTGGAATAGACTGACACAACGCCATTACCTAGGTAACCAACGCCATTACCTAGGTAACCAACGCCATTACCTAGGTAACCAACGCCATTACCTAGGTAACCAAAAAATGCAAATTAACTCACACCGCCATCTGTCAGTAATAATTTCAAATCATTGTCCCATAACAAAGATTTAATTCGCAATAATAAATAATGAGGTCAATAATCGAGATAAAAACTATCCTACCTTTTAAGTTGGACTAAATTATATACGGTAAGCCAAACTTCATCAAAATCGGTTAAGTAGTTTCGGATTTATCTTGGACAAACATCGTGACGCGAGATTTTTATATATAAAGACTAGCTGGTACCCGGCATGGGTTGTATGCCATTTAATAAAGAAATTGTTTCTCCCTGAGCATTCTTTCCCATTCGTCCCGTTCACCTTCCCCCTCTCCTTCCCCTCTCGCGTTCCCACTCCTCCTCCTCCACTTTCTCTCTCCTCACTCTACTCCCCCGCCTTCCACCGTCCTGCGAACCCCCTTCCCGATTTCCCCACTCCCCTCCCGTATTTGCCTCCCCCTCCCGCGGATTTCCCCTCCCGAGTTCCGGAAGGACGAATGTCAAATGTTTGACAGGAAAGTAGGTAGAACAGTTTATATGGGAAAATGAAATTGTTGTTTTTACTATCTTCCTCGCAATTTTTCTATATTTTCTCACCTATTAAATCTTCCCTGGACTACGACCAACATTTCAAAACCAAAATCAGCTAAATCGGCCCAGCCATTCTCTAGTTTTAGCGAGACAAACGAACCGCAATTGATTTTTATATGTATAGATTTATCTAACAAAATATGTGTGTGTTTTTATTTTTTCTTGCTATCAGTAATTTAAGAAAAAAGGTGAGCCAATTTTAAAACTTTTTAAAGTTTGCATTCTAAAACTTAAAATTTAAAAATTACATGTTTAATTCAAATAATACAATTTAAAGCGTATTCAGTTTTTAGTTTTAAGATATGTTCACAAATATTCATTCCATTTATTTGGATTTTTCTGCAAGGCGAAAATGTATGCCCAAATTTAGAAGGGTTTTAAAGGCACCCAGCCTTCATTTAAGCTTATACCGACTGCTCATACGTTCGTGTACTTAATCACCAGGCAAAGCGATCGATGCTGTTTGCCGTGACAGAACAAATATTCTAACTGCCACCGTCAATATTAATTATATGGTGGCGCCCCGGGTACCTATATTACTCAGTCATTACCTCACCCGATCTGTAATCCCCGAAGGGATAAACAGTGCTGATGGGGCGGAGACAGGGAAGGGTTACCTGTCATAATATATTCGGGTCCCTGAGGCATGCTTGGGACTCGTCAAATGAGACTTTAATCATGAATGAGCTCGCGGTATGAGGGACAGTATTGAAATATATGTAAATATATAGTATGCTATTGCGAAATACAATAAACCTTAATTAAAGATCAGATCAAAGTTAAATTTACAAGAGACTTCTAGAAATTTTAATATTAGAGTTAAGGAACATCTAAGGTGTTTAAATAATAATAATTATTCTGAATTTGCCATTCAGATTTTAGAAACAAAACATTCTTTTGATGTAAATAAAGGGTTAAAATTTTTTCACACAAATACAACAGATTTACAATCAGCAAAGTTAGAAATTAGAAAAAGTGTTAATAGTGAATTAAATAGCCATCTCTTAAATTTATTTTCATATTAATACTTATATTTAATAACAAACAAACAAAAGTTATTACGTTTTAAACTTTTATATTTTTTTATTCTTATCTTTCTTATTTTTTATTATTTTTCTTTCTATTATTTTTATTTTCTTCCATTTCTTTTTGTTTTGTACTAAACTGTGTATTTCATATATCATCGTAATTTGACTGCCCTAAAAGGGGATTCTGTATACTTCATATATCATCGTAATTTGACTGCCCTAAAACGGGATTCCTCCTAGTGGGGTAGTCAAAACACTTAAATAATGTATAATTTAATATTATGTATAATCTATATATATATATATATGTATAAATATGTATAATTTACTAAAAAAATAAAAAAATTATAATAATTTATTTTTCTTGTTTAAACTAACTGATTATATTTTGTTAATTTTTAAATATGTACTGTAATGTTTACATAATCTAAAATAATTTTTATATTTCATTTTATATAATTGTTTTTTATGATATTTTTAGGTAATTAATCACCTCTCTCCGTAATATTTTTGTCTTTTGTTCTTTTTTCTTTTTGTCTATACTTGTTTGTTCCTTTTGTTATTTTTATTCATGTTATTATCCTGACGAAGTAGCCACCGGCTTTGAAACATTTAGATATTATAACATGTGATTATAGTGGTTTACACAAAGTAATTTGTTTAATTAAATTCTATTTGATAATTTGTGCTATTTCACAATTTTTTAATTAAAAATAATATGTAGTATATTTGCGGCACGTTCCAGGGTGGAAGATAGTCAGTATTGTCCTGGTATAAGACCACCATTCAAAATAGAAACGTTGCTTGAAATGGCTTTAGCCGTATTTGGTGACCAGATCAGAATAGCCAGGTACTTCCCCGCCTTCCTCTTCCCCATTTCTTTGTCCTCCCCACTAACTTCAGCCTCACAACATACCCAAATTGGGGATCCCCTAATCTCTATGGCTCCAGACGGGAGCAGTTGGGACTCTTGTGCGGTATCCATATTAAAATATATTTATCTTAATATGGATACCGCACAAGAGTATGTATGTATGTATGTAACTACATGTATGAAAAATGGGTATATCCTACAATCTTTAAATTGTTGAAGTTTTCATGCAGAGGAAAATTTTCCTCTACATGAACGTAAATTTATTGAAAACACGCCTTCGAATGTTTAAAAAACATTTGGATAAAAAAAACTGTACATACAATCATAAACTTGATAAGAACTAAAATATCGATTGTTAAAAGTGATCTTATTAATTATAATCTGATTTACTTAATTTTAAGAAAACAAATTTAATAATATTATTATTACGTTTTGCAACTATTTTAGTTTTTATTATTGTGAGAGATGTTTCGACATTCAAAGCGATTACGAAACGCCGTAAAGCTTTCCCAGTAATAAGCTTTGAAATACTTAATAATAAACTTATTCAATTTTATTTTCTTTATAAATAAACAGAGTTATATCAATTAAACACAATAACAATAAGAAATAAATACATAATATCTCTACTTTTAACTTGTAATACTTATTTCATTTTATGCCAGATTTGTAACTCCTCTTTTATAAAATGTCCAGCACAACTCTTATTTTCTAGAACCAAGTATGAACAAGTATTCACAATCGAAAAATAAAACTGAATATAGTAAATCCTTTCTTGGTGAAAATTAAAAATAAAAATTTCGAAATTAAACGTTTGGTAAAAGCGTACACCCAACTCCGGACGAACTGAGAAAAGTTATTTAGTTAATTTATATAAATCACTCCTTTCAGCTGGCGTTTACGCTCAACCTCTCGCTAGACTACTGTACCCAGTTAATTCCAATTTACCTAAGCCACTGAGCTGCTCGGAACCATGTACAATCAACAAAAATGAGAAATGGTATCATGACTCCTGATCTTATTAAAAAATAAAAGTCGACATTCGCAGCGCGGTGTAATGGTTGCATACAAATAGGAGAAAAAAGCGCGAGCCGAACCAAGAATTATGGGATAAAAACGCCGCCCTGACGAAATTAATTTCCCTCGGAGCCTATGTCTTCTTTGGAGATGCTGTGTGGATGATCTTTTTAAGGAAATGAAGGGGGAAGTTCTGGGACCGAAAAAGGTACGAGGAGTGGTAATTTCGAAACCAGTGTGTCCAGGAGTGACGGACGAAGAAATCCATTCCTCCCACTGCAATGCAAGGCGATGGGTCGCAAAAGTGCGGCTGGAGAGATGAGCAGTCGCCCTTATCCGGGTCAGCCACGCAGCAGTTTTAAGTATATATTATATACCCTGAAGAAGTAACCATTGTTTACGAAATATGTTGTTTTTACCAATAATATGGTTGAAACTGAGTGATTCATTTTTAATTTAATTTTAGCTGTGATTTAGTAGGGGACTAAGCGGAACCCTAATGGAACTTACGAGAATAAAACCGGTGATTTATTTTTCGATCATTTTGAAGTGGAACTTACGAGAATAAAACCGATGTTTTATTTTTCGATTATTTCAAAGTAATTATTTTTTTCAATATAATAGCTAGCATAATTATACCTATTATATAATACAATTCCGTGAGTATTCACGCACATAATATTGGTCTACGTTCTGTTGCGTCATTGTTTAACATAGCTTTTCTTAAACCTTAAAAAATCACGCCAGTAAAAGTGATCTGTCAAGTGAGCTTTGACCTGTTGAATCCCAATTTGATATTTTAATGTGTCAAATTCTGATCGCGTAATTCAAGTCACGAAATCGACACGACCAAGCAATTTTGACTTTCTCAACGACTACCCGACCGCTCCCAGTATTTTCACGGTGGATAACGTTTGGAATGCTCAGTTTGCTATACCAATGCTACCACTTCGCTCACATTCCAAGTGTAATTTTGAGGCTTTCCCTGACCACACCCGCCATCGGATGCAGAAGCAGCTCCGCCACAGGACCATCACCTCAAACCACGAAAGTGGGTTAGATAGTCTCTAAACCAATACAAATTACCTTAGGAGTATTACAAGGATCTCTTCTTAGACCTATTATGTTTATAATGTACATTATTGATAATATGGTAAAAGCATTGAAACATAAAAAAAAAATAATAATCATTTGGAGTCAACTCGTTATAAACAATGGTATCAACAGGAGAAGATTATGAACTCATAGTGAATGAAGTCAACTCGTTATAAACAATGGTATCAACAGGAGAAGATTATGAACTCATAGTGAATCAATTAAATGAAGACCTAAAATAATATATCAATATGTCTGAAGAAAAATAAATAAAATTGATCATATTCTGACGGCCGGCGTCGTCGAATGGCAAGGCCCGAATCCTAAGGTCGCGTGCACAAATAAATTATATTTGATTGATTTCTGTTATTTCACAATTAATTAATTCAAAATAATATCTAGTATATTTGCGGCACGTTCCAGAGTTAAAAATATACTCTCAGTATCGCCTTGGTATAAGACCACCATTTAGAATTGAAACGATGCTTGAAATAGCTTTGGCTGTGTTTAGTGACCAGATCTCCCCATCTCCTTTCCCTCCCCACTACCTCAGCCTCTCAAATTAACCCAATCAGGGAAGCCATAGTCTCACTGGATCCAGACGGGAACAGTTGGGACTCTTGTGCGGTATTCATATAAAAAAAAAAAATATTTTAATTAATGAAGATAATATTAGCGAAAGTCAATCAAAAATCCGAAACAGAAAAATCAGAAAAAGATACGGATACGTCCCAGATGTATCCGTATCTTTTTCTGATTTTTCTGTTTCGGATTTTTGATTGACTTTCGCTAATATTATCTTCATTAATTAAAATATTATAATTTGAGGTTTAACTCTTTAAGTTAAAAAGTTAAAAATAAAATTAAAAATAAAAAAAATATGTTCATGGGAAACGAGGAAGGGGATATACATTAATTACGTGAACAGTTTTTAAAAAAATAAGACCCCCTCTTAGGTGAGATTTTTTTCTTACTCTCGAAATAAATCTTTTTCATAAAAGCCATGTTTTCAGCGGGCTAACAAAGGACACTTCAAAAGAAGTGAGACAATTTTTTTTTTTTTTAATCTATATAATAATATATATTCGTTTGAGGTTGACATGAGATTTTTATTGACCCCCCCCCCTCCCCCCTATAATGAGATTTCGTGAGATTTTACTGGACCGATCCTCCACCCACCTATTTTTTGCTCACGTAATTAATGTATGCCCCCTAACACCAACAAAAGAGAATTATTGATAGATGGTGAAACGTTGAAATAAGTGTTTGGAATTAAATATTTGTGAGGAATACTGGTCCCATGTTGACCTTTTCTCAAAACACAACAATTATAACAATTTTTTTTAATTGCCACTGTTGTGGTAATTAAAATTGTAAGTAGATTCCTAAACACAATCTCCAGTAAAAATGTACACAATGCAAACTTTCTATTCTTAGCGAACGATGGATTAATAAAAAAAAATTACAGTAATACAAAATATATCTATGAAAAATAGATATACGAAAATCAAGGAAATATTGAAGGAGGTAAACATCTTGTCATTTAAATGGCATTTATGGCCATACATCAAGTGAATTTTGAAGAAAAAATGGAAACCTGCAGCAGACGTAGAAAACATGAGACATAGAAAAGAAATGCACTAAGACTTCACTTCCAATAAAAACAAGTTGTCAAAAGTGATTGATGTACGTAGCAATTAAGATATTTGGCTAATTATTAAAGGAAAGATAATTAGAAGAATATATAAACACATTTAAAAATACATAAGGTACGAAAATATGTGATTGATTCATTAAAAAAAAAAAGTTTTTAATAATATTTGTACATTTGTTCATAATTTTCAGGGGTTGGATTGTATTAGGGTAGGTAACTATGAATCTATGTTAAAAAAAAAACACAAACTTCTTAACCTCTCCTGTGCCGTAAACGCGCCGGCGCACGCGGTATTAATTTTCAATAAAGCGACACCTAAACTCTCTGCCCCCGACACAATATGTCATATTCATGAGGGCAATGCCAAGGACTTAGGGGTTCCGGAATGTGATACTGTGATATGGAGCGTGATGTCAGAGAGCTCGAAAGGCGGTGCTAGTGTAGGTATGGTTATTTTTTTAATTCTCGCTTCTATGACTACGTTTGTGGTGGATAAATACTCTCAGTATCGCCCTGGAGAGAAACCACCACCCTGAATCTAATCGTTTACTAGCTAAGAAAACCCATACTTCCCAACCATTTGCTTCCCTTTCTCCTTTCGCTTCGGACAGCGTTACAGTGTCCATCGTCAGGGAAGATATGCAATTACAAATCTGGCACAGTTGGCTAAAGAAAGAGGTAGCGTAATACGGCATTATACCCCAAAATAAATCACGGTAATATTTTTGGCCGTGAAAATCTCAAATCATAACAAAACGTATCTCGTATTTTTTTATGGATTGTGCGCATAATATTGCTGTTCTAATTTATAATAAGATCAGAGTTACATCATAAATTAACTTTATTAGTTTCAGTTTTCAATTCTATTGTTTTTATTTATAGATACAATGAAATATTGGAAAAGTGTATCCGTTCTCAGCAAACTAGTATTCTAGTTGGGAGGATTTGGGAAGGAGAATTGGAATGTTCTCTGCAGTGCAGTTGCAGTTTCCCATCTTCCAGCTTTACCCGCACAGTGCACGTGTACCCACCATACACGTGTACATCTCTTACTTGATCATAATCATTACGATACCGACGAGTATAATGTTGTTGCAAAACTTGAATCACGGAACTAGTTCGTAATTTTCAGTGGTAAGGGAATTCTATAACTTCAGAACTCTGTGCAAACAAATTTAATGTTCGATATTATCCATCGTTATATAATATTACTTTACACGTGTCTTCCAGAAAACAAAATATAACAGAAAGCATAATGGAATAATAAGTTTAAGTTTTTAAACACAATTACATATTTTCATTGATGATTTAAATTTTATTAGACCTATCCAAGTAGTTTAAAGTAGAAAGTTTTCTCCATCCCAGGGTTCCCTGGTAGCTATTAGTAAATTATCATTATAAGCAATGATTATTAGCCTGAAACACTCATCCATATTAAAAAAACCTACCGAGAAAAGATACATGCCGCCGACGGGACTCGAACTCTCGCCCCTCTCATTGCCGGTCACCCTTTGTGGTATGCATAAAAAAGTCTTGTTTTAAACAATTTAAAAAAAATAATAATTATCAATTTAAAAAAAATAATAATTAGTAAATTATCCATTATTGCATAATATTGTATTTTTTTCCCTACAATGACGTTAGTAGGTGTAGTGTAGTAGGTTTTGGATAGATGGCAGTGGGCTTAAGGCTTACGACAGTAACGCCGTTCTTCCATTGAACAACTTACGAGCGGCGAGATCGCCGCTCGTCTATACATTCCATACGATTATTAGTGTTTGTAAACGCCGCTTGGGGCAGCGCTAGCAAAATATTATGACAGGTAGCGGGTAGCGGCGATTAATGGTGGAGTTATACTTGTCTGTCGTGACGTGACGTGACGCGTCATAACGGTATCGGTTTCATACATTTAGTATGGGGACGACTATATCCGTGTGTTGTGTTGTGTCATGATGCGTTATGTCGTGATGCGTCAGAAGCGATCTCGATTTTCGACAGAGAGGTGAAGGTGAAGGGCGTGGGGACGGCCGCGTCTTGGCTATAGTGTACGTACCACGTGCTGTATTGCTTTAAAATATCGTCATAAGGCGTCAGAACACAACTTATAGATGTGAACGCTAGCCATCACGGCACAGAACATCACGACACAACACGCCTTACAAGTGTAACTCCACCATTAGTCGCTTGTAGGTAGCTGCGTGAACGAAGGACGTTACCGTCAGATGTCGGGGAAGTCCCCTTATAGGGAATATAGCCGTTCAAACAGCGCTCTCAAGAGCAGATTCACTTCCTAGTTTATTGGAGCCGGTTGTTCAGAACCCAAAGCGTAATTATTGTAAACACGTATTATTATAAATAAACAGTATTGTTCAAAGGACCTCTTAATTATTGAAGAGCCCAATACCAAATCAGTGGATTAGGCATACATTACAGTAGCCAAGATATATTATTCAAATTATTTGAATAACTTTTGAAGGAATTCATGAACGTAATTTTTAATCATGGAAGAATATGATAATATTGATAAACCTAAACAAAACATATGTTTAAAGGAAAAAGACAAAGAAAAAGGTGTAACGGTCGCAATTGGGGATCGGTTAGTGACAATATTGACATTGAATCATTATTATTTGTATATTCTACTTTGTTTTTTACAAAAATAAATCGAAAGACAAAGAAAAAAAACATATTTTTCAGGTTGGATACTCTCAGTATCGCCCTGGTGAAACATCCAGCATCGAAGCTTTGCTTAAAATGGTTTTAGCCGTGTTTGGTGACCATCTTTGAATCAGATCTGAATAGCCCTATCTTCCTGTCCCCCATATCCTTCCCCTCCCCACAACCTTCAACTTCACAACATACCCCAACTGGGGAGGCCATAGTCTCACTGACTCTAGACGGGTGAGAATAGCTGGGAATCTTGCGCGGTAGGTAATTTCACAAAGAATAAAAAATAACAATATTTATGGAAATAAATATTGTTTTTTTTTAAAGTTTAATTACAATATAGCATGTTATGGAATGTATGATTACGTGTTGAAAACCGTGTAATAGCGTGCACCGACTTTTATGTAGATCAATTTAGTGATATTTCAACTCCAGTTCGCTTTCTCTAAACTCTACCGCTTACTAATAAATAACAGTTGTGTAAAATTAAAAATAAGTTTATTAGTAAGACCCTTTTCTACAAACATTGTTGTATTCAAGTGAATTTATCGTACTTAAAATGACCCCCACTTTGGTATTTACACTATCTAAATAACATAACTTACAACTATAATCTAATGTATAAAAATTAATGTTTGTTTGTTTGGGTCTTCGTATGTTATGCGCGGTTATGCCGTTCATCCGATTGCGATGAAACTTTGGGAATATGATGTGCGCATACACGGATGGTTATAGGATAGTGAGCTCTGGAGTTATGAAATTATTTCCTATACTATTTATACGATTGCGATTAAAATTTCATCCGATTGCTATTAATTTTTTTTGAATTGTTGTGAACATGCCCGTGAATATTTCTATATAAATATACTCGTGAGCTCTGGCATTATGAAATTTACATTTAAAAATGAAATAGGTCACGCGAGTTGTTGGAAAATGGGTGTATGTTATTGGGAGGGGGGATGCGGGGAAGGTGAAAATTGAACTCGGGAGGGGAAAGGATCGTGGGAGGGAAAGAGGAAGAGGAGGCGGAAAGGAAACAGGGATGAATGGGAAAGGACACGCAGGGAGAAACAATTTATTTATTTAAGTAGAATTGCAACGCATGCCGGGTATCAGCTATCAGCTGGTAATCAATATTTTTTGGTTAGTATCAACTAACCAAAAAATGGCCGTCATCGGGGTTGGTATCAGACAGCGTTCTGAGCTTTAATTATTGAATGCAGAAGGTGAAACGCCCATTCGCAATCATGAAAGACTGAAAAATGTATACGGTGATGCACCAGTGGTTGTCAGCACGGTTATGTGATGGGTTCATCGCTGTAACGAAAATGAAGGACAAACGCCGTAAGATGACGAAAAGCGTAGCGTTCAACGTAGTGACTCCACGCAATATTCAGCGTCGATGACATCATTCGTGGTGACCGCCGGATAACTACAGATGAATTGTGATGCATTTTCTCCTTCAGTAAAGGCAGTGTGATATGAAGCTCATATTGAGATTCACTTTGAAAATACGGAGGCCGTGAAAACGTCCGTCCGTCAATGTCTTTTATAGGAAGCAGGACTGTGCCTTTTACCACACTGGAAAACATGCCCTTGTTAAACGAAGGATCAAAACTTAAAAAATGGATGGAAATTATAATGAAAAGTGACAATTTTTTTTTTTTTTTAATATGTTTATTCAGTTTTAATTTTACAATATTTTATTTTACAAATCTTACGAAACTGATCAATCAGTTTGATTGTAAGAAATCTCTCATTTTTTTCTAATTATTTAATACAGTATACTTTTCAGTTTTACATAGTAAATACTAAATATTAAATTAATGGTCAATATTGTGGTTTTCAACCTGCGTCATTGCATTTTCATTTTATGACAATTAAACGGAGAAAAAAATAGTAATATGATACGTTATACTAAGTAACTGATATGATACTCAATTCCACTATCAATGTTTATTTGTTAACATCCTACATAAGTTTATTTATTTTCTTACCTGAAATTTTTTTTCTTTTTTCTTTTTTCTTTTACCTTTGTAATGGCACTACTCCCCAATTCAAACACGAGAAATCTTTTCTTTATTGAATTGGGTAGATTCGTTAACAAACTATTTTATTGTAATTAGCTTGTAAGACCCATGATTTTCTTTTGTAATTACATGTACCTATGTATTTCAAATAAAAAAAATAAAAACCTATTAGTTAGCCTTGATTAATGTTATTTCACTATTATTTGGTAACGCCTGCTTAACTTGCTGGTTTAATAAATTTATTTACACCCTAATATTAGAAAAGCCAATAACCTATCCACATAAAAAAAGGAGAAGAGAATCTTGCGCCAAGAACCTTGTATCGCTGCCCTGCAGGGGTCCAGAATTTACGATACTGACGGCATAAAGATTGCATAAAGAACCTTTCCGGTAGACGTACTGTACCGTGTTGTAACTCGTAGCAGAGCGATTTAACACGAGCGCTACGATTCCGAGTAAATAATAGGTCAGTTCACCTCCACTGGCCACTCCCCCACTGGGGTGACAGCGTGATTTACACCCCAGCTGATTTAGAATTCAATGTTTCATAATGCCCTGAACGTATTCTGAATATTTAAATACAACCCGCTACTACGAACTTGTACTAAAAGCTCTCGAGAAAAATTACAACATCTTTTCTTTTGCTCTGATTTTTCATGATTTATTACATGTTATTTCTTGGTAATTTAAACTTCGCACAGACAACGGTTGTTCTTTTCATGGAATATATTTACTTGTGTAGATTCTGTGCAGGTGCTTTTAGGTTGAGAGGGGTGAATCAGGGTTTTAAATAAGTTTAAGCGTAAGGAAACACAAAAGGTGGAATTCTATTAGCGGCCTGCTTTTTACAAAAGTACGAAAAACAACATTTTATATTGAAGATAATGTTTATTTATGCGTCTAACGAAATTTTACTTCCCTAGAATATATCGAGGATTAAGTGGAATAGCGGTTGTCGTGACGTCATAAATATTTTACTTAAGCTATATAAAAATCTCGTGTCACAATGTTCGTCCGAGGTAAACTCCAAAACTACTGAATTTGATAAAATTTGGCTTACTGCATGTAATTTGGTCCAACTTAAGAGATAGGATAGTTTTTATCTCGATTATTGACCTCAACGTTTATTATTTCGAATTAAATGTTTTTTTTGGGACAATTATTTGAAATTATTTGTAGGTTCCATAAGTTTCTAACAGATGGCGGTGTGAGTTAATTTATTACACTCTTTGTTATTTCGGTTATGTAACCATCCAGTAGATGGCGTTTTGTTTTTCGTTAGCCACAGCAACGTGTGGGCGGGTCAGCTAGTATATATAAAAATGAATCCCTGTTTCCCATGGTCACGCCATAACTTCAGAACGACTTGAATGATTACGATGAAACTTTGGGGATTTGTTGTGCGCATGCCCACGATAGTTATAGGATAGTGAGCTCTGGCGGGTTGAAAATATTTCATCCGATTGCGATGAAAATTTGGTCATTTATTGTACACATGCCCGCGAAGGTTTCTATACGGCTGAGATCTGGCTTTAAAAATTTGCAAAAAAATATGTGCCCAACCGATTAAAAATATTTATATTAAATTATTTGTTATAGCTTTTTAGACCAGATTTTTGTTGGCTAAATAATAATACCCAAAATAAATACGGTTGGTCATTTTGCCTCATCTTGAAACACTTGTCTTATTTGAAAACTACTATTATAGGCACAATACGTCGAGACTGTGGAGTAGTATTATAGAGCTGCAGCTAAACAGACGACACACATCGACAAGAATCGGAGAATAATGAAAGATGAATCTCAGAATCTCAACCTGTCGAACTCCGTCAAAACTTAGGAGTTACAAAAATGACACGCGCTTGCCCGTGGCGACGTCGCGAGCGGATTGCGAGTTCTCGAACGCTTAAAGAGCGAGAAGTTATGCGCTCCACCTGTTGTTAACCCGGAAAGCAATTTCTAGAGCGAGAAATTATGCGCGATAAATATAAATCAGCGGCATTTGGTGTGATTATAAAAACTTTATTGGTTTTAATATCTTAAATGCGATTTTAAAGACATTCTGAAGTACCCGATACTTATAAAAAAAATTAATCATGACCGCGGGCCGCTGGTTGGCCAGGGCTGATGTAGAATCACCACCTTAATGCACTTTACCCCCGGACATCCTGTATATATATATTTGTAGCAATGCACTGTAAAGAATTCTTTAAAAATATTTGTTTTCACATCTTTCATGTTTGTCGGCAATATATTTTTAAGGGGGAAGAGCTGAATGTAAATTCCTAGGAAAAATGAGAAAAACGCAATCTCGACCCACAAACTGAACACGGGAAACACGGGAAACACGGGAATGGCAATAAAGTAACACGACCCACTTCGCGTTGCTGGAAATAGCGGCTTATTGACTACTAGCACATAGTGGAAATACTACATACTGGGTATTACGGATAGTGTGGATTCCCATTTCATATAGGACGTGGCTGTGGATTCACATGGAAGTCATAGAGCGTGGCTCAGTTCTATACAGCAGTGGCGTGACGACCGCCCGGTCCGGAGGGACCCATTACCATAAATCGCAGAATAGTACTTATTTTTCCAGTCTAATAATTCGCACCATGAATTTTATTTGTAAATGAATATTTTTTTATGAAAGAAAGACAAACATTTCCGGGTTATGAATAACCTGATAATTTAAAAAAAAAAAACTCCTACTACCACCACAGTAAGCGGAGAATGTGCTTGAGTCGTGATGGAGGACTTAGCCAGCCGAGGAATTGAACACGGAACGCCTGGATGGGATCCAAACGCGATACTAACTCGGCACTCACCGGTAAATTAAAGGTACTTATTTATGTACACTAATTAGCGAGTACTCGGCACGCGTTGGCTAAAGCCAAATTTTTTAAAAATAATTTATTCATTAAACTGCAAGTTACATGTTTATAGAATTTTATTACCATTAACATGCCCATGTTGTGTTGGTCAGTTATCTATAGAGTGAACTATAAAAGAATGTGAAAGAATAAAAAGTAATATAAATTAACATAATATGAAAGAATATTAAAGAATACAAAATAATATAAAATAAAGTAAATGGCTATAAAGTAATATACTTAAAAGAGTATGAAAGAATATAGTAAATTACAAAAAGTATAGAACATAAAAAGAATATATATATGAAAGAGTATAAAAAGTATGCAATTAAAAAATATATACAATCAAAGTAAGTGAGCATACATTTCAAGCATCGTTTCAATTCTGAATGGTGTTCTTACACCAGGACGATACTTAGTGTGTCTTCCACTCTGGAACGTGTATCAAATATACTACATATTATTTTTAATTAATTATGAAATAACATAAATAAATCATATACAAATTAGTTGTGTACGCCGGGTTCGAACCCGCAACCTTCGAATTTGTTCTTCTGAGGCAGCAAGTACTCGATGAGCTGTCGCGAGTTTACACAGTTTTTTTCCAGATTTTTTTCATAAAAGCTATTATATTTCCATTTAACTACCTAAAATAAGACATGTTGCCATATTTTTAGTTCCAAATTTCTTTATCTAAATCTCGGGTGAAGCCGGCATGTACACCGTGTTTCAAGCTCATACTATGGAACTTCAGAGGATATTCACGATACCTAATGTAAGAACAACGAAGTATTTTAAATATCTGTAACCGTGTTTCTTTTTTTTTAGAAAAAGTGTAATCCTAGCTAACTTTTCCTGTGGTTATGCGAGTCAATCGTATATCGTAATAATTTTCGTATTCTCCTGGAAGTAATGGGTAGGTTTATAGGAACTCTTTGTCATGGCGCAAACAAATAACAAAATTTCGTAAGACTTGTGAACAAACCCCTTATGAATATACAGGTATTCGTTTTAGTTATTTGTTTTATAAATACCGTTAAATCAACGTCGTAGATACCGGTTCGAAATAACATACAATTCGTTAAAATTACACGTTATTGGTGAAAATTCTATGTTATTGTCCTCATCGAATAATGATTTATATATTTGAAAGACTAATCACCACCTGTCGGCCATCGTGGAGTTTCCGTCATGAATAAAATATGCGCCTGATCGCTCACGGTATGCCTGACTGATAGCTGTTGTTGGAATCGTCTCTAATTGTTATTAGTTTTATTGATGTTATTACCTTAATATGTGCCTGTTCGATGATTGGAAAACAGCATTACCTACAGAACTACCCATTGATAGGTAAAGCATTTCATTGATGGCCTATAAGTGGTGTCTTGAATACTTAATGCCTTGGAAACTACTAATAACGCGCATTACTTTTTGAATGGTCGTTTTGCAAACATAAAAATGTTAGCACTGTTGCTTTATTCAAATTTTATACTTTTTAGAAGTTTTTATTGTAACCGTTATTTAAAAAAAAATGCACAAGTTATAATTAAATAATATATCTACACAATAACCTAAGACGTATAAAGATAACGTTATACATCTTACTAACCAGTGATTCCTGACATTATTTGAAGTAAAAAAAAATGTTATTTGAATTTTGGTCTCCGGTTACATATTTGATGATTTTTTTTAACTAAAAATATAAAAAATCAGTAGGTATTGGACAGTTAGGGGCGGGGTGCGTTGTTTGGTCGGATACTCGGCTGAGTGACGACAAGTGGAAGACTTTTTTGTTTGATTTTAAAGAAAAAACATTGAAAAAAGACATCGAATCGAAAGTCACCGGAGACCATTTTTTTTTTACTCCCAATAATGTCACAAATCACTGGTTAAAGTAAGTCAATTACGTCCCTTAATACCCTGTATAGGTGTGTGACTAAAAACAACGTATATTTTTCGGTTCTGATAGATAATGAACTTTCAATACTTAGAATTTGTATTTAACCAAAATTAAATATGTTTCAAAAACGATTTGCATTGAACAGCAGTTTTTAATTCACACGAATATATTTACCAAAGTACAAGAGTTCCAACTGCTCCCAAGTGTCTGGAGCCAGTGAGACCATGGCATCCTCGTTTGGGGTATGTTTTGAGGCTGTAGAAGATGGAGAAGACGGGATGGGTAAAGGAGGGTGGGGAATAGGAGTCAGGAACAGTGGGTGAGGAAGAAGACGGTTGGGAAGTATCTGGCTATTCAGATTTGGTACCAAATAAGGCTTTTTTATATGTATACCGCACATGAGTCCAAATACTCCCGTCTAGAGCCAGTGAGATTATGGCATCCTCAATTGTGGTATGTTATATGGAAGAAGATCTGGAATAGTAAGCCATGGAATTACCTGGCTATTCAGATTTGGTCACCAAAAACGGCTAAAGCCATTTCAAGCAATGTTTCAATTCTGAATGGTGGTCTTACACCAGGGCGATACTGAGAGTATCTTCCACTGTAGAACGTGTTAGTAAACAAGCAGTAGCATGTAGCAAGCATATATACTATATATTATTTTTAATTAATTAATTATGAAATAAAACACATTAATCAAATAAAATTTATTTGCGCACGCCGGGTTCAAACCCGCGAACTTCCGATATCGTTTCGATACAGAATGGTAGATTTCATCAGTGATATACTGAAAATATCTACATAACCATTATTTTGGCCTTTCGTTTGGTTTGTTTAACATTAGTATCGTAAGCATATATTCATAGCAAATCGATTCGTGCATGTCATAACAAACAATAAGTTACTGTCTTTAACATGCTCCCTTGTTTTTATGACATGCAATATTCCATGAATTTATAGGAAATGGCCATGGTATTATTAGTCCGGTGGCCAACATTACTCATATGGAAGTACTCAGTCAATTGTGTGACAGAAAGTCGAACTATGCGTTGCACTGAAAGGGCGCTGCAATAACAATGGAGCAATACCTATTTTGTCCTTTAAACCAGCGTTTCCTAACCGATGATGTGCGGACCGATACCGGTCCGTGGAAATTTTCTGCTGGTCCATTAATCCAGTAATCGATTTTATCCTGTGTTCAGCCTCATAACATACCCCAATTGGGGATGCCATAGTCTTACTGGCTCCAGACAGGAGCAGTTGGAAATCGTGTGCGGTAAACATGTAAAAAAAATAAAGTTACAAAGATAATGTATATATAAATTATCACTAAATCATTCAGTAGTAGCCATGCGGCCTCAAGGTTTTCATAAAAGCTGCTGGTTTGAAGAGATGTACTAATTAAATCACTCATTGGAACTCAAAAAGCAATCATGAACTGAATGTCCCTGAAAAACATATTCAACAACTTAACCACGTTCATTAAACAACTCTACTCTAGAACAATGCTTCTTCGTACATTAATGAATACAAAACACGAGAAATAATAACAAAAACGCATATCAAAACACTAGATCCTGGAGTCAAAAATATATCCAACAAACAACTACAAATACAACACTTAAACAAAAAAGCTTTTTATACCATTGTATCAAACTCTAAAACCAAATCCTATTCTCACTGAAAAATCAAAACATCATTAAAAATCAAATAAAAAGCTGATGATAAAATATAGGGGCGTAGAAATACACATCATTCCAAAAACTGTAGGCTGAAATAGAAAAAAAAGAGAAAAAAAATATTACAGTATATAAATATGTATAAATTTGTTTTAGACCACTTTACATTTTAATTAACTTCTAATTGAGATTAATTAATATTTAAAATGGTATAAACAAATTTATATATTTTTATTGTAAATTATAACGAGCCACAAAGTTAATGCTAATTACGAGTATTTATAATTCTTTCAGGAACTTCATATTATTATTCTAAGAATTTAATATTTAAGATGAAACACTATAACTTAGGTACTTAATCGATGTGTTGCTTTATGACAATCAGATTTAATTTGGAAGATTACACTTAACTTCATAGAAAATCATGAAAGTTTGAAAGTTGAAGACAGATTCTAATAAAAATTAAATTAAACAGATTCTAATAAAAATAAAAATTAATTCTAATAAAATTCTAATAAATTTGTGCGTGCGGTTTCATACTTATAATAGCTGCTTTAATATTCCTACGTTTACGGAACGCGACGGCACAAAAAAGGCAATAAACGTACCTTCCTCATCACATTAATGCTGCAGCCCCTTCTTACACAATAAATAATGGTGAGACAAAAGATGAGACACACAATGTACGTATGTCAATTTACCCCAAAATACTACTTTTTTCCTTTGGAGGAAACAGACTTACGTAAATTGTGTGTCTCATATTTTGTGACACCAAAGTGTAAGAAAGTGCTAAAGCATTATTGTGATAAGGAACTTACATTTTTTTTCCTTTTTTGTATCTTCGCCGTTCCGTAAGCATGAGAATACAAAAAGCGTCTAACGGCTCATTGTCCACCTCCCTCGCTTCCATTATCTCTGATGATAGTACAGCGCAACATCAGTTATAGAGATAATATAAGCTAGTACTACCAAATCAATACCAGAGTTCAATCCATTCTGCCATTAGAAGCAGACAGCAATCGTGTCATCCAAAAATAACCCAATTTTAATATCGGAGCTGGCTACGGCAGAAGGCCTCGTTTGATTTATGTAGAAACTTTTATTTGAAATTGAAAGGGAGGAAATCAGTATCCGTTTTGGAAAGCAAAGTCATACCGCCTGACTGCCAGGAAAGCCTTTATGAAAACTTGACATAACGACATCATTTTATTAATCTATAACCAAGTTAAAGGTCAAAATTGGTTTCGTATGTTGCTTTATTGGTTTCTTGACTGAGCATAGTGAGGTCTTGTTTTAACTCGACCGTTTTTCATTTTTTCATCTGTAAATTTGTTTGTATGCACTGTTTTGGATTCAAGATGGTGAACGTTTTATTGGTTCAGTAAAGATTATTTTTCAAATACATTCTTATCCTGGAGAAAGATTGAAATAGAATTGTTGGAATTGTCATTGATATAGTGACGTTTCATTGGACGTATTTTATAATTCATTATTTGAAATTTAAAATACAATGTTACGTGAAATGTAGGTTTATGATTTAGTAGGTATTTAAGTACCTACTTAAAAGTCTTATGATTTTAGAAAAAAAATTGGAAAGAAAATTAGAAACATATTTTTTGGACGCAAGTTCTTCTGTTCACAATACTACCAGTTTGGGTACGTACCCAGAGGTATACATAAAAACGATCGTCCTATGACAACATTACTTAACGATTTAAAGTGATTCTTAGAAGAATTCAAAATCTACTCTTTCACAGACATATCGTTCAATTATTTTAGGGAATAGTTAAAATATTTTATAAAAAACTATTCCACTTAAGGTGAATTAATTGTTTTCGCCAGTATAAACGCAACATTATTGTGAATAGATAGTAGTGTCCATAAACAAAATTAATTCTTTCAAGAAAGGCATACAAATACAATAGTGTGTCGGTAATTCAATCCAATATATTGTATTTGTAAGCCTGCCTTGAAAGATTAGAGTTTTTTTAAGAACAAAACTATTTACTGATATTCATTTTGCGCATGATGCGGGTGCATGATGCGGGTGCATGACGCGGGTGCAAACAATTAATTATTGGTCTTAATATTTTAAAGCATAACCTGCCTTACAACAACCCCAACTGGGGAGTGTTGTCAGGCTGAAGGCAGTGTGGAGGGAAAGGAGATAGGGAAGAGGAAGGTGAGGAAGTACCTGGCTATTCAGATCTGGTCACCAAACACGGCTAAAGCCTTTTCAAGCAACGTTTCAAAACGGAATGGTGGTCTTACACCAGGGCGATACTGCGAGTATCTTCCACTCTGGAACGTGCCGCAAATATACTATATATTATTTTTAATTAATTAATTATGAAATTACACAAATTAATCAAACAATTTTTTTTTGTACACGCTGGGTTCGAGCCGTTTTAGTGTGTATGCAAAGAGCGTTTGCCAAGACCGAGTTGATTGGCGGTCCGTCCTCTCTGCCTACCCCTGCGGAGAAACGGCGTGATGGTTAGTTAGTTTAGTTTTCGTTTTTTTCATGTAATACCCCTTTTTTAAAATGCATTAAAATGTTAATTTTGTAATGTTTTTAAAAAACAATAAATAACTTGATGAATTCAATTCAGTTGAACCGCATTCCCCACCGAAATATATCGTACAAATGTCAATTATTCACAGGCTACCGAATGCACAGCCATCATTTGGTTAAAAAGAGTCTGAATTTCACCGAAACCGATATGGCTCAATCCCATAGATAATGCACGAGTAGTTACCGGATCCAGTCCCCTTTATGTATCCAGGCTTATGCGCCAAATGTCAGCATTGTCAGCCTGGGTTACACAAATACAAAATACACCCTAACTAAAGTGTACAAACTACAAACCGGATTAAGGTAATGTTTCATATCACCTGACATTTACAGCCGGTAGCAAAGTGGGAAATAAAAATCGAAATGGGTTTGCAACCATTAAAAATCACACCACTAGATTGTAACTATTAAATTGTAGGTAAAATAAACTGCAGTAATTTTTATTGAAGTAAAACTTATTTAGGCGCGATATGACGATTAATTCATATCTTTTTCGGACAAAAATTCCAAAAATAACAAATTTTCAAACGGAAATGACGTTCGGATATCGGTACAATTACTGCCACCTGTATTTGTTTTTATTTTTGAAGGTTTCTCGCCTTCGCTAGAATATTTTATTATTTTCCGAAAATGGATGAAAAATTAAGAGAGAATATATTCATGATTTTAATTGCATTTCTCAATACAAGCGATTTTTCATCCAAGTTTCAAAAATAAAAACAAACACAGATGGCGGTAATTGTACTGTTTCCGTAATACCACAACAGTCAAATAATAAATAAAGCTTATTGAAAGACACAAATTATGCGATGTACTCGTTAAATTATTCAATTTATCTATCGCATAATGAACACAAGCTTTCTTCAAATTGTTGTATTACACGTCAAACATTAATACCCACCTAACGTTGATACAGAAACCGTCGAAATAGGCGAGTTTAAGATCAGAAAAGCGTCATGCTTCCTCGCCCAAGACTTTCTCTAACGCACCTATGTTTTACGCATCTTTCTCTTTCGCTAACAGTCATTGTAAAGTCAGGAAAATGAACGAAACTGCGCGAGAATGGATTCAAGTTCAGATGGGCATTAGAGTTTGACGTGTACTATAAATTCACACATTTCATAGATTAATTCTATTTCGAAATATTTTTAATGCACTGTTGCCACGAAAACAAAAAAACGCTACGAACATGCGTCATTCCATTATACAGCAAAGTACATAAAATTTTAATTAAGAAAATATGAAAAATGGCGGAAAAAACTGTTTTCTCCGAATTTCTACCATTTTTTCACAGAAGTTTTGTTATTCCTTAACATAGTATCTATACATTCTCCACACCGAAACGGTAATTATTTGAAAATCACCCTTGATAGAAATAATTCGCAAAGTATGCTCCGAAAATTATTATTTACAGGTTTGTTTCTGTTATTTAAACAAGTTCTATGTATGAAAAAATTGTTTTTTAAACCGTACTTAACACCACCTCCACGAGATTTTTGCTCTTTGCAAACGAGTTACACATTTTCACTATTTTCACATGAATTTTATCGTTTTTAATATTAGCGCGCTCTCTCCAACATTCGCATTGTCGTATCTCTCCTTCTTGCAAATGAATGACGTACGTGGAGGAAAGGAGGATAACCGCATCTTCAAAGATCATTAAAGAAGGGCCTCCTGTGTGGAGATATTAAAAATAATAACAATATTTTAATACGAATTTGTTCTTAAAGTATCCATGTCGATTTAGTATTCAATTGAGGCCCAATGAAATACATAACTTTCAGACACTGTAAAGGGTGTATTTACAAAGCAACAATTATTATTGTGACGATGGGGAATTCATGTTGAAAATTTGGCTGGAAATGTATAATGATAATTATTCATGTCTAATGCTAAGACAACTAATTTACAATTCTGGTCAAAGATTTATTTGTTTTAGAGCGTTTTCCATCAAGCTTTAAGGCTCCGTCAAACAGAAGGCGTACTTACGCGCGTCAAGGCGTTAAAACGTCCCGGACGTATAACGCTGCGTTGTGTTGTACTGAACACGTCGTAGCCGTTCAAACAGAAAGTACGCGACGTTACGGCGTTTTGGTGCCTGTTTGAAGGAGCCTTTACGCTCACGCCTTGACGCGCGGTAAGTAGGTACGCCTTCTGTTTGATGGAGCCTTTACAGGGTAATCATTCAAGAAGAGGAATATATATACACGGGAGGCCCTGAAGAAAATAATTTTAATGCTGTGTGGAAAGTCTTTTTAAGGAAAGGAAGGAGAGGAAGTTCTGGGAAGGAAAACAGTCATGAGGGGTGAGTACACGGAGAAAAATATTATTCTAAAATACGATCATTTTATTCGTAAAAACGCTTAAAAACGGGACTGAAGTTCTTACGAACAAATTAACAGTTTATTGGCGGGAACATGTAAAAATAATTTGTTAGTATACGTAATTTCGTACGTATACCAACGAATTATTCTTACATTTTCCCACCAATAAACATTGAGACACTGTTAATTTGTTCCTAAGGACTTCAGTCCCGTTTTTATGAATAAAATGATTGTATTTTAGAATAACATTTTTCTCCGTGCGGGAAGCTAGGAGACAGTGTGTTTAGGAGGGACGGACGTACGAATCCATTCCTCCCGCTGCAGTGCATAGAATAAATATGAATTAAAAAAAATATCATCGGATATCTACTTTTTGTACTTCAAATATGCTCAGGAATCGCTGGTTAAAAGCCTTCGTGTACAAGCTGTTCCACCTGTATAACTAACACATTTATGGCAATCTTGAGTTAACACAATTGTTTTATTATTATTTTATTTTAACAAAGAGTTTCCGTAAATGTTTTGAATCCCACCGAATGACACCAATGTCTTCACCTTCACGTCTCCATACTAAAAGTTTAAAGTGCCCATTGCCATACACGAGACAGGTTTTCTTGTCTGCAGGTACTAAAAGTTAAAAGGACACAATCAAATTTAAAGGTCATGTTCACAACATCCCGAAACACCTTACAGTATTTTGTCGACCCGCACTTTTCATCTAAAGTTTAGTTCCATGTCCATTTTAAAATAACATTATTTACGGAACATGTTTTCCTCAAATAGCTCAAACTTGCTATTTTTCTTGGAGTTAGGTATTTAACCTTCACATGGCTAAAAACAATAATATTTAAATAAAATAAAACAGTTACAAAAACCTAAAGAAAACAGATTTTGCCTACTAATTATAACTACTTCCTTTATTTGTATCTCTTACTTTTTATCTCTGATTTCATTTCACGATCAAATGCCACAATTAATTGTAATTCTTTTTTATTACTATTTTTAATATTTTATATATTTATATAGTGGATATTAAATAAATTACATATCTAATCTGCATAGTATACTGTCGACAATGTTAAATTTATAGCACAATTTGGGCATAAATATATTGACATATTTGCGTTGATCTGAGAACTCCAAACAGGCGGGAAAAGTATCTATGTAAATTTGCCACCACAATTTTTGCCGAGACCAACAAATAGATTTTCTGCTTAATATCTAAGATAAGTAACTATCTACAAATACATATCACAGATTTAATTCGTTTCTTCCAATCAGATCCTTAATCAATAATGATATTATATATATATATATATATATATAAATTGCTTTGGTGGAAATTTTATGTTACGTTTGCCCAACGGCATAACCATAGAAAAAAGGATACAGGAAATGCGGCGTGGGCGTGTTTCGTGGTCCAAAAGTCTGATTATTCTTTGTTTGAATTTCCAACACAAACTGTGTTTAAAAGATATGAACATGAAATTTAAATGGGATGCCGACATACAATGTCAGGGTAATGTAAGAGGGAAAAAATCTCTGTGTGGAGGGTCTTTTTACGAAAAGGAAGGAGAGAAAGTCCCGGGAAGGAAAAAGGTATGAGAGGTGGGTAGGAATCTGGAGGCAATGTGTCCAGGACGAATGAACCCATCCCTCCCACTGCGGTGCGAGGCGATGGGTCGAGAGAGGGCGGTTGGAGTGGTCAGAAGGTCTCCCTCAACAAGTTCTTTCGTTACGACCCGCCACGCGATAGTGGAGAAACGCATCCGAAGCCAGGACATAGACAAACCTCGGCCCACCTATGGCAGAGGAGTCAGTAAATAAATGGTTCCCGCCTCCCAAATTAAAACTTGTACTAATATTATTTTATATTCAAATCTACAATGAAAGGCATTTCTAGTGCGTAATGTCTACTCAGTGTGCGTAACACATTCCCTTATATTATTACGTACTTCAATCCAGCGACGTGGGACCGTTAAATGTGTTGATGTAGCGAAAGTAAACCCAGGAGAAAAAAATGGAAAACAAGTCTATTGGTTCGAAAGGGACGCATTTGGCTTTAGTAAGCAATTCTGAGTAAAGGAAAATAATAAAAAAGGATATATTCGTAACAAACCCAGATTTAGTAATTCAGAAGTTTTTTTGGACGGAATTAACGTTTTTAAACGGAAATGACATTCGGATTTCGGTACAATTACTGCCATCTGTGATTGTTTTTATTTTTAAAGGGTTCTTACCATTGATAGAATATTTTTATTATTTGCCGAAACTTGGATGAAACATCAAGAGCAAATCAATATTAATAATTTTTAATGCATTTCTCAATACAAGCGATAAAACTCAAAAGCCGGTGTGTAGCTGTGTATCAAGTTTTAGTAATACCTGCAACAACAGTCAAAGAAGTAGTATTTTTTATTAATTTTTTTTGTGTTTAATTCCTAGAACTCCATTTAATTTAAAAATTGTAATTTAAATTAAATTTAAAAAAAAAGAAGTAGTGCTTCAGCCGCGTGTAAAGGTTAGACACTCATTTTTTTTTTTTTCTTTCCTTTTTTATTAAAAGTTTCTCTATTCAGAAAATTTTCAATCAATACGAGTGATTATCACTGTAATTTATTACTATTGACCGACACTGCGAACAATTAATCCATTTAGTTAGAAGGTTGTTTAAAAAATTGATTTACAACTTGTATTTTCTTTATAAAAGTATAACATTCAAGTCTTATCAACAATTCCATCTATTTGCCGTACACAAATATGAATTTTTGTAGCTCTCAAGAAACCAAGCAAACATTATTTGAATGCTTAACATAAATGTTACATAAAAGTAGCACTGTCTAATAAAATAGATTGTTTTATAAAAAAAGTCAACGCTAAAATAGCGTCGATAGGTCCCAAACCAGAAATGAGGATTTTTTACAAAAATCTTTCATAAAAGTGTTATTTTTACATTATTCTAGCGCTCCAGTTTATTCACTTTGAAATAACTAGGCATCGGTACGTGCTTGGGTCTTATAGAGTGTATTTCACTCTAGTAAGCAAAACATACTTGGTCACTAAAAACAGCCGCCAATATTCATTTTATAAATCTACATATTTTATCCATAAAGAAGATACTGCTGACTGACAACATGTCTTTTCATAGTTTCGCAATGTTTATTTTGTTGTACTAAGAACAGTTTTTAAAATAATAAATCGTAAATAACACAAGAGAATCAGCACATCTTTCCAACATTTCTTATGTGTTCTATATGTATTTTTTTACATTTTTCCGTATATAAAAAAGGAGTTAGAATTATTTCATTTTATCGGTGTATTTTTATGTAAATACCGCAGGAGTCCCAGCAATCTGGAGCCAATGAGCTTATGGCATTCCCTGGATACCGATTTTACCGGTCTTTAATAATAGTAATCTGCCATTCTGAAAAAATGTAATATATTTATTTAAAACTCAGGTACGGGACTTACGTCATTCCTATGTCTACCTACGTTAAATTATCGTGAAAACAAGCTTATGTGTCCAAGCAGTTAATTTATTATTTTACTCTTTTACACGCCCATAGAATTTTTACGCTGTGTATATTTATATGGTTATAAAAATTTCAATTGCAATGTTTAATTTATTAAAAAGGGGTAATCTCATAAAAAAATGAAAAAATTGTTTAGGTTTTTTTAAACATCTTATAATTTTGTTAAATTTCGTTACCATTTGTATATTCGTTTGGTAAACTGTGTAGGCGAGGAATTTGCGAGTTTTCTTCATAATATATTTATGTGCAGTGACATTGAAATATGTAGGTCCTTATGCCGAGTTGTTAGACAGTCGAGTTGACTAGACTGTAATTTTTAAACTAATTATATTTAAACCGTCCAAAATATAACTCTGTTAGGGCTGTTAGGGGGTTTATTTTAACGGATGGGTATCACAAAAGAGCTGCTACAATTTTGTTTAATAAATCTGATCTCTACAGTTATTTTAATAAGGAATTTGAGTCCATTACTTCAGGTGGTAGTAGATTTTCAAATATTGTCAGGTTATTCGTAACTCGGGAATGTGTGTCATTCGTTTTAATTAAAGTAAAGTAAAACGTATTATTAGTATTGCTATAATGTATATATGTTGTCGGTAAATTTCTTCACCCGCTTGCGTATAAAAACAAAATAAAATAATATTTTGAATACCTACTTTACTGGTTCCACACTCGTAAATAATAAAAGAGGTTGGTTTTATGGTGAACATACTGTTACCTTTTTGTAACGTTTTACAATCTGATACGATCTCTTTGTTCTCGGACCTTTCTGTAGGCTTTTATTACCTCAAGCCAAAATAATCAAACGCAAGGCGGTAAAAGCCCTCATACCTCCGTTAATATTTAAAAATAAACAAACACAATTGATTCTAAAATAGAAAAGAAAGTGCATAAAAAAAAACTATAAAAAATTTGTAAATATCGTAAAAATAGATTACTGTAAAGGCTACATAAAAGTACATTTCAGGACTGATAACGGGAAGTTATCGCCATAACAGAGCTATGGGAGTGGAGAACATCAAAAGATGCAGGAAATGTGAAGAGTATGAAGAGAATCCACTTCCCTTGTGGTGCCCATACTCTGTTCTGATAGGAACAAAGATCAGATACCTGGGATGACACAATGTGGAACCAAGAGACATATACATAAATATCCTATGATAAGCCTTGTAGTCGCATATATTGACTGTGAATCAAATGGTGTTCGTATTTCTAAGGTAGACTGTATTTCTTCTCCCTTGCACTGTCCCAACTCATTGCCTAGATATAGGCTGTTGGAGTCGGCTCTTCTCGTTCGCAGGTTATTGCTTCTTTTGTTCTGAGTATCGTTTTCATCCAGGCCGTTCCTCTGTAGAATTTTGGAGCATTGAGTCATCCAGGAGTTCTTTGGTCTTCCTCTGTTTGACTGTCGATGAAACTCCATAGACATTGCCTACTTCACTGTGTGATCTGGTGGTCTCCGTCGTATGTGACCATACCATTTCAACTGTTTTCCTCCAGCTTACTGTTTATGTCCGTGACACCCAGGCTACCAAGAATGCATGAACTTTTAATCTTTTCTTTTAGTGATACTCCTGCCGGACATCTAATCATTCGCATTAGGGTGGACTGTGTTTAATAATTATAAACTTTTCACACCGAGAAAAACTATGTGGGAATTGATAAAAATGTAAGTACTGATGTCTCCATATTCAAATTTGGAGATATGATTTTTTAAATGTGGGCGGAAAAATTTCTTTTAGCAATCCGAGAAAAAGTTTTAAATTGTTCTGTCACCCCAGTTGTTAAGATAAACTCAGACTCAAGGGGTTTTTTCAGGTGGCTCCAGAGCAGAGGAGGTTGCCAAGTTCAACCGTGTGGCGCACTTGAGATTTGTACATGTTTGCATATGTTGTAATAAAGTGATTTTCACAGAATAATACTGTTTCATATTAGTATTTTTGTGTGATATCACCTCAAAGTTAGCGTATTTCCATTAACAGTAGTCCCTCAAAATATTTCCACTTCCCAAAACTAGTAGTGCATATTTTAAGACTGTGTAGTCGGGATTGAGCGTAGTACTTCCTGGAGTAATGTATTTAGGCAAATGCTTAACTGCGGAGTAAGGCAAATTGCCGCATTCTCCGTAGCAGGCGCACCATTCTCGTACTGTTACCGAGCGCTACGATCCATTACGGCTGGCTACAGTTACTACGCCGGTCTTATATGGTTAATTGTCTACGTCTCTACGGTGGATTCGTTTTATAATAATTGTGTTACTAACTATTGTTGATGTGAATTAATCGATCATTTTAACTAAAAGACGTAAGTATTTTTATGAATCGAGAGAGAGAGAGAGAGAGAGAGATAGGTAATATTAAAAATGTTTAACATTAAGCCCCCGAATTCCCAATTTCTACCGATTTATAATAAATTTAAGTTTTCAAGTTCTTAAAACATTTTTTATTTGTGAAAATAATATCTATATTCTTGCCGATCCAAAATGATAAGTATATAAAATTTCCTCGATAGAAATAAATCGCAAATTATGCTCCAAAAAGTACTAAAAACACATTTGTTTTGTTATTTAACAAGTTCGAGATATGAAAAATTCACAGTGTAACTATAAATGCTCATTTAAACTTTTGTGGAGAGATTTCCGCTGAATTTAAAACGAGTTGGGTTTATTAAATATTTTCACCATTTTGGATTAATTATAGTATTTTTTTAATATTAGCGCGCTCCCTCTAACATTCGTATTTACATAACTCTCTTTCAAACCATCTTCTTCTTCTTTTTTAACGCTTACTGCAGAGCCTTAACATAGTACCCCAACTGGGGATGCCATAGTCTCATAGGGGAAGGCCGAATCGTGAGAGTATGGTTAAGGAAGACGTTTTGACCTCTCAAGAAGGAAACATCGCCTTGCACCGCGGTGGGAGGGATGGATTCATACGTCCGTCACTCCCGGACAAACTGTTCCCCAGATTCCTACCCACCCCACACCTTTTTACCTTCCCAGAACTTCCTCTCCTTTCTTTCCTCAAAATACCCTCCATACAGCATCCCCAAATATGATGTACGTCCTGAGAAGAATTATTTCATTTTAAAAAGTTAAACAAAGGTAAGTTTAAAAAAAACGAAGTTTAATGATAATGTATGCATAAAGTCAACAACTTTTTATCGTTTTTACAACGAAGGAATTTATAGATACCCTTATTGATACAAAAATCAATATGCACACAATTTGTAAAGCTTTAAATTTCCATCGAAATTCATTAAAAACTCGTTCCTGTTTCTGTCATATTCACGTGGCGTACTCGGACAAGAGGTACCAGATATTTTACAATAATAAATTTTCTACAATATTACTTCTGTTACTCCACCCCGTACTAAGTCATTGGAGGTTTTAACAAACTCGTAAATCAACGTCAGTTCCTTAAATGCCAGCCATTTTTCCAAAGGCCAAGGTTTGCCTTCGAAAGCACACGTATCCATTTTCCAATCAATTAAATGCCCACCCGATGAGTTTCGCCGCTGCTCTACTAGAGTTTGATAAAAAAAGAAGCACACAGTTATTCAGGAATCGAATGACCGAACGAGATTTATTATCGTGACCGTAAAAAAGTAACTTAATACTCGAAGCTTGACCTTTTCACAAATGTTACCCGTAAAGGTCGATTGTAACGCTTAATCATTAATGGCGTTCAATTATACTCTCGATTGTAAAACTCTCGCAAGATATTATATTGATAGTCCAGATTACTAATTTATTTTAGTTATTAGGGAAACAAGCAGTTATACGTATTATTAAATTAATTATATTGTTACATGGTTGCATTAACCAGCGAAGTTTCTACATAAAATTCATATCGTAAATAGAAAAACATAGATTATTAAAGAAACCATAAAGTAGTAGAAAAAGAAAAATTTAAAAAAAGAAAAAGAATTTAAAAAGAAAAACACAGATTAAACCATTTAGGATAGATAATGTGAAATTCAACTACGTACCCATATAAAAATAATACATTTTCACATCACCAAGGATAAACGTAAAAAAAAGAAGAAACAGAACAGTGGAAATGAGTTTTTTAGCCAAATCGCATACTGAAGTACCCATACTTTACGGCGCTCGTACGCCAAAACTATTGCTTTTACAAAAAAGTTGGACAGATATAAATTGTAGCTCATTTTCTCTAGTTTATTATGTATGTACATGTTTTTGTCGTAAAATGAGTCGGAAAGAAGATGTGGTCAAAAAACTGCTATTAGACGCCATTTTTTCAAAATAGCGGCGCGAGCGGCAAAGACACGAGGTGGCAAAGTTGAATTTCAGAAAGAGCACATCGAAATCTATAATATTACCAATTATCAAAACTCCCGGTAAACTTTCCGGGTAAAACTATCAAATGACTGTACTAACAGGCGCATGGCCGCACTAGGAATTTATTTTCGCAATCAATTCCAACCAGTATATATTTTTTCCGAGCATTTCTCTGAAAATCTAATACAACTGATCTGATTTTAATAAGTGAGGGGAGAGTGCAAATGACACACACAGGCGTGTGTGTAGTCAGTTTATGACTTCTAGCATTGAAGATCGCAGTTTCGCGGAAAAGATAATCACGTTGTTTAAATAACAAAAACAAATTATTATAAAAAATTAAAGTATTAATATGAACATCAATTTAAGAGATGGCTATTTAAAATAAATATTTGGTTACTAATAATATTTAATTGACTATGTAGACTTTTTCAATTTTAGAAAAATTTCTAAGTTAGCTAATTGTAAATCTGTAGTGTTTGTGTGTAAAAATTTTAAACCTTTTATTTATATCAAAATAATGAATTGTATCTAAAATGTGGTTAATACATACATTTATTATGAATATTGCTCTTGTCTGGAGCACTTTTGAAAGTCTTATTTTTTTACTACTGCACTATTCAAATTGTACTTTCTCTGATTTTTGTCATTCCATTAAGCAAGTTCCTCCAAGTATAAAGTAGTAAGGCTGATAAAGCAAATGGTGAAACATAAAGGATCATTGCAGAGGCAGAGCAGTAGTGGCCTGCTTCCAACGAGATAACACCGGTTATGACGTCGCAAACAACCGTAGATATAATAATACGTGAGCCTTTACTACGTACAGCCTCCACTCTCCCACAGCCACCCCCACACCCTCCCCCATCTCCCCACCTTCCCCTCCCTTCCCCGACCCGCCGGACACGGAGGTAGCAGTCTCGCCGTGATCCGGATATGACGAATTACTTTCTGCCGGACTGATCGCGGAATTAGCTTTTGCAAAATATCAGCAACATCAACGAGAATACGAGTCAAGGGACGTAGGTACTTGACTTACTTTTTCTCTTCGGTAACATTTTTTTAAACGATAAACATAAAAAAATTAGTATGTTGGGTCGGGTGATGGGTTGGGTACGGTTACTCGAATAAGTGAGCAGTAAAAAAAATTGTTGATTTGGAAGACAAAAAAATTGGAAAAAAAATCACCGGACACCAAAATTTCATTTACATTTTTTTCTCCAATCAATGTCGAGAATCACTGGTTAAAGTATATAAACTAAGTCCCTTAACACCCTGTACACGCATTTTATTTGGTTTTTCTTTGCATAAAAATGTTGAAATAATGTTTTTAAAAGAAATCATAAAATGAAGAGATTTCATGAGTTATTTGTCAGTGTTGAATGCGGCATAGGAAGGATAAAAATATGTACGAAGTTTACTGGAAATATTTCTAATTATGAGATAAACTTAATTGGTTGTTAAAATATGTTTATTATTATTTTTTCTGATTTCGAACGCTCCTAAGTTATCCATTTTTTACCTTTAGCCGGGGAAGAATTTTAACCCCCTTTTCCTTATTAACCTTTTCGTACCGCAAAGAAAAAATCACACGATCCGAAGGGAGGTCACTCGGGTCCCCCAATTTGTTTTACTTATTATAGGGTGTTAATGACATGATTTTATGTTTTGGTAATAATTAAAGATAAGTATATTCATCATATTCCAGTGGTCATTATGTAAATCGTTTGATAAATAAATTCAGAATTATGTGTCCTTATAAAATTAAGTGTTAAAAAATTATGTTATTTTCTCTTGGATGGGACCAGTTTTACAACCGAACAAAGATTTTTAGGGCATCTGAGGGTTAAACAACGATTTAATTACAATGATGTATGTAATACGTTAATCCCAACGTTTTAAAAAATACAGAAAATGTTCAGAGGAAGTCAGGGTGTTAATCTTTCAAAACAGATCGGAAAAGAACACTCCTAATGTTTTTAAATTATATAATATGCGACAGTTTATCGACAAATTTAAAAGAAGCAAAAAATGTCGGTACCATCCATACTCCTAGTTATTGGTATCTACTTATATGTTTATATTATTTGTAGTACTTACCAACAAATTTATAATTCTCCTATCTTATCCTAATGACTTTAGTTAAGTTATTTAGTCCCAGTTTTAAAACCAATTTTTAATAAAGCACTTGGATAATTTCCGTATCTTTATAGTTCACACACTATTCTTCGAAACTTACGAGTCTTATATATAACAAGGAAGAAAACGTTACGACTAAATACAAAAACCCACGTTCAAAGCTAAAAATAATTCGTGAGAAACTTAAAACAACGAAAAATTACTTTTGTCCTTGGGTTAAAGTAAAGAAAACTCGGAAAAGTAGATTGTATGTTTATACTCGTACTAACAAAAATGCTTCGTATCGCAATGTATTTTCTCCGTGGGTGAAAATTAACATTACGTAAAGTATTTTTCATAATATTAGAAGCAATAAAAGCTAATACTTACCTCCATGAGTATTTAGAAATGGCGCAAATACCTTTTAAACATAATATTTACCATTTTTATAATGAAAAAACATTTCCTCAACAGGTAAATTCACGCAGAAGGTTAATGTTTTAATATTCCTGCGAGCCATAAACAGCTTCAATGTTAATACTCAGCCCAGGGTTTCCCAAACTTTTTCTGCAATGGAACACTTTGCGAACCCGTAAATTACGAACGGAATGACTTTTATGAATGAGTCAAAGTAAGTAATCCGACGAAATTAATATACAAGAAAATCGTTACATTTTTATGCAAATTAGGTTACAGTATACAGCTAATCCTGTTTTAATGCAATTCATTGGTTTCAGAAAATGATGATGTAAACAACAATGTATTGTTAATTTGGCAGAATGGTTCCTAACATTGAGAAATTGTGTAAAAAAAAGTATCAAAAAATTTACCAGAAAATGAAAAACGTTCCTTGGCTGTTAAATTATTTTTTTATAATTTTTGTCTGTACAAATTTATGATTATGGCTTGTATTACTAGCCTTTGATTTCCAAATGTAGCTATACGCATATATGTATTATATAATGTGAAGTTTTTTGTTCTCCTTTATAGGTTCGATTTTTGATTGATAACGATGTAGTAGACGGATAGATTTTTACGTTATTTTACGTTCAGCTGAAGTTGATTTCGAAATTATGGATGGGTTCCTTGGGAACAGAAATTTCGCGAAACACCTGCAGATCCGTTATCCCATTGTTATTATTTCCATATCACACAGATGTTCATATAATTGACTCTTATCACAGTTCAGTAATAAATTTTTTTAAATGAAGATTTACTGCGATAACGGTATAATCGGCTCTTTCAACTTGCATAGTGCATAACTTTATATATCTTTACCTGGAAGTGTCTAGTACCTAACTTATGAACTGTTGTGAAATATTTATACAAATAATTTCGTGTGTAATATGTTATGTGTATATGTATATCGTATTAAATTAAATTCTTCCGACAAACTGTCGCCGAACCCCTATACAGGTTCCGCGGAACCCAGTTTGGTAAACCCAGCTCTAGCCATTAAAGTCATAAAAAACCTGGGGGTATGCATTATCTAGGGCAAAATTATTGACTAATAACTATTCTGGCTTCCTGGCTTAAGGGCGGAAATCTAATCGATTACCTTTTTTGTCTAATATATTTCCTTTTCGGAATTGATCTGTGTTTAATTCTCTAAGGAGGTACGGTTAAATTCGCACACGCGAGGTTTTTGCAAAAAATGTGAACGAAAACAAAATGTTGGATTTATTCAACTCTCCTACCCGGAATATTACTCCGGGTTCGAGACACTTCTTTAAAACGTTACCATTATTACAGAATATAAATGTTTTAACACGCCATGTTAAAATAATCTATGCATCTTCAATACAAGTGATAAACCTGTAATTTTATAGATTTTTCAAAAATATTAAAACATTTTCTATTTTACACGCCGAATAAATCTCATAAATGCTGTTGCATACCTACTTCAGTAAAATGAATATAATACATTATGAAATAATGTATTATATTTAAACATCCAATGGACATAAATAAAAAAATATATAAACTAACTAACCATCACGCCGTTTCCCCGCAGAGAATCGACACACAATCATTGCTTCATTCAGATTCATACATACCCTTTTGTTGGTCCAAATCCAGTATTTTTTTTTAGACAGACAAACAAGACAAACCTGACAATATTTGAAAATCTCATGGTACCACCAGAAATAGCGGAAAATGTTGCTTGTATTGTGATGGAGGACTTAGCCAATCGAGGAATAGACCTCACTACGTCTGGGTTCCAACTCAAGTCACTGTCCGGACTCGGTTCACTTGATGGTGTCAGCGTAAATTCATAATAATTGTTTTTTTTTTATATAGTAGCAAACATTTAAAGCGAAACCTAAACAAAAAAGCAACAGGACAGACATTGGGGGTGTTACAAGGGGTGTTGCCTGAATAATATCAACAACAATGGTAAGAGTTTACACAATTATGACAATTTGAAAACAATTACGATAATTATTATGCTTAGAAAATTCAATTAAGCGTGAAATCAAGAAATGTTACCCTAAAATCAATAACCGTACTAATAATAATTCTATCAGAGTGCCAGCACTATGAAACAATGTCAACCTCTTCAAGGCTTAGTTTCAACCTTTCCTTCCCCGAAAAAGCTTCTCCACAAAACATCCTAAGGGATGACAGGAAATTATTTCTCTCAGACAAGGAGTTTTCATAAAAAAAAAAATAATACATAGAGTTGACGATACGGTCTCGAGAATAGAGCTCCAGTTGGATATTTAAAAATAAATCTTTTCTTTAATGCCAAGGATGTATTACGTAGTCCTAGTAACTATGTTCTTATCTAAGTGAAGGATGGATAGGGGATTCCTTAATCCAGGACTTGAAGAGGTCCGCGCATATAAATAAGGGCCAAATAATAAATCTGTTCAAAAACCTTGGAAAAATCGAAGCCAAAGGCGAATTAAAATATTTAAGTACCTACCCAAGTAAATGAAGGTATTGGAAACAAAGACAAGCCTAACATAAACGGTGACTTCAATGGTTTACATTGATGTAAATAACCTTCAAAATTATAAAAAGAGATATGTTCTAATAAAAATTGAATATTCATTTCGACTTTTACAAAAAGTTCAATAGGTCAAATCGTTAATATTTATCCGAGACACTAACTAGGTTACAAACCAGTTCTTTGAACAGTTGTTTCAAATGAAAAAGTAGCTACCAATATGGACAAAATTGGTCGAAGATAATATTGTTAATTCTAAAATTTGAAATAAGAGATTAACAAATATGACATTTAAATAAGAGGTGGCAGTAGCCTAATTGGTAAGGTAGTAGCCTATTTGGTAAAAGATAAGACGAGAGGTTCTGGTTTCAAGTCCCAGTTGCGACCGTTACCTTTTCATTTTTCTGTAAAAATATAAACTAATTATCACGCCGTTTCCACACAGAATGGACACACACTCACTGCTTCATTCAGATTCATACATACCCTTTTGTTGGTCCAACTCCAGAATTTTTTTTAATCCAGACATCATATTTTCTTTTAGATTATTATTGTTTGCTTCTTCTTCAATGATATAAAACGTGTTCGTGCTTTTGGTTCATCTTATCCAAAAGTACGATCTTCCTCCGGTTCGGTAGTTGAGCCGTAAAAAGAAATGACGACTCAAAAAGTTCCATGGACGGGAACTGGGTAAAGATGTTAATCCATGACGTAATGAATACATTAGTGGATTTCATTTGGATTCGGATTCGAGAGAGTTGACTTTAATCTTTCAAAACGAACTGGCCCACTGTTGTTGTTGTTTAAATTACTTCTTAAATTTTAAAAATAACAAGACTAACTTCATAACTTTTTAACGTATGGGTGGATGTTGGTGTTTGTGGAATAGATTGTGTATAAATCAAATAAGCATTTAACACTGTACTTACAAGTTTATTAAAACAATTTACATCCGATCCTTGATTTAAAATTTATTAAGGAAAATGTCAAAAGAATTCATATTTTAAGCTTTTGTAGATAGCGCGTACGGTATTTTTTTTTACTTATAAATGCTTTTTACAAGTTATGCTTTGAAATATTAATAAAAGTTTATTGTTCGTGAAAGTACTCAAGCAATATGAATTTTAAAAAATAGATTTGATAATTAAAAAATTCAAATCTTTCGAGAAAGGCTTACAAATACAATATTTCATCGGTGATTCAAGAATTCATTTGTTGAAAGATTTGAGTTCTTTAATTGACAAACTATTTGTCAATTGACAATAATTGTCTCTCTATGCATGGCTCTCGTGTTTTTTATGTATCTTGCCTCTGAACTTGTATATAATTTTGTATTTTATTTGTGATGTGTTTGTTTTTCTAATTGTATGTATCTGTATTTAATTGTTTGTAATTGTAGATTGTCTTATTATTAGTCCCTATTTATATAATAATTGAGTTTTTGTAACTGGATTGTTCTCACATAAGTGCGAACATCTGTAAAAATAGAGTACAAATAAATAAATAAAATTAGAAACATTATTTTTCGGATGCGAGGTCCTTTCTTCAGAGAACTACTCGTTATAATACACTGGTAAACATTTAAATCCCTCAAAATAAGCTCTTATAACGCTTATCCCTTAGCTTGGCTTACTTTAAAACCTACTACTAGAAGGAGCCGAACTTATTTTTTTATTAGGCATTGAAAAAGACCTGTCTTTGACATCTCTACTTTAGTACATGCTCCTGGGCTCTCAAACATACATCGTATCATACGAAATACGAACCTTATATTTTTATTTTTGAAGAACCTACTCTTCATATGGCCCGCCTCAAGTATTTGGTTCACTTGATTCGCGCTTTGTCTTCGACGTCCTCAACTCTTTCTTCCTTGTTCTCATTCTTTGGTGCATAAAGTGCATACTACACAATGTTCCTTTTTTTATCAGAGGTATATGTTTTAAAAGTTGTGGGTGATAAAATACAAAACGAAATTAACTTTGCCAAGTTCCACAACCCCTTACTGGTGGTTCATCTTCGCAAATGAATGTTTTTTTAATTAATTTATGGTACAACTCATTTGTTTTACTTCAACTGTATTCAACTTAAAATATTTTTTCTAATAATTATAACACCTTTTTTAACATAGAATTAATAGTAAAGTTATTTATTTATTTTATTTTAGGGAAATCAACAGTTTTTTTTTTAAATTTTATATTTAACGACATATAAATTATAATAAAAATACAAAATTAAGTAAATTAAGAATACAAAGTGAAATTGTTTGTTCTCAGTCCTCCTCACTAGATATTCCTGTTCCGAGGCGGACTGCAGGTTGTAGTATGGTGTTGATCATTATTTCCTCATCATCTAGTTGGTTGGTTTTCACAAAATAAGATTAAATAAAGCAAAAAGTATTTATGTTAGTTGTCTGTAGGTTGCGTTGGGTTTATTACTTCATAAATTTTATGACAAGGTTGATAAGTTTACAATAAGATTTGCTAAACATGTGCACAAGGTTGATAAGTTTACAATAAGATTGGCTAAACATGTGCAATTTACTTATTTGAAAATCCAATTATAGATTTCCTCATTATTCTAATACAAAACAGTATGTTTAATAAGCAACCGGTATTACGTATATTCGAATACCGTAATATGGACGTGTGCCCAGTTTGGTAGTCGAAAAGCATGTAAAAAAGTATGTAAAAAATGTATAAAAAAGAAAATAAACAATGTTAACGATAAAAAATTATGAGATAACATTTCATATAAAATGTAGTTTTTTTTTTACCAAAAGACATAAACTTTCTTGTTGCCTTGTTGTCAAGATGAAATTGACTTATATCAATGTAAGAAAAACCGAACTAATTGTCCAGTAAATTATGCCATTCAAGTTTATATACATCAAAACTAGGCCAAGAAAAAAAATACTTTTGAACGAAAAAAATCTTTTGTAGCTGCCTCGTATAGCAGCCATCAAAGATATTATTCATTTATTCATTCTGTAGAGTCGTTAACTACTCGTCGAGGATTTTACTGTACCGCACATTTTAAGTCGGTACTTCGTATTCGGGAAATTGGACGAATTTGAGAAAAAAAATTACAGTAAATGAAACAGTCCTTTGTTAAGAATTTCAGAATTTTGAACACGTTCTCTTTGTTCTCTGAGAGATCCGCTTTTCTTTAAACACCATTCCAGAAGATGAGGAGATACCATAAGACGTTTGCTGAAGAGTGGTTGTAGTGGAAATTGGGTGCTAAATGGAGGGAATTGTGTATTAAATTTTGATGTAGGGAGTGTGTATTAAACTTTGATGTAGGGAATGTTCATTAAATGTTGATGAATGGAGTGTGTATTAAACTTTGATGTAGGGAGTGTGTATTAAATTTTGATGTAGGGTTTGTGTATTAAATTTTGAGTGCAGCGGTGATTCGTTATTCATAATGGAGTTTTGGTTCTAAAATGGTGGGTTTTGTATGAAGGTTATAATGAACATTGAGAATCTCTTCGGTAATGAATAACATATCTTAAGAGAAAATTACATTTAAATATACATTTACTATTGTCATTGGCATTTGAATTCATGTTATAAATATGCTAGCTTAAGAGAGGAGTCTGGTCCAGCCGATCCAAAGATTCGACTTTTTTTTGTACTCGAAAACCTTAAACGCTTTTTTTCTCAAAACTAGATTTTTCAAGTTGACTAGTAACGTAGCTCATTGAATCTTTAACCGATTCATTTCATTCAAAGTTTAAATTAAAGAAAATATTTTTTTATGCGGATGGACCAGCATTCCAGTCGATTTGGTCGGACCCTCGGCCGCGGCCGCTATCTATATCGGACAATATCTAGATATTCGAGTGAAATTCTCAATAGTATTTTTTTTTTGTTCAAATGTAGCTTATAAATATGTAAGAATAGTTTTGTGCGAACGAAAATAAATTATACCTTTGAAAAAAAAACTCATTGGAAAAAATCACTCGGCTGGACCAGAATCCCCCCCCCCCCCCCCCCCTTAAGTTTAAAATGTACATACCTGTCTAAAGATGACCGTAGAATGAATATAACAGTCTGGTTCAAATATGTAAGCGTATTAAAGTTTTTAATCAATAATACATGTGTTGTAAATATGCCATTTTCTCTGTGAAAAATCCTGCATTCCTTCCGACAATAGCCACACGGAGAAAAATGTTATTCTAAAATACGATCATTTTAATCGTAAAAACGGTTAAAAAGGGACTGAAGTTCTTATGAACAAATTAACAGTGTTTCAATTTTTATTGGCGGGAAAATGTAAGAATAATTTGTTGGTATACGTACGAAATTACGTACATGAACAAATTATTCTTACATGTTCCCGCCAATAAACACTGAAGCCCTGTTAATTTGTTCGTAAGAAAACGTTCACGTTTTTATCGTATTTTAGAATAACATTTTTCTCCTGCAGTAGGTCTATTGCATCCCCAATTGAGGAATGTATGGTGAGGGCGAAAATAGAACGATATCAACATATGTGAAAATAGAACGAAATCAACATATGTGAAAATAGAACGATATCAACATATGTGAAATTCTGATTAGAAAATGTAGTTTTTTTTCAATTGGACACGGCGTTATTCAACGGTTAGCTAAAAACTAAGCTCCGTAAAGTACATTATACTAGTAAATTTATTTTAAAATATAATGTCAAAGATATGATTTTAGACATATGATAACGTCAAAGTTGATGTTTACTTTAAACAATCTCCATCTTATTCATTGGGAATACAAAGTGGTTCACAAAACTTTGTTCTAGGTTGGATTCCTTTTTAAAAACTTCTGATGTAGGTAGATACTATACAATTTTTATATTATTCTAAGAAATCCGGTCGGTTAGTCTGCCAATATAATAAACACAAAACAGTACCTACTAGTATATTTATTATAACTTCTCTTCTTCCGTAAACTGGCGGCACTTGGCTCAATAAGAAGAAAACTTTAGCCGTAAACTCCCCCTTTTATTCACCCTCTTTTACATCCCAAAGTTGGTGCTGCAAATGAATATTATCTTTAGTGGTGCTAAAAAGAGTTGCATTATTTTATTTGTATTGTGAAATACATAAAAGAAACAATATCGCAAGAATTACAACACACTCAATAATAAAACTAACTGGTAGTTCCTTGAACAATAGACCTAGCGTCCAAAAAGCGGGTTTCTAATTTTTTCTTATTAAAAATAAAAACTATAACTTGCTCTGAAATCATTAAATTTATAAGTAGGTACTTAAATACCTATGTACTTTATTATTATAACTCGTTATATGTAACATTTTATTCATTGCAAATAAAAAATTATACCATTTGTCCAACGAAACGTAACTCAAAAAAATCTCATTGACTTTCAAACGTTCTTCGAACAGGTTGGCAAAGTTAGCTACCTGGTCAAAGTTATAGCTTGTTCGAATAATAAAATAAGTTTAGTTATTTTTTTTTTAACTTTTTTACTTAGTGAGTTAAACCTCAAATTATAATATTTTAATTAATGAAGATAATATTAATGAAACTCAATCGAAAATCTGAAACACAAAAAACAGAAAAAGATACGGATTTATCTAGGACTCGAACCCAGGACCTTCAGCTATACGGGCCAACGGCCTCTTCCCCATCTCCTTCCCCTCCCCACGTACCTTCAGCCTCACAATATACCCCAATTGGGGATGCCATAGTCTCACTGGTCCACGGGAGCAATTGAGACTCTTGTGAGATATATACATTTAAAAAAAAAATGGGGACTGAATATTTTCAAAAACGAAAACGGAACAAATAAATTAATAGACAGATTAAATACCAAACGGTCGAGTTACTACGAGATTTTGCTACGCTAAGTCAACAATAAAAAAAAAACATAGCTGGATTAGGTACCTATCTACTATCTACCCACCCGAATTTCGTTACAATAATATAATGCGGGATCAGTGTAGGTATATAATATAAGTTCAGTACGTGATAATAGGTTTTTCACATTTGAAAAATAATCTTCTGAACCACTGAAACAGCCGCCATCTTGAACCGGAAATTGAACGTACAAACGAATTTACATACGGACGAAATGCAAAGCTGTCACGTTCATTATGGATAGTCAAAACTGTTTTTTGACATGATAGTCGAAATTTCAACCAATTTACAGATATCCTCACAAACTCATTAGAGTGGGTTTCAAAATTTTTTTTTTTTAAGTTAAAAGAAATATACATATTTTGCTTTGTTAACTTAATAAATACATAAATAAATAAATAAACATAAATCCTTTGATCATTGTATTTTCGGTTTTTTCGAAGCGTTATGCGGTTCTTTGATCCTACTGGAATAGATTATCTAAACAAAAGTAATATGAAACTTGTGAATTACTACAATAAGAATTTATTAGATAAATATTATGACACCAAAGGTGTGATGCCATCGAACGACAGAAAAAAATGTGATACTAAAACTAACATTTTTCCACAAACATTTCACGAAGATTTATAAATGATCACCACCGTGGATTATTCAAAAAAATAAAATGAAATTATATATATATATATATTTTTTTTTATTTTTTTTGTGACACCGTCTGTCATCAAACATTGCCTGGAATGGTCCATATATTTTAAATACAGTTACAGTTCATAAATCTGTATAAAATTTAGTAAAAAAAAAAATTCTAAGTATATAATTCTGTTCCGTTTGCTGTTTATTAAAGTGGATGTATTTTTGGTTTTCTACTGTAAAAAATGTAAAAATTCAACTGTTGATTTCCTAAAGATTAATAATTCTAGCATTACTTTTTTAACTTGAATACCGCAAAAGACACCCAACTGCTACCGTCTGGAGTCAGTGAGATTATGGCATCCCCAATTGGGGTACGTTGTGAGGCTGAAGTACGTGGGGAGGGGCAGGAGATGGGGAAGAGGCCGTTGGCCCGGAAAGCCGAAGGTCCTGGGTTCGAGCCCAGATGTATCCGTATCTTTTTCTGTTTTAGGTTATGGGGAGGGGAAGTAGATGGGGAAGAGAATGGTGGGGAATGGTAGAATCGCTCTTATTTTTCTGCACAAGAGTCCCAACTGCTCCCAACCGTCTGGAGTCAGTGAGACTATGGCATCCCTAAATGAGGTATCTTGTGAAGCTGACGGTAGTGTGGAGAGGATGGAGCGATGGGGCAGAGGAAGGTTGAGAAGTAACTGGCTATTTAGACCTGGTCAAACGGTTCCATGACAAATCAACAAAGTGGCATTTCAACTTCCCTTTGAAAATTAATTTAAAAAAATGTTTTTTTATAGCCTTAACCTAACATAACCCATTTAACCAAGTTTTTTTCATCACTTTATTGGCTTACATTGTTGAGTTGTCCATTGTTACCCACCAAACGCGGCTAAAGCCATTTCAAGCAACGTTTCGTTTCCTAATGGTGATCTTTCACCAGGGTGAAACTGAACGTATCTACCACACTGGAACGTGCAGCAAATATAGTTCTTATATTTTATTTTTAATTATAATACACACAATAATTCAACTTTATTATTAATAAAGTGGAATTAAAACAAGGTATTATTGTGGTGATTATAATTATGTATCTCCACAAAGTGTTTGCTAATTTAACTGAACATTTATTTTTAATTAATAAATTGTAGAATAATACATATAAATCAAATAAAATCCAATTTTTTATAAGAAAACTCTCTTTTTTAACTTTTGAAGGTTATTCCCATCAATGTAATTAATATATCATTAAAAAAGAAGATAACATTAATAATCTAAATTAAAATATGAATTTAAAAATTAAATAAAATAAAATTCATTTGCGTACGGCGGGATTTGAACAAACGGAGTCGTAGCCAAGGACCGTAATCACTCAACTACGGAGGCCGACATGTAAATATGTTTTCATATATTTACATTATATTATTATTCCTACAGTTAGTGTGAAATTTATTGACGTAGGTTGGACAGACCGACGGCAGACAACTCTGCTTGAAACCCTCGAACCAAACCAGAACCACAATGATAAATGAGCAAATGGAAACCAGATAGGGTCCGACCTCATTCACACGCGGTGCTTCTGTAATTATAATACCAATAAGCCACAACACATACAATGTAAACTAATTTACTGAATGTATTGTCATCGTTAGACCATTGTGTCGAACATAATGATTTATTAAAGCATATTAAATGTAGGATAAACTAATAATATTTGAAACACGAGTGTTTGCGGCACTTTAGAATTGATAACCCGGCAAGTTATTCTGATTTCTTATTGGGAATAAAATATTTATTTGATGGCAATAAATTGCTCCCCCCCCCCGCTTTTCCCGTTTCCCAGGTCCCCAGTGAGTTTGCAATAATCATGACAAGAAAAAAAATACGAGTGAGCTTTCGACCACACGACTGAAGTAAATACTTCTTTAGCTCCATCCATATATATAAATTTTTGTACAAATATTTATTTGAATTTATTATCATTCGTCTCGTCAGATCATACCGTGCGCATCGACGTCCGCTCCCCGCCGCGTTTGGCGCGTCACTGGTATTTCAAAATACTGACTGATATATTTCATGCACTAGCTATGAAAGGAAGATATAAAGAAAATGTGGACGCGCGCAGTGCTCTCTCTTGCTTCTACAGTGAGCCCGTTCGCCTCGCAACGCATTTCAATTTCCGTTACACATTCGCCAGCTTACCCCCCCAAGTCATTCGTGCGTAAAGAAGTATTTACTTCAAAAAAGTCTGTCGCTGTACAAGAAGTTATACGCATTCAACTTTGCTTGAAACCCTCGAACCAAACCAGAACCACGATGATAAATAGCAACTCGCAGCTAAAATACACGATTTCGGAATAAAATTACAGTGAACTTACAAGCCGAAAAATTCTCGCATCAGCTCCCTTAAGTACCCTTCATCTATCCACAATTGATTGTCATTTAAGTAACCCCTATATAAAATGTTAGCCAAGACAACGAGTATAAGTACTACGCAATCAAACTATCAATATGACTGCCCACCACACTAACAAAACTACTAACTACAAATATATCTACAATTAATTATTCACAAAAACATACTATTATATTTACACGAGGTTGTTTTAAAGTTCCATATAATGGCTGATTTATCGGCAATATTGGTTGCAATACGTAATGTAGAGTAAATTGAAGCAGATGCTTTGAAATAATGTTTCGCCGGAGGCTAAATAGACAGTTTTCACATCAAAATAAACTTCCTAAATAATCTGTTGCAATGCCGTTTTGCAGGTGTTAGCAGCATTAAATTCCTTTTTCGCAGTGGTTAAAACCATTTTTGGTTTTGAATAATATACCCGCCAACCATTTCAAAGAAAGTGAGCTCGTAATTTCAAATTCGCGCCATAGAAACGTCAAAAACATCAGAAACATAAACAATCTTCACAGGGCTGCCAATATAATCATCTCTTCAACCCTTCCACATTGAAGAATAGGAGAAAATGAAACATTCGACAAAAGTTCGTCGAGACAACGGGTAATTTTTCATTCGTTGATGGCGCGGAACGAGTAACTCTTGATCGTTTTCATTCATTGTTTTTATTTCTTGCTAGAGCAATCCCGATGAGTTACAAAACTCATTTTAGGACAGGAGGAACTTACAACGCATAAGTAGGAGGTAGTAGTTACAATTTTACAAAGGTATTTTGATATAATAATATAAGTTTTACATTCAGTACAGCATAAAAATAAAAATAAAGACAGGTTAAGTAGAACAAACAACAAGAGAAAACAAGTAAAGAGAGGGAAAAACTGATACGAGTAGTTATATAAAATAGACAGAACAAAAAATGACAAGACAATTACATATTTTCATTTTTAAATGTAGTTAATAAATATTCTTTTAAAGTTAATGGGGAATCGCAGCCCAGGTCGCTTGTATAGAGAAATGCAAAAAAAAAAGAATGATTCGGTCTTGATTCTTCATCCAAGTTTCGGAAAATAATAAGATTATTCTAGCGAAGGCCAAAGGCTAAAAATAAAAACAAACACAGATGGCAGTAATTGTAACGATATCCGAACGTCATTTCCGTTTGAAAACGCCATTTTCGTATGAGAAACATCTGAATTACTCGTCATATCGAGCCTAAAGAAGTTTTACTTCAATAATACATTTAAAGAATAGTAGGTATATCTATCACTCTGTATTTTATCACTTATAATTAATTTTATGTGAAAATTATTAATATGACTTTTTTTTTTTTATTTTTTTTTTTTTAATTATTTAATAAATTTTTACAAGTTACAGTTTTTGACATTTTTTTTAACTACCATACTAGGCTACTGCCCGTGTTGTGGTAGTCATACATAATGAATATATGAACTAAAAATACTTTTTTACATAAACAGATAATAAAAACTAGGTAATAAATAATGAGAAATAAGAATGCAGAAAAGAAAAAAAAAGATATTTAAAGATAAATAAAAGTAAATACAAATATTAAAATAATAGTGAGCTGAAAAATAAAGAGAGATAAATATTTTAAAGAAAGAAATAGAAATTAAAAATAATAAACATTAAGATTATAAAACAAATAAAATTATATATTATATTGTTTTGAACGCAGGTTAAATTGTGGTAGATATAATCTACAAGACGATTATGTTTATGGTCACATTCAATTTCAGTGATGTGAAACAAGTTGGAATAAAGCTGTGACAGGATAAATTTTATAATTTTTTGTTTTGTTTTTAAAAGTGTTAAGAACTCATGTAATCTTTAAAGAAAGCTCGTCCCTTTTCAAATATCCAATGCTGTAGACGGGCGGTAAAGGTGGATACTGAATTATTTGACTTAATATCGGTACTCAATGCATTAAATATTTTCGGAGCTATGAACCAGAATTGTCGTTGAGCGAATGTGGTTTTAGTTTTTGGGACCATGCATCCCAGGTTTGATGAAAAGCGGGTGTGTGCTTGATGTTGTGGAGCCACCAGTAAGTTATTTTTCCGTATAAAACATAAGCTTATTTTAGTAAATAGCTGACGAATATCTAAGACCCTTATTTTATCAAATAGTTCACTTGAGGGATGGGTAGGTTGGCATTTAAATATAATTCTCAAAATTAGTTTTTGTACAGTAATAATCGGATAGATAATGGATTCAGCACAACCGCCCCATCCCACTATACCATATGTTGCTACAGATTGAAAAAGGGCAAAGTATACGCTTCTTAGAGTAAGTAAATCATTGGGAAAACATTGTTTATCCCTTAAGGGTTTGAGTAATAAATTAGTTTTATGGGTAATGGGGTATTTCCTAACATTACCTCCGATAGTTTCCGATATTCCAATTTTCAACAAATAATTCACGTAGTCTTTTTTCCAAGTTTATAATGTGGCCATTACGAGATAAGTACATTTTCCAACCAATAAAGTAATGTCATTCCCATAATCGAAATAAAGCATTATTCGGTGAACTCCTGGTACTCAGTGCTTAGTTGGAGTCATAAATCCGAGAACTTATCTATTATACAGATACCTTTCTGACGTAATACACGTTTTCGCTCAGTGGCGTACCTAGAAATGCCTTAACCCCGCAATGAGGTAGAAACATCCACGTAAGACGACATCGATGCAATTTTTTTTTGAGAATAATAATAAATGAACAATAGGGTATTTTCTCGAGGGATTCGGTTGAAAATGTATGGAATATTTAATGATCATTTTTCTGATTTTAATCATTCTACTAACAATGTTTGTTTTTAATGTTTTCATTCAAATTTGTTGGTTTTAAAAATGTTCAAAAACTGACAAAACCAAAACGGCCCGTGGTTGGCAACGATGCTACATACGCACGTCAACAAACAAGAAAGCACTACTGTCTGAATTTTTTCAAAGCTGGGCAACGCTTATGACACTGCTTTAATACCCTATTATGTTACTGTTTTAATTCGACCGCTTTGCATTTCGTCTGTCTGTAAATTTGTTTGTACGTTCCGTTTTCGGTTCAACGTGGCCTCATAGGTGGTTTTATTGAATTAGGTCCAATTGGCATACTTTAGCGGGACGTTCGTGCTTTTTTGTTCGATTAGTGTATAAAAAACGTGTCTTGTATTTTATAATTTCATTGGATAGATGTCATAATTTATCGAGATTACTACAAAGTAAATTTGTTCTTTTGAAAGAACATGAGCCTGAGGCAAATATTTTTTCATAAATACTTTCAGCTTCATAAATCCTACAATTATAATATCCCGTGATATTTAACAAGTCTACATTCAACTAAAACTAAGCACTTTAATAGTTCATTCATAATTTCCATCCCATTTTCCTACGGAAATATTGATTCGATAAAGCGCCTCCAGACGTCTCTTATTTAAGCTACTTCGTATAAAAATGTACATTTTTAATTTTATCATCGTGGGTAAAAAGTTCAACTATTGCGAATTCCTGCAACTCAAACTTATGTATATCCACAGTAACAACACGAAGAAATACACTATTCTACTGCAGCATTCATTAATTAACATACAATGATTTTACACTATGCGAAATCAACGTAGGTAAAGTTGAAATTTTTAATATAAACTTGACGACTTTGTGGATCATGTCAAATGTTTATTCCAAAACTATTCCTAAACAGATCTTGTATTTTTGTAAACCTGTATAATCGCTGTATTTTTCAGTTTTTGTTTGTTATATTTTTATGACTGTGTGTATTTTTTACTACCAACAAAGTGTACCAAAAATTTGTACTACCAACAAAAAGTAACAAGTGTACTGTACCAACATGTAAAAGTCTTCTGGGCGTTAAGAGGATACCCGGCGGTGATTTTTCCATACAAACGTATTCCCTATTTATCTCTCTGGATTTTAACCCTAGAGAAAATATTGTTTTTGCATAAAATAGATATCAACTACTAGCGTGTCGGTACCTTTTGTTTTTTTTTGATAAGTTACTTTTTATAGTTATGACCTTTAAAAAATCAATAAAATGGACTGGTTTAAACGCCGTCAAAAGATGTTCAGTATACAAACCAGACAATGTTTTTTTAAAAAAAGCAAAACGTACAGACATAGAATAGTTTTTTCTTATGTAGTTGGTAAAAAAAAATTCAAAATCAGTCCACTTTTGGAGGAGAAAAGTGGGGAATACAAATCCTCCATTTTAGTTAGGTGTCAGTGCATTGTTCCTTTCGCTCAATATCCGGTGGAGTAAGAGCAACAGTGACAGCAATATTTTAGTAAAATCTATTTCTGCACCACCGGGTATCATCTTAAATAAATAAATAAAAATATGAGTGCGTCTAACTTTTACGCCCGGTTGAAGTAAAACATCTTTTTGTGACAGGAATTAATTACTAAAACGGTAGATACAGTTACTGCCATCTTTTATTTTTAATACGACATGAATGTCTACAGATGAATGATGAGTTTGGTCACTTGTATTGAGAAATGCGTAATTGTACCGACAACAGAACGTAATTTTCGTTTGAAAACGTTATTTCCATCTGAAAAACATCAGAATTACCCGTCTATTTCTTTACCTAAAAAAATAAAAATAAAATGCTATCTATAGAAGGATTTGATAACATATGCGAGTACAACATGTGAAAAGGATTACATTGTGTTCAAAATATGGTATCCACTCGTGGCTTTTTTAAATTCGTAGGTACTTTAACATGAAAGCGAAGAAGGTTAGTTGTTCATTTTGTAGAGAGTGTGTAGTGTTTTTATAGTGTTTTGTAATGAACAACTCGAATTTAAACAACTTCAGTATTTCAGGAAAAAAGCACTTAAAGGTTTTATTTATGAAAAGAAGGGAGATTATGGGGATTCTGTTCGTAAAAACGAAATCACGCAGTCCTTAACATAGATAGCAATAAGGTTGAAATTTCCGCTACCACGATTTAAGCAAAAAAAATCACCAGAATGCTCGTGTTTTATTCTATTTTGCGAAGCACGGGCTTAGTTAAATAATTGGGATGGTTCGAACTACAAGACATAGTTTTGTTTCCCTACTTTAGCTCCATATAAAAGACCCTGAGGAAAATAATAATATGTCATAGTTGGGGATGCTGTGTGTTCAGGAATGACAGACGTTTGAATTCATCCCTTCGGGTCGGATGGGTCGAGAGTCCTGCTGGAGAGGAAAAAAGTTCTTCCTCAACCATTCTCTCCAAATCCAGCCCGCAACACAGTTAGGTGGGCAGAATCGTTCGCCGCCAAGACCTAGAAAATCCTCACCCCGCCACGCGACTGGTGTGCAGGCGCATCCGTCACAAAGACCTGGACCCAAGTCACACGAAGAACCCGTGCAACCCTGCTAAGTCACCAAACGTAACGAATCACTTGGGGTGACCTATGACGAAGGTGTTGGTAATTAATGGTTCCCGGGGCTGCGGAACCCATACCTGCCACCCAAATTTGGTAATATATCATTTCTAGTGTAGATGGATTTTAAAGGTGATAGACTTATCCGACAGATGTCGGTAATACGAGTATATCGCCCCTCCATTCTGGGTACCAAGGTACGAACCGTAAGGTTTCGAGAATCAGAGAGATTTTGAGAGCATAATAGAGAGGACGTGTCACACATTCTTTCCTGATTACAAGGTTTTTGTCTAAAGAAAGGCAAGATGTTTTGTTGTGAAGGAGTATTATTTATAATAAATTTACGACGATATACAAAGATATATCTTGGGAGATTCTAAGCGTTTTTTCATAGACTCGATACTTCTAGGCTAAGGCTCTTAAGGGCCATTAATTTAGAGCAATCGCCCATTTAGAAGAAAGCTTCAGAAATCCCGGCACAACTGTAGCCTTTTTTCGTGTAAAAAACAATATTCTTAAGAAATTTTAACATCAAAGACAACACTTCTAGAAAAAATACTACCCCTTGCGATTGCCCTTTTTCCGCCTAAACGCGTAATTTAAAATTAAAATATATATGATAAATAAAATCGTGGTCCACATTGATTAATTAACGAAAGTGACTTGATTAATTGGCAAGTAATTAGTCAGTGATTATAAGTTGGTACTTTGCACGATAAATTATGCGCCAAATTGCTTAGTTTTTTAGTAGCCTTTTCGATAATGGTAAAGCGAGCGATTTTTCACGAAATGGCGCCCAATAAAATAACCAATTTTACACTCAAAAGAGAAGCACAGATTTCTATATCACTCTACAGATAAATTAGCATAAAAAATACCTCTGTTGGTTGACTAACTCGTACCAACTACAACAGCACAACATCAATATGTGTAGATCATCAATACGGGAATAAAATTATTCAATAAATTACCCAATAATGTATGGAACTGAAGAAAACCACGAAAATTATTTTAATTTTGTACTACCACCATATAACTTTTTACTTGTTTTCGATATATTATGTTTTGCATATTATCATTTGTGTTGAATTATGTATAACTTATTAATTTTGTTTTTTTACTTTTACATATTAATATATATACAGGGTGTTAAGGTACGTACTTGAGTTACTTTGACCAGTGATTCCTGACATTATTTGAAGTAAAAAATGTAAATGAAATTTTGGTCTCCGGTGACATTTTTGATGTTTTTTTTTTTTTTTTTCTACAAAAACATAAATAATAGTAGGTGTTAGGTAGTTGGGGCGGGGTAAGTGGTGGAACGGTAACTCGGCTGAGTGACCAATAAGGTCATGTGAAAGAATTTTTTTTTTGTTTGATTTTGAAGAAAAAATATTTTGAAAAAAAAAAATTGACATAAAAAAAGTCACCGGAGACCAAAATTTCATTTACATTTTTTACTCCAAATAATGTCAGGAATCACTGGTTAAAGTAACTCAAGTACGTACCTTAACACCCTGTATATATTTAATTAGCTCATCCGGCCACGCGTTGCTATGGCTAATAAAAATCAACGCCATCTTCATCAGTCTAACCTAAATAACCAAGTGTTGCGTCAATAAATTAACTCATACCGCTATCTGTTAGAAACTTATAGAACTTACAAATAATTCCAAAACATTGTCCTATAAGAAACATTTAATTCGTATTAATAATAATATCGAGATCAATAACTGAGATAAAAAACTATCCTATATTTTATGTTGGACCAAATTACTACACACACTAGGCCCAATTTCATCAAAATCGGTTAAGTAGTTTCAGTGTCTATCTCGAACAAACATCGTGACGCGAATTTTTTATATGTATAAAATTACAATGTCTATTCTTATGAATATATTCTTATATTATCTTATTGCCGTGTAAAATTTAATTTTAGGGTAGAAATCCACGATGGAAATTAATAATAATAATAATGCTTTGGCATGAACTTAAGAATGTCTGATGACCAAATTCCGAGGAAAATACTAAGTGCGATTCCAAAGGATAGACGTCCAGTGGGCCGCCCCGGATACAGTTGGGCGAGGCAACTCCAGAAACTGTGTGAGGAGAGGATGGGTCTGCCATGGACGGAGGCCGAACAATCAGCGCAAGACAGGGACGTATGGAGGAGCCTTGTCGATGCAGTGGGTCCCCGACCCGATTAGGACAAGGGGAAGAAGATGAAGATGATGTATATTATTAGTTGTAATAAAATAAAAGTTTTCCTGTCCTAAGCACAAGTGAGTGAATGAAATATTATACGATGAAAAAATATTTTTTTTAAATTTGCTCCTATCACCAGAAAGTAGTTTCATAAATTCTCCCACATTTTATTCTTCTATTAGGCTTAGGGAAGCCAATCCCCTTCTTACTAATTCAGTATCATATCTATAAATATTTAACTTGACAGTTGGTTAACTAACTCGATTACGTAACGTAACCATAAATTTGATTCTAACCGTGGTTTTAATTATATCACGATATCCCGAATCGCATATTAAATAGGAGACTGATCGTATCGACTGTGAAGGAAATCAGGAAGAGGATATTAGAAATTAATTCAAAATCCGGCTACCGGCAAATTATTAAAGCTTAGTGGCTAAATAAGTTAAGCTATTATTTGCTAACTAAATTACCTCATTAAAAATTTCGGTTGTAATTATTAACTCTGGCTCCATGAATTCTGATTTGTTTTGAATATAAGTGTCATTTGTTCCTACCCATAATTAAAAGTTATACATTTATACAGTTTTAAGAGACGTACTAGACTTAAAACTTCTAGTGATTCCTGACATTAGTTAGAGAAAAAATGTAAATGAAATCATGGTCTACGGTGACATTTTTGCAAAGAAATAAATCATCAAAAAAGTCACCGGAGACCTAAATTTCATTACCATTTTTTCTCTAAATAATGTTAGGATTCTCTGAAAAGTAAGTTAAGTACGTTCTGAAATAGCCCTGTATAGAAAAAAATTACTGTCGTTAACTAGATTTTAGATTTTCACGGCCAAAAGTATTTTTGTTATTTGTTTTTGGGGTGTTATGCCGTGTTGCGCTACCTCCTTCTTTAGCCAACGTTTCTGACAACGTTACAGTGTCCATCATCAGGGCAAACGTGTTTTCACTACATATCTGCCCTGATGATGGACCGACGAAAACGAGATTTTTTTTCAAAATCATAAATAACCATGTAGAACTTCCCCCTTGGCAACAATCAAAATCAACACCAATTACCGTCTTCTACGAAACACCGAAACTTTCCATATTCCTTTTCAAAGAACCTAAATCAATACTATATAAAGTATAGTGTGATTGTGTTGTGTGCTCCATCGCAGAGAAACAGAGGTAAATAATTAGTTATCCTTCTTCCTTGCATCCATTGTTTTTCCTACACATATCATCTCCCAATTCCAGCAAACACTATTTCGTTTCGCATTATTTTAAATATTTGCAGTCCATTTCCAAGTACATCTGAAGCTGTAGGTAATTCGTAAGCAGTTTCGGATGCTACATAGGCAAATGTCAATCCTTAATGAGCTACGTAGCGTTTAAACATAAGTTTTTTTTTAAATACCACAGTATATTGTTTAATCAATGAAGGTGCATTAAATGAATTTGCTAAATAATTACAAAGGAAATCTGCAAGTTGAATACTGAAATTGTTACTGAAAATATTGCTTGAAATTGTTACTGAAATTTAAAAAGAAACATACCTTTTTATCAGGGCGCACGAAATGTTGGCCATTTCTTACCTGTAAAGAGAAAAAAAAACAATTATAAATAAAAAAACAACAAATATATTAAAAAAAAATTATTAAAAAGTGTTTCGTTCAGTAATTCGTTTTTAAATTTCCACTACGCTACTGACGGGATTGTTCCTTAGTCTCTGGTTTCGTGTAGTATCTCGTCACAATTGAATCCAGAAATTCATCGCCATCGATGTCGTAGTTGTCAAGGGATTCGTAGGCTGTTTCAATTCGTTGTTATTTGTGATCTTCGGTGAGCATTGTTGGGATCTATTTTGCGCACACCTTATGGTATTCCAAATGTTCTGTCAAAATTTTATCAATAGTAGCCTTACTAACATCAGAGATCATTTTACAGAGCTCCCGAACCATCACCTATCGATCTGCAAAGAACAATAAACTGGCGGGCGCGACGAGTGAAAGCCCTACGGCGAACGGCTGCCACGCCGAGACCGAGCGTCGCAGAGAAAGCACCGTGGTGGGGTTTTGGCGTGGAGGAATCAGGCTATACGCCAGTATTGCAGGATCGCACGTAAGATCGTTCCTTGCGACCGCAGCACCTTGGAGACCTTATTTTACGGACACCCCTAGCAGATACAACACCTTACTAAATATCTACTGCCTCATTTTCATTTGACTTCACTTGACCCAAACTTTTTATCTCTTGGTTTTTGTTGTTATTTTATAATATTTGTTTCATTTTTATACATCGCTGTATATCGTTATTGGACCGTTGGTATGTATTCTTTGTAATTTCTTTGTTCCTTTTTACGTTAAGTTCCCTATCCATTAAATACATTATAAACTAAAATAAATGCTCTTTTTTATTCTGATCTGCGTCGACTCTAGTATTTCATTTAATAGACTCGACGTAAATAATGACGTAAACTTAAATACTGTTTTTACTTAAAGCTAGGGTGATAAATATAACCCTTAAAGGAATGGTTGGGTGGAAGGGGGGGGGGGGGGAGGACAGAAGAAGGTCGTAAGAATAAGAAGTAATGAAAATAATAAACTCATTGTAAATTTACTGCAGCCACTCCACTAACAAGCTGGGTTTAGTTTTTTAAATTAAATCCATTTTTAATTCAATAATAAAGTATAAAAATTGCCTTCACGGGCTAAATACAATTTATTTTTTCTCGGGAAAAATGTCCCCCATTTCCCCGCTAAGGAAAGTGGGGAACTTTAGGGTAGCGCGGAGTCGCAACAGGTCAAGGTAATTTATCATTTCGGCTTATCTTTATCTCCCCCGTTGCGCTGTTTTTTGCAGAAACACGTTTTTACTTGCCCCGAATTACCCTCCCAGAACGGGAACGTAAATTATATTACTTACGTCGGAAAACTGCCCTTGGAAACAGAGGTTTTTTGGAATCAAAATTTAAGATATCTGTGGTTAGAGGAAGGAAAAACAATTACACATTGCTAATTTATAAATATATTTATTTTTTATAAAAAAAAAAATAATTAGGTATTTGTTTAAAACCACGATTTTTTATTAATTTTTTTTACCGACTGGTTTCGTTTTTTTTCGCTTTCACCAACTGCCCTTGGAAACAGAGGTTTTTTGGAATCAAAATTTAAAATATCTGTGGTTAGAGGAAGGAAAAAATTACACATTGCTAATTTCTAAATATATTTATTTTTTATAAAAAATAAAACAATTAGGTATTTGTTTAAAACCACGAGTTTTTATTAATTTATTTTACCGACTGGTTTCGCTTTGCTCATCAGGTTACAAATTAATACTAAACCAGTGGTCACCAACATACGGCCCGCCAAACATTTTCATCCGGCCCTCTGAAAATTCCAGAAGATTGCATTAAAAATGTAGAAATGATTCAGAAATCTTTTGCAGTTGTTTTAAACACATTCATTCGCAAATTTGTTTGCTACTAAATTATGTAAGTGAGGAATTCGCGAGTTTGCCGCATAATTTGAATGATGACATTTAAATAAGTCCTTATGCCTACGAGTTGAGTAGGTACTCTTAAATTAGCCTTCGCAACAGTCGAGCACCGAATTAAAATTTAAAAAAAATAAACATTAGTCGCTTATCCTTCGCCGATCCTCAAGCATAGTTAATTGGTTCTAAGAGGATATTTAACTAATAATTAATAAATGTTTTTATTTTTCATTTTCATTTCTTCAAAAATTATGTCTTAAATACACAATGTACACCTCGGGATAGGGGAGAAGTTGGGATATAGGAACATAGTATAGACAGGAAACAATCGATAAATCGGATAAACATTCTTGCACAATACACATTAAAAACAAGAAAAATAATAATTGTTCCCATTCATCGGGTTTAATTTATGGGTTGCTATGCCGTTTTTTGCTTCCTAATGCTTTAGCCAACGTTTCGGGCAGCGTTACAACAGTTTCCATCATCAGGGTGTGTGGATATGGTAGTGGGGTGTGTATGTATACATGTGGAAGTGATTCCTCACAAATGTAGCAATATGAAGTTCCTCACAAATGTACATGGAGAAATTTTTTATTCTAAAATACGTTCATTTTATTCGTAAAATGGTTAAAAACGGGACTGAAGCAAATTACGAACAAATTGACAAAATTGACAGTGTTTCAATGTTTCAATAGAAAGGAGTGTCAAGAGAATATATGATACTAATGTGAATGGTAGAAGAAGTCGAGGACGCCCGAGGAAGACATGGCACGATCAAGTGAATCAGATACTTGAGTCGGGCCATGTCAAGAGTCAGAATAATAGAAGAGCATGTATGATAAGATGTATGAATGTGAATGAGGCGAGGAGTGTATGCCAAGACCGAGTTGTTTGGCGGTCCGTCCTCTCTGCCTACCCCTGCGGGGAAACGGCGTGATGGTTAGTTAGTTAGTTAGTTAGTTCAATGTTTATTGGCGGGAAAACGTAAGAATAATTTGTTGGTATATGTACGAAATTACGTATACCAACAAATTATTCTTACAGGGAACATGTCCAAAACATTAAAACCCTGTTAATTTGTTCGTAAATTTTTTTTCAATCCCGTTTTAACCGTTTTTACGAATAAAATGATCGTATTTTAGAATAACATTTTTCTCCGTGTAGCAATAGTGCGTGTGCACCGATACTCAGTGGTAAAAAAAAATACAATTGTCTATATAATTTTTACCTATTGCAGCATTAGCTGAATTATTGAAACAGTGATTTTTATAACAACGATACATTAAAAGATTTTTTTTTCCGATTTTAGATATTGAATGGAAATTGAATGACACCACTGAATACAGCGAATGTAATTCTATACATCGTAATAAAAATTGTCTTATGTTATTTAATACAGTACTGTCATTGAGTTATTGCACAAAATCGAATTACGAGACACAATACTTGTTACTGAAAAGCTCTCAGCTTCAAACCTAAGAGATACTAGATCGACACTTCCCCTCGTCCCGATATCAGTTTTAGCGAAGATGGATGAAGATATAAGATCACTTAGCGGAAACTTCAGTTGCTATTAACATAACTGTACGGCGCGGGCGTGGCGCCCAAGTGAGGTGATGGATGCTGCGTCATCTCATCTTATTACAGCAGTGAGAGAGGAGAGAGAAGACGGCAGACTAAAGGAGGGTTAAAAAACATAATGTAAGAATCACTTAATTCCACTTCGGGCAGCGAATGGAAGGAAATTGGATGAATTTATTATAACAGTCCCGGAGGTCTCTTGTTGGAGGACTATTGGCTGAGGCAGGATATGGATTTCTGTGCGGAATGGCGTAGATTTGAAGGAATCAATGTTTGATGGAAAAAATGTATTTTCATTGTAATGATAACAGTGTTTTTTGGATATTATAAAGGTTTTAACCTTACATCACACCTAAAAAATAAGATTTAGAAAAACTTTTTTTTTGTGAATACTACACAAGAGTCCCAACTGCTCCCGTCTGGGGCAGGAGAGAATATGACATTGAGATTGATATGTATAAATATTTGTAAAATAAAGTTTGTAAAATATTTATATGGCGTTATTTGAGTTATTTCTTATATGTAATAAACTCAAATTTGTAGTGGTGTAAGAAATCAATAAAAATATTATTATTATTATTATCCCCAATTGGGGTATGTTATGAGGCTGAAGGTAGTGAGGGTGGGAAGAAGATGGGGAAGAGGAAGGTTATTCAAATTTGGTCACAAAAAATGGCTATAGCCATTTCAAGCAACGTTTTAATTCTAATGGTGGTCTTACACCAAGACGGTACTGAGGGTATCTTTCATTCTCCAATGAATTTTATATTATTTTTAATTAATTAATTGTGAAATGACACAAATTAATCAAATAAAATTTATTTACGCACGACGGGTTTCGATCCCGCCACCTTTGGATTACGAATCAAGAGCCTAACCTCTCGACCATGGAGGCCGTCAAAATATAAAATAATAAAATTGTAGAAAAAAGATATGACCTAACATAGCCTATTTTATGTTTGTGGTGTTCTGTTTTATCCGGTTGCCATAAATCATGCTTAACTACGTAGTAGTCTACGACTTACTAAGTACAGCTTGTTTTGAAATGGGAGTAGATTGTCACCCGTTGTGAGTATCGAACTCTATCAGCCCGACTGTTAATCGACCGTCCCACCCACATGGAATTGATTACCTATTTACTAGTAAGAAAATCAAATCTAACTACTAGTTTTAGCCCCAGTTTGAAGGTATTTTTGACAGCAGAAAAATGTGAAAACAAACGTGCAGAGGTACGTTTTTTAGATTTTCACGGCCAAAAGCATTTTCGTTGTTTGTTTTTGGGGTGTTATGCCGTGTTGTGCTACCTCCCTCTTTAGCCGACGTTTCGGACAGCGTTGCAGTGTCCATCATCAGGGCAGATCCGGCAGATCCGTCGATCGATCGATCGACGGATCTGCCGGATCTGCCCTGATGATGGACACTGCAACGCTGTCCGAAACGTCGGCTAAAGAAGGAGGTAGCACAACACGGCATAACACCCCAAAAACAAACAACGAAAACGTGCAGAGTGTCGTATCTATTTTAACAGTTTAATTGATATTTCAAAGCTCATGATAGATTTTAAGAACTATAAATAGTTGCGTTAACCTAAAATTTCTATAACAGTTTGTAATTTTCAGTAAACATTTTATAGTTTTTACCACATCAAACAAATAGATTTCTAAAAAAAATTGTGATTTTAAAAAATCATTTATTTTCTATAAACGAAATAATTTTTCTTCGTTAAACATTTTCTTATAGGCCTGCCTTAGAAATGTTTCCTTTCACTGTCCATTCTATCTCCTCCCCCCACTCTTCACTAATCCCTAGCCACGCTCCAACCCCTACCACAACATTTAATAATACATTGTGCTCACCAACTTTGTTTGGTTTTATAGTCATAGGTATATAAGTCAGTACTACCATTTTATTGTAGTAATACTGCGACCAGGGCCCAATTCAATATACCACTACAGAGAATTCAAAACTTGGGAAATATGTATTCGCACGTAGATGTATGGAATATGTCGCTGATACAATACAAACATGAAACTATTAAATCATTCATGTCAGAATGTGAAATCAGACGTGTTTAATATTAGTTACTGTTATTTAAAAGATTTCATAATATTTTGATGTAGCATATTCTTATAATCTAGGAGCTGTTGCAAATATTTTTGTACTATTTCTATTTATCTATAATGTAAAAACTTGTTACTCTCTTTTATTTTTCTGTATTGTAAACTTTTTCTTGTATTACTCATCTGTAAATTTCTAATAATAACTTACACTGTATATTATTATTTTTATGCCATCTGCAATTTAAAAACTGGTTTCAGTTTAATTTATTTTTACTTTTTCTCTTTTATTATAATATAATATTTTTTACTTACTTTTTTTTATACCTACCATTTTTATAATGTTCATTGCTATAAGTTTATATTTCTTATTTAAACATTGTATTACATATATATCACTGTATTATGTAAAAGCCCATCAGGGCGTTGAACAAATTAATAATAAATAAATAAATAATGTCGAGTTATTTATTATATATTTGCCCCTAAGAAAGAACGGTCGTTCTGAAACCGGTCGGCGTAAATAAAAAATGTAAGCGGTTCTAACAAAAAATATTCATCACCGATCGGAAGATGCCATAATTTTTGCAAATGGAGGCAAATGTCAGTTCTGCTTTGACATTTGTGAAGTAAACAGATACAAAATACATGTCAATAAGACATGAATCGCTGTATTCTTCAAGAACGCAGGAAAATTTTGAAAAAAGCGCATTTACGGTTCGCCTAATCTCTCGTTTTGGTGATTTGCACTGGACTCCAGACTTCTTTTTGTGAGGTTTCTTGAAGTCACGAGCCTATGTCAACAAGCCTCAGACTTTTGAAGCCTCTTCTTAAATAGAATATCCGTCAAGAATGCGATAACCTATCTATCAAGAAAACCTATCGCCGGAATTTCTGGAAAAGAGTGATGGAAAATGCCATAAATCGGGCCCGTGGTCATCAATTCTGGAGGCGGCCACTTGGCCGATATCACTTAATTAAATAATTCTCGTCTTAATGAAAATAAAATAAAGACATCAAATAAACACAATTCTAAAGCAGAACTATATTGCAGTTCTTATAGTTCAATATAGTTCTGAATGCAATATAGTTGTGAATGATGAATATTTAGAGCAAGTTGATGAGTTTGTGTATTTGGGAAGTATTTTTACGAGAGATGGGAAGGCTGATGGGGATATTGAAAGAAGGGTAAATGCAGGTAACTCCATTAATGGTGTACTGCATGCTGTTAGCGCCAACAAAAAGCTGTCCAAAGAAGCGAAACTAGCAGTTCACAATGGAGTGCTGGTACCTACCCGTATGGCAGTGAAGCATGGAACTGGCAGAGAAAGGATGAAAGTAGACTGAATGCTGTAGAAATGAGATCCCTGAGGCGTATGTGTGGTAAAACCATGTATGATCGTGTGAGGAATGTGGAGATCCGAAAAGAATGCAAGGCCCATGTGAGCGTCATAAGTAAGATTAAAAAAGGGACGCTTAGATCGTTTGGATGTTAGTTAGTTAGTTAGTTAGTTAGTCAAAAGCAGAACCAAATTTTTGCATTCATAAAAAAAATTATAGCCAAAGAACATCGGGTGATAACTTTTGCGCCACCCTGTATTTATAATGGATAACTACAAAGTTATTCTTACATTCAAAAGTACATTTTATTTTCTATTTATTTTGTAATAATACTGTAAATTATTAATTACGGTTAGTAAATTTACCAACCGTCAAATAGTTAAGGAGATAATTTCTACAGTTTAAGTCATATTAACCTTGGTTTGGGGTCATATTAATTATTGAGAGTTTGTATCAGTTTTATCGTAAGGGGGGAAAAATACACGTTAGAATATGACGATTTACTGGGCGGGTGGGTAGCGCGACTATCGATGCGTGAAGTCACACGACACGTCATGAAATATGCAAACCGTGCCATATTTCGCACATACTCCCTCTGGCCTACGTGCGCCACCCCCAAACCCCTCCCCCTACCCTCTCCTACACCTCCCACCCTAGCGCAAACCTCCCAGTTTAATTACTTGTGTGGTTTAAGTCCATAAAAAATGCAGGGCACAACCAAATATAAAGTAAAATGAAATGTAGGTAGGTACCTACTAGCTAAAGTAGAAATTCTAACTATCTTGTATTTAATGGCAAAATTATTCAAAGAGGATGTAAGGCTACACAACTCTAAGGTGTTGGTTGTGGTTGAATGGCTACGATCCTTGGTTAATCAAGATTTACTGTTTGCCTTATCCACAGGCTGACATTGTGTTGGGCTTTTTCGATAATAATTGTAAGGTAATGGAACAATACCGATTTATTAACAATTATACGTGTTTACCATAATTATTCTTCTGGGTATTGCGACCGGCTACTACTGTCTAGGAATTGGATCTGCTCAGTTTTGCTCTCTTTGATTGGCTATATTCGCCGGGAGAAACTACTGTATCTGGAGTAAGCTTTAAGCCTACACAAATTTACCAAAACCCACTGAAACTATATGCCATTCAAGGTAAAACTAAAAAAAACTAAAACTCCTCCCCCTCCCCATTATCTTCAATCTCACAACAAACCCTGTTGGGATCAGTTGGGACGCTTGTGCTATATTAATTTTTTTTTTTACTCAGGATTCTTAAGAGGCTAGACTTTGAACGACACGCGGAACACCCGCGTCTATCATTCTGTCCCACTAAGCTCACGCACACTTACAATACATGCGAATGCGAAATGTGCGAATGAGACAACGCTCAAATTTACCCACAGAAATCGCTCGAAAAGGGGTTTATGGAGAATACACTTTTCTACACCGAAACTTTCATGAAATTGAAATTTTAAAAAATATATATTTTTAAGAAAGAAAAAGATACGTCGGTAGCTTTTTAAAATTTTATAATTCTTTATGGGAGTTGAGTTAGCAGCACTTTTTCCTTAAATAATATTTTTTGATAAATCGTACATGTTTGACAGTGAATGTTTACGTTAATACGAAACGCATCGAAAATTCGAAAACATACCGACATAGTTTTCACCCTCTAGAAGGCAGTATAAAAAAAATATATTAATTTTGTGCAATTTTCGATGTAGAAAAGTGTTTTTTCCCGGGCGTCTTTTATGTATGGGCCGAAAAGCGAAGTCTATCGTCTTAAAGGGTTGTAATTAACGATGGTGACTTATATTTTTATAAGACGTTGATTTCTTTCGGTATGGTAACTGTAATATATCGGAATATTTGTTATGATAGGATTCTATTGTCTGTATGCTACGCTCGGGTCACATGGTGACGGTGTCGACGAGTCCCGAGCAGATCCGATCTTAGAGGGCCAAGTCATTTCGTTTACAAGAGCTCATCTCTGTAAAAGGATCACAGAGTCAGACATTACAGTAAATGATGATGGTGCTATATTTTCAGTGTAGATCACGATGGTAACACTAGTCGGAAAATTGTTCATATATCTAACTAATTATTTAGTTTAAATAGACTACCTAATTGTAAAAAAAAATGAGTGCGTCTAACCTTTACACGCGGTTAAAGTAAAACTTATTTGACTGTTGTAGCAGGTATTACTAAAACGGTACAATTACTGCCATCTGTGTTTGCTTTTATTTTTAAAGGGTTCTCGCCTTCGCTAGAATATTTTTATTATTTTCCGAAACTTGGATGAAAAATAAAGAGCGAATCTAATTCTTAATTTTTATTGCATTGCTCCATTACAAGTGACCAAACTCAACAGCCGGTGGTGTATAGCTGTGTATCATTCATCTGTAGACATTACATCTACCGCCTCATGTACCATTACTTGTCTTCCCATTGCTTTGTTTATACCTTGGCATACTAACACTTATTCGATTATGCATTTCCTGTTAAGCACTTGCATACTGCTTACCGACAACTTATGCAGAGACACTGGAGGTGTATATTCGTTTAAAAATAAATGTAGCTCAGTTCAATTAAAAAAAAACAATTAGAAAACTTGCGAGAACCTTGCAGGAGTAACCAAACTAACTAACAACCATATGCAGTTTTCCCGCAGGGGTAGGCACTGTAGGCAGAGAGTACGGACCGCCAAACAATTCGCTCTTGGCAAACATTCTTTGCCTCATTCAAATTCATACATCGTCTCATACATACTCTACTATTTTTCTGACTCTTGACATAGCCCGACTTAAGTATCTGTTTCATTTGATCGTGCCATGTCCTCCTCAGGCTTCCCCTAGTTTTTATACCATTCGCACTTGCGTCATATATTCTCATTTCGCTCATTTCTTCATTCATTCGCTCTACATGCCCAAACCATCTGAGGGTCCCCTTTCTTAATTTTACTCATTACGCTTACATCAGCCTTGCATTCTTTGCGGATCTCCACATATACGAGAGTAACCATATGTTACTTATACCAGGACGGGTAAGTGGTAGATAACCTCCAATCTAGACATGAACGTGAAATGTCATTTCCGTTTGAAAACGTTATTTCCGTCCGAAAAAATATTCGCCATATTGCGCCAAAATAAGTTTTACTGCAAAAATATATCTGTTATCATTGTTCATATAGACATGCCATTGTTGGTTTAGACTGGCAATTTATTAAAAGTACCTCCGGCGGAATTCCCAGAAATCCATTTATAACTTACAATTATCGGAAAAAACTAGACAGCCTTTGATTCATTTTCGACGGGATTATAATGCCTCGCCTTCCGCTCACTGTCCGGCGTCCGGTCCGTTTCGATCCGAGAATATTTTAATACGTTATGTATCTTTAGGCTTAGGGCTGGATCGGCAAATATTACATTAGCAATCATCGCGAACGTCGATTTAAAAGTAATTAACTTGATCGGATGGATTACAAATTTATTCAATCAATACCAATAAGCGGGTAACTTGCAAGGATTTTTAATTAAAGTACCGTAAACCGGGGGCTACTTTGCGTCTAATAGAGGAACTTTTCATAAAGAAGGACTTTTGTGAGAGGGTTAAAATATATACGCTGCGCGATAAAATATTTCTTAACGTATCCGAAAACAAAAAACAGTTTTTGAAAGGTGACGAAGTACGATATCAAATTTTATAAACCGAAATAAACGTATAATTTTTGAAGTCAAAAATGTTTTTTTTTTTACATTAACCTACGTTGTACCAGTGGTTCTCTAAAGTTATGCATGTGGATTTAGCATTAGATATATTCTTATTTATTATATTGTGTTTATGCTTTATTTATATATTTTGTAATCTTTTTTATTTAGGTTATATTGTTGTTATAAAATAAATTTGTATCTATGTGTAAAAGCCCAATAGGGCGTCAATAAATAAATAAATAAATAAATTAAGTCCACACAGGAGGCCCTGAGGAAAATAATTTCCCTCAGGGCCTATGTCATCTTTGAGGTTGCTGTGTGGAGGGTATTTTTAAGGAAAGGAAGTTCTGGGAAGAAAAAGGTTTGAGGGTTGGGTAGGAATCTGGGGTTCAGTGTCTAGATCATCCGCCGCCAAGACCTAGATAAACCTTACCCCATGAACCCGGGCACCCCTGCTAAGTCACCAAACGTAGCGAACCACTTGGGGTTACCTATGGCAGAGGTGTTGGTTATCCAATAAATGATTCCCGGGGCGGCGGTACCCGTTCCCGCCTCCCAAATTAAATGTATGCAAACACAAAAAGTTTAAAAAATGATTCACCTTACGTTACAATACAAATGTGTTATAAATGTTATTGTTGTTGTTATCGTTACACCTAATTTTGTTGGCGTTCCATGTAAAGATGATAAAAAAAATGGAAATAACGTTTATATCATACTTCTTACTATGATAGTAAGGGGAACACAACGATTTTGATGAGACCTATATGAGTTGTTCCGAAAAGCGATCAAATTTGATGTGTTAAATCTTATGTTTTTGGCATTAAATTGCATGAATTTGCCGTATCCGGTGAGACAATAAGGAAATACAGTGATAGAAAGTCACTCCTTTTCATCATTTTCAATAAAAAAATTATATAACCACTAAATAATCTTTAAACGACAAAAAATGTAGTTCATATAATAATACTACCTACTAATGGCCTAAAAATAACTATTTATTATTGAAAAATTACAAAAAAATATGAAAAGTAACCCCTGTAATTTATGGTAAGTCAAAACAACCTTTTTTATCTGTTTGATTCAAATAAAATTGGTAAATTTGAATCCGCGGCTATTATTAAAATTACTTAAAAAATAAAGTTTAATTAAATTTAACACATGACATTGAAAATTTTTATGATAACGCACATTCATTTGGGGATTAGCTATTAATAGTTTTCTGTTTTTAAATCACAATTTGTATCACAATCGAAAATATCACGAAAATAAACAGATTGATGAATGAAAGTTGATAGGAAAGTAATGCAATATAGGGAGGAAATATTGATACGATTCTAAAAATAAAATAATCGTTAATTTCATAAATAAAGTTCGACGGCCGTGCGTTGTCGAGTGGAAAGACTCTTGACTCCCAATCGGAAGGTCGCGGGTATGAACCCGGCGTGCGCAAATAAATTTTATTTGATTATTTTGTGTTATTTCACAATTAATTCATAAAAATAATATATACTATATTTGCGGCACGATCCAGAGTGGAAGATACTCTCAGTATCGCCCTGGTGTAAGACCACCCATTCAGAATAGAAACGTTGCTTAATAATGGCTTTAGCCGTGTTTAGTGACTAGATCTGAATAGCCATGTACTTCCTAACCTTCCTCTTTACGATCTCCTTCCCTTCCCTACTTACTTCAGCCCCACAACATACCCCAACTGGGGACGCCATAGTCTCACTGGCTCCATACGGGAGCGGTTGGGACTCTATATATGTGAGGTATTCTATATATAAAAAAAAAAAAATAAAGTACAAAATGTTGTAATAATATTTTGCTAATAGCGCCCTTTAATATTTAAATCACTTGGTGCTTTACATGGATTAATGTACTGGCGTCTTTTCGAAATAAAAGGTTTCATGCCGGTTTTAAACCGGCAAGATATTTCACGAAATTACGATATTATTCTCCCTATGAATTTTGTTTGTAAATAGTCTGTAATCACTGTACAAGTATGCGTATAAATACATTTTATTTTATCAAATAAATAAGTTATATTTGGCAGCCATCTCTGGTCTGGAGCCCCGATGTACCTGAAAAACACCCTCGACTCTGTGCAGAAACGGGCGGTCCGCTTGATAGATTCTCCTGTCTTAACAAACGGATTGCAATCTTTAGAGCACAGGCGTCGGGTGGGAATGCTATCCTTGTTCTACCGGTATTTCAATGGAAGATGCTCCGAGTAGCTAGCGTCATTGATCCCCTCGGCACCGGTGCATAGTCGGGAAAAACGCCAAACGCGCGCCCATCATATGTACACAGTTGACATTTGTCACATGAGAACGGGACGCTTCTACGACTGGTTCTTGTGTTCAACAGCTCGGCTGTGGAACAATTTGCTGGCCTCTGTGTTTCCTCCCTCCTACATGGATCTCTTCAAGACCCACGTTCACTCCTTCCTCTCCTCAAAAAGACCCTCCTCACAGCATCTTCAAAGATGACATAGGCCCTGAGGGAAATTATTTTCCTCAGGGCCTCCTGTGTGGAGTTAATGTAAAAAAAAAGGGTAAAATCAAGATAATATTTCGCCATCTAACGTTAAACTGGCATTGTAATCACTACATTCTTGTGTAAAGTTTCCTGAACGCTCGCGGAAATAATTCAGTGACTAATTTGGTTTTTAAATAAGGGTTGCCGGTTGACAAAGTGACTCATGTGAACCTTCGTGAAAATTACACCCAAAGTGGGGTTATTTGTCGGACAATAGAAAAAAAACCTTATTTGTTATTTATACGAAAGCATTTAAAGGATGTACTAAACGTGGCTAATTAAGAGGGTATAAGTATATATATATGTAAAATTCTAGTCGTATTGATTCTTTTTTACAAAAAAAACAAATTGATTTTGAAAGATTGTTATTTTATCTGGTTAACGCACTTTTTAAATTTTCAAAAACTAGGTTTAATTTTTAATATACCTACTAAGGTTATACCGTTGGTCGTTGGCAGATTTGTTAAATTTTCAAACGAAATATTGTATTATACTACACAAACTTCAAATCATATAATCATACAGCAAAATAAATCAATACGTAATCTAGTAGACACTTTTCGGAATTTTAATTTTACTTCAATTAAAATCATTAAAAAATAAATCCGAGAACGTGTTTTATGACGAAAATTCCTCAGTTTTACTATTTATTTAAGGTCATACAAACTAAAATATTTCAGATTTTTTTTACAACTTTATTTTGTTCAGACATTATTGAAAAATCTTAAATACTTATGACTATAATATACTTACAAGAGGTACACGATATTTATTAATTTATCATAATGCGTTTTGAGCATTTTTATTGCTTACTCGAATGTAGGTATATATGTATATTAAAGCAAGTTTTTTGAAATTAAATGTTTTAGTCTAATAAATTTGATACGGGGATTAATCGGTCTTTCTCATCGGAACCTCCCAGTACAGTTGCAAGCATTTTGGAACTTAAATTCTCAGCCGCTGGTCAATGGGTCTTACGAATGATTCAGATTCAGAAACTTGGAAATTTAATATTATTTTCTAATATTACGTGTAACTGAATCGCAATACATTTTATTTAGGAATGAATTAATTTACACGGTAAAAATTAAAATTAAACAGTAATAAAAATGATACGTTTTTAGATTTTCACGGCCAAAAGCATTTTCGTTGTTTGTTTTTGGGGTGTTATGCCGTGTTGTGCTACCTCCTTCTTTAGCCGACGTTTCGGACAGCGTTGCAGTGTCCATCATCAGGGCAGATCCGGCATCGGACATCGGACATAGACGGATCTGCCCTGATGATGGACACTGCAACGCTGTCCGAAACGTCGGCTAAAGAAGGAGGTAGCACAACACGGCATAACACCCCAAAAACAAACAACGAAAAAAGTAATAAAAATGCCTGTGATTATTTGAATTCTTTGATAGTTATTATTGTGCCCTATTTAAAGTTGGATCCTGTTTTGCGCAAAGTGAGCAGAGTCTAATCCTGTAAGCCTCCGTACTGAGGGCTTCAGTTGTACCACCTGGCCTGGCCTGGTATAATAACACCTGCCACCAACCACTTCCCTCGCGATTCCAACAGTTGATCCCCCTACAGTTGGCCCCCCGGCCTACTTATACAGGGTGTAACAGGACGTACCCGAGAGATTTTACCCAGCGATTCCTGAGCATATTTGGAGTAATAAATGTATTTATCATTTTGTTGTCCAATGATTTTTTTTCTATTAAAAGCAAAAAATATTTTTTTCGATCACACGTCGCTACTGATCCCATAGCTATCGGAAATACCACGTCACAATAGGGTGTGATTGCAACATGCGCGGTTTCGTGCATGCGGCGTGACGCTAGAATGAGACAAACACTTATCAAGGCGCGCTAGAATATGTACGCGATTCCCTAGAAACAAACTCAGTTGCGACGCGTGGTGGAAAAATATTTTTATGTTTTTATCAGAAAAAAAATGTCATCGGACAGCAAAATGACAAATACATTTATTAGTCAAAATGTGCTCAGGAATCGCTGGGTAAAATCTCTCGGTACGTCCTGTTATATCCTGGATACAATACGCAGTCGGTTTAGGTAAAATACGGTATACCTACTAACACTAAATATAACTAAGTGTCTCCGAAGAGGTGTGCAGAGAGGATGTACCGCCGAATAACATATTTTCATTCAAGGATAAAACTACTTGTATAACAGCATACGAGTATAAGAAAAAAACGACATATTATAATTGAATTTGTTTGATAATATCAAGGTATTTTTGAAGTCAATTTTAGTGTAAATAATGCAGAGAAAATTATATTCTTATAATAAATATACCGGGGGGCCAAATGTCGGGGTTCAACCCTGAAACATTCCATTGATTCTGCGAAAAGGTGTGAAATAAGTTTTTGATAGAAATCAAGCATTGGGCTTTCAGTTCGTGTTGGATAAAGATGCTAGCTTTGCTTCTAAATTAAGTCGAATTGGGCCAGCCATGTTTTTTTTTCTGCACGACTCGGTTCCAGTTAATCAGCGAACCGACTCCGCCTCCGCAGTGGACGTGCCGGAAGTCGGAAGAAATTTGATATTAGAGATAGTCAATGATAGCTACATGTCGGGATACAGGACAGAAACGGAATAGGGATGAGATTGTGAGATGTTTAATGCCTAACGCCTGAAAACGCCTTTATTTGGACCGTAAACTCTTATAATTGGGAATGAGAGTGTGGGACGGCATGAAAGTCAACGTCCTCTCCTTTACGCTCTCCAAATCAATCAGTTGCTATAAACTTAACTGCTAACTAACCGCGGTTCTGAAAATGGAGGGGCGAACCAGTATAATAGAGACATCTCTTGGATAACTTCATAAAAATCCGAGCTACTAGCACTAGAGCTATTTATTATATGTTGCTCGAACGTTCAGAAAAAGAAAGAGTCTTACAAAAAAAACTGAGGCTGAACACAGCCTCTCACAACAACAATTTCTGTTAGTATGCTGATGCAGAACGTAGAATAGATCGTAGATCACTCTCACCATTGACATGTGATTTAAGAAAATCCGCTAGACATTTTCACTGTGGGCTAGAATTGAGATAGGTTATTAATTTTTGCTCTTTGATTTCTGCTCAAGGTAGTTCGTATTTTAAAATGCAGCCTGAATGAAAATATGGAATGGAAACAAAGATGCATCCGGAAAATACGGTTACAGTTACAGTTCTGAATATATGTGAAGCATGGATCATGTAATATTTACAAGCATTCTCTCATCTTCCGATACAATGCACCATCATCGTTCACATTGTTACTGACAATGAACTGTAAACATTTTCAATGTAAAAAAACCAAAGGGCATACATTTTTTATTTTATTTTTTATATTTTAGAGTTTTGGTTACAGTGAGAAAACAAATTTACAGATATTAAGTAATATTTCATGGTGGGTCCCTATATCTATGATATCGTCGTTGCATATTTAATATGAACAATGTGACGATTTTGACGAAAATTAGTTAAATATACAGTTATTTTACTTCTTCTTTTCTCCATTTTTTACAATATGAGCCATGTAAAAATATCAAATATTGAAGGCGATAAAAAATAAACCATGTGGACAATCAAAATAGTACTCGCACATAATAAAAAAATTAAATAAAGTCCATATTCTCTGCATATTACTACACAATTCAATCTCCTTGGTATGTACAGAATATTAACATAACTTTGTGATGCCTAGCTGTCAAATTGGAGTAAATTTCAAATATTTTTTTATCATTATTATGGTATCTAAAATTATGACGAAAACTGTGTATAGAATATGAACCATGTGAGAAAAACTATGCATAGAAATCGTAAACACCTCAGCACAGGTTCTCCTATGAGGTGTTCACGAAACATACAACATTACCCAACCACAGTTTTACCTTCACAAACCTACCTTACACACAACATAATAAAAAGTTCATAATTTATATTATTATGTATAAATATTAATAATTTTATGTGAATACTGTAATATTATATAGAAAAATATATATATATATATATATATATATATATATGAAGCATGTGAGAAAAACGCGTTTAAATTCAATTTTCTGGCATTAAATAATTAATGTTTGCCATAAATATATTCTTATAATGAACGAAATATATTTTTCCTACTTTGTCCATAAATAGAATTATTATTTCCGTTTCGTTATTTTTTTAATGACGATTTGTTGCTTTGTAATCTATTTTATTGGTGGTATGTACATTTATTAATTACCGGGTGATGTGCGTAGTGTGTAGGTGTGTGTGTGTGTGTGTGTGTGTGTATGTGTGAGTATGTTTGTGAGCGTGAGAAGTGGTCATATGTGAAGAGATATGTGTGCTCATTAAACAGTTTATTTTAATGTAACAATGCTCCTTTTGAATTTGTGCAGTGAATCCGAGAAAATGTCGAAGTTAGTTAGGCAAATAATATTGAATGATGAAGAGCACGGTTGGTTAATTGGCGAATTAGTTGCTGGATTTGTTTTGTAATTAAGCGCGTGGAATAGTACTCTATTCCACACGATATAAAATAAACTCATAAATAAACGTACACACGTAATCAGTAATCACCTTCTAGCTGCTTAATCACGTATTCCGCAGTGGAGGTACCTTCATCTTTACATTTACTACATGCGTACTGTTTATGCACGTCTTTCGCAGTGTACCGATAATCACAAACTTTCACAATTACACGTACAACGTACGACGCGACGACCCTTTCACTGCTCACACCCTCACACTTACACGATTCTGCAGAAATCCATGAATCATGAATCACGTCATTAATCACGGGCTGCGGCTAGTAAAAAATATTTTATTCTTGCATCACAGGTGGGGTAGGCGAGGGTGGTTTCACCTGGGCCCGACCAGTGCCACCCATCGAGGGCATTCAATTCTTTAAAAATCGTGGTAAGGGGAGGTTAGGCCACGCCCCACCACCGCCGGGCGTGAATTTGCCAGTGGGCGCAAAATTTCACTACGCTAGTAGTAAATTTATTTTCCATTTTCCACACTTTGATTAATGTACTTTTTTGAGCTTCTCAGATTTAGGGGATGGTTTAATTTAGTGAAGTTAATTCTGCAGCAGTTTTCGCAACTCTATTGATTATACATTTTTTTAATTATACGCAATGGGTTATGTAAACTAATTCCAGCGAAAGCTCGTATGGACGTCATCGATAATCATCCTCTCCCTTCTCGCGCGTCTTGTTTAAAAAATGAAAAAGACAGAAGATACTAGAACTATTACGTCACGTAAATCTCTCTCTCGGACTAGTGTATCCCAGTGTTTGTACACTGAAGATATAAACTGATAGAATGTGGTGTGGGTGTGTTTGTATCCGAAGTAAGCGCAATTTAATCTCAATATGTGGTGAAATTGATTTTCAATTCAATTCAATTTAAAAACATTACAAAATTAATATTTCAAACCATTTCTAAATGAAAGATAAGGAAAACTGCACAACCCACAAGCAACGATTAAGCACATATTATTTATTTATGTTCTCATGTTCTCCGTAAAACGGTTACATATCATGGAGAAGATTGTAAGTTACAAAGTGCACAAAGGCAGTTTTACTGTATGTACATTGTGTGGCATTGAAAATGTCGGTGGTCAATGCAGAATCGTTAAGCATTGGCGCGTTCTGATAGGCAGAAATCCTCGCTTTCGGAGCATAACAAAAGTGCATGGAATCTCCCACGAGTATACTTGTTAGGGACATAAAAATTCACCCAGGCGAAATGAGTATGGTACCAGAGATTAGCTTAAAAAAGCGTTTACCTAAAACTATTGGCTAAAATATAAGCTATTGAAATCGAGCATTCTTGTTGAGAACAAGGAATAGAGGAATGGATAGTATGTATATTCCCTCATATACAGGTAACGCATAAACCTTTTGTGTACTTTTTTCTACTTCTAGGATATGGTTTTGTTCAGAAGGGGCTTAAATAATGGAACTGTATTCCAGGATGCTACGAACAAGTGCTTCATAATATGTTCTCCGTATTAGTAAATAATCTCGCATTACACGGAGAAAAATGTTATTCTAAAATACGATCATTTTAGTAAGAACTTCAGTCCCGTTTTTAACCGTTTTTACGAATAAAATTATCGTATTTTAGAATAACATTTTTCTCCGTGTACGAAGAACAAATCCAAGCATTTTGTTGGCGCGGAAAACAATGTCAGACATGTGGGATTTGCAAGAGAGAATCAAAATCATTCTGCAGAAGAATGGAATCGATATGACTTTTAATAGCTCTGAAAAGTTTGATATATTTTTTTTTTAATTTCTAACAATTACTACTTGTGCATTGGCTCCACAAGAAATGTATTTGTATGTCCAAGTGTAAATACATGTATGCATATACATATATATATATATATGAGTACGTTGTGCACATATATGCATATATGATTATGTGAGTATATTTGTGTGTGTGTGTATGTATGTATGTATGTATGTGTGTGTATGTATATATACGTATATTATATTTATAAGTATGTATGCATTTTGCTTCCTAATAACTGATTTCGATCCTCCTTATTTTTATATACATATTTGAAATTAAATTTATCACTCTTGTAACTAACCAATCATTATTACATAAAGAATATTGAGATGAATGTTGTGCTCACCTATAATTAGAAACATCATTACAACCATGTATAAATGTAAATTACTGTAAAAATTATGTGATGTATTCTGTTAGCGAGCCAATAAATAAATAAAAAAAAAATATATATATCATCAGCGAAGAGGAGATATTTTGAGCGGTTAATGGTATTGCCTATATCATTAAAGTATAAAAGAAAGAGGAGGGGTCCTAAATTCGATCCCCGAGGAATCCCGAAGTTGGTTATGTATTCGTGAGAAAGCTGGTGTCCGTAACTGACATACTGACGACGATCGAGTAAGTAGCTAACTACGAAAGCGAGAAAATTCCGGGAGAATCCGATGACAGCCAATTTTTTTAAATAAAATATGTTGGTCGAATTTTGTATGTGGGGAACCGAGAAATCTTGGAATACATTTATTGTTAGGTAGTAATATGGCTTTTTAAGATGATTATTATAAATATTTTTTTAATTGTTTCAAGGGGAAGTGCGTATGATGTATATGCACCCCCCTCATCCATGCCGCGATTCCATATTGTAGCATAAAATGCTATAAAAGTGCAAAATAAATCCACAATGATATCAAAATCAAAAGATACAGTGCTATGTACTTATCGTGATTTAGGGGGGCATTCATTAATTTCGTGAGCAAAAAATAGGGAGGGGGGTCCAGTAAAATCACACCATATCTCATCATACCGAGGGGGGGGGTTGGTCAATAAAAATCTCACGTCAACTTAAGAGTATGTATTATTATAGAGATAATAAAAATAAAAATATTCACTTCTTTTTAAGTGTCCCATGCTTGTCCCATTTGCCTGCTGAAAAATGGTTATTATGAAAAACATTTATTTCGAGAGTCCAAATTGGGGTCCAAATTTTTGAAAAAACTGCTCACGTAATTAATGTATGTCCCCTTACGTGCGAAAATGAAGGAAGCGCAACATGAAAAATTAATCTCGATAATGAACAAAATAATGAAGAAAGCAGGATAGCAGCTTTGAAAACTGAATCAAAGTTTTATCTGAGCTTTCCCAGGATTCATTTACGAATAAATTCTATTACTGCTATCTTAACGCAAAGCTCACAACGTTATCAACTATTATTTTTCCAATCTATCTCCCCTTGCGGGAGAGTATTTTCGCAAAGTGTATTGAAACAATAGCGCAGTTTATCTGTAATTGATCAATCGGCCTCAACCGGGTCGGCGGTGCTGAATGGTGACACTGGGAGGAGGGAGGGGAAGAGGTCGAGGCTAATCGTGTCACCGTCATCACGTCAGTAATGTGAATGTGGAGCTGTGGCCGGGTGATCTGGTAATCAGGTGATCAGCTGATCCTGACGGGCACATCCTTAGCCAGGATGCGCTGATATTGCAATTCGTCAGAGCTGGCGAGGGGGGTCCGATATGCAGGACGTCAGGAGCTCTCAAGGACGTCGCGAAAATATTAGCAACTTATTTATGGTAGGTAGCAGTATCATTTTATAAGTCATTAATTTTAAGTCTTCCAAGCTACGACCAAAATGCACGGCGCGCGGAACCAATGTGAGTTTTGCGTTTGATATGTTAGTTAGATGTAAGTAACTATTTATAAATCTTAATACTTAGTTGCGAGTTGCGAGCTATACGTCTTAGTTATTCGCAATGAGAAAATCTGGTCCGTGCACCCCCTTCCTCTCATTAACGCACCTTGCACATCCTATATTTTATCATTTGTTTTAATTCTTATCCTTTCAATCAATATTATATAGCGTGCCTACTGAACTTAGCAGGCTTATAGCCCTATGATTCCCACATTCGTGACCAATTTTTATACGAGACTAAGTCATTAGTTATAAAACTCAGTATTAAGTTGCTAGATGTAAGTCTTAGTTTTAAGTCATTGGTAATAGATTAAGATGTAAGGATTTAAGTCACTAGTTATAAATCTCAATATAAAGTTGCTAAATATAAGTCTTAGTTATAAGCCATTAGTTATAAATCTTAGATATAAGTCACTGGTTATAAATCTCCGTAATTAGTTACTAGCTGTAAGTCTTAGTTATAAGTCAATTAACTAGTCAAAAAAGCCAGGACTTAGTTAATAGTTATAAGCCCCAGTTGTAAGTCATTTCATTAGTTATAAATCTTAGATGTAAGTACTAGTCATAAATCTTAGTTGTAAGTTATTAGTCGTGAGTCTAGGTGATAAGCTGTATGGAAAACAAAATTTAGCTGTAAAGGCACCTGAGGTAATTTTCCCATATAAACTGCGAAATATAATTCAATATTTTTTCATTTAAGAGTCCCTACTGTCTGGAGCCAGTAAGACTATGGCATCCCTAATATTAGCTATTTATGAGGTTGAAGGAAATAGGGAGATGAAGAAAAAGGGGATGGCTGGAAAGTTGGCTTTATTATGATTTATATACTAAACACGGCTATAACCATTAAAAAACGAAGAATAGAAAATGACAGTCTCCACCATTCTGTATCCTTCCGCAAACGATATACCTACTACGTTTTTGGATGGCAACATAAAAACGTATCTTATATTTTTTTACAGTTAAATCAACTGATTTTTTATTCTATTCAGGTGCTTATATCAATAGGATAAGAAAGGATAACAAGGGAAAATACATTCTTTATTGCGTACCTAAAGTTTTGTCCTCGAAAAGTAGGTATCAAGATTTAATGTTAGTGTTTAAAAAATTCTTGAATCCATAGACATATGAATATGTATAGACCTGCCCTAAGTGATAAAAGCGTATTATTTCCCCCTCCTTAATTCTGGGTTCCATGGAACCGGCCGGGCTGGCGTATAGGTTCGCGTGAATCTAGAAAATGTGACGTCATCATTCTAGTGAGGACTAGCGTCGAGCTCTTATCGGTACATTTTACGAAATAACACGGCAAAAATGGTAACTTGTGCTATTAAAACATGTAAAAATAGAAGTGAAAAAGAGTATAAAACCAATTGTCGTATTACCTTCCATATGCAGGCATTATTTGTCATTATTTTAAGCTTATTCACATCATATAATATGATCAGTTTTAACTGTAAGCAACCGAAATTCCCGGTCCCGTCGTGTGCACTTTGCAGTTTACTGGGATAAGTAAATTATGAAACATTTGTAAAAGTGTCTTAACTAAACACGGTAACAAAATATTCGACTCTCAAAACATGCGAACCTTTCTTCATTTTATATGGATTACACAAGTTTGTTCAAACCGGGCGAACAATTCGCGCTCCCATGTAAAAAGGTCTATTAATTCAAAAGCCGATTTTACTTTTAAGAGCTAAATGGTGATATTATAATGCGTGATGCCTATATACTGTCATATTGAAGTATTTACGAATCACATATCGTTACCGTCAACTCATCCCTCTCCGCCCCGCTCCAGTTGGTTATTACCCCTCTCCCTGATTCTCTAGTCTATGAATAATATGTCTGTGCTTGAATCTCTTGAATATTTTAAGGCATTTGGGTTTAAAGTTCTTGTATCAATAATATAAGAAAATATTATACGTTTTAAAATCTGTACCTAGCACTTAGTTTACTATTTTAATATTTTAGGGAGGAAAATTTGCATACTTTTTTCAGATGTGCTTGCCAAATGAGTTTTTAGAAGTCTACAGGACCCTTTTTTTAGAACTTAACCTAACCTAACATAACACCCACTCTCGTGGTGTAGACATCAACTTTACGAAAGTTTTTTTTAAATTATTAATTGAGGATAGGGTGAAATCAATGATATCGAGTTAGGTTTAGCAAGGTTATGTCTACGACTGCTCCAAGTATATAAATAGGAATTTATTGTTTGTATTTTGGAGTGCTGAGTTGTGTTGCGATTTTTTCGTTGCTGTGTTCATTCGTATTTGTCCTCTAAAGGTTGTCGGATGGTTCAGCTTAATAAGAAGTAGGAAACACAAAATTGCTAAGGGCCCAAAAATACTAAACAGGCGAGAAAATCTTAAATGAAAACTTTACACATCTTAGCTTAGGTTCGGTTGGTAAGGTCATATTTTAAAACATTTTGTAAGTGATCTATTTCATGGCCTATTCAATTGGTTATTTCCTTGCTTGACTTATTATAAGATCAACTGTCACTTACAAGGAGGGCACCATAATGGAGCTTACGTGTCGTAGTTTTCAACAAACTTGACTTTGAGTCAATGTAAAAAGAGGAACGAAGGTATAAGATAATTTTAGTTATATTCAGTTTCACGATTCAGATTTTTTACTTTTGGTTATTGTACGATAGATATTTCGATAATCTTCTTTGATACTCCACAAAGTTCCCTGTTTCACCCTGGTGTAAGACCACCATTCAGAAATGAAACGTTGCTTGAAATGGTTTTAGCCATGTTTGGTCACCAGATTTGAATAGCCAGAACCATGATGGGGCCAACAGACCTAGCTATAAAAGCTCAAGCGTTATTTGGCTTGGCCTACTTCAGCATATTGGTTGCCGTACATTCTCATTGGGAATGTACGGCAACCGATATGCCGAAATACGCCAAACTAAATAACGCTTGAGCTTTTATAGCTAGGTCTGTTGGCCCCATGATATTGATTCAAATCTGCTCACTAAACACTAAACATAGCTAAGCTAATTTCGAGCAACGTTTTAATTCATCAATTTTTAATCGAGTGTCAAATATTATCGTTTTTTAGTTAATAATACAGTTTGATGAAGCATTTTTGTTTGTAACTAACTAACTAACCATCACGCCGTTTCCCCGCAGGGGTAGGCAGAGAGGACGGACCGCCAAACAACTCGGTCTTGGCATACACTCCTCGCCTCATTCACATTCATACATCTTATCATACATGCTCTTCTATTATTCAGACTCTTGACATGGCCCGACTCAAGTATCTGATTCACTTGATCGTGCCATGTCTTCCTCGGGCGTCCTCGACTTCTTCTACCATTCACATTAGTATCATATATTCTCTTGACACTCCTTTCTTTTTGTTTGTTGTATTGTCTTAATATAGTCTCAACTCAAATAACATTTAAAATGCGTTGTAATTGAGTTACTTCAGTAAAGAACTTCCAAAATATTTTAAGAAGTTCACTGCTTTACTATATTATCATTTTTTTTTTGATTTGATATATTTTAAGTATTAAACTCAAACGAAGTTCCTTACACTTACCGCAACATAGCAAGCAATACAAAATTAAATGTTTCGAATGCATTACCGTATTCTAAAATCGTTTTTGTAGCTATTTCATTTATTGTTATCAAGTTTAATTTGTAGAACTCCAATTGAATTTTTACATTTTTTTATATTTTCAATAATATCTGAATATTCGCTAGTGTCTGTGCGGTTTAAATTTAAGAACCCGACTTCGAGTACATCTCTGACGCCACGCCTTATGCAAAACCGTTTTCATACGTGAAGTTAGTTACAAAGCTACTGTCGTGCCTCCCGCCGCAGGTGTATAAGTGCTGGTTATTATTTAATTTACAAAAACAGTTTATTTACAAACAAGTTGTACTATGTAATAATAATTAAATATCTACATATTATAATTATTACAGACAATATCATCCCGAAATGTGTAATAATATTTAAATATTGTAAAATAATCAAGTCAAAAACAAAAATAAATAATGCAAAAACCATTCGTATATGTTTCAAGTGTGAGAAAACAAAAAATTCGAAAAAAAATTAATTGAAAAGAAATTCGTAACTTCAAACTTTTAACGAGGGCAAACAAGTTGTCCCTGCATTGTATAATTATACAATAGTTACGAGTGTGTTTGCCATTTTCCCGCCTCGGAAAGCCTTCACACTTGTGGCGATAAATGCCCCCCAGGGTGATAATTATTACTCCACACTATAAATATACATACTGAAGTGTGACTCGCTATACTACCTTCGACCAGTAGTAGATAAGCCAATTAGGAAATTATTGGACATGTTTTCCGAGTGATTTGCACCGCAAGCCTCTGGAGACTCTGACTGAGGAATAATGATTACTGTTACAGTACTTACAAGTTATATTCGACTAATTGAACAGTGTAACCGCTAACAGATTGTATACAGAGCGTGTGAGAATGATTATAATCCTATTAAAAAAAATTATAAGAGGTGGAAATTCTTGTCGAGAATCAAATGCTTAAATCAGGTCACGTCAAGAGTCGGAACAACACTATAATATGTACGAGACAATGTTCATTAAGAAGTGCTAGGATTAATATATCATACATTTGACAGCCTCCTTGGTTGCGTGGTTACAATCCTTGGCTACGATTCCGGAGTTTGCGGGTTCAAATCTCGGCGTACGAAAGTAAATTTGTTATTTCACAATTTATTACTTTAAAACAATATACCTAATATACATACATCCTTACTAAAGAAAAAACACTTTCCAACCGTTAAAAGGTGTTAGTTACACATGGAATGACTGGACATTTTCTATTTCCTATTTTTAGTAATATGCTGCAAAGGAACTAGCATCATTGCATTTTGGTACAGTGGCGCATGCGTCATGCACGTGATTTTCCAGGCAAAATGTCAGCTTTGGTTTATGATTGTGATTTTAATTACGTTTTTGTTCATAATTTCTATTCTAATGACCAATTAACTATTATATTAGTAAAAATCAATATATTTACTATTATTTGTGTTATTTTTAGACAGTTTTGATAATTAATAATGTCATGTTATGAATTAATTCTTGTTATCGGAAAAAGCTTAGTTATTTCTGACAAATTATGTTTTAATTTACTCTTTCAGCGTGAATTTATTAACACTTCGATCTTATGTTTTTGAGTAATGTTTTTTTAATAACTTAAATGCCTTTAGGCATATATAAATAAATACAAATTAAATAAATCAGCGTTTATATTGCGCAAAAATGAATGAAAAATGTCAGATTTCGAGATTCTTTTTGGGGAATTACTATTATAGAATCTAAAGTACTTTCCTCAGATATAATAAATACCAGGCAGAAGAGTGGTGGCAAAAATGTATAATCTCATTTAAATTTATTATTTTTAATCCAAAATTTTATATTACTTCTCTAATTGACAGCCCTGATAACAAAGTTAATTCCCAGTAGGTACATACCCAGCCATTTCAAACTTGAATGACAAACAAATTTGAAGGTAACAATAATCCCAATACAAAATTACTGTTAACATTTCAACTCCTAGAATCTACCGAAAGCAAATAAAACTAAAAAATTTAAGAGTACGTATTTTGTTCATAATCTGTTTCTCTCCTGTGTATCACTGTAAACTTATGTATCACTTAAATGTACAAGCCTTTTATAGCGTTTAAATAAATAATAATTTTTATTCGTATGAACGAGATGAAAACGAAGTTACATTTTTGCTGCAAATTCCTTAAAATATTTTTGCCAGTTTCTATATTATAATGGTTTTCACATACACGGTTGTTTACTTATATTTTAGTAACTTAAATTATCATATCGTTTTTTGTATAGTGTATATTTAGTATATTTGCGAATGTTTCAGAGTGGTAGATAATTTCAGTATCGTCCTGGTGCAAGACCACTATTCACGTCATGCTTGATGACCAGAACTGAACAGGTAGGTACTTTACACCTTTAACATCTACATCTCCTCCCCCTGTCCACTACCTTCAGCCGCACAACTCACAACGTACCCGAACGGGAAAGCCATAATATCACTGGCTCCAGACGGTTGGGAGCAGTTGAAACTTATGTGCGGTACTCACATGAAAATACATTTCATTTAAACGTCGGGACACGAGTTCCTTGGGAGGCTGCCAAGGCCCAACCGGCCGGATGGTCGCTCCGCCACTGGTCCAGGGTGTTATTGCCACGGGTTTTGCGGTTATCGTTTAACAACTACTAAAAAACGAGCTCAATCTTATTTATAATTTAATCATCAAATATCAAAAGGGCGTAAAATAAAACAGTTATTGAAGCCAGAGCATAATCATTAATCTTCCGCGATACGATTGAATACAGCAATCAACGAGCACATATCTAATAATATATGAATATTGCTGTAAAAGCCGGAAAATTGGCAAATCAAAAGTTTTACCAGTAATTTTCAGCATTTTCCAACGAAAATGGGTAAATGACCGAAATAAGAGAACTATGCAAGCCAAAAGTGTGCATATTCTTATTGTGCCTTATATCATTGAAAAGCCGGCGTAGTCCACTGGTCGTTCCGAAGGTCGCGGTTTCGAACCTGACGTGCGCAAATAAATTTTATTTGATTAATTAGTGTTATTTCGCAATTAATTAATAAACATAATATAAGGTATATTTGCGGCACGTTCCAGAGTGGAAAATACTCTCAGTATCGCCCCGGTGTTAAACGACCATTCAGAATTGAAACATTGCTTGAAATGGCTTTAGTCGTGTTTATTGACTAGATCTGAATAGCCAGATACTTCTCCACCTTCCTCTTTCCTATCTCCTTCCTTTCTCCACTTACCTTTGCGTTATTTCACAATAAATTATTTAAAATAATATATAGTATATTTGCGGCACGTTTCAGAGTGGAATATACCCTAAGTATCGCCCTGGTGTAAGACCACCATTAGGAACTGAAAGGTTGCTTGAAATGGCTTTAGCCGTGTTTAGTGACTAGATCTATATAGCCAGGTACTTCCCCACCTTCCTCTTCCTCGCATCCTTCCCTTCCCCACGTATCTTCAGCCTCACAACATACCCCAATTTGGGATGCCATAGTCTCACAGGCTCCAGACGGGAGCAGTTGGGACTCTTGTGAGATATTCTCTATAAAAATAAAAATAAAATATCACCACGAATTGGGTAATAGACATAAAAGTCGCATGGCAAACGGAGCCTAGAAACGGAAAAAGCGGTTTTAATTAAGGCTGGGAATAATTTTATAAGAAATCACAGATAATCTTAGAAATAAAATAATATGTATTTAAAATTGTTATTTATTTTTGGGATGTTATGTCGTGTTGCGCTACCTCCTTCTTTAGCCAAGATCACACTTCTGCCCTAATGATGAACACTGTGACGCTGTCCGAAACGTTGGCTAAAGAAGGATGTTGTCCGGCGGGACATCAACAACGCCATATACAAATATGAAAAACGAACGAACATGTCGTTTTTTTCGCCAAAAAAAGGTATATTATTTTTAATTATTTCAGAAAAATTCAAAGAAAAAAAACATGAAAATATAACAAAAATGCCTTATCATCATCCATTTTTTAAATTTTTTCAAGGAAAAAATTATACAATACCTTATTGGTTATCTTACATTTACAGTAACACATACACCAAACGAAAGAGCAAATGATGATTACTGAGGGAAAAGTAAATAAAACCATTCAACATATAATTATATAGTTTCAATACAATATTATACAGTACCTACAGTTTAACGAGTTGGTCCGATATAAATACGATTTTATTCGTTCGGTTTACGATGCGGAAAGTATAAATAATAGAAGTCCAGCATTTTCCGAATATATATTAATATTGGCAACTGAGATAGCATTCCCAGCCAAGTATTTGCATTATCGGGAAAGGAGATTAATTAATTAAGCGGTAATGACATTAGCACCTGATCTAGTATTGATTATTTATTGTTAATCTTGTCGTAAATGACTGATATGATATGAATAGGATGTGAAAAGCTTCGGTTTTAGCCGGCAAACTCACAGCTGCCAATCAAACCGAATGTTTATTTGCAATAAAAACGATAGTGGAACCAATTTTACGGTGGAAATCGTTTATTTTTATGTTATACCACACAAGAATTTCAGCATAACGGAGCAGAATGTTGTGAACATAATGGAAATGGTAGTAAATGAGGAAGGGAAAGAAGAAGGTTGGGAAGCGTAATTACTGGCTATTGAAAGCTAATCTCTAATTGTAGCTAAAGCATCGTGTTGGTCCTGAATTTCTGAATCTCTGTATCCTGAATCTCTGAATCCTAACAGGGACACCTTGAAAAATACCTTTCAAACATAAACGAGGCGCAAAAAGAGGTCAATAATTTGCATAAATAAATTAAACAATATTTCTTTGTTAGAACCACTTATTTGTTTTATTAACCCCGACCGGTTTCGGAACGTCCGTTTCTTCCTCAGGGCAAAAATATACCCTGAGGAAGGTATATACCAGGGGCGGTCCGTGAGTTTTCAGTGAGCTAGAGTGATTGAAAAAGAAACGACGTTATTTATGTTGTTGTAGCTGAAAATGAATTTTATTGTTATTCATAATTTCAGCTTTTTGTATGAAGATTTTTCAGTTTCATGCGGCGCATCCCCAAACTGAAAGAATCCTGAAGATCTTCATACAAAAATTTGAAATTTTGAAAAAAAAAGAAAAAAAATTTTCAGCTACAAAAACATCAGTAACGTCGTTTTTTTCAATCTTAGCACTCTAGCTCACTGAAAACTCACGGACCGCCACTGAATACCATGTTTGTAACATCATGTTGACAAACTACTTAATTGCGGCTTAACGGGCTTGTACCTTGAAAAACAATAAATAAAAAAAGTAGTTCCAACAAAATAAAAGTTAATAGCTACATTCAAAAGTGTACAATAATTTTCAATTAAATGAAAATAACAAAACTTTTATCGCAGACTGATTTGTGCTATTTCTTCCGCTAGCTTTTCGGAGAGTGTTACAGTGTCCATAATCAGGGTAGGTGTGTAATTTTTAAAAATAGTGGTGTAATCATTGAGGAAAATATAAACCACTCTCAAACGAAATAAATAAAACCAAAAAGACATAAAAAAGTTCAATCGCATCTGGGAATTGAACCCAGGACCTCTGCCTTGCCGGGGCATTGCTCTGGCCACTGAGCCAATTTAACAAAGTTGATTATTTTTACTTAAGAGTAAAAATGTTCAGTTTGAATTCGTCATATATTGGAGCTTTCAAATATCCCTCTAACTGTCAAAAAAATACACGACGCAAGACACAACTTTGTTTGTTCCATTTTTTTTGTTCAATAAGAAAATAAGTGTTGAAATCGGAAAAGCCCAGTAATAAAGTTAGTACAATCATGAAAGTTACAAGTTTGCAGATGGAAAATTCGGTTTTAATTTCAACGTGTCTTAAAATACTTTGGAAACGTTGCTCGCTAAACTGAGGGCTCCAACCTAGAGAAATTATAGTAACTTGCAGAGTGGAAAGCCGAAGAAGCTGAGGAAGGTCACCAATTCGCTGGAGTGACCAAGCATCACTGGCTTGACCAACCTTGGAAATTGGAGTAGGGGTCATAATGGTTAGCAACGAGAATCGAGATGGAGAAGAAGAATTATATTATCACAGAAGGTTTAAACAAACTTACAACTAAGACCGTGAAATGGAGAACACACATTTTCCATTAAGAATATGGATTAAAACACTCAACCTGATTTCTGTATTTCGGCGCTTATTGCTTGAGATAAATGAGACTTAAAATCCTGCTGCCATCTTAATAATGCGAGAACGCGATTAAGCTTTCAGATTGCGAGGGGTTCGTGGTTCGGCATTCAGACAGAGTGACTTTGCTTGTAGTATCTTATTGCTAGTTAACCGACGGTATATTTTATTTATTTATTTACGGTACAAATACCTTTAAATGCAGAATAGTTTATTTTTTTACATAAAAGTGGATTACAAAACCAATATACAGTGTAAACCTATTATTTTATTTAAACTAAAATTTGCAATTTTGGAAATCAAATGTATACTAATAATTGTTTTCAAAATATACATATGTAAAACGTTACATTTAACACATATGTAAACGCAAATTCCAAATATCGACGCAAAAATGATTCAGTGCATGGTAGAATCCAAATAGAGAACAATTAACAAGGGTGTGCCACAAGGAAGCATTCTTGGGCCCCTCCTCTTCCTTATCTACATAAATGAACTTCCAATTATTGCTGGCACAGAATGTTCAATGTCTGCTGATGACACCGCTTTGTTGTTTGGATGTAATGGAGACGTTGACGAATTTAACAAACATGTTAACGAGACTTGCCAATTAATAGCAAACTGGCTGTTATCGCAACATCTGTCACTCAACACAAACAAAACTCAAATTCTAAAATTTTGTCCAGTGAGTGCAAGCTACACCTATATACATAAATGTAAACTTTAATAATAATATTATAGAACCTTCCCAAACCTGTTCACTGCTGGGAATACAACTAGATACAAATGTAAACTGGAAAGAACATGTATCAAAAATAGTTTAAAAAATCAGTAGATTTTCTTTTGTTCTAGGTACCTTGAGAAAAATATTAAACTACGAATCAGTAATAGCCGTATAATTGGGTTATGTAAATTCAATAATAAAATACGGTATTATTTTTTGGGGAAACTCAGTAAAGATGTTTTTATCATTCAAAAGATATGCATAAGAAAATTACAAACTCCGATAGTCTAGATTCATGTAGAAATGTAGACCTATGTTTAAAAATCAGAAAATTCTGACATTCACAAACATATATATAATGGAGTTATGCGTGTTAGTGCGATCATCTACAGACAAGTTCCCACAAAAAACATAAGCTACAACCTTTGGGTTTTTTATTTGTACAAAATTTTTTTTTTTTTATTTGATTTGATTCGCTATTTTGTAAGTTCTTTCGGTGCTATTGAAAATATCTGCTACTTTTGCATATTGGTTACCTCAGTCGTAGTACAAGGGAGTTTATAAAAGACAACATTCTTGCAGTGAAATATATTTTTAGTTCGTGTGACTCTATTATGAACATCAAATGAAATCAATTATTGCAATAATACATAAAAAAAATTCTATTAAATAATAAGTTTACAAGGTATAATAATGTTGTTAAAAAAATTCTAAATAAGTTTTCACAGATTTTTATGAGTTTTGATGTTTCTCTTCTACAGAAGCGGACGCTGTCAATAATAAGGGGCTGTCAATAAGGGAATTAGTAGTTTTTTTTAAAGAACAACTACATCAGTTAACAATCTTCATTCGGACAGCTTTAATAATTTTAGATTTTTCATTAGATAGTTTATATTTTCAATAGAAAAATTAAGTTTAAAATTTATGTCTTAAAAAATGCGCTGTATTTTTTTCAATTAGATCTGAGTGAAACTTATAATGCGGTGACCAAATAAATAAGTTAAACTCAATTTCGCTCCGGACTAACGAAGTATACACAAAAATTAAAGTTGGTGTATTATTACCAAAGTCGTTGGCTATTTTTTAGTTTTAATTCGCAACCTTTATTTATTTATTTTTATTTATTTATTTATTGACGCCCTATTGGGCTTTTACACATAGATACAAATTTATTTTATAACAACAATATAACCTAAATAAAAAAGATTACAAAATATATAAAAAAAGCATAAACACAATATAATAAATAAGAATATATCTAATGCTAAATCCACATGCATAACTTTAGAGAACTCGTAGGTACAATTCATATACCTACGAGCAACAAAAAAAAAGAAGAAAAAACAGTCACATAAAAAGTTGTACAGTTTACAGTTGTAGAATATGAACAATTAAAAATAACAAAAGAAAATCGAAATAAAATAAAATGATTTCTCATTCATTATTAACATTTAAAAAGTGGTGAACTAATTTAGCTTTAAATGTGTCGAAGTTTAAATTAAATATGTCAGCGACATCTGTTAGTTCATTGCCCAACCTATGTATTCTTTCCATCACAGAATTTATAGCGAAGTTATTGTTGTAGAATAAAATATTCCGTCTGGTATATTTTGGAGGTATATGTATAGATAGCAAATTTATAGCGACAGGGCAGTCCAACCTTGAATGAACAATTTTATATAATAAAAGGAGATCAGATATTTTTCGCCTTTCAGATAATTTCGATAAGTTAAGTTTACTGCGTAAATTAACATAATTGATTTCAATAATAGGATTACCAATTTTGAAATTTATAAAACGTAAAAATTTATTTTGAATTTTTTCAATCTGTAAACAATGAGAGTTGAAATGAGGACACCAAATGCTTGAATTGTATTCAACCTGACTTCTAACCAGAGACGTGTAAAGTAATTTTATGGTTTTTATGTTATTAAAGTCTTTGGCAATTCTGAGAATAAATCCAAGCATTTGTAATCCCTTACTGGTGATGCTAACAATGTGATTCAAGAAGCGTAATTTGGAGTCAAAGATAACTCCAAGGTCATTAAATTCAAAGACTCTTTTTAAAGTGGCATTATTAATTGAGTAGTCGAATAACAAAGGGGTTTTAGATCTATGGAAACTGATTGTTTGGCATTTGTTAATATTAAGATGTAATTTGTTTACAATGCACCATTCACAAAGTTTATTTAAGTTCCTTTGTAGAGTTAAACAATCAGAAGAATTTTCGATCAATTTAAACATCTTTAGATCGTCGGCGAATAGAAGAAAGTGAATATTATCGAAAATTTGTGAAATATCATTAATAAATAATAGGAAAAGAATTGGTCCTAGGTGGGAACCTTGGGGGACCCCACTTAAGGCAAAAAAAGTGTAAGAAGTTGTGGAGGTAATTTTTACAGATAGTTTTCTATTTGACAAGTAACTTCTAAGCCATTCGAGAAAGTTGCCGCTTATACCCAAGTGTTCTAATTTATCCATTAAAATGCGATGAGAAACAGTATCAAAGGCTTTGCTAAAGTCAGTATAAATTGTATCAACTTGCAGACCCTTGGATAGTGCATTTGAAATAAAATGTTCGTAGAGCAATAAGTTAGTTGACGTAGATCTGTCTGCCATAAAACCATGTTGAAATGTTGTTATAATTGGTTTAATTTGATGCATGATTTTACTTAATATAACCTTTTCAAAAAGTTTAGGCAGTGAAGACATAATACATATGGGTCTATAATTTTCAATTTGACATTTATCTCCTTTTTTAAAAATGGGTGTTATAAAGCTACTTTTCCAAATTTCAGGAAAACAACCTGTAGATAAAGATAAATTGAAAATTATAGTAATAGGAAGAGCTAGAACATGAATACAGTTTTTAAGTAATATTGAGGGAATCATATCTGGCCCCGAATTCGACCTGATATCTAGCTGTTTGATAAAAGTCACAACATCATTAACTTCCAAGTGGATATTATGCAAGTTGAGTGAGCCTTCGGTAAATTGGGGTTTATCAGATAGAATGTTGTCATTGTCTTCAACGTATACACTCTTGAAGAAATCTGCAAATAGATTTACAATATCGTTTTTGTTATTACCCACCTTTTTCCCGTAAAACATTGTACCGGGAAAGTTAGAGGAATTTTTTCGAAAGGAGTTAGCGTAATTCCAAAATTTATTAATATTTGTTAAAATAGAATTTTCAACACTATTGGTGTATTTCTTGAAACATACTTTCGATTTCCTGGTACAATCTTTACGCAGAAAGGAGAATGCGATATAATTATCTAGTGTTCTATTTGTTTTATAACGTTTGTGGGCAATTTTTTTATCGTAAGTTAGATTAATTAATTCAGAATCGAACCATTTAGGGAATTTAGAAGTGTAATATTTTTGTAGGGGTACAAAGCTATCGATTGCTTGATAAATTGCATTGTAAAAATATTCTAAGGCCTCATTTAAACTTGAGCTTTTACAAGTGAGATCATAAGCCCAGTTATAAGTAGATAAAAATTCTATAATCTTTGGGTAATCTGCTTTTTCAAAATTACGCTTGACAATTGTGGGATCTATTACATTAACATAAGTATTGAGGTAAATGATTATTAGAGGGGGGTGGTATTTATCGATTGGAAGAATCGTTTCATCAGAAGCATACACATTAATACTAGAAGAATTTGTAAAGACAAGATCGAGAAGACGAGAATTGATGTTGTACACATGGTTTTTTTGATGCAAATTTAAAAAGTTAGACATTTCTATGATTTCATGAGAGCCATGATTGATGTTGTCCGGGCTCGAGGACGCGATATTCTCAATGTCCCATATAATATTTGGAAGGTTGTAGTCACCCATCAGAATAAATGTAGAATCAGGAAATTTTCTTCGCATAGTTTCAACTTCAAGGTGGTGCTCTTTATATGTTTGCAGGCTGGAAGATGGTGGTATATATGTGCAACCGATTATTAGTTTTTCTTTTTTTAAGGAAACCATTACAAACACTTGTTCAAGATGTTTGTGAAGGCATTTCAGTTTCCTCGAATTCAGTTTGGTTGATACTGACAATAGTACGCCGCCACCTCTTGTTTTATTGCCGGAGTTTTGATGTCTGTCATTTCTGTAAATGAAATGGTCAAAAAACCCCAGTTCTTGATCGTTTATATTAGCATTTAACCATGTTTCAGTAAGGGCATAAATTTCGTAATTCATCGTTGGTATTGTAGATTTTAGTTCTTGAAGTTTTGTTCTCAGTCCTCTTACATTTTGATAGTATATTTTGAGTTTTTGGGTCAGTTTTTTGGATTTAATTTTACAATTGTTGGGTGATTTTTGATGTACTTTATTGTAATGTCTTTCTCACCCGATGATTGCCTATTTTTTAGTTCGATTCGTAAGTTATTTAGATAGTTCCTTTGAGCAACTGATTGGTCAGGGTATATGCGGATGTTTTTCTTGAGCGAGTGTTTTTTGCCGAGTAGGATTTTTGGCCATTTAGAATCAGGGAACTCGACTTTTACACCCCTCGGTTTGTTATTATCCCTTTTCCCGATTCTGTAAACTTTCAGGTCAAGAGAATTGGTAGAGTTGTCCAGGTCGAAAATGATTTTTCTTATGTTGGTAGTGTCGTCTTTAATAATATCAGTCTGGGTTATTGCTTCGCTTTCGGGAACGTTGCAGATTATAATATTTTTTTCCCTTAAATTTTGATCATTCATCTCAGCAATGATCTCACAGACGTTATTTGTTTGCAAATTAGTAGTGGTTATAGCAGGAGGAATATTTTTGTACACTGATAATTCCCCTTCCAGAGTGGCCATTCTTGCTGCCATTTGGCCAATTGACCCTAGGATATTATTAGTTTTGGGCATTATTTTGGCAATATGCTCCTTTGTGAATTTGTTATTGGGATCCATCACAATATTTGTTAGTGCATTGATGGCGTCTTGAGCTAGGGATATGTATGTCTGCGCATCCATAATTAGTTTGGATTTAGGTTAATAAAAATTAATAGTAGGTTGAACTCCCCTGATTACTGGCTAGCTGTCTGGAATAAAGTTCACTTCCTAGTAGTAGTGAGTAGGTATCAGTACTCACTACGGTCGCAAGGCGTGCGGAAATACAGGTTACCTGTCTTTGGCGTAACAATAATATTAAATACTGAATTTAGTAAAGTTATTATTATTTGTTATTAAAACAACGGGCTATTGATTATAATTGTTAATGACACAAAGATATGAGCAGATGCACAACTTTCACAATGGAATACAATGGCACAGGAATAGTGCTCTAATAGTGCTTTATTTTAAATATTTGGTGGACAGAAATAATTAGTGACTGGTTTAGTTTACAGTTGTTGTTGTTGCTGTTATTGTTGGTATAAAAATATAATATTTAGCCCATAAATAGTAGCTAATATAGTCCTCGTGAATATTCAAATAAATAATTCGTTGATAACTTTACAGTGTATAAATTATGCTCAAATCGGTACGCCATTGAATTCTTCTGTATTGTTTACGAATAGATTTACTAGTGATTTCTAGAAATTTGTCGATTTCACGCCTGAAGAAATTCGTTAATTACGAATTGCGAAGACTATTTGAAAGCTAATTTTTAGAACTGAATTCCTGAGAGATTATTGAATAGAGTGCGGATGTAATGAATATTGAATAGCTATTAACTTCTCTGGAAATAAAATAACATGTTAGAAATGTTCCGCTTTTAGTAAAAAATAATCTATTTTCTTAAGGCACCTTTTAACAAAATTATAATTTAAAGATGTACCTATTTAATACACTACTGTAATTAAAATAATATTGCCATGACAAATACACGTATTAAAATAATTAAATGTCTAATTAAAACATTGTCTAAACCTTGCTCTACCGGAATTAAAATAAAATATGCCGGTGTCGGAAAACAAGCCAAACGCGCGCCCAACATACGTACCTACACGGTTGACATTTTTCATATGAGAAACGGGTCGTTTCTACGACTCATTCTTGCAACATCGACCGGAAACTTTCAAGTCTCTTCGAGACTTATGTTCACTCCTTCCTCTCCTCAAAATGACATAGGCCCCGAGGGAAATTATTTCTCTCAGGGCCTCCTGCGCGGAGTTAATGTAAATAAGCGTTTTTTTTTGTGAATCATAAATTACGATGATGTCTATAAAATTAATTTCATTATACCATGTTTAACTTTTAATAGCCCAACTGCACTTTGGTTTAATATTTTCTAATGAATGATTTTAAAACTTTTATACCTTAGTTCCGCTTAATTAGTTTTCGTCTTCCGCAGATTCCAAATTTGGCGATAACTTATTTACTGGGAAATCGTATCGAAAACTACAGTTTATACCAAGAACACAAACTAAATTATGTTTCCACGAATTAAACTGTTCCAATTTTCAACTGATGCCAAACAATAGATAGCCAAAACAGGGTTAACAAACAGATATCTACAAAGATCCGGATTACTACCGACACAAGAAGAGACGATTTCAAGAATTTAATACGGCGCTCAGGAAGATGCCGACATTTGGGGGATGGAGAAGAAGTAAGTTCCCGGCAATAAGGGTTGTGTGTGGGGGGTTGCTTTTGTCCGCTTTATCTGATGGGATCGTAATGGACATGTACCGTGAGTCAGTGAAGACTAGAAGACATTTTGTCTTTTTGAAGTAAAACCAGATTAGGTAAACTAATAGAGCTTGCGATGGTACAGCATCTTTCACAATTTATGCTTTTTGTTTATACAAGGGTCTATATCTATACCTGAGAAGCATACGGATGCAAGTCCAAAATGTGAAGAAATGAGTTTTTGATGAAGATGTCTAGTAAATGATCATGTTCATCAGTTCATCAAGATGGAAGTCATATTTTGAAGAAATATAGGGTTTTTCAAAAATGTATAAGGATGCAACTACCATTATTCTTAGAAGCAGAAAGACTCAAGTCCATAATTCTGCTTCTATTCTTATTGTTTTTATGAAAATAAACCAAATAACCTCATCTATCAACAAGCGACACCTGCGATATTTGTAATCATTATACAGAGATGATAAAACATACATAAAAATAAAATAAAACTCCTTCCCAGAACCTCCTTTCTTTCCTTATCCTAAAAGACACTCCACACACCATCCCCGAAGATGACATTTTCTCAGGGCCTACTGTGTGGAGCTAATATTAAAAAAGATCCACTTAACTTTTAACAAAATTTTAAGTCATACATGCCAGATTATCCTCTATCAGATGACAAAGATAATGAAAACACCAATAATTACTAATAATTATATAAATAAATAAACAGTCAAATGTGTGTGTTTGTTTACCTGTTATGTATTGTTATTATTGTACTAACATCGATCGAAAATTTCAAACATCGATCTTTTAATAATTCATCACTTGTCATAACAAAATAATCTATTTCATTTTGAAGCAGAAGGACTCAAGTCCATAGTAATTAATTTTAAACATTTATTTTTAAGCTTTGCATATACAATATTTCGTTTTATTTTCTCAATTTTAAAACAAAACTAATTGGTTTAATATTTTTCAAAAATTCATCAATCAGCATGAATATTTGCAGAAGTTAAGAGACCATAACTACAGAAAAAAACGGGTTTGGCTCCCCTGAACATTTGGCTTTTTGGAATTGCATCCGTATGCTTCTCGGGTACAGATATTTTTTGTCTCCTTTTAATTGTCAAGAAATAAAATTGCAATTACACAGTTTGAAAACCACACCATTGACAATTAATTTTCAACTTTTCAATATAATCTCTGTCCATTTCCACAGTTTTGGTCCATCTTTCAACAAGAGCATGTATTCCAGCGTGGTAAAAAGCACAGTCCTGCTTCCTATATAAGCACGGACGTTTTCACGGCCTCCGCATTTTCAAAGTAAATCTAAAGGTGAACTTACATCACACTGCCGTTACCGAGGGAGAGAACGCGTCACAATTCATCTGTAGTTATCCGGTGGTTACCACGAATGATGTGATCGACTCGCTGAATGTTGCGTGGAGTTACTCCACTCAACTGCTTACCGCTCCGCTTTTTGTCAACCAACTGCGTTCGTCCTTCAGCTTCGTTACAGGAACGAACCCCACTGTACCGTTGCATCACCGTACATATTTTTCAGTCTTTCATGATTGCGAATGGGCGTTCCACCTTCTGCATTGGAGAATTAAATCACAGAACTCTATCTGATACGAACATCGATGTTGGCCATTTTGAAAGCGACTGCAGTGCTACCACCTGTTGACGCAGAAAGTTACTACTGCAGTAGATTTTAGAAGAAGGTTGGATGAATAAGGCCAAATTCAAAATTTACACTTAAATAACTTTATTTAAATAGAAAAAAAATAGAAGGCCTTAGTTTTTGACTGACCCTAGTATCAAGTCCATTTTATTCCTACTCTACTGTAAAACAAGTGTCCCTTTAAAAATCTAATTATCAACCAAAAATTCCATGATATCATAAATATAATAACGATTTTAATTAACACATGACATGGGAACGATAAAATGGGCTTCTTATAAGTAAGGTATTCCTCTAACAAAATTAAAAATTCGATAGGCTAAGGCGATATAGCAACAAATATGGCAAAACCCATATAATTTAATAAAATCACTGTAGACCAACCACCTCTTCCCCCTCCCCATGTGTTATGTATATATACCGTAGCGTAGATTAAGAAACAATTGTTCCTGAAGATGGCCTTAACATACTGAAACCGGTTACGGTCACAAATTAATTAAGTGGAAATAAGTTTCATATTTGTTTTAATATATAATGTATGCTTGGTTGGATAATAATTATACCAAGAGAAATAAAAAAAACTAACTTTTCTCCATTCCTTGTCAAATGAAGATTGTCTAATATTATTTTTTTTTGTCTGGACAAGTTTCCAACCACCTGAATGATAGGTAAATTATTGACTTTAAATTGATTTGAAACACTTGAAAATCTGAAACAGAAAAGATACGGTCATATCTGGGACTCGAACCCGTGTTGCCGTATCTTTTTCTGATTTTTCTGTTTAAGATTTTCGGTTGAGTTTCGCTAATATTATCTTCATTTAATTAAGTATTACAATTTGAGGTTTTACTCTTAAGTTAAAAAAAAAATTTAGAATTAGAAATAAACAACTCAACTCTTAATTTTCTAGAACTAACTTTAAGAAGCATTTTTACAAAAATTGATTTCAATATCTACCGAAAACCTACGTATACTAATATCACCATTTACAATTCATCTAACCATTCTTCGTATATCCCACAGACATTCAGCTTTTAACTCTATAAAACATCGATTGATTACCTTACCATTAACCGATAATAATTTTTACATTTTGATTTTAGTCTACTGTTTACAAAACTACTAGTTTCTAACTCAATGTTTGCAATAAGTTAGAACCTATATGAGCATTGTTCGCTTCAAAGCATTCAGTGTGGAATAAATTACATTTATGTGGTTCATTCAATCTCGCTCACTGATCAATGGTGAGGTCAACTTTCGTAATAAACGAGTAGATCAATGGACAAAGAAGGAAGCTTCATCCTCCCTTGGAAAGCCATAAACATGGTTATTTTGTGGCACCATTGAACTGAAGGAGAATTCATCAGGTTTTCGGGGTTTTTACGGGATGTGGTAAAAGATCTAAACTTTACACACTTAAAAGACATGATATAAAGATATCCATACCTGCATAATATAACCACAAACTCGAAACTAAACCACTGTATTAAAACTACCTAACCACTGGAGCGACAGAGCAATTTAAAACTTTTTTTTCGGATTGCTAAAGGAAATTTTTCCGCCAACATTAACAAAATCATACCTCCAAATTTTGATATGGAATCATACAAACTGATCATAGTTCTATATAGCTAATGAACTCATCTATCTTTTGTATACTATCACATATTTGTAGGATTTATAAAAAAAAATATTATAAAATCGTTAATTTTAAAGCTTTTTAAAAAAATCTAGAGAATATTTGCAATGGACTTTGTCATACTCAGTGACTGGTATTGAATCTTGAATTCACAACTACAGAAAAGGGTTCTGAATAAAAAAAAATGTTTTTTAATAAACGATTTTTATATGCTTTATCCATAAAAATGTAGCAGGTGAAATTTTTACATTGTTTTGTTTTGAACATTTACGTTGTTTGATTAACCTCTCAGGCTCCGGGCATATTTTGTCAGAAGTTCAAAATATTTCCGCTTTACAATAAAATCCAAATAAATGGAATATTTCAAAACCTATTCGGAAACTAAAAATTGTGTTTGAAAGGTGATAAAATTCACTATTTTATAACTTCAAATGAACACATTATTTTTTAAATATAAATTTTTTTGATTGCAAACATTAAAAAGATTAAAAGATGGAGTAACCAAAATTAATGATAAAGAAAAATATAAAAACCCGCACATATTTTATTAGACAAATGTATTTTGAATGTTATCGTCATCGTCACCTAATTTTTTTGTCGTTCCATGAAAATATTCAAAAGTTGCATAATTTTTTTTTTAAATGGTCGGAAGCTTTGGTTTCATAAAAGTATACATTTTAACTATTTGGTGTTTAGCATTTATATATGAATATAAAGAGTGGTGTATCTTTCTAATACCTTTTGTATCGTAATTCTCACCATGATATTAAGGGAGACACAACGTTTTCCATGAGACCTATATGAGTTATTCCCAAAAGCAAAACCAATTAGCTTGAGGGGTTAGTTGTCAAATAAATTGCGGTAAGTATATTTATTTAGTGCCTTATAGATAGATATATTTATGTCTCCTTGCTCCTCCAAATTCAGTATGCGTTTACGAGGCAACATATTTTCTTTATTGAGCAAGCCACAAGGTGTGTACACCATAATAATAAAATATTTTTGCTAAATCAAAGACCAAGTTTTTCTGAAATGTACCTAAACGTTTTTTTTTACCTATTATTTCTTACATTTTTTTACTGGTATCGTCGAACAGTGTAAAACTGAATTCTTTTTGCAAGTAACCTTTAACAAAAATGATGATCATGAAAAATCTAAATCAATAGTCGCAACATGACCCCGGCTGCCCCGAGCCTAACTGGATGACTTGCATTTTGACTATCAGGTAAGAATGGCCCTGTTTATTTTCTTATAATAGAGAAAAAAAAATACATGTACATTTTTACAAAAAATCAGGTACATTTCTAGACAGCATCGCGTTAATTGGTCTGATGCATTGTACACACAGAACCCGTGGATGCAATGTTTTAGCCATAAGTTTTTATAATGTTTGTCTAGTCTGTAGTTGGAAGTAAGATTGTAGAAATGTGTTAAAATGTACAGCGCCGTTGAGGCGATTTTTCACAAAAACGGCGCTATACAAGTCATCCAAATATTATTAATACCGGCGTCTCTACTAATTGAGCTTAAATAATACATTGAGGTTTATACAATAGCTTAATCTTGATAAAGTGAATATTCATTGTGGACTTATAGAAAAGTCGAACTGATGTCCCACATGATAAAGATAGCAGCCAAAATAAACATTGAAGATAATGTTAGTAATAAAAAATGGAAGTGTGAGATTGATAAAAATGACGGAATTTAATTAGGTTCTTCTTCTTTCGCATGGTGGGGGGTCAGAGGGGGACATTTAGGTCTGCGAACCAGTCCGGACAATAGCTCAATAGACCAAATTGTAAGAATAGAGGATCTGGGTTCGAGGTTCGAGTCCCGTTCCTCTGATTCGATTTCCGATCCGAATTAGGCAGTTCTTTTCTGTCAGTCCATTTCATTCGTTGAGATCTCTTGTTTCTTTTTAACAACCAACCCTAGAGGAGATAAGTTTTTCACAAAATTGGCGCTTTATTATTATTATTATTATAACCAATGTTTATGAAACAATGGACAAATTTGATATCTTTGTTAATAACCGTAAACCTTTTTTATAACCATCTTCCCAAATGTTAAGAATGGCAAAATAAGAAATCTTAAAATTAAAAAAAAAAAGTTTAAGGATGGTATAAGGCATTCAATGACACTTAAATTCCAACGGTCAGCTGTTAGTCGTATCACGCGCCAATAAATAAACACACTTGAGGTTGGAGATTGTGGTAATGTCGGCAACCTATGACTTACTCCAAGCTTACTCGTTAGGAGGTATCTATCTAGCTTGGAATAATTTTTAAGGTGAAGCTTAATGCTAAATCACTAATTTAGATTATAAATATAATCCACTTTTGCCCTCGAAATCGTTACCTCTAGACTCTTTATGACTTTTACCAATATCCGTGCCGATATAAGGCACACTAAGAATATATAAATTTTTGGCTTAGCTTCCTATTAATTTTTCAATTTCCCCTGTTACCTCTGACTTATTTCTCTCGCGAAAGAACATTCTCCAGAAAGCGCTGAACATTGTTTATGATTACTCCTAAATATTTTTCATTTCCGCTTAATTTTTCGCCGTTAATGCACGTTTGTATGTTTTTAAAAGCGGTTATTTTAGAAATAGATAGACATTTTGCAATATTAGATCTTTGTGTATATGGCCGCGCGGTGGCATCGAGTTATGAAAAGTATTTTTGGCAATATTACGTAAATAATATCTCATGTATGGCGGCGAGATAATAATAATATACAGATCTTCTTCAGAAGCTCAAAGAACCCAAACAATAACATTTTTAGTTATGTAATTGAAATTTTAAATGGAATTAAAAAAACTGATAAGTTTACGACTGGGTTCTGAAAAATGGACATGGACGTATTAAAAAACAACCTGTGCTCCATTAATTTATTTTTTTCAGCTTAATTTCTAATTTAATACTCGAAATTATAAAATAAGCTATTATACTAGACAGTTTTACTCGGTAAGTATTTTTTTCTCTTAGATGAAAATATTGTACCAAGAAAAGGGAGACTTCTTATTTTTGACATTTTTCATAACTGTATAGCTCATGTATGCATTCCAGTGAGTGATTGAAGGCCGTGTAATTTAATCATCTCAGAGCGCACCATTTGAGAGTGTTTGGTGTAAGCACAAAATTTCAGCTTTATCGTTAAAATTTTTTATACATTTATTTTTCATTTAATAATTTCTTTATGTGTAACTGTTTTTATTTACATTTTATAACTACCATACTAGGCTAATTCCCGTGTTGTGGTAGTCATATATATTCTGCACAATACCTTAAATTTAAGTGCCAACAGGATAATGTTTAAAACATCAACCTCAAAAATTCAAACACACCTAAGTCCAGTGCCTTCTATTTCAATATCGACTAAGTCCACAGGTATTAATTATATTAAATGCGCCTAAGTCCATTCAAAAATCATCGAAAATGCATATTTACTTCAAGAAATTTATTTTGATGTTTATTTTTCTGTGTTTCCAGGTACAATATTCATAAAATAAAGCAATATTCACAGGTTTTTACGAGGTAAAAGTTGAAACTAGGAAAAAATCGTTATAATCCGAAAAACGTTTGGGACTTACGCGAGTTTGATATGTATCGACACAAATAATTCACAAAAGAAATATAATTTTATAATAATTATAATTACGGGGGGCCAACTGCTGGGGGATAAACTATCGGATCAGCAAAGTAAACTAGTAACTTGTGTTCAATGAAGACAACTATAGTTAAACAGAAACTAAATGCGCGTTCAAAGTCCAAACTGGCTAATAAAATGTACAGGGGGCCTAGTCTATATCTCTCACAGCGCCCGTATCGCGGGTTTAGCTACGTCACGAATCCGTATTAACCCTCCTCTGACCGTGATAAAAACTTTCTCGCGCTCCGATGCTGTACACTCGGTAAATATTAGTGTAATGTATTTATTTAATCCAATACATAAATGTATTGTGGAGGAATACCTAAAATGTTAACTCTATGTTTAGTATATTTACAAAGATATTTCAGTAAATACAAACCGTGACAGCTTAGTTCACAGCACCGTCAAGAAAGGTTAAACGGCAAACGTGCTTGTTTGTGAAACCGAAAGATAGAGATTAGGCCCCCAGGTAAAGAAGCACAAGAAGGTTCACGACTTAAACTTAATTTTATCAAACAAAATGTTTTTTATTATCTTCGGGATTGAATCGACGGGAATAACCGCCATTCGATTTTCTAAATTTTGTTTCGGAGTGAATAATTATTAGGTATCGTCTAAAATATTGTTCTTAGGATCCAGTTTAATGTATTTCCGAAAATCCGAATTTTCGAGGGTCGAATAAATAATAAGAAATTCAAACTATAAATATTACGGTGGAGTGTCTTTTGAGTTTGGGTTTTTCGGAGTTTTTACTGTACGTTAATCCCCGTGTGAAATTTTGGCAGTGCACTTGGTATCTGTTTGACTATAGTCATACTATTACGAATTATTCGACCACATAATGTGCAATTTTTCAATCAAGAATGATAGAAAAAATTGATCCTGTCATCTAACCTTGTATTTTGCAATAAGTTGATTGTAGAATGAATCTCACAATGATAATGGCCGAACTCTGCTCTCAGATAAACTATAATATAAATAAACTATATTATAAAGTAACTAATAATAGAAAACAATAATAAAATGCTATAATGTTTATATTTCGATATGCACGATGTTTTTACTTTTATTTGTTTAGATTCCCACAGTACATACATTATGATACAAGTCATAAGATGCATTAAATTAAATTATTACGTGGTTATAATACTTATGAAGACCCCAAGGCAAGAAGTTGTTAACTTACATTTTCGTAAAAAATGAGTTAGAATGCTCTCTAAACTAATTCGCATACGCTCTTTCCAATGAACACTATGCCAGAGCTTAAAAACGGCAAGAACATGCTTAAATCAATGTGATGAACATGTTAACTACGTGTTTCTGTGACATTAAGTTGATAAAATTAGGGCAAGAACTTGTTAACTACAAAGATAACAAGTTCTTGCCGTAATTCTGTAATTAACAACTTCTTCCCATCTACATTGGTTGAGATTTCTGTAGTTAACATGTTATTCACTCACTTTGACGTTTACCTTGGTCGTTTTCAAAAGTTTTGCAGTGCGTGTTTTTTATTTAAAAATCATTGAAAATGAGTTCCAGAGGTGAAAAATGGTGAAAATCTGTCAACAATTGATCACAGAATCAGGTAAGCTGTATAAAACATTAGCATTATCTTAATTTGTCCATAAAGTAGTTTGAGGTTAGGAGTAGTTTGAAAGTGGGTGAAGCATTTTTGTTTTAGTGTTTTTCTGTCTAAAAGTCAAGCATTTTTTATTGTAATGCTTATTAATTTGTTTCAGAGGGCTTAGAGGGCGAGCAAGAGAAATAGCGCGGGACGCTAGGATGAGCATATTTGGAGCAGGTGGATGAGTTTGTATATTTGGGAAGTATGTTTACGAGAGATTGGAAGGCTGATAGAGATATTGAAAGAAGGGTGAATGCAAGTAACTCCATTAATGGAGGATTGAACGCCGTTGGAGCCAACAAAAAGTTGTCCACAGAAGCGAAGCTAGCAGTCCACAATGGAGTACTGGTACCTACCCTGATGTATGGCAGTGAAGCATGGAACTGGCAGAGAAAGGATGAAAGTAGACTGAATGCTGTAGAAATGAGATCCCTGAGGCGTATGTGTGGTAAAACCATGTATGATCGTGTGAGGAATGTGGAGGTCCTAAAAGAATGCAAGGCTGATGTGAGCGTAATATGTAAGATTAAGAAATGGACGCTTAGATGGTTTGGGCATGTTGAGCGAATGAATGAAGAAAGGAGTGTAAAGAGAATTTATGATGCGAATGTGAATGGTAGAAGAAGCCGAGGACGCCCTAGAAAGATGTGGCACGATCAAGTAAATCAGATACTTGAGTCGGGCCATGTCAAGAGTCAGAATAATAGAAGAGTATGTATGAGAAGATGTATGAATGTGAATGAGGCAAGGACTGTGTGCCATGACCGAGTTGTTTGGCGGTCCGTCCTCTCTGCCTACCCCTGCGGGGAAACGGCGTGATAGTTAGTTAACCTGCCAGGTAAATAAAGCATCAATGACACGGGGCTAGTTTACTTGGCCGGCGAATTCACTAATGCGGGGAAACGGCGTGATGGTGTTCGTTAGTTAGTTAGTTAGGATGAGAGGTGATTCTTACGTTAATTATAAAAAAGTCTTAAATCTTATAGTACACCAAAATTGGAAGAGAATCTTCCAATGCTGTCATTAAAAGTGAGAGATAACAAAGAAATCGATGCGGCCACATGGAATGATATCCAAAAATTGTTACCATACCTGGATGAGGTTTTTTGTGGATTTTTTCAGTCTCAAAAAAATTTTTTTACTCATATGCTCTGCTACCCTTTCTTTTCAATAATAATTATTATTTAGTTACTTTATAATATTTAAAAAAATGTTTAATTTGTTTGATTAAATAAGACAACAAGAATATAACATGTTCTTGCCTTTCAATTCTGTATCTTCCTCACCTATCACTGTAGATATCTAGATGGCATGAACATGTTAACTACATTTTTTTGTAGAAAACGTGTTTATTTTAACTTTTAGACTGCAAAACTACGTAATATTACTAGATGTAATGTAAATTTGGTTTGTTTACTACACCATGAAGGATCAGTACATTGTATATGACATTCAAGTAAAAAATTATAAGGCAAAACGCAAAAGTCTAAATATCTCAGAATGCCTTCAATGTAAGTTAACAACTTCTTGCCTTGGGGTCTTCATTATAACTAACTTAAGTCCATAGAATATCAGTAGGTAATTTCATCTGAGCCGAGAACGGATGAATATGTATCAGTAAGATTAATAAAAAGGAAGAATGTGTGAAGAGCGATAAAGGGAAATTTTGATTTTTAATAAAAGTTTAATAAAAAATTAAGTGTAATTTAGTAGTTTTAAAATAATTTAAAACACGCTTCAAAAATAATAAGTAATTTTTGGATGTTAGCACGGAATCATGAAAAATGTCTATGTGAAGTAATTTTTCTTAGTGGGTTTATATTGTGATTGCGCGAGTAATTGGTGAATTATTTGCTGCATTATTGTTGTTAGCTTCTACGTAAAGAATCGCGGTGTGCTTTGTACGCCTTGTTGGAACATTTAAATCAGTGATTCCCAAAGTTGTTTAGGTGGACCCCCAGGGATCCACGGGAGACTCGATGGGGGTCTACGTTGGCGTAATAAAAAAATGTGGGTTCACGGTTTGTAAATGGAGGTCCACGAAAATTTATCTGGTTTCGATAGTGAAGAACAAAAATGTTGGCTTGGCGTAACGTACGAAGAAAGAAAAAATGTTGCTTACTTCAGGTACACGGACACGCCCACAACACACTTCGTTTTATCTCATCAGTTTTTGTTGATATATCGGCAGACGGGAAGGTAAATTGAATTAAAATACACGGTGTCCGGAAAATGGTGGCACAAGCGGAAAAGTGGTGTCCACAATCTTCTTTACTATTTATTGGAATCGATTTTGTGGTAAGTACCTATGTATAAAGTATTTTGCGAGTAAAAGTCCGAAGTTGAATTATTTTTTGGTGAAAATTGAATTGAATAGTTATTTTGCATTTTTTTTTAATTCGTCGATCCGTAGACCGGCTCCAATAGTTTCTTACCAATAAACTTAGGAAAAAGTTGTTTTTTAAAAGATTGGTTTTTATGCTCAAATCAACAAACTTTATGTGTAATCACATTGTACTATGAGTTGTTCGACACCGTGTATTTGTGGCTATCTTTTATTTACTTTTCAGTTAACGTTGTCAAGCCATTTATCGATCTAAAGATCGAGGGTTCATTGCTAGTATACTCAGATTTAAATCAATTCAAAGTGTTACAATAAACTAAACATATTACTAACGTGTGAACGTGTTGAAATATTCAGGGGGTCTAACCTAGACCAACTACTAAATAAAATATCCTAAGAGAGGACTTGGCATACCGATCCAAATACATAATGAACTTTCTGTCCAAACGGTTATACAACAATGGCGGCGGTTTCCACGGTTATTATTTAGTTTATGTGATTAGTAATAAATATTGGTGTCATCTTGGCTGCCATTTTTGTATAACCGTTTGGAGAGAATGTATTTGGATCGGTTTGCCAAGTAGGTACTTCTCTTAGGTATTTTTATTTTTTTATTCAATAAATTTTCTTATGTTACCATTTTTGACATTTCTTTAAATTACCATACTAGGCTAATGCCCGTGTTATGGTAGTCATACATACTACATATAATAACTAGAAACTACTATTTTATAGAAACATAATAAAAACTAAGAAAGCCGAAAAGAATATACCATAAAATATTAAAATTATATAGATTGTTTTATACCCAGATTTAATTATGGTAGGTATTATCTACAAGACAACATGTTTAAGGTTATATTTAAATTTCGTGATATGAAACAAATTGGGATAAAGCTGTGAAAGAATAATTTTTATAATTTTTTTTTTAATAGCGGAACTTATATATATTCTTTATTGAACCAGGCGGTAAAATTCAACACATAAAATTAAGTTTTAAAATCTGTTAAAATGAGTTCAACTTAATCACGTTATCAGTTTCGATTTTTTACTAAAAATGCAATGATTATGCGACACAGGTCACAGGTTACATATTTATGGACAACAATCTATAAAAAAAGGAAAAAAATAGAACCTCAATAGCACTTTACGAAGGATTGTATAGAAAAAAAATCCGCCTTGTTGTGGGGGTTCATTTATAGCCCTTGGGCACGAAAATTTCTCGTACCGACTCTAAAAGGGATTTAACAATAGAAGTATTTTTATTGATATTTTCATGAATAAACTAATCTGTTTTACTCACGAACGCTACGAAACTGCGGAGGTAATCCTTAGGCTAGCTTTACACTTGTAAGTTTACGAAAAAACGCGTAAAAAGTGTAAAAAGCTAGCCTTAGGAATATGTATTTATGTAAATATTTATTTATTTTATTTATTCATTTTCAACGCCCTTATACAGAGACATAATGTTAAGATAATAAGATAAACTTGAACATTATATAAATGGTAGGAAATAGGAAAAAAAAAAACAGAAACCAATTTTTCAATTGTAGGCAGCATAAAAATAATAATATAGTGTAGGTATAATACAAATATTTCAGGTGAATAATACATGACAAAGTGCATGATACAGAAAAAGATAAGAGAGTAAGAAGTTTTAACATTTTAGATAAATAATAAAAATACTAAAATATATGCATCATCTCTTATGTGATGCTTCTTAATTTAAAAAAAAAACTAAGCTACATAAATATATCATTCAAGTATCTCGTAAATAATGGTAAATTTTGGATAATATGTTAAATAGTAGTAGTAGTAAAATATTAAAATCAGATATTAGTTTCTACCAATTCAAGATTTTTGTTTAATAAAAAAGCGAACTCGTAGAAGAAAGAACATTTAGAGCTTTATTCCAGTAAATAATAAATAATGAAAGTCCGCGTAACGTCATTGCGTTCCTGTCCTCATAATTTATTGGCGGTTTGAGCCAAAGTTGGGTTTTTACAGGTACCGCAGTAACTATCGCGTGCCTAATATTTAATACGTGGAACCGAATTGTCGGGAGAAAAAAATCACATATCCTGCGCCGAAAATGCGAAAGTTATAATGCGGCACTCGATTTTTAAGAGAGTATTTATTACCACAGAATACCGGAAATTAGTCCTTTTAAAATTAAATTCTAGACGTATTGACTCTTTTTTACAAAAAAAACATAAATAGATTTTGATAGATTGTTATTTTATCTGGTACACGCAGTTTTAAAATTTTGAAAAACTAAGTTAATTTTTAATATAGGTACTAAGGTCATACCGTTGGTCGTTGGCAGATTTGTTCAATTTTCAAACGATAGATTCTATTAAACACCACAAATTTCAAATCATATAATCATACAACAAAATAAATCAATACATAATCTAGTAAACAGCTTTCAGAATTTTAAGTTTAGTTAAAATAAAATCAAATACTTGGGTCAGGCCATGTCAAGTCAGAATAACTGTTGGGTTTGTATGAGACGATGTATGAATGTGAATGAAGCAAGAGGTGTGCCGAGACAGAGTTGTTTGGCTGTCCATCCTCTCCACCTACCACACCGGGAAAGTGAGGTGATGGTTAGATGAATTAAATCTGTTTTTTTCTTTGGGGCAGCAAAAACCCGCAGTAAATTATCGCCTCATGAAATTTCCAAAGCTTTTGGTCTGATGCAAATATTTTCAGCTATCTACGGAATTTCTATCTTAGTTCCTCGTTATAATTTGTTGGTTAGTTTGAATTTCCGATATAAAATAGTTAAAATTTTCCAGTTTGATTTATAGTTAGAAATTCCATCTTACTTCCATTTTAAATTTTAAAACTATCAAGCATAAAAAATGTACTAAAACGTGTACTTATCGATCGTCCTTTGAGTTCTAATATATTAAGGTTATATAAGTAAAAGTGTACACTCTATCTCATACAATACTCAAATGACTCATAAACACCACCAAATCAATTATAATGCACAAAAACTTATAGTGAATTAAATTTTTTTTTAATGTTTTCTGGGTCACTGTAGGCTATTTCAAAATGTTATACTATTATACCGGACCGTTGTGGCTCCCGGTGTTATTTTATAGCAATATTGCTTTCCTTGTTATCTCAAAACTTAGTATTTTGAGATATTTGACTAACCAACTGGACGATAGATATATTTCACTCCATATTGAAAAATTGACAAGAATAAGTGATAATAAGTGATTGAGTTGGCATCGCGTTGGCAGCGCGTTTTGACAACCAGGCGTCACTGTTCTATTCCTCGGCTGGCTCAAAGTCCTTCGTAACGACATAAGCAACATTTTCCGTTTACTGTGGTGATAGTAGAACATCCTACTATCTTAATATTATGAGGTTATTCGTAACCCAGAAATGTTTGTCTTTCTTTTAAAACAAAGAAAAAATCTTTAATTTTTTGGAGTTTTTGTCTAAAAGAAAACTTTAAGGCAAAAAATATTAGTATAGTTTTATATTCTAGTTTTTTGATATAGTAGTAAATATGTACCAATAATTGAAATCAAATTACACATTAAACTTGACGGTAAATAATAATGAATTGTAGTAAACCTTTGCCCTATTATAGATACATAACATGTTAAAAACTTTGAATAAAAAACGTGTATTAATAAAAAATTAAATGAAAATATTTTATAAATTATTACTTTTTTTTTTATTTTTTTAAGTATAAAGTATTTATTTATCAAAAAGAACAGGAATACATTATTATATAAACTATTACATATTTATTACATCCAGAAAATAACATGAATATATAATATAATATCATATTATTACATAGTAGTATTGGTTACTTTTATATTTTACACAGTAAGGTTAATAATATATTTTAGTGACAATAACATTCAATTAAAAAGTTAATAACATATTCATTGGTCAGTTAATAACTATAAGTTAATAACAATAAGATTGTTATAGGAATAATGTTATAATAATTGATGTCACTAGAGTAGTATCTAATAGGAGAAAAAAATAAATATGTATGTAAGAATTTATATAACAAGTTTTTGCTAGTTTATATAACACACCATAGACAACATTAATTTGCAAGCAACCTAATTTCAATGTTAACCATTAATGAAAATATTATGTTTCATAAATGCGTTGTAAGCTAAAAATATGACACAATATCGGCGTAAATAATACTTTGCTTGTGTTTGGCGTTATTAATATTAATAATTATTTTGACCTTTAAAGCAGTCATTGGTCAAAGGCAACCTATGACCTATGAACTGTTTTAAAAAACTATTATCCATACTTACATTTCCCATGTGGAAAGACTACTTTAATTTCGCATTGCGAATTTATTTTTTCATCCAGGCAATATTTCATACCAGTTACGATACTGGTATCACTGGACAATAACTTACCACCGCCCCTCGTGACGGGGCAAGTATTCTGATTCCAGCGATGATCCCCGCGGGTCGTTACCTCCCCTCCGTCGGTAAATTCATTGTAAAATTATCTTCGTGTAAATAAATTTGACATTAGTAAATCAAGAGTCTTTATTCGCAACATTCACAGCAATGACGAAGCCCGGTTTACAGGTTTGGTAGTACTTACTGCAAACCGCGAGAATACATCTTAACCATTTCAATTTGTGAGGCTTTATTGGATAACCAACATCTCTGTCACAGGTTACATTAATTGGTTCGACACCACATGGTACCGGGTTCACGGGGTGAGGTTTGTCCGGGTCTTGGCGGAATGTGTCTGCCCACCAGATGCATGACAGACCAGATCGGGAGAGAGTGCTTCAGGGAATCTCTTTGACCTCTCCTACCGGACTCTACCATAGCCTTGCATCGCAGTGAGATCGGATCATCGGATGGATTCATAAGTCCGTCACTCCTGGACACACTGATCCCATCCCTCACGCCTTTTTCCTCCTCAGAACTTCATTTCCCTAAAAAGACCCTCCCCACAGCATCCCCAAAAATAACAGATGCGGGTTCACATGGAAATTGTTTTCCTCAGAGCCTCCTTTGTGGAGCTAATGTAAAAAAATAAAATAATAATTTGTTTCTTCAAATTTTGCAAATTCACTTTGTGGCACCATTTTATTAATGACCAATTAAAACACTTTGTTAATGACAAATTAAAACACTTTGTTTTTACCACGATAATCTTTATTTTAACATATCAAATCATTTTATGTCCTGAGGAAGAGAACATCGTTCTCGAAACATGTCGATGTGTTAAAATAAAGATTATCGTGGTAAAAACAAAGTGTTTTAATTTGTCATTAATAATTTGTTAATACTTTCTAGCTGCTACTAACTTGACTTTGTTCATAATGGTGACGAGATAACTCAGAATGTATTCAATTCAACACCTGCTTTGAAAAGTCATTAAAAGTGAGGATAAAAATATATGAAAAATTGGTAAAATAGGTTACGTTAGGTTAGGTTATGGGCTATTTAAAAAAAAAAAAACATATAGTTTTTAATGACCTTTCGAAGAGGTGTTGAGGTGAGTTGATTCCGAGTTATAATGGAACCGTATTAGTATTTAGTACCCTTTTGTGCAGCAGAAATACCAAGAGAGAACTCTGGTAGTTTCATAACTAGATTCACATCACAGTAAGGTGCATGTCCTATACGTCGAAAGTCAGTATACACGGAGAAAAATATTATTCTAAAATACGATCATTTTATTCGTAAAAACGGTAAAAAATGAGACTGAAGTTCTTACGAACAAATTAACAGTGTTTTAATGTTTATTGGCGGGAAAATGTAAGAATAATTTGTTAATATACGTACGAAATTACGTATAACAATAACATATTCTTACATGTTCCCGCCAATAAATATTGAAACCCGTTTTTAACCGTTTTTACGAATAAAATTATCGTATTTTAGAATAACATTTTTCTCCTTGTAATGTCTTACTGTGGGAGACTAGAGTCTTCAGTTCGAAAGGGTTTTCAGGATGTAGGGCGGAAGGATGGGTGAATTTATACGTCTCCCCGTAATGGAATCTCATTATTCTTTCGGTAGGTAACTGGCAGAGGCGTGCATAACTCCGGGTGAGTTGTGACTTCAGGTGCTGATCCGAACTAGATAATTGACACTGGATAACAACGCGCTAGTTGAATTAGTTGACAAAATGCAAAAAAATATATTTTTAAACCTTTAAAATATCAAATGCGGGGGAAAAATATATATTTTGGAGACGGAAATTACGTTCGGAGTAAGAAAAATAATCTAGTTATTGTAATCATCCTCTTGTTAGAATATTCAGAAAACCTAAACAATATTCATAGTAGTAATGTCATTATTAAACAATTAAAAACACATTTACAATTTTAAAAATACAACAGGGGGAGAATCTGTTATTTTCCCAGGAAATCGGTTTAACGGATAATAATTCAATAACTCACTTTCAAAATTGCATTTCAAATGGTATAAATATCTTCGTATAATTGTGGACCAAATTTTGAAAAAAACACTGTTTGAAAATAGCATTGTAAGTCGAAACAGCTGTCACAATGATAAAAAACCAAAACCCTTGCAAAACTTAATAATAAACTTTATTAAAATTAATTTAAATTAAATTTAAAAATATAAATTAAATGGGTTTCTACGAATTAAACACAAAACCCTTAAATAAAAATATATCAACATTGTGTTTAATTAACTACAAGTTTTTCTGGATTATAATTGACTCGGTGGTGTTTAAAGTAATCTGAATATTGTACCGAATAGAGTATACACTCTACATATAACTACGTTCTCAACTGAAATTTCGATTTTCGGAAATGTCTGACTTATCAACTGAACGATCGGTATTGCTACAAACAATATCTGGCAAGCAAACAATTCAAAATAACAAAATGTCTCGAAACTCGTAGCCAGACGCGATTTTTTGCATGGAAAAATACTACTAAAATCATAAATTACTGGAGAATATTTGTTTCTTCTTTTGTTATAGTATAATTTCTGCCTTTTTTGGAATGCAGCGCACGCCACTGACAATTAGTACATGGTTACGTAGATATCTATTGTCTTCTATTTATAAACATTTAATATTATAAAAATGAGGTATTATCTCTGAAGCGTAATTATTTTTAGAATCTTGAGTCGTTGTAGTACATAATAATAGTTAATATTAGATACACACACAATGAAAGTGTGTTTATCTTAGCCAAGGTAACCGATCGCGATCGTAACAGTGAACAAACATAATGTCGTTGTGTATTCCAGAGTAATGGATACATCGTGATTCCGAGAAGAAAAACAGACGCGGTTCTTTTTCGTTAACATAAAAAAATTGATTTCGGAACCTTGAACGAAACAAACGATATTTTCGCGAACCAACTTAAATTATATTCAGTAGATGTATGGGGTAATTGCATAGATCTGGAAAATTTATTGTATAACCCGCTGTGGTTACGATAAAGTATTATATTCTTTGAATAAAAGAGCGAAGAATTAAGATGCCAGCGCAAGTTTATAGTGCTATTTTCTCGAAAATAAACACTTAAATCTGGGTAATAGAAAATTATATGTATTCCTCGAAGCTGGAGGATAATAAAAGTTTATTGTTTTTTGAGCGCGGTTTTCGGGGTTCATATAAGGATTCGTCGAAATACAAAGTAAGAAATTAATTGTTTAATAAAATAATAAAAATAACGGCTGCAATTCAACGTTTTACGTATTATTATTAATTAAACTCATTTGCTGTGTAAAAAATGGGACTCACCGTGTGTTAGGATGTTGACAGTCTCGTTGTGCAGGTAGGAAAGGCTATGCACACAGCCCCAGGCACTCAGCAGGGGCCGATAGCCGGTCTTGACGTACGGGTTGAACTGCAAGTGTGTGGGCATGTCCTCCCACTGCAGCAGCTGCAACTCCTCGTCCGTCTTGGTCTCCTCTCCCCGGTGCCCGTTCTTGGCAGCATCCGGCTTCCCGCCATCTGCCTTCACCGGCCCGTCCCCGGACACGGAGTTCCTCTTGCGTAGGGACTCTAGGTTGCTGCACTCCCGCAGTTCATCCCCTAAACTCTGATGGTTCGGGACTCGCTTCTCGTGCCCGTCCTGGCCGTTGCTGATGGTATCGCCGAAAGGTTTGCTCTTCGTATCCATCTCACTTTCGCGCGGAACGATAGGTTCTTTATTCGCGATGGAGAGAACCTTCGCGCTCGTCTCGTACGTATCTTTGAACCCGGTATCGGAATAAATATTCTCCGAGCCGAGAGATTCCACGCGAACCCGTCTCTTGGTAATGCCGTTACTCTCTTGTTCGGAAAGCGGCATTTTGGAATAATTGCTATTACATCTACACGACAAAAGTTTATCTTATATCACAGCACTTATTAGCGGGAAAGAATTACATCTTAACCGTATCCTTAAAAGAAACGGATCGCTTTATCGAAACTGACATTTGGTGAATGAGTGGAGTACGTACGCGCGGAATGTACGCGGCGAGTGGCGGACGGCGGTGCCAGGAGACCATCTGTGCGATGCTGAGCGGGAAATGGGAATCCGCAATAACCTCGTTGTAAGGAGAAAATCGTTAAACGCGGTGATATAACGTAACGACCACGTGCGCGGCGACGTAACGCGGGCAGGGGGCGCGCTTCAGCGGGAGATGCCGCGGCAGGGGCTCCGCTAGTGCCAGCTGATGTCAGGGTGTCGGAGATGCTAGCTGGTGGACCCTGGTGGCACTGTGGACAGTGGCAGGCACAGTGACAGTGGCACAGATAGCTCTATGGGTGGAGCGGCGGTCGGCGCCGCTCGCACGACGTCGCACCGTTGACTGGAGACTGAAGCCTGAAGCCCGAAGCTCGCCGCCCGTCGCCCGTCGCCCGCCGACACAGCGCGGGAAGGCGTCGCGTCGGTTCAGGCGCATGCGCCGCGACGCACGCTTCCACAGGGGTTGGAAAACGGCGTCGATTCGCACCAACACGTAAACTTCTCAATTTTAAGGCAGCGCGTAAAAACTTACAAAGCATTTCCATTGCCGATTACCCGATAAAATATTTAAAAGAGCATTTTTATGGAAGAACCTGGAGTAATCTTTACTCAATCAAGTTTACTTACGGGGCTCATAATTTAATTTGAGGTTGATTAAAATGTTAGAAAACACTCTGCAAGCAAAGTATTTTTATATGTTGACCGAAGACTTAAATTAAAAATGGTGGGAGGAGGTTTAAAAATAGATAATTAATTACCATTAATTCCAATAATTTAATCTAATGCGATAGAAGATAATGTGGTAATATTCTTTACCATGACATTAAAACAATATTATAATAGATTTTTATAATCAATCATTCAGCCTTTTTTCTTTACATTTAAGGAAAATGCTGTCGAAACCGATTGTGATATTAAAGCGGGTGGGTACAATTTTAGCACAATCTTTTGTCTTGTGGTAAAGTCGTTATCTAACAATGATAACAGGTTTTATTGTTGGCAAGGTATTATAAATATGTAATTAACCATTTTGCCCCATGGGTAATGGATAAAATGTTGTAAATTTGTGTGAAAATTAGATATCGCGAAACCTAACATAACCTAAATGCAATTTATCTAAATAGTAGAAGTGAAGAGATATATATATTAATATTTCAAAACATAGCTTGGGAGCACAGGCGTAGGGTGGGAATGCATCCTTGTTCTACCGGTATTTCAATGGAAAATGCTCCGAGGAACTAGCATCATGATCCCCTCGGCACCGGTACATAGTCGAGAAATACGCCAAACGCGCGCCCAACATACGTACATGGTTGACATTTGTCACACGAGAACGGGTCGTTTCTACGACTCGTTCTTGAGTTCAACAGCTCGGCTGTGGAACGATTTGCCGGCCTCTGTATTTCCTCCCTCCTACAACATGGGTCTTTTCAAGACCCATGTTCACTCCTTCTCCCCAAATAGACCCTCCACACAGCATCTTAACAGATGACATAGGCCCTGAGGGTAATTATTTTCCTTAGGGCCTTTTGTGTTAAGTTTATGAAAAAAAAAAACATAGTGAAGAAAAGATATTAGGATATAATTTGGGAGGCGGGTAGGTATGCGTACCGCCTCCCGGGAACCGTTTATTGGATAACCAACACCCCTGCGTTTGGTGACTAAGCATTGGTGCCCGGGTTCTTGGGGGTGAAGTTTGTCTAGGTCTAGGTGGCGAAAGCGTCTGCCCACCTATGCGTGGCGGGTTTGATCGGGAGAGATTGGTTGAGGGAGACCTAACCTAGACCTCCCCTGCCAGACTATTCACGCATAGCCTGCACCGCAGTGGGGGGGGGGGTGGATGCATACGTTCGTCACTCCTAGACACATTGACTCCCAGAATCCTACCCAAACCTCATACCTTTTTCTTCTCAGAAACTCCCTCATTTATTTTTACCTAAAAACCCTTCACACAGCATCCCCAAAGATGATATAAGCCCCGAGCTCTTGCAAAAGTAACCAAAAAAGTTTAAAATAGTTTAAATCGATTGTAATTTACAAACCTAAAGCATAATTTATTCTATAAATAACACATCGTCCCTCAAATTAAATAAATTTGGTTTAAAATAAATTATAAAAGACATACAATATTGTAAAATGTCTTAAAAGTTTATTAAATGGATACAGGACTAATGTCTCTCGGTTACAGACTTTGTCTAGACTTCTACTACAAAAAGCTCGTTCATGTGAACGTATGTAAGCAGTGTAAACATTATAATGCTTTACTAAAATAACTGGTTCTTTTATTGCTAACTCATATCTTACTAATATTATAAACGTGAAAGTTTGTATGGATGTATGAATGTTTGTCCCCCTTTAATGCAAAAACTACTGGATGGATTTTAAGTAAACTTTACAATAATATAGCTAATACATCAGAATAACATATAGTCTATAATTTATAAAGCCAGCTATTTTCCATATATTACAAATATTAATTTTTGTTAGATTTTTACATTTCATACTAATTTTCCTTATCAACCATAATAACAATATGCTACTAGGATTAAAATGTACTGAAGATTGTTATTGCCTTCATTCATTCATAATCCGTTTATGGTGTTAATATGTAAATAATTGTTTTCTATTACGGTTTCAATAAATAATTTTAATATTTTGAGAGTGTGAAATAATTTTTTTTATTGGAATTTTGTGTATTCAAATTTTGACTTGACATTTCGTATGAGAATTCTTTAGCTGTCATTTTGATTTGAAATTTGTTCTATTCACTTTAATCACTAAGGACAAGTTGTTTCGGAAAATTTCACGTTTAAATTTTCTTCAAATCGACATTCACCGAAAAATTGGGTTGTTTCAACCTCCGTCAGAAGAAATTTCATCGAAAATTCCATAGGACCAGTTGTTTCGGAATTCCCTTCAAATTTGAATTTCCTTCAAATTTGAATTTCCTTCAAATCGTCATTCACCGAAAAATTGGGTTGTTTCAACTTCCGTCAGCAGTAAATAGCAACAAATAACGTTCGATAAATTTGAAAATTTTATTCAAGTGTTCCCTGCCGAATCACAATTTTGACGTCTGCGCATGCGCCTCCCATTATTTCGCTAACCGTCCGGACTCGGCTGATCACATTCACATCACATTTCTATAGTATTTTCACTGCTGACGGAAGTTGAAACAACCCAATTTTTCGGTGAATGACGATTTGAAGGAAATTCCAATTTGAAGGAAATTCAAATTTGAAGGGAATTCCGAAACAACTGGTCCTATGGAATTTTCGATGAAATTTCTTCTGACGGAGGTTGAAACAACCCAATTTTTCGGTGAATGTCGATTTGAGGGAAATTCAAACGTGAAATTTTCCGAAACAACTGGTCCTAAATATTTTTTTTAAATTTGAATTAAATAAGTGCTGATGAAGTACCTGAACTATTATTTATCAATTGTGATTCATATCTTTATGAGATTTGTGTAAGCGCCTCCGCCCACTGAGGCAACTGAAAACCAACTAAAACCGGCTGTTTTCTCTGTCTTGATTGGTCAAAAAGCTTGGTTAACCATAGACGAAGAACAATCAGCTGACAGCTGGCAACTATCAATGGCCGCCCAGGGCAACCAGCAGAGCAAGTCGCAAGTCACCGCTTGCGTTACCATTGACAACGGGGTTTTGTGTGATTGTGAAGTGTGCGGGCCATCATATTGTCATACAAAGACAGTTGGCAGTTGAGAGTTTTCAGTTGCCTGAGTGGGCGGAGGCGCTAAATCTTACTTTATATTATTATTAATGATGTACGTGTGTTTTGTGTGTTGTCTTTCACGCAAAAACTAATTAATGAATTTTAATGGAACTTTACAATAATATAACCCATACATCAGAATAACATAAAAGCTATCTTATTTTATCTTACTAATATTATAAACGCAAAAGTTTTGTCACGATAATATTTATTTTGGTTGAATAAATATTGTCTTGAACTTCACCTGGCTGTTAACCTTTTATTTCGATCGCCGTATTTGAGTTTTAGCGACTAGCGCCATCTAGATCCGCCGCACTTCTGGAAGGTCCGCCGTGACGGGAGCCGACGGGCAATTCGACGAGTCACTTATGTGAGAGTTTCTGTGTTTTTTTTATGATGGGATAACCTTATTTTGTTGTCGCGAAACGCGAACCAGATCTTGATGTAAGATTTTTGAAAAGTTAACACGGCCCAACGTATGTTTTTCGATCGTAATCGCTTGCCGTTAATGTGACCTGCGCATGGCTACCTCATGCTTCAATTGTAGTTTACCTACGTAATCCGTAATCCGGATGGTGTCTTTCATTGTGAGACATAACCCGTGTGGCCTTTTACGGCCCTGGCTACCCGTATTTCTGATGGATGAAGTTCCGATGGTCATCTTCGGATGATTAACCATTTCCATACTTGGCTTAGGCCTGGTCTCTGGTACGCTCAACCGGAGCCCTGGCTTTCTGACTGACCGCGTCCTGCCATTCCCGGTTCCTGTTCCCTGGTGAGGAGACCCCATCCTCTGGGACCTTTCCTGGTTCCTGTCCATGGAGATCCCGCGTGCTCCTGGACCTCGATAATGCTCGCCGAATAACAGTGGTTCGCGCCAAGTTAGGTCAATAGAATTTAGCTTCATAATGGTCCACAGGTATGCTGTCTTTTTATGAGTTATATGAATCTAGCTAAGACTTCTTGTAAGTTCGTATTTTGGTATTTCTTTAGGAAATGTTGAGTTCCTGTCCCTTTGAAGGACATCTTGTATCTATATCTTAAATATAGAAAATATTGTTACTGCTATATACTCTTTTATTTCTTTAAAAATCCCTGAAGATAAAACTGTATTTTCCTTCCCACCAACCTGAGGGAGATTCTGATGCTCTACCAAAGAATACACGTTACAGTTTGTATGGATGTATAAGTGTTTGTTACTCTTTGCGACATACAATGCGTCCAAAAGAGCTACAGAGCCCGTTAAAGCAGCAGAATCTCGCAGATGCGCTGTTGCTGAAAGGGCACAACAACGACGTCAAATATTCACAAGAAAAACGTGGGGTGTTTTCGATATGTTTGCATTTGAGTAAGACGAGACTCTTGATTATGAAAGCTAAAAGGTTATAAAAAAGAAGTGAGGGGCAAAGAATGCAGATTTTGCGATGCTCTTAAATGGAAAGAGGAAGCAGCAGGCATATGTTGTTCAGGCGGAAAAGTAGCCCTTCCTTCAACAGACCTGTAAGCCTGTAGAGCCTGTAAGAGGTTCATTAAAGAACTTTTCTGTTATGAAACAGATGAGTCTTGCATTTTTCTAAAAAACATAAGGAAATACAATAAATGCTTCCACGTGACATCTTTTGGGGCGGATAACATCGTATCAATGGCAGGATTTTGCCCGACCTTCACAATCCATGTATATATACCACACAATTGGCTCTTTACTTCCTGCTACAAATAGGCACCCAAATCTTTTGCAAGTTTATTTCGGGGGGGATAAAGAAGCACAAGTCGAGAAGCACAAGTGTAGAAAGAAACAATGTAAAAAAAATACAACAAGATCTACATGATCACAACATTATTGCATGAATTAAAAATAGCTAAAGATAGAGTTACTAGCGATAATTACAAGGTTGTGATACACCGAGATAGTTTACCACGTTTTAAAAAAGAAAGAAGATTCAATGCCCCGAACTCAAATAAAATAGCTGCCGTAGTAGTTAGTAGTGAACAAAGTACGTCTCAGTAAATCGTTGTTCAGGCGCACAATGGCCGACTCACTAGAAGTTCCGGACACTCATAGATTTTATGAATAAATAACCAATAATTTTTTGGAAAGGACAAGAGGGAAAAAGCTTTCACATTCCTCAGACAAACCCAGTTACCCAACAAACCATTTCTAACATAACAGTGTCCTGCAAAGAATTTTATGCGTATCATATATCGCAACAATTTTTAATTTTTGGCTTCGATGTAGACTTCTCCTTCATCAATTTTTGGTGTTTGTGTACGCCAAAATGGAGAGTGAGGGCTTAAGGCGCAGGTTTTACGGTAACATTTTGGAAATTTATTCAGTAATGAGTGGACATTTGAGGGGAGAGGTCGCGCGCTCGCATTGCAGTTCCGTCAAGCAATGGATGGGGGAAATAGGTGTTATACAAGCAATGTATAAATTAAATAATTAATTATTTTATCGTATAAAAATGAATGTTTCTTTGTTTGTTCCTCGTGCGGAACCTAAAGCAGTTATCCGATAGCGATTTGTCGTGTATGAAATTATTTACTATCTAGCGTTATGAAATTATTTCCTATACCATTTATCCGATTGTGATGAAACTCTGGTGAGTTGTTATGTGCAGACCCGCCAATGTTTCTATAAATGATAGTGAGCTCTGGCATCATGAAATTTGTAAAAAAAATACATCAAAAATTAATGTTTCTTTGTTTGTCCCTTATTCGGTACCTAAAGCATTCATCTGAGTGCGATGAAACTTTGGCGGATTTTTCGTGTACCTACGTGTACATGCCTTTGAAATTTTCTATATATATTATAGTGCAAGTGAGCTCTAGCATTATGAATTTATTTCCTGTACTATTTATCCGATTGCGATGAAACTTTTGTAAGTTGTTAAATGCACACCTTCGTAATTCCTTATACGGTACCTAAAGCATTACTCCGATTGCAAAGAAACTTTGGTGATTTGTTGTGCACATACCTGTAATGGTTTCTATATGTAGTGCTGAGCTCTGGCGTTATAAAAAAATTCCTATACCATTCATTCGATTGCACTGAAACAATAGGTGATTTGTTGTGCACACGCCCGCGAAGGATTCTATATACATATAGTGGTGAGCTCTGACGTCATGAGATTTGTAGAAATAATTACAATATTTCCTTCTCATCCCCATTCACCTTCAGCCACACAACATACCCCAATTGGGGATGCCATAGTCTCACTGACTCCAGAGGGGAGCAGGTGGGACTTTTGTAAGGTATTCATATAAAAAAAGGAGTGGCGGACGTATGAATCCATCTCTCCCACAGCGGGGCAAGGCGATGAGTCGAGAGAGTCAAATAAATTTTGGGTAATTTGTACACGAGCTGCCAATAAGAAGGAACAGCCTCAGGAGCACACGTGCTTCAAGAATTATTCAGGGTCGTCTACCGCGATGGAATCCTTGTTCTACCGTTATTTCAGACATGGAAGATGCTTCAGAGAGGAACTAGCGTCATTGATCCCTTCAGCACCGGTGCAAAGCCGGGAAATACGCCAAATGCGCGCCCAACATATATACACGGTCGAAATTTCTCACATGAGAACGGGTCGCTTCTACCACTCGTTCTTGAGTTCAACAGCTCAGCTGTGAAACGATTTGCCGGCCTCTGTGTTTCCTCCTTCATACAATATGGGTCTCTTAAAGACAATTTTTCTCCGGGCTTCCTGTGCGAAGTTATATATAAAAATAAAAAAAACATTCTACTATTAATGTTGAGAGGTTTAAAAATTCCGTACGACTGACACTGTTTAACACAAGTACTAAAGATAAAATTAATATCATTCTAAAATCCACAAGTCTTGGCAATTTTTGTAGGATATTATGCTGAATATTTGCATACCATGTTTACATTTAGTTGATTTTATATCAATTTGTATTAAATTTTGTGATTTTTCGTTTATGTGCGTCATTCTACTTTTTGTTTATCTGAGCTAATATTTTGAAATATATTCTTTCTTGAGTACGAAAAAATTTGTCGAAATAAACTTTCAAAAACAAAACCACCTTTTGTCATTTCTATTGCACGTACTTAAAAATATTTGTCACAACTTTATTTTATGATCTCCCTTTATTCACACCCATTATTTTCCGGTAATATTATAAATACAGTTATTACCATTTTATAAACCATACAATCTACGTCAAAACACCATTAGATTCAAAGTCTCATTGAGTAAAAAACGGAGACGTCAAAAAAGGTTCAGGGCGTAAAAGATGTTTCTATCTATCCATTACATTGCTTATATGTCTGTCTAGCTGTATCCATTATCTAGTAAACAAATTTAAATTTTATAGAGCAAGTGTATTTTTTATTTCGTACTTTATCAAAATGCTAAATGGTTTACCAATTTGGTGTCAATCTTACCCGAGTCTGCCCCATAGACGGCAAAAATTGTGGTTCGCTAGCGGGGCCGTACAAGTACCAAAAATACCTAACTGCAGTGAAGCCGAGTTTTGATATCCCCCCCTTAAGATTTATTGCTTCGAACCAAACGAAAATGTGAACAGAAAACTATATTCACTTACAAGACGCTTTAATGAATGATGTTAATTAGTTTACAAAAAATATGTGTGCTTCACGTGCAATTGCTGTAGTTGACGTAAAAATTACGTCCTAATAAAGTTGACAAATTGATAAGTGCGGAGATACCGAGCCCAGAAACTGATCAAAAGCTCTATGATACTCTTACAAAAAATATGATTCACAGGCCCTGTGATGCACTAAATCATTTATTACTATGCACAAGGGAAGGAAAATTTACCAAAAATATCAAAAGCCGCATTTAAAATATCATAAAAATAAAATAAAAATTATATATTTTGTACAGGTGTAGAGCAACAGATAGTGGACGTACGATAACTCTAAAAAACCCGAGGTGGAATACACGAAAAATATTGGTTGACAATAGTTGGATTGTCCCATATTCTCCTCTTAAGCTCTCCAGAATAAAAAACCATTTTACGTAGTTTATAGAAGTGTATTGCAGTAACTAACTATTTATTTATAACTTTTAAATATTATGAATCATCATAAAAAAATCTCATTTTCAATTTACATACATTACACATAGCATTAACTCTGTCAGTCTTTTAATCCTTCACGCCTAAATCTCAATTTGTATAATTTTTTGTATAAACATATATCAGACCTATTAAGAAAATAGACTACTCGAAATACTAATCCTGCGCAGACGAAGTCGCGGGCTGCAGCTAGTATTATAATATTTACAGGATGTAACAGCAGGTACCCGATGGATTTTAACCAGCGATTAATGAGCCTATTTAGAGTGAAAAATGTTGATGTCATTTTGCTGTCCTATGGCTTTTTTTTCAATTAAAAACATTAAAAATATTTTTCCATCACACGTCGCAACTGAGTAATCAGAAAAGTAGCGCGTTTATAGTATAGCTTCACTTGATAAGCGTTGCGTCTCGTTCTAGCAGCACGGTAACACACGAAAGAGCGCGCGTATTATAAATGAAATAAATTACTTACTTTAGTGTAAACCACTACAATGAATGTTATAATATCTACATGTCAGGTTAAATAACATGAATAAAAATAACAAAAAGTATCTGTTATCTACGCTTAACATATAGATACATACCCACAATATGTAATTTATATATAATGCATGAAGTCCCTGGCATTGCTCAGGCTTTATGCGGAGTTTTTCGAAATTAAACGTAGACTGTAATTTTCCTGTAATTTTGAACGTAAAGAATGCAAAATTTCATCTAAAAGTAGTTTCTAAATTCTGCTAAATGGGTGGGGATAAGGGGATGGGGTGGTTTTTCGAAATCTCATGTAGAAAGTGACCTTCCTCTTATTTTGAAGGTCTTGTGTGCGAGATTTCAATCTATCAAAAAAACCGTAATTTATGTAAAAAAACAAAACCACAGACACTCTTCTTTATATTATGTATAGAAAAGATATTATAATCTGTCAACTCGATCTAGAAAGTTTATTCGGCAAAAACGAATAAAATAAAAAAAAAATTGGGTTCAATTGTATTGTTTTGTTTGGCTTAATCCGACAGGTTTATTGAACCGGAAAATAATACCTTCATTTTTTTATTGTGGGTAGCGACGCGTGACGTCCTGTATTAAATCTACCGTTTTGCATTTCGTCTGTCTGTAAATTTGTTCGTTCCCTTTCGGGTTCTAGATGGGTTCAGAAAAGTTTTTTTTTAAACGTGAAATCGTCGTGTTTATTTGGACTTTCTTATTCGCAATTTTTAATATTATGGTACCTACCTACCTGAAGAAAGTTTGAAATAAGAATTGTCATTGAAATAGTGACATTTGTTTGGAACTATTGTACAGTTCTATCTTGCATTGTGGAGTATTTTGTGTTTGTGAAGTTATGCTCATTTAGATGTTCTTTGTGTTAAAAAATAAAATAAACATGTAAAAGCCCAGCTGGGCATGAAATTTAAAATAAATAAACAATTATTTTCTTCAATAATCGCAGACTTACTTTGGGAAGTTATTTTAATTTACAAAAACCAATCATCCTGTATAAATTGATTTGTTTTCGTTTAAACAATTCTTTATTTGAACTTTTTTTAAAGTTACGCTAAGTATATGGTTTATATTAAGCATTAGAGTACTTCAATATAAACCTATTACTTTCACAGGGAATGTTGGTTTTGATGCGTGGTGTAGGTATCTATTGTCTACATACGACTAATCTCAACTTTTTTTAATAATGTAGCATCCGTATATTTTTTTTCTTAATTTGAATTTAAATCTAATAAATGATGTTTTTTTTTTCATTTAACTTTTTAACTTAAAGAGTTAAACCTCAAATTATAATATTTTAATTAATGAACATAATATTAGCGAAAGTCAATCGAAAATCCGAAACAGAAAAATCAGAAAAAGATACGGATACATTTGGCCCGGATTGCCAGAGGTCCTGGGTTCGCGTCCCAGATGTATCCGTATCTTTTTCTGATTTTTCTGTTTCGGAATTTCGATTGACTTTCGCTAATATTATATTCATGAATTAAAATATTATAATAAATGATGACTCATTTGTTTTGAGCTTTTCAAAAATAAAATAAAAATCTTTTCCAACCAAAATAACTAGTTTTAATATTAAATTCTTTAGAATAAGCTGTAGTATAGATTCTTAATACTTATCAAAAATTATCTATAGAGTTTTTTTCTTAATTTGAATTTAAATCTAATAAATGATGACGCATTTGTTTTGAGCTTTTCAAAAATACAAAAAAAAATCTTTTCCAACCAAAATAACAACTAGTTCAAATGTTAAATTCTTTAGAATAAGCTGTAGTATAGATTCTTAATACTTATCAAAAATTATCTATAGAGTTTTTTTCTTAATTTGAATTTAAATCTAATAAATGATGACGCATTTGTTTTGAGCTTTTCAAAAATACAAAAAAAAATCTTGTCCAACCAAAATAACAACTAGTTCTAATGTTAAATTCTTTAGAATAAGCTGTAGTATAGATTCTATACTACAGATTCTATAAAATAGGCACTTGAACCATAGAGTTTTTTTTAAGTTTAATCTATCTTCCTTCAACTACCTTGTGGTTGCCATTTAAAACTATTTTGACGATCAGCCTTTATTACAATTAATTAAGGTAATTTTAGTTTAGTTAAGATTAGAATAAAATTAGAAATATAAGTCTCTATACTTTTTTAATTCACACAGCTAACGTATACTACGAGGGTCGGTCATAAAAAATGCCTTCAAGTTAGTTAAGTGAAAGTTTTGAATTTTGTGCTATTCCTCGAACCTTCTTCTACAGTCTACTGCAGTAGTAACTTTCTGCATCGACAGGTGGCAGCACTGCAGTCGCTTGCAAAATGGCCGACATCGATGTTTGTATCAGGCAGGGTTCTTTGGTTAAATTCTTGAATGCAGAAGGTGAAACGACCATTCGCAATCATGAAAGACTGAAAAATATGTACTGTGATGCAAGAGTGATGTTAGACGATAGGTTTGTCGCTGTAACGAAGCTGAAAAACAAACGCCGTTTGCTGACAAAATGCCAAAAAGTAGGCAGTTGACTGCAGTAACTGCACGCAACATTCAGCGAGTCGGTGACATCATTCGCGGTGACCGCCGGATAACTACAGATGAATTGTGACGCATTCTCTCCCTCAGTAAAGGCAGTGTGATGTGAAGCTCATCGTGAGATTAACTTTGAAAATGCGGAGGCCGTGAAAACGTCCGTGCATCAATGGCTTATATAGGAAGCAGGACTGTGCTTTTTACCACGCTGGAAAACATAAAGATAGACCCAAACCGTGGAATGGACGGAGATTATATTGAAAAGTGGCAAATTAATCGTCAATGGTGTGGTTTTCAACCTGCATTTTATTGCATTTTAATGTCTTGACAATTAAAAGAAGACAAAAAAGGAGGCATTACTTTTTGACTGACCCTTATACTTAACTTTTTAGTTTTATTAATTGAGTCGGTAGACATGAAACTAATAAGGAGCCCGATATAAAAACACTTGTAAGATTGCATACAAAAACGAAACGTGGTGCATATCTCAAATATATATTAAAAATAAGTTTACATTTAGGTTCACAATATTTTGATATTATGTTATGCTTTGATATTATGTTAACGTTGTGTGGTAAATGTAAAAGTAATTTGGTTTGATACATAATCAAGTTGAACTCAATTATTTTGATCAGCTGTTACTTTCAATATTTAAAAAAATGGAAGGTCATTAGATAGGTACCTGAATACAATCATGTATTAAAATTATCGCCAATTATAATAAAATCAAATCTAATTTAGACTATGTCAGTAGAAAATATCAATACGATTGATTGTACGTAGGAAGAAACATAATATTATGATGGAAAGCAAAATTTGTAACTAACGATTTATCTGCATACCTCTTTAGAAATTTTAATAGGAGGTTACCACGTATGTCATTCATTGTAAAATATTATTTTTTTATAGTCACAATTCAACACAAAAATGATCACATAATTTCATATAACACGTGAAATTTTCACATTTTAGAACAATAATTATTCAACTAATTAGTTAACTTTATTTATTATTGATTTTGGATTCACAACCTCAATGAATGAGAGAATTTATAAATTAAATCACATATCATTTTATCACATGTACTATTATAAAAGTACACACAATTTACCGTAACGTAAAAATTCACGGCGCGATTCTGACGTTTACGTGCTAAAATGACATCTACAATTTGAAATTCTATCGCGTGAAGTTCTAAATGTGAACTGAATATTTTTATTTCATATAATAATATCAAGGGTAAACTAGTGACATCTATATTTTCTTACGCAAAGCTGAATCGTTTTCAGCGACATTCAGAGGTATAAACAACTGAAGGTCGGGATACCAGATAAAGTATTGCGTGTAGTCGTGATGTATGTAGGATGGTACTATATCTATTTTCCCGCTTTTATGTAATACAACATCTTTTGTTTATTATAAATTATTTATTACCTTCCCTTATTCATTTTAATGTCGGCCACCATAACACGGGCATGTGCCTAGTATGGTGGCCATAAAATCCACAAATGTTATATTTACTTTTCAAAGAATAAGGAATATCAAAAAAAGAATCTTGTTCGACGTCATTAGAGATGTACTTACATATTGAACGGTAGGTACTCAGGTACCAATAAAATTTTAATGTAGAGGTTTGAATTTGAGGTTTGTACCTAATATTCACTTTGTCTTACATTAACTACATGAATCTCACATTATTAAAAATAATGCAAGTTTTTATTCTACTTATTAAATACCAAGAATCCGAGAAAACTTTTTTTTAAACGTTTTGAGAAAACTAGTTTAATAAAACTTTTCGGTTCAAATTTTAGGAGATAATTTACGAGGATTATTAAAATACGTTGTAAAACGGCGTCATAACCTACCTATTGCAATTTAACGGGCCGCTCTGCCGATTTCTACCGATTTCTGACACGTTTTCCTTAAACGTTTGAAGTTTTTAAGCTCTTAAAAAAATATATGTTATTCTTTAAGATAGTATCTATACATTCCCCACGCCGAAACGGTAATTATTTGAAATTCCCTAGATGGAAATAAATCGCAAAGTATGCTCCAAAAAATATTATTAACACGTTTGTTTTTGTTATTTTACAAGTTTTATTTATTTATTGGAGACACAAACGGGATATTTATAGAACATTCTTGTTAGTAATATAAAACAAAATTAAATACAAATATAAATATCCCTAGACTAATGTGTCTGCAGTAATCATATTTGCATATACACAGAAGCAAACACATAAAAAAAAACAATGTCAGTATTTTTATACTTAACTAAAAAAAACTTAATTATAATAATAATAAAAAAATCTAACAAATAGAAAATGTTTATGAAAAAATAATAAAACAACCAACAATCTTTTATTTTTATTTTTTTAGGTGCACAAATTGTGGAGATACTTCTTGAAACAAGTTATATTATTTACAAAAATATCTATAGTGTGTGATTTAGCAAATTATATGCATGAGAAAATTCATAATGTTTCTTTAAATGCTACTTGACACATCCCCCACGAGAGTTTTGCTCTTTTTCAAACGAGTCGTCTTTTATTAAACATTTTCACAATTTTCGCATGAATTTTATGGTTTTTATTATTAGCGCGCTCGCTCTCACGTTCGTATTGTCGTATCTCTCCATCTTCGTCTTTTTGAGCGTTGCATCTGCGTTGAAGTTGAATGTAGAAATAAAAACGTGAATATCTCGAATATTTTGATTTTATAATTAATGACCTATTGTGAAAGGGTATTATACATTACTAGCTGATACCCGGCATGCGTTGGATGCCACTTAAACAAAGATTTTTTTAATTAAGCTGCATCTGCGGTGATGTTGAATGTCGAAATAAAAACGTGAATAGATATGTTTAATAAGTACTCCAGTCCCTTTTTTTTAAATTTTATAATTAACTAGCTGATACCCGGCATGCGTTACAATGCCACTTAAATAGAGAAATTGTTCCTCCCTGCGTGTCCTTTCCCATTCGTTCCCCCTCCCCTCTCCCGCTGTCACCCTTCTCGCGAACCTCCTCTCACGAATTACCCTTTCATCTTCTCCGCCTTCTCCCTCCTCGTCCTGCCTCCCGTGAACCACCCCTCCTTCATTCCCCTCCGCCCATACCGGATTCACCACCCCTCACGTTTTTTTTTTCATAACATACCCTCATTTTTCAAACCACTCGCGTGTGCCCCGTTGCAAATTTCATAACTCCAGAACTCACCAATATAATGACCAAAAAAATTGCTAAATAGAAACCTACACGGGCATGTCCACAAGAACTCACCAAATTTTTATCGCAATCGGATGAATAGTATAAGAAATATCTCTTAATAACGTCAAACGCCCGAAGTTAAAATGGTCGTTAAGTTTTCTGAAATTATCCATATTTCTTAATTTTTCTTTCCATAAGAACCTTCTACAAAGTAAACAAAGTATTAGAAAACTTTTTAAAAAATATGAATATTTTATTTTTATTTATTTATTTATTTTTTATTTTTTTTTATTCCAGAAAAAAAGAAAATAACATTTTCACTTACTTAACTAGAATTTGCATAACATTATATTATCATACAACATATTATCATACAATATATTACAATACTATTCATTCACTTTCAATATTATTCATTTTCACTACATTGTTACATTTTACATGAAATAGGTAAAGTCGTTCTGAAGTTATGGCGTGACCAAGGGAAATTTGGGAGGAGGGAATGGGTACCGCCGCCCCGGGAACCATTTATTGGATAACCAACACCTCTGCCATAGGTCACCCCAAGTGTTTCGCTACGTTTGGTGACTTAGCAGGGGTGCCCGGGTTCATGGGGTTCATTGTCTAGGTCTTGGCGGCGGATGATATAGACACACTGAACCCCAGATTCCTACCCAACCCTCATACATTTTTCCTTCCCAGAACTTCCTCTCCTTCCTTTTCTTAAAAAGACCCTCCACACAGCATCCCCAAAGATGGACCTAATGTTAAAAAAAAAAAAAAAAAAAAAACAAACAAAAAAAAAACAGGAATTCATTTTTATATGTATAGATAGATAGATGACCTTTTGTGAAACGGTATTATATATTACTAGCTGATACCCGGCATGCGTCGGGATGCCACTTAAATGAAGATTTTTTCTCCCTGCGTGTCCTTTCCTATTCGTCCTCGTTCCCTTTCTGCCTCCTCTTCCCCCCCGAATCCCCTTCCCCTACACGTTCCACTTTCACCTTCCCCGCGTTCCTCCTTCTTTCTCCTGCTGTCATCTCTTCTCGCGAACGCCCCACTTTCCCCCCCCCACTTAAATCTCCTCTCCTTAATTCCCCTCCGCCCCTCCCCATCAGACTCTTGAACCCCCTCCTGCATTTTTCCCTGCCGTTAAACTCCATAAACTTCACTCATTTTTCAAACAACTCGCGTGTGATATATTGCAAATTTTTGTTTCGAAATTTAATAACGCCAAAGCTCACCAATATATCTATTGTATAGAAACCTTCGCGGGCATGTTCACGACAACTCACCAAATTTTCATCTCAATCGGATGAATAGTATAGGAAATAATTTCATAACGCCAGAGCTCACTATCCTATAACCATCGCGGGCATGCGCACAAACAACCAATAAATTTTATATATTAGATTAGATTGAATGGCACGATATAAAAATGGTAATGAAGACAACTAAAATTAAGCTAGGTAGATTCAACAAGCAGCAGCAGCAACAGGGAAGCACATGTTCCAATATTCGAATAAAACTTTAATTCCTAAAGGTTGGTAGATAGTTGCCAGAAGGTAGGTAATTTCTAGTAGGTAGCTACAGACATATTGATATTATAATGATTTTTTTTATTGTTCTAGTTAGTAGAAAAAAATTATAAATGAAATATTTTCGGGTCCCCCAAAATCGCCCCAAATCAGTGGGTGTGCGTGTGATGTCAACAGTCTCAAAACCCAACGTTTTATTTAAACAGGAACTGTATTTTTTATGGCAGCGTCGACAGTTGAGAGACTTTAAGAGGCTAGACTTTAAATCACCTGCGGAACACCCGCGACTGTCATTCTGTCCCGCTCACAATAAGCTCACGTACACTTACAATACATGCGAATGCGAAATGTGCGAATGAGACAACGCTCAAATTTACCTACAGAAATCGCTGGAAAAGGGGTTTATGGAGAATACACTTTTCTACACCGAAACTTTCACGAAATTGAAATTTTAAAAAATATATTTTTTTTAGAAAGAAGAAGCTACGTCGGTAGATTTTTATAATTTTATAATTCTTTATGAGAGTGGAGTTAGTAGCACTTTTTCCTTAAATAATATTTTTTGATAAATCGTACATGTTTGACAGTGAATGTTTACGTTAATACGAAACGCATCGAAAATTCGAAAACATACCGACGTAGTTTTCACCCTCTAGAAGGCAGTATAAAAAAATATATTCATTTTGTGCAATTTTCGTTGTAGAAAAGTGTTTTTTCCCGGGCGTCCTTTTTGTATGGGCCGAAAAGCGAAGTCTATCATCTTAACCGTTTTTAATATTGAAGAACATTTTGGTAAAATGTCAGCATCTCATCGCTACTGGTAATTGTATTCTACCAAAGTGCAAAAATACATCCGTGAATGGTATAACTATTTTTTTACTATTGGTATAACTATTTTTTTACGTGAATGGTATAACTATTCTTTTTTTTTTTTTGCTTTGCAATAAACTCCAAATAAATGGAATATTTGTTAAGGTATCCAAAATGTAAAAACTGTTTTCGAATGGTGATTAAATAGGCTTTAATATTTTATTATTAGAAATAACCATGTAGTTTTTTAAGTACATATAAAAATTTTGGATGAAAACATTGCTCACTTTACGTTTTTTCTAACTAAAATTACGGATAATGAAAAATATAAAACACACACGTATTTTATTAGACAAATGAATTATAGACGTTATTGTCACCTAACTTTTATGACGTTTTTTTGCATTGATATATACTTAGTTTTTTGTAAAAAAAATTTAAATTCATAATTGTGTTACTTTTAGATTTGAATACTTATCATACTTCTTACTTTTTTTTATAGTGAATACCTCACAAGAGTCCCAACTGCTCCCGTCTGGAGCCAGTGAGACTAAGGCATCCCCAATTGGGGTATGTTATGAGGCTGAAGATAAGTGGGGAAGGGAAGGATGCGAGGAAGAGGAAGGTGGGGAAGTACCTGGCTATATAGATCTAGTCACTAAACACGGCTAAAGCCATTTCAAGCAACCTTTCAATTCCGAATGGTGGTCTTACACCAGGGCGATACTTAGGGTATCTTCCACTCTGAAAGGTGCCGCAAATATACTATATATTATTAAAAATAATTAATTGTGAAATAACACAAATCAATAAAATAAAATTTATTTGCGCACGCCGGGTTCGAACTCGCGACCTTCGGAATGGCAGTCCAACGCCCTACCGCTGGATTACGCCGGCCGTCGAAATAATGTGGTAATAATGTGGCTATGGTAGTAAGGGAGACCCAACGATTTCCACGAGACCTATGTGGGCTGGAAAAAATATGGTCTCCGTCACAGACTCACAGACACAGACCCATTCATATGTCTATGGTCTCCGTGGATTAAATCTGACGACCGTCCGTGGTCGAGTGGTAAGACACTTGACTCCCAATCGGAAGGTTGCGGGTTCGAACCCGGCGTGCGCAAATAAATTTTATTTGATTAATTTGTGTTATTTCACAATTAATTAATAAAAATAATATATACTATATTTGCGGCACGTTCCAGAGTGGAAGATACTCTCAGTATCGCCCTGGTGTAAGACCACCATTCAGAATTGAAACGTTGCTTAATAATGGCTCTAGCCGTGTTTAGTGACTAGATCTGAATAGCCAGGTACTTTCCCACCTTCCTCTTCCCCATCTCCTTCCCTTCCCCACATACCTTCAGCCTCACAACATACTCCAATTGGGGGTGCCATAGTCTCACTGGCTCCAGAAGGGAGCAGTTGGGACTCTTGTAAGGATTCTCTATAAAAAAATAAAAAAAAATTAAAAAATAATAAATAAAAAAATAAATAAAAAATAAAAATGGGTTAACCCGTCAAGTCTATTTGTTCAGTTTTCAGAATAACTCAGTTTTTAGAACAGGTCGCGTAGAAATCATTGTGTCTCCCTTACAATCAAGAGTAGAAATATAATCTAAACGGTGTTAGAAAGAGAAAATACCACGATTTTATTCAAGTATATAAGTTAACCACAAAAGAAGTAAAATGTTAATCTTTATGAAACCAAAGTTTCGGATTGAAATTTGAAAAAAATGTATGAAATTTTGGGAATTTTTTAATAATTATTTTTAAGTGGAACGGCAAAAAAGAGACGTGACAATAGCGTTTATAATACATTTTTCTAATAAAAGATTAATGTGTTTTATCAGTAATTATCATTAATTACTGTTATCAGTAATTTTAGTTACATAATATGTAAGGTATTTTTAAAGCTTCTTTGTGTTTGCATGCAAAAATTTTATATGTTAAAATGTATATGTTTATTTTGAATTATAAAATTTTAAAGTGTATTTACAAAAAATAACATGTATTTGTTTAGATAAAAAAATATATATTATAGGTGAGTAGGTACTTACTGGATTTGAAAAAAATATTTTCATAATTTGATAACTTTCTGAAGATTCATCGGCAGAAATGGGCGGCCCGTTTGACTGATTCTCCTATCTTACGGATTGCAATCTTTAGAACAAAGGCGTCGGGTGGGAATGCTGCCCTAGTTCTACCGTTATTTCAATGGAAGATACTCCGAGGAACTAGCGTCACTGATTCCTTCAGCACCGGTGCCCAGTTGGGAAACACGCCATACGCGCGCCTACCATTTGTACACAGTTGACATTTGTCACATGAGAACAGATCTGTGTTTCTCCCTCCTACAACATCGGTTTCTTCAAGACCCAAGTGAACTCCTCCCTTTCTACAAAAAGACCCTTCACACAGCATTCCCAAAGATGACATGGGCCCCGAGGGAAATTATTTTCATGCAGTGAGGCAATGTAAAAAAAAGTTCCAACTGAAAATGCACACTCCTAAAAGTTGAAATAAAGATCATTGTCCGCTGTTGAAAGTTTTATGGTATTCAAATATATATCTAGTATCATAATAAAAATTTTACATCACTCTAATCAAACACCACGCAGAAAATTATTTTCTAATTTTATATAAATTGACCGTAGATTCTCGTAGAACCTTCGACCAAGTAAGGCGCTCCGCTGACGAGGCAACTGAAACCAAATTAAAACCGGCTGGTTTCTATGTCTTAATTGGTCAAAAAGCTTGTTTAACCATAGACGAAGAACAATCAGCTGACAGCTGGCAACTAGCAACGGCCGACCACGGCAATCAGCAGTGCGAGTTGCGAGTCACCGCTTGCGTTACCATTGACAACGGGTTTTTGAGTGATTGTGTAGTGTGCAGGCCATCACATTGTCATACAAAGACAGTTGCCAGTTGACAGTTTTCAGTTGCCTCAGTGAGCGGATCGCCGAAGTCAATGCATAGAGAATAGATTAGGTAAAAACGCGCCATAATGCTGGGTTCACATCTGATCTATGAAATAAATCCCTGAGAAGAGGTTTTTCTGTGGAACCTTTGATTATATAAATGTCTATAATCAAAGTGTGGAATAGAAACCTTGAAAGTTGAGTGATTTGTTTATGAACGAACTTCAAATTTAGTTCCAGGTATAAATTAACAATGTCATTAAATAATATGGTACATAATTCACAAAAAATATTGTTGATTCGATGATTCAAATTAATTTTATGGAGGTATTAATATGACCCGAAACGTTTTATTTGCACAGCTTTAAGACTAGATAACAATTAGACAAACTTCTTTGTTGTTGACATTGTTGTATCTACAGTAAATGTCTGCAGTCAGTGGCTTTTTTCCTAACATTAATGATGCAGCTAAAACTACCAGAATCCAAAAAAAGTACATGGTTGACATTCTCAACATGAGAACGCGTCGCTTCTGCGACTCGTTCTTTTGAATAGCTCGGCTGTGAAATTAAGATCAAGATCATTAAGAATCAAGACTTGGAATTAATCTTAAATTGACTCAAAAGACCCTGCACACAGCATCCTTAAATATATCATAGATACTGAGGGAAATTATTTACATAAAGATCTCCTGTGTGGAGTTAATTCAAAAAGAAAATTAATCTGCCAAGAAGAATGTGGGTAGGTACTACGTATTTGTAGTTACTATCGGAATGTCATTTTTTACACATTAAAAACATGCATGGCTGACCCCAATATCAGCATTTCACCGCCCCCTTGGAGACTTTCACCGCCCACCATTTGCCTTCGAGGTCACCACCGCCCCTTGGATGTCACCAACGGTACCGCCCCGTTAGGAATCACTGGGTTAGATGATCGCTAAATTGGTAAATTTAATGTTTGACTAAAATTCTGGACATTTATTGATACATTGACGAAAAAAAAAATATTTTTGGAATATTTATGTATTAGATACTAATAAACAAATAGTTACCGGTTACAGTAAAATAAGCAATAATGATTCGTATAATAAAAAACGCCACTGATCTTATTTTAGGAATACGTAAGTAGGTCACTTGTGTTTTCAATTATTAATTTTGTGTTGTGTTATGCAAAAGTCGTCTTTCTCATCGTAAGATTAAAATTATCATTTTTTGCCCAGCGGCAATTTTTTTTAAATCGAGCGCGCTTGCTACGGGGGTACAAATAACCGACAGATTTCGCTGTTACCGACAAAAATAGAACAAATTCATTACATATTTATGTCTTTCCTTTGTTTGTTGTTTTCAATTGTTTATTAATAATCATGAATGTATTTAATATAACTAAAAAAGTTTAATTAATGGGTAAAATCGACTTATTAAGGTTTTAATAACATTATTTGGTGTGACGACATACTGCGCTATCAAAGTTTCAACCAATCGGCGTCAAGTCGGATCGATGTTTGGCCCTTTATTGCGTAGAGAATCTTGTAGAGAATTTCTTCAAGGTTCCGCATTCAGGACCTGGAATTGTGTCTCTAATTTTGCTCACCTTATCTGGTGTAAGTTGAGTGATATACGAGTGAAAACCGTAAGTAATTCATGAATTTATTTAAACCATACTTAAATGTTATCTTGTTTGTGATTTCTATCAACATAATACACGAGTTCGACAGCTTACCACTGGTTTGCAACAAACATGGCGTCATGTAAATATCGAGTTCCTCGTTTCGCGTGACATTTCATTAGAAACACTGTAATTAACCTCCTAGGTTTTGTCTCTCTGGTTAATTCTTCATATTGTTTCATAATGCTTTCACACAACTGTCTTGAATACCGGCGTTGTTTGTATATTTCATTCCCTGAATATATTACCAGGGGCTTATTTTAGAAGCATTCGAGTAGAAACTAAAAGCAGCTGTGCATACTCTAGTATTGAAAATTTTGGGTTTTGTGTATCGTCTATTCTTCAGAGCTTCGTTTGTAAGGTAAAACATTGTATTATCTCTATATTAAACTAATGTGGAATTGTATATTTATTAGATTATAACGTCAGAATCACCAACGAAATGTGACGTTTTCCTCGCGGAGCATATTTCTGGTTATAAACCCAACCTCCCAGGTTTCTAGTCAGTTAACTAGTATTAGATAGACACGTTCATTTACATTGCAAACAGAACTGTTCACTTTGATGATATTAAATAATCTATTAGCTAATTTCCTCTGATCTTTTTCCGGAACATACTATTTAGATAACTACTAACGTTTTTCAGTTGATTTTTCGAAGATTCTGTGTGTATGATTAATTTTAAATTAAATTTATCATGTGGTAAAATAGCTAGATGGTAGATCATTTTTTGAAATCCCTTCTTGAAGTCTTTAAAATGAAGAGAATTTTTTTAAAATCCCGTCCATGGTTATTTTGTTGTGTGTTATTAGCATACAATTTTACATATATTAACATGATGTCACTATGGATCTATGGAATGATAGAGTTGAACAAAATTAATGCTAACCAAATTAATTTATCGTTTAGTCCCATTTTAGATATGTTTCCAATAAACCGCTCTGTTATAGCTGGATTTCCCGCAACTACCCCCCTCCCCCTTTGACCTCCCACTCCAGCACCTAAATGTTTGGTATATATCTATCAATATTTTGTATCATAGGTTAGTTTTAATATTCTCCTGACGAAGGAAGGGTTCTTCCGAAACCGGTAGAGTGTAATTAAAATTAAAGTGGTCTAAAACAAATTTATATATTTTATTGTAAATCATGGCGAGCCACAAAGTTAATGCTGATTACGAACATGTAAAATTAATGCTGTTTATTTCTGCTTTCTTGGTGTAAAAGTCATGTAAACCCTGAATTTTATTTCTATTTTGTAATGGACTCTTATTATTAATATTTTTTAAGGAGCACTATAGGATTATTTTAGTTAAGCACAGTTGAAGTGAAACCACACAAAACTGCGCTATATAAATGTAATGTTATTATTATTATTATTAATTCATTCTCAAATTGGCCATTCTCGGATCGCTCCGTTTTTACAAAATGGCTAGAATCACGGAATATTGACAGGCCCATTGTTTTTTCTGGTTATTGTGTCATTCTTAGCCACTTACATTTATCGAAAGTAGTTGTACTATATATATATATATATATATATATATATATATATATATATATTAATAGTACAGCAAAACGATAAAGAAAGAACAACACGAGTCTTTAGCATGACCAAGTGAATCAAATATTTGAGTCGGGTCATATCAAGAGACAAAATAATAGGAAATTGTAAGTACGACTAATGAATGCAGCAAGAAGCCTATGTAAATGTTCAAACGCATCATTTATATACGCAATAAGCAAGCAAAGAACCTATACTTATAAGCGAAGTATAGGTGTAACCTATCGGTTTGCACGTAAAATTATGATTTATGACTCCAGCACAAAGCGTACACATTCATTTAACTTGTTGAAAGCCAGCATAAATTTTTTTTTTTTTTCAATACGACGTAAAATATTTGACAGTTCTCACCTTTCTTACGAATTCAATTTTTATAACATTTCTTTTGTGATATATTACAAAAATTACATCAAAATAATGTAGATAAAAGGACTTCCTAATAATCACTCAAAACTATGCTCTCCACAATGGATTTATATCAAAAACAATGAATAAATATAGACTTCGAATATGTCAGCGTTCATAATATCAAGCGGCAGCCATTTTGTCTGCCATCTTTGGTGCCCGGCGCGTCATTGGCAATTAATATGAATTATTCGGAGTGGCTAAATGCTATCCAGTAATTCGTTATGTCAAGATCGAGAATGGCCCAAGCGATTCTGACCTTGTTCTTCATACAATTTCTTTATACATAAGGGGCAAAATCGCTTCAAAAAACCGGTCCCGCCGGGGGGGACTGCGGCCTACAAGAGGTTAAAAAGAATTGGTGCTCGAAAGAGCTCGTTCGTATCAATTATAAATGTCGTGCATCGTATTAACTGCAGTCATAGCTACAAAACAGCGTTTAGTTGTCACAACAATTCCGCTTTTTTTTTTTTTTTTGCATAATTACCAGACCTACAAACGTAAACGGGAAACCTGTAAATACAGGAGGAAAATATTATAAAACTAGCATACTTTTGATAACATTGTAATTAATTGACTTCTTTTATAGCTTTGTGAATTGTGTAACCAGTTATATTGTTTAAATCAACAATATCTATTTTATGAATTATATTCTTCGACCAAGTATATCAAGACAAGCCGTGTAGATCTTAAAAATGATATCAGAACCAAAAATTTTGGTTTACAAAAATGCAAAACAAATTGAACTATCTCCCAGTCAAATCGCAAGAAGTGCTGGTTTGTACCTTTTGCAGGTTTTCCATCAAATTCGCGGCAACGGAATGACTAGCTTTGTGAAGATCATTTTTTCAACACAAATTTCGTGCCGTTAGAAATATTTTGAGTATGGGCTGACGAGGACTTTATTTTTAACAATTTAATCAGTCATACGAATACTTTAAAAACATATATACAAAACATAGATTCGAGGCAGCAGGCAGCGTATTGAGAAAAGTAACATTCGATAAATGTGTAATTTCTTCCTAGCAAAACAACTGAGTCACGCAAGATCTGCAACGGAATTCTATTGGTAGTTTGTATTATGAAATTATCATATTAGGTGGTACTTTGGGTTGAAATAAGGTATGGGAGGACTAATCTCTAGTTATTATATTGATGATAACGTTACATAATCTTGTTTAAGTTTTGCATAACCATTCTATTTATATACATGATTACGAGGAGTAATTTGTAAATATCTCATCCTGATCTCCTTGACCTTGACACTGCACATTGATATGGTTAACAAACTGAAGTGAACGTGCCTAGAAGTGCAAGAGGTATTTAACTATCTCGGATTATTGATTGCCGATAAATAAGGAGACAGCCAAAATGCGTAATGTCATAATATTCTATGCTGAATAAGATATAGAGAGCCATATCAAAAAAGATTACCATATCAATATATTTTGTTTGCACCTTCGTTTGTACTATCTTTCTGTATATGAGTCCAAATGCAGACCAAGAAAACATAAGATAGGAATTGGAAATTTATCTTTGACCGCTTTACAGATTAGTTTTGATTGTTTTTGGCTGAGGTCTTTTACAAGAATAATACAAAAATTCAATTTCTAACTTCATTCACTAATCTAACTTAATTCAATTAGGACTCCAGGAAGTTTAGTTTATCAATACAATATTGACCAAATCCTTCTTCTACGGTCAGTTATCAATATTTGCGATCACGGTTAAACAATTAGTAAGAAATATTTCGACTGACGATTGACAGATTTTAGCCTGGGCTCCAAAGTTTCAGATAAGTTTCGGTTAACTTTCAATATACGCATTTATTTTAATAATGTCATTCGTTTTGCAAAATTACTGGCTTATTAATGAATGGAGTTCAACTAACGAGGTTTTTAGAATTGAAAGAAGTATAAGACTTAAATTATTGAACTAAGACGCGACCGATTTATCCTGTTCGATCTTTGAGAAACGAAGCGGTTGAAAAATGATTAAAGACCTGATTAACTAATTAACTCCCGATTATTGTCAAAACGTAATTGCGGATTGGCAATGTATATTTAGGTTAGTATTTCAACATAACATTGCCAATTTATTAATATTTTTATAATATTAATTTTTGCTTGACATTTCGTATTGTCAATTCATAGAAAATATCTTCAGTGTTGCCAGCATATATCGATTTCTCTAGAGCCCCTGGACTGCTCTACGTACTGACATAATATGGTCATTTTCATCAAAGTGTTGTACATCGCGTTTTTGACATGTCCACAACGGATCTACCCCGGTGACTTTTTTTAATGATAAATTGAAGATGTCTACTGAAAAATCTACATTATTACCCTCCATTAGTATTCTGGGCAAAAAAGAGTTCATACCATGGTATTTAGTCCCAGAATTTCTGCACTGAAAAAATGTTGACTTCTCGTAATCTGTTATTGTGAAAACTTAAAAATAAAACATAAAAGTAACAAAATAGAAAACATGAAAATTATAAAAACATTTAAAATTTGGTAAAAATGCCCATATACGTTTTTTGTGGCTGTCGGGTACTCTACGTCGGTACTACTAGAGTAATAGATAGATATAGAATCCTTCATTTAGTAATTATTATAACCTTGTTAATATGCCCCAATGGTTAATCTTTCGAAAGTTTGTTTATAACATTATATGATATGATATTTGGGTGTGCTATTTCCAGATGCCGCGCACACGCAAGCGTCACCACTCGTCCCGTTCCCACTCGCGATCGCACTCGTATGACACCAAGAGGCGACGCCCCGAGGTGGAGTCCCCCACAGAACCTGCTTACCGCAAGAGGTCCAGATCACGCAGGTAGGACTACCTCTTATTTAATGTCATTTCAGATGTAATTAACATAAACAGTGTATAAATGTTTCCCGACTGTGCACAGTGTCAATGATGCAAGTTTCTCGCAGCTTCGTCTATTGAAATACCGATAGAACAAGGACGGCGTTACCGCCGCCCCAGGAATTGTTAATTGAATAATCATCACCTCTACCGTAGGTAACCCCAAGTGGTTTGTTATGTTTGGCGACTTAGCGCGGGTGCCCATGTTTGTGGGTGAGGTTTGTCCAGGTCTTGGCGGCGGATGCGTCTGCCCCCAAGCTACGTGGCAGGCAGTCTGAGAAGAGGCCGGTTGAGGGAGACTAAATAACCTAGACCCCTCCAGCTGGGCTCTCTCGACCAATCTCCTTGCACCGCAGTTGGAGGGATGGATTCATACGTCCGTCATTCTTGGACACTGACGCATATTCATTCCCACCACTCATACACTTTTTCTTCCCATAACTTCCTCTCCTTTCCTGACCGTCCACACAGCGTCCTCATTCGCGGACTTTAATTTTCATTTTTTTCTCTTCATTTTGCAATCAATGATAACTATGTGTCGCACATCGTCGGATCTGCCCTGATGATGGACACTGCAACCCTGTCCGATACGTCGGCTAAAGAAGGAGGTAGCGCAACACGGCATAACACCCCAAAAACAAACAACGAAAATGATTTTGGCCGTTTATTCCTGTTCCCTGCAGAACAAATGGAATAAATTTACACAAATGGATTTTTTGCAAACATTTTCAATGTCATATTAACTCTGGGGGTACAATAAATACCGTGTAGCTATTTACCGCTTCAATAACTCTATTGCGAATTACACATAATGTGATGTGTTTTAACAGTAAAAAACAATATGAACATTCAAATGATGAAATTGTAAAAATAGTTCTATAATAATGTCAACTACACCTAGTACTTCATGATAGGTGTTAAAATATTATATTTATTTATTGCAAGTGAGCATCTTGTATCAATTTATTCTATTGATTAATAATCGATTATTCTAGGAATATAGCATTCAGTTTGTTCTCGAATCCTTGTAATATTTTTTTGCACTAGCGCCATCTCTTGTTTCTGAGTTGTGTTGTGTTTCACGATATGCCACACAGGTGTCAGCACTGTACTTATAAATACCTCTACTATCCAATGATATAATTTATTAATTTAATATCCAGCAAATTATATTGACACTTTTAAAGCGCCCTTGAGGTGACGACTGTCACGAAAATTTTTCTACAAAAATCATCCAATAATAACCATTTTTTACCAAAGTATATATTTTTTAATGTCTACAAATATGAAGAAAAAAAACCTGAAGGTGTAGGCAGAGACGACGGACTGCCAAACAAATCGGTCTTAGCATACACTCATTCTATTATTATAATATCAAGTGATGCTAATAATTGGTTAAATTATTTTAGGTAATATTTTTTATTTTATTTTTCAATTTATTATAATAAGGTTCTAATCTCAGCTCTGTAGCTAATTGATTAAACGACACCACTCCAGTGTACGTGTAGTAGTGTTGTTTAAAATATAGATTACCGTTGGGAGAGGGGGTGGAGGAGATTAGCAAGCCCAAATCGGCAGAAGAATAATAATTGATAAGTAACAGAAGGGGGGAGCTAATAGGAGAATTACATGGTCTATACGAGGGGAAAGGGTGTTAAGTGGGAAAAATTCAATAGAGAATAAGGAAGTTGAGTCCTTTTTTTAAAAAAAATTTTTCGTTCACAGGCAGTTCACAGGCAAACTTAAATACCAGTATTTTTTTTTGAAGTTCGTTTTCATAATTAAATTAATTCTACAAATTTGAATTTTATTAAGCCCGCGAAAACGGCGGCAAGAGCATAATACCGTGCGACAGAGTTCGTAACGTAACCCGGCTCTTGCTTGTGTGAAATATAAGGGAAAATATTTACAAAACCGGGACACGCTTAATATGGACGAAAAAAATAATTTTAAAAAGTGATTTACTGGTACTAATCAATTCAGTTATTGGAATTTCGAAAAAAGTGCATTTTAATAGTTATTTTTTAAATTTAAAAACACGAAATGTCATTTTTCAACGAAGCTTGCAACAGTTCCTAACATAGCGGTCGGTGAAAAATGACATTTCGTGTTTTTAAATTAAAAAAATAACCATTAAAATGCACTTTTTTTGAAATTCCGGTAACTGAATTGATTAGTACTAGTAAATATCTAACTAATCTTATTCCTTAATTAATAACTCAGGTGCGGAGCATACGTCATTCCTATGTCTACCAACGTTAAATTGTCGTAAAAACAAGCTTATGTGCCCAAGCGGTTAAATTTTACCCAAATATTTTATTTCAACAATCGTTTCGTGTTTTGATGTCGTACACACGGTCTTACAATTTTTCATCTTTGATACTTCTCGTATTTATTTTTGGTGTCTACATTCTATTGCCCCTACAATCCATAAGCTTCTTCAGTAATAATCTAAACAACCACCACAACACGGTCCTGTGCCTAGCATGACGGTCGTAAAATCCTCAAAACATGTAACTAACAATTTAATTAATAAAGAATAATTTAAAAAATCATAATCTAAAAACAAACAATTCGAATGAAATGTGTTTCTATAAATAATACCAAACATAAAACGAGAACATTTCATGGTACTGTCCTGTGGGAGGTGGGTGGAAATACTGGCCCGCAACACATACCCAGGTACTTAGTACTTACCATACATACGTATTTTCATAATATATATCCAGTGGCGTAGCATAGCTATCTATGGCAGCCAGCCACCAGAAAATGTAGAAAGATATTATATTTCCGCATTCCATTGTAAAAAAACTGTAATATCCAGTTTTTTTTTTATAAACATTTCTTCAGCTTCACAAATCTGCTATCTGGTAGTACGGGTTTTCCGACTTCCGAACTTTGACAGTTGATAGCGGCCTTATTGTTGAAGCGACATCTGTCAAATTAGCTTTAATTTATTCAGTCTGTTTTGGCAAATCACCATGGACGGATAAAGTGTTCAACCACACGTGCAAATGATAAAATTGTTTTATCAAAATGGGTGTTCTGTTCGGACAACGTTCCGCGCACTTCGCCCATTTCGCGGTCGCCATAGGCGTCCTACCGAGAGGTGATGTGAACCTGCCACCGAGATTGCGAATAAGCCACAAACCACAACGGCTCTCAAAGCCAACATTAACCATGGCATCGGTCAAATTCAGTCTGATTTATGCCAGAGTCATGGAAAATTGGAAATTTCGGATGCGCGCCACCCAGAGAAGTCGCGGCGGACATTTGAACGATGTTTTATTCCATACATAAAGGCATCGATAGGCCTTTCAAACGAATAAAAAATTTCTATGATATCTCACACACACTTTGTTTTATTTAAATTTAAAGAGGAAGCGCTTAATGAAAGATCCGTACAGCCCAGGTGACTGGTTGAAATTTAAGAACCCGACTTCGAGTATATCTCTGACGCCGCGCCTTGACCTGCGCCAAAACCATATCTCTGACGCCGCGCCTTGACCTGCGCCAAAACCATTTTCGTACGTGAAGTTTGTTACAAAGCTATTGTTGTATCGCCCGCCGCCCGCAAGGTCTAGCAGCTCCGCGGGTTGGTGCTGCTAGTTTATTTTAATACCTTCGACGTTGCCCGGGCTTTACACACAGTATTTCAAAATCAGAATCATGTTTTTAAGGTTAAGTGCGCAAAATTTTTTTAACCTCATTTTCATCAACCTCGAATAAAGCTCTAGATTTATATTTAAAAAAATCAAACCTCCGCCGCCCACCACGCGGCTGCTTGTCACAGACACTATTATTTTTAATATATTTAATTAATGAGGGGGACGGTAGACCGGCTTGCGGGGCATTTACTCGACACGCCACTGCATACATAATAAATTATTATATAATACGTGCCAATACCATACGGTCACTATCATCTGAACATGGCGTCCATCGGGTACCGATGTCTTAATGTCCGCAGCTAGTCATGACATTCAATCAAAACTGACAACTACTGCCAATGCTAACCGGTTTCACAAAAAAAAACACTATCGCGTTAGCGGATCGGTCTCACACGCTTTTTTATTCTTAACCTTTCGCCTACGCCTTTAGCGGGAGCTTTCGCATATTCTGTGGGCTTGTCCTTGCACAGTGTAAAGAAGACATAGGACTGCTGAACATATTTCAGAATGTTTTTGTAATTTGAATATTTTGACTGAATTCGTGCAAGACTTGAGCTATTTATAATCCTTTTTCGTTGTTTGTTTTTGGGGTGTTATGCCGTGTTGTGCTACCTCCTTCTTTAGCCGACGTTTCGGACAGCGTTGCAGTGTCCATCATCAGGGCAGATCCGGTAGATCCGTCGATGTGAATCGTCGATGTGAATCGTCGTCGAATCTACCGGATCTGCCCTGATGATGGACACTGCAACGCTGTCCGAAACGTCGGCTAAAGAAGGAGGTAGCACAACACGGCATAACACCCCAAAAACAAACAACGAAAATGCTTTTGGCCGTGAAAATCTAAAAACGTATCTATTTATAATCCGTTTTAAATAATCGATTATAATTCTTTTATTTTGGTAGATAGCAGTCACTTTGTGGTTTGACATATAGAAATAAAATAATTACTTTGTTTGTAACCACGATTTATTATGTATATGATTTAATAATTTAGTTTAATTTTATACCCTGATGATGCTTGTGTTGAGCGAAACCAGTCAATATTGAAAAAAAAATCGTGTTTATAAACTAAGTAATTGTTTTATTTCTCGATTATATTTCATTCAAATGAATACATCCCTAAGACGATAAATCGAATTAACACAATGATTGTTCTCCTAGCGCGATTTATTGAAAAAAAAACAGGCAAACTATGTACTACTAGGTCTAAATTTTTGCTCCAAAACATGAATTTGTTTTTTTAAACAGTTTTTTAAATCAATAATATTTACGAATGAAAATAATAAAGTTACACATTTTTAGTATGTTTATCAGAATCAGAAAAATAAACTTTAAATCTTCCGCACCTTTATAACGAAATTTCTTAGCCTGTTAAGATACCCCATTAGGTAAGTACCCAGTACCTACCTAAATTAAAAATAACCTTTGTGTTTCTTCCCTCTGACAATATGGGCTTTTCAAGACCCACATTCAATCCTTTCTTTCCTAAAAAGGACTCCACGCAGAATCGCCAAAGATAACATAGGTCCTAAGGGAAATTATTTTTCTCAGGGCATCCTGTGTGGAATTAATTTTTTTTAAATATAGTGATTTAGTTACCAGAAAGTCGGGAGGTCATTATTTATTTTTTTGATTTGTTTGTGTTCACCGAGAGCCTCTAATTGCTCTAACACCACGCAATGGCCTCGCGAAGGTCGCCAAACCGACAAAAACTCTTTCCTCTCGTTTCACGGTCGCATTTGTAAAATTGCATTGCAAAACCCGACTTTACCGATATCACGGTCAACTTTTGTTATTATGCCCCGCGGTGGGCGGCCGCACGATTTTGTTTTGTCATTATTTTTTTCAGTCTAGTGAAAGAAAAAATGTTTCCAATGTCACGGAATGGAATGGATGGCCCGGAATCTTCTCATGGCGTTACGTAACGCGTTTACAATCATTTTATACCGTCTCGCGTAGGGCGTAGGGGTAAATAATTTAATACCAATATTGCAAAAATACATGTCATGTGGCGAAATGTGCAAGAGACATTTTCCATGTTTGGTGTGACAAATGTAATCGTTTTTCTTTCTGGCCATGACCAAATTTGAAATAAGTGTGTGATTTTGAAAGAGGGCAAAACGTATTCAAATTTTTATTTATTTATTTAACGCCCAGAGGACTTTTACAAGTTAGTACAAGTACACTTGTTACATCTTGTTGGAAGTAAAGAAAAAATGGTTTGTTGCTAGTCAAAATTACACAAAAGTCGTAAAAATAAACTGAAAAATACAGAAAATACTATTAAAGATTAACAAAATTTTATGCTGCTAACGAGATTAATGTCATTCATTATTGGTGGAGATTTGGAAACCAGAGTGAAATTCTATTAAAATGACCAATTCGGTGTTCATCGGCATTGCGACATATCATGATGATAAAACTCTAAATTTATATAGTTCGGTTTACTGATATTTCTCTTCAACTCTAAGTAACTTACCTATAATATTGATTTATTTCTGAAATCAATTCAGGGGATTGTTTGTTAATCTATCTTACGGCATTGATTTTAATATTTCTATTTTATATTCTGACAATTCGTGGCGGAATTCCATTATAATATTATATTTATAAAAAAAAAAGGTTTTCCCACTTATTTTTTACCATTAACCAAGACCATATTTTTTTAAATACGCAGCATTCGGGAGAGGAGGGAGGGGGATGGTATGCAGTGGTTTTATTAAAATTGTATGGATTTTACCATCCCATAGCAATGAAGTTGTCTACTTCCCGACTCCCATATTTTTTTTCTGATATAATGTTATATTATTGGTAGGTACCAATCACACTTAAATTCTAAACAAATCCGTGCAGACAGACCAACAAACTATATTAATATTTTTATGTTGTCTGAAAGTCAAGCCTTCAATGCCCAAACGATTTTTAACAGATTCTTAAAATAATTATTATAATATGTAGGTATGTGTTCGGGAGCCGAAACAAATGTCGCTCAACAATAAATCAAATTCTAGCCAACATGGCCGATGATTGATTCTACCAGAAATGTTGTAAAGTAAGGGCAAGTTTAGCAATCCACCTCTCTCCTTCCCGAGGTCCTTGTACCAGTGCTGTCGTATCTAGTTGTACCTCGTCCAGTGGGCGGCTGTGAGTGTACCCGACATCCTACACATCCACTAACACAACGTACATGATAAAATTATAATTACTTGCACCGGGAGAACAAACTGCTCCAAGAGATAGTATTTCCTGCTCACCCTATTCTAGCAAGCACTAAACCTATCCTTTTTTGCATGAACTTAGAACTTAGCAAACAAAGATCACCAAAACCTGCAATATTGTACAGTGGAACCTTTTATAACGAGCATAATTTTAGAATCTTTTATAACGAGCATAATTTTAGAATCTTTTATAACGAGCATAAAATTAGAATTAACAGAATCTTACTCCTTATGTGAAACACTCGTTAAGCGAAAGAGTTTTTCCCATATAAGTCAATGTGCCAATACGATAAAGCGTTCCATGCCAAAAAAATAATCAATATTTTTTTTACGTTTTTTTCTAATAACTATCATTTAAAATCCCACATTGGAGAAATACTTTTGTATGTTCTGATTTTAATCATTCATGAGCTAGAAGTTTACTCATAGTGAAGAAAAACCATATTCACACACGCGGACTCACAGATGGTTCTTTCCCTTTCGTCACTCGTTATGCGAAATGTCGCTCTAGCGGCGGCATCCCGAATTTGTACCGATTTCTTACATATTTTCCTTAAACGTTTTAAATAAATGTATGTTATTCTAAACCGTAATTATTTGAAATTCCCTCGATATAAATAAATCGAAAGTATGCTATACTAATTCTGTTTTTTATTTATATGTGTGATAAAATTCATAATGTTTTGTTTAAATGCTACTTAACACAACCCCCACGAGGTTTTTGCTTTTTTTGAAAGAGTCGTATTTTATTAAACATTTTTCCAATTTTCGTTTGAATATTATCGTTTTTAATATTAGCGCTCCCTCTAACATTCGTATTATCGTATCTCTCCTTCTTCTTTTTGAGCGGCCATAACGCAGGCTTAAGGGACCATTTTTTTACAGTCTGTTTTGCTAATTGTGCGAATTACTCATTATGGGAGGTGCTCGTTGTGAGAGGTTCCATTGTACTGTGTATTAGATACCACGGAGCCGTGAATCAGTAGGAGATGGATGACTTATTATTATGTACGAGTATTGTATCTCGCACATCTCTCCCGGCTGTGTTGTTTGTATGCAGCGGCGGTAAGTGCAGGCGATGCAGTTTTAGTGCCGCGGAGGACCGGTTTGCGGGGCGGGCGCAACAAACAGGTGAAGCCGGTATTGTCGGGTATATTATTGCAATCGGTGCAGACTCAGTTTGAGGTATCGATGGTTCTTGTTTATCGTTGCGAGTGCAGCGAGTATTAGAATTTTGTTGGTATGCAGATGCAATGCACGATCTTTGGGCTAGCGAATCAAAATTAAAATATCTTATCGCGGTGGAGGTTTTGTTGTGTATTTTTGGTCGAAGATAGCTTATATAGTTGAAATTTGCATAATTGTTAATCTCAACACAGGCCTATCCTAGTGGGATAGAAAATTGGATTGTAAACTTTAATCTAACATGTGAAGAAACAATAAAAAATAAAAATAAATAAATAGAAGTATGAATTTCAATTATTCGTAATTTGTCCCTTGCGTCGTAATTTCCTTCTGCTACTTCTATCAAGAGTTAGTGGGCATCCTAACATATGATTGTTTGTATTTGACTAATATGTAGATACAAGTAAAGATCGGTCTCCTGTGACCATTTCCTCAAACATCACCACGATGTTCTTTGTTTTCTATCGGTCACGGAAAGCAAAAACATTGTGGCACCGACCTAATCATAAGTGTTTTATTCGGAGGTGACCGGCCTTAAGTTTCAGTGTTCTCGCCAACCACTAAGCGAAACATCTGTCTCTTTGTTTATTCCCACACTAATGCTGTGCACACCTGAGGCGATAGTGCAACCTTTTTTGTTGTTGTTATCAATGCATTCTACGACAGCTGAGAACTCTTTTTTTTTTCTTGGTTCATCAAACTGAGTACCTAAGCAGTATTGACAAAAACTCATCGCTCTTATAATAGGAATAAAACCAACAACTATATCTAGTTTGGGGTCAATCATCACGCATTTTATTCATAGGTAACAATTATTGATTCACTTGATCGTGCCACATATTCTCATTTTATTTCAGGAATCTCATTTTGACTGCATCCAGTCTACTTTATTCATTCGCCTGCCAATTCCACTTTATACAAAAGAACTTATGGACTGTTAGCCTGACTCCCTTGTTTAATGTTTACAATTTGGAGACCTAAAATGTTTGAAGAAAATCTGGTAACCCTAGTTCAATCCCAACATCAAGAAACAATTCCATTTGAAACTTATAATCTTCAAAATATGCATTCAATCTACTATTCTCTAAATTCTAATTAAACCATAAAAAAAATATTACGCATTGGACAGTAAGGGTCAGGGTGAGGGGTTGGGCGGTTACTCGGCTGAGTGACCAATGATGACATATTGAAGGAAAATAAATTTGTATGGTTTTTTTAAGAAAAAAATCATGAAAGAGTCACCGGAGACCAAAATTTAATTTACGTTTTAAGTCACTGGTTAAAGTAATTTAAGTGCGTCCCTTCACCCTGTATATTTATCGCACATACATACAAATATATCGTGCACCACAAAAACACCAAAGACAAAATGAATACTATTAAAAACCATGGAATAGTTTCACCTTTTCGCCATCATCCCCTCCCCTCAGGGGAGGTCATCATAAGATGCAGTAAGAAAACGATTGTTTATCTATTAAGACGATTTATTTACCATAACTGAAACAATGCAGCAATTTGCGCTAATTACGTAGGTACGTAGTAATTATTATTGATTAATAAATGGGTCGCCGACTTTATTAACTGTGTCAATGCAGATTTTTAATGCTAAGGCCGTCTATTGTTTTGACTTTATTTAAAGTTGCGATGACGCCGATAGAAAAACACATCATTATGTTAATTAATCAACTTGAGGAAATAATTAAAGTAATGTGTTCTTCTCGTTGGCGCCCGCACATTCTAAGTAAATATCTACTACTAACACAATAAAAAAATCGCCCGCTTGTTGAGCTGTAAATGTAATGTTTTTATGTGACACCTAACAAAAACTCCCCTGTCTGTAGTGTATAGAGACCTAGGAAATATGTTGATACCCGGTTTGATACGGGTTAAGGAAGTTAGTTGAAGACATGCTAGAGCCGTTTGAAAAATAACCCTTTCTCATACTGACATCAATTGTGCATTTCTCGCTGGTGCATCGATTCTCTGTTTCGTGTTCTAGTTCCACTAGACAGGCTTTATTGAAATACTTGTATAACAGACCTAGCATGCCTACATTTCGTCAGGCCTAATTAATTTCTTTCCCGGGTGGTAGATTCTTAGATACCTCTCAGTATCACTGCGATAAAAGACTAGCGTTTTTTTAACATTATTCCACACAGGGGGCCCTGAGGAAAATAATTTCCCTCAGCGCCTGTGTCATCTTTGAGGATGCTGTGTGGCGGATCTTTGACAGCATTCCCATCTGACGCCTGTGCTCAGATTACAATCCATTTATTAAGATAGGAGAATCTATCAAACGGGCTGCCCATTTCTGCACAGAGTTGATGATTTTTTGTTAGGTTTTTTGGGGCTCCAGACCAGAGGTAGCTACGAAATTCAACCGTGGAGCGGTGTTAATCGAAAGAGACAATTGAAAAGTTTGTTCTTCAACGCGCGGGTGTAAACTGCATGCTAAAGTTTAAATTTACGGAAATCAATAAAAGTTGTCAGACATGGATTTCTGTGTTTGGTTACTAGGGGGTCTGAATAGACAGGTACTTTCCAGCTTCCTCGTAAACATCTTCTTCATCCTCACAGTACACTATGATTGGGTATGCCACTGTCTTGTGCGGTACTAGCTTTTCTCTGCATTTCTTCCCTTTTTCCGATTTGATGGTAGGTTACATTGTTTCTGATTCTGCCTAATAGAGGGACCCTTCTATGGTGTTCACATTTATCAAAAAACTATACAGGGTGTAACAGGACGTACCCGAGAGATTTTACCCAGCGATTCCTGAGCATATTTGGAGTAATAAATGTATTTGTCATTTTGTTGTCCGATGATTTTTTTCTCTATTAAAAGCATTCATTTTTTTTATTGACCACGCGTCGCTACTGATCCCATAGCTATCTGAAATACCGCGTCACGATGGGTTTAAGAGAAAAATGCACGGTTTCGTGCATGCGGCATACTGCCAGAATGAGACACAACGCTTATCAAGGCGCGCTAGAATATGTACACGCTTCTCTAGAAACAAACTCAGTTGCGACGCGTGGTGGAAAAAATATTTTTAATGTTTTTATTAGAAAAAAAATGTGATCGGACAGCAAAATGACAAATACATTTATTACCCCAAATACACTCAGGAATCGCTGGGTAAAATCTCTCGGATACGTCCTGTTACACTCTGTATAATAGGCAATAATCTTTTTTAAGAGCTCTGTACCATCTGTTCTTCCTATGCTCATCTGTTTACTAATTCAATGTTCTCATTGTCTACTTGTTATTTGCTCGCCTTTTGTTTTCATTTTGGGTCAAGTTCGCCATCAGTCACTGTGCAGCCGTGGCGGACGATTAGATACATGTGACGTCATCCACGTCTATCGCGAATTGTGTATTGGGAATCGCAAGTATATTGAACGTTATCGATACCATTGTTACCTTACCTTACCCCGGCTAATAAATACAGTCGTATATTATGTGTGGATTACGATAGCTTTGCTTGGCTGCTCATCTGGCTTAATCCGAAACGAACAAGTTATGCTCGAGATCTTGGAGTAGAATGACGCGTGCATTGTTTTCAACTGACCTATGTTTATTAAACATAGCCATTTCTCGAAAAATTAATTTGTATGTACCTAATTTGGTTTGAATGTTGTCTGTTTTAATTTGACCGAGAAAAATGCAGAAATTTAAAAAAAAAAAGTATATTTTTATACGATTGTACTGTACTGAACGATTGCAGTTCCGCAGAGTTCTTCTGCGCTGCAGCCTGCAGAGTCATGGTAGCCAAACTCTGATAGGAATATTGTTTGTATTGTTTTTTTTATGCTGCGTATACATTGGCGAACCGAGACATGGTTCGGCTCGCAGGTTCGGTTCGCGTGTGTTTACGCAGCCTTACATGTCAAAATATGGCAGTCGTAATAATTTTTTAACTTCTTCTATATTATTATTTTTACTGATTTACGGTGCATACTGACGTAACTTTGTAATGCGATTTTATTAGGCGTATTTCCATTCTCATTAAACGCAGTAATATATTGATATCCTAAGGGCATGAAATTATTATCCATTATAATTATTATTTGACTTCAACGAGAAGTGTCTAGTAGCTGTACTGCATTTGTAGCACTGAATCCCTAGAAATGACTATACCTATTTGAATGAAAACGGTCGTCGTCAATTTACCTAAGACCTTTCGACCCTTAGGCCTCAGACAAGTTAATGGCCTCTGTGTTTCCTCCTTCCTATAACATGGGTCTCTTCAAGACCCACGTTCACTCCTTCCCCTCCTCAAAAAGACCCTCCTCACAGCATCTTCAAAGATGACATAGGCCCTGAGGGAAATTATTTTCCTCGGGGCCTCCTGTGTGGAGTTATGTAAAAAAAAAAAAATGAAATTGATTAACTGTTCTTAACCACTGGAGCGACAGAGCAATTTAAAACTTTTCTCTGGTTGCTAAAGGAAATTTTTCCTTCTTCTTCTTCTTCCTTGCACTGTCCCAACTCATTGCCTAGGTAGGCTGTTGGGGTCGGCTCTCCTCGTTCTCAGGTTGTAGCTTCTTCGGTTCTGGGTATCGCTCTCTTCCAGGCCGTTTCTACTTAGAATTTTAGAGCATTGAGTCATCCAGGAGTTCTTTGGTCTTCCTCTGGATGAGGAAGCTAAAGGAAATTTTTCCGCCGACATTAAAAAAATCATACCACCGAATTTGAATATGGAGCCATACAAACTGATTATAGTTCTATATAGCCATTATATTCACATATCTTTTGTCCATTATCACATATTCGTAGGATTTATATATATGTTTAAAACATTTTCAAGAATATTTGCCATATTTTGGCAACAAAGCAATCCGTTGTTTTGGAAATAGTGCCATATTGTGGCAAAACGGGCTCGAGTGGATACATGTATTTCTGTATTTCTGAATGTTTGATTAATTAAATTCACCTGACGTAAGGTCAGATTGAGCTTACTTCGGGCAAGTGGATAAGTTGCAACGTATTTTTATCGTGTATCTCTTCAGTGGTGGTATAATGCACGCTGGTCCAATGCAATTTATGGATTTGCATCTCGCACACCCATGACGAATGCATTTGGATATTTATTGCATTGCCCTTTGATTTGGCAATAAATGCACCGTTTAGTTGTCAGTCGTCTCCTTACTCGTTAACTTTGGTATTCAGATGGGTATTTATTATTTACGACGAAGTTAAGTTTTTATCTGTCTTTACTTCGCTAGCCGTTAGAGGAATGGAATTGGTTTTACCTGTGATTTACCAGGGAGTGTGTCTAGTTTAATTTATTTTCACTCAACCCGGTAACGGTAAAAAAACATTGGATGGAAGATTTTAAATTGTTTCGATATACCTTATTTGTTGTAGCGCGTCAATTGAACAATATGATGGTGAGTATATCTTTTCTACACAATGACTTATACCAGTGCACGCCTAATTCAATTAGGAAAATTTTAGTAGGCTTTCTACTAAGATTATTTTTAATCTGTCTCACTGCTAATTGTGGCCAATCGAAGTACGACGTCAACCTCACTTTTTCAGCTCACAACGTGATTTAAATCATGAATCAATTATTTGTTCCATAGTTTCCAAAGTTTGATATGAAATAAAAAATTGTGTCGAAACTCAGATGAATCCGGGTAGCAACTACTAATTCTTCATAAACGGAAAACAACCTAACAGTCATGTGGCAATAACCTTAATAATAATGCCCTTAAAAACGATCGTCATTAAATGTTGCCCTATCAAGCGTAAAGGCTACGTTATATTTTGCGGCCGTGATATTTTGGTGCAGTTGAGGCAGATTTATAGATATAAGACCCGGATTTCCGAATTTCTTCCGATTTATAACATATTTTCCTTAACACTTTATGTTTTTAGGATCTTAAGAATCTTAGAAATTAAATGTTATGTTTGAAGATTATGTCTATACAATTTTTTAGCCAAAACGGTAATTATATGAAATTACTTCTATAGAAAAATATCGCAATGTTAGCTCCGAAAATTAATAAAAACACATTTTTTTCGTTATGGTTATTATTAAATGGATAGTGTTTCTTTAAATGCTACTTAAGACATTTGCCGGGAGATTTTTGTCCTATTTTAAACGAGTCGTGTTTTATTAAATGTTTTTTGCGGAATGTAAAAGAGCGCGCTCCTTGTAACATTCGTATTTTCTTCTTTTTTTTGAAAGCTTACTACGGAGCCTTAATAAGTTTATCTTATGTTATTAAAGTTTAGATATAAGTGTCATAAATCAATAAAGAGTTAATTTAGAAGAAAAACACAATGTACCCAATAATATCCACTATTGATTGATAAGTGGTGAATGATTCTCATCGCGACAAGTGATGATTTATTGTATTGAATACTTCCGTATTGATATCCATCTTCTATCGTTAGTCACCTCTCTTTGCGGTCTCTCGATAGTGTTCCTCGTTTATAGGCATACCGCGGCTAGGTCCCTTTGGAACCTCTTTCTTCTTTTCATGGACATCGCATGTAGCACAGAAAGAGATATTGCGACGGAGTTCTCAGACACAAGTCAGTTCTGCGTGACTAGCAGGAATTTCTTCTTTCTCTAGTGGATGGACTTTTTATCGGAGGAGTCTGCGATATCTTCGGGTAAATTACAATAATAAATATAATGTACGTGACTTGAAGAGATGTGTTGACAATTATGTTGTTTGCGAACTCCCAAGGCTTACTTCGCAGAACAAACTTACTTTAAACCTCGAGATGTTTCAGCTAAACATTATCGCAAAAAACAACTACCCAAACACTTTTTTTTTAAATGTAACCAACACCTTACTTTATAAATGCCTGGACATTTAACAGCGCATCTACCGATATGTGCATAGCGTCGCTAAAAACGCTTATCAGGATATAAAGGCGCGTCTCCTCTGGAAAAATGTTTTCAAAACGTCCGACCAAAGACCCGACGTTAGCTGTTTTTCAGGAAGGGAAACATGCCACAAAGATTTAAAAAAAATCATTTTTTATATCAATCAAAACAATTTCGGTTGTTTGTGTGTCGCTGTGAAATCTGGTTCAATGAACTCAAATTTGCTTTGTATTAAGCGTCATTTTCAAAATTGGAACTGATATGTCAAGAATTTTTAATAACTTACATAACTGATTAAGAAAAAAATATTTAAGATAAATGTTGTTAGTTGCTGCTGTAAATATTGTTTCTTGGATCATTCTGCAGCGAATATTTTCCTTGTTCTGGTGTTATGAAAATTTCAGTTTAACAAATTCTACAATTATTATTAAGTGATTTTTTACGAGTCTACGCCAGTTTTCCATAAAAGCGAATTACTATTTAACGGTAAAATGGTTTTGATGGCGATTTTTCGACTTCATGCATTTGCGTTTGGTTTATTTTTACATAGTACCTATAAATAATATACTTATATTTTTACGTAGAGTTCACTTTCTTCATTTTCTTATTATTATCATAAATAAAACCTAAGCAAACATCCACTTTGCAACTAATTGTGTTGGAAAAAGTTTTGTAGCCATCTTGGTTTGTGATGTGGCATTATTATAGCATAATTTTACCACGATTAAAAAAATATTGCATGCTCTTATAGGACCGCGGTTCACCCATACATGTTTATTCCAATGATGATGGTCTCTTTGATCAAAGTGGAGGTATTGTGCGATAATGCAAGAGAAGAATGTTGGATATGTTTTCTTCTGTTGTGCCGCTGAATGCATTTGCAATGTCACCAATGTAATGTGTCTTGTCTTAAAATTAGACAGCTGCATAGGAGCAATGCATCAATGCCTCTTGCCGTCTCAGAATCCGCATTTTCTAGAAAAGAAACATCCTTATACATAAGCCCATCGTTTTATTTTTCCGGAATGCTACTTTTCTAACATAATTTATACGTTATTATCATATTTCAGCGCATAGTATTATTTATGTTTATTCTCCAGGAAATTAATGTAACTCGTCAACTTATAACTCTTCTGGTGTTTGTTTGGCGACAAGGTCGGCATACCTCTCTCTTTCCCATCTCTATTCCTTCCCCCCGTCTTCAATCTTAAAGCTTATCCCAATTAGGGAAGCAATAGTCACATTGGATCCGGACAGTTGTGACTCTGGGGTTATTCACCAGCAAAAAAACGACACGGCTTCTTTTTTTTAAAAGTTTAATGCATATTGCTTATCCCAGTAGCCTTTGGTATTTACTACTTTAACCATTAACTTTGAAATTTGATGAATTATTCAAGTTTTGTGAAAAAATAGTTCTCATTTGTATTCTATTATTTTAAAATTATATCTACCATCGTGCGACGTCCATAGTATTATTTTTATTATTTGTTAGCGCTAGACATTATATTTTAAACAGCAACCAAAATTACGTCCGAGAATCGAACCCGGTTCAGCAAGTGGTTCGCTACGTTTAGTGACAGCAGGAGGTCCGGGTTTGTGGGGTGAGGTTTGTCCGGGTCTTTTTTTATATGAATAGCCCGTTAAATTTCCCGTAAAACGTTGATTCCCGGCTTTTTTTATATGAATAACGCACAGTCCCAACTGCTCCCGTCTGGAGCCAGTGCGACCATGGCATCCCCAATTGGGGTATGTTCGTATGTTGTGAGGCTGAAAGTAGTGGGGAGGGAAGTAGATGGGGATAAGAACGTGGGGAAGTACCTAGCTATTCAGATCTGGTCACTAAACACGGCTAAAGCGATTTCAAGCAACTTTTCAATTCTGAGTGGTGATCTTACACCAGGGCGGCAGTTGGGCATGCCTACCTACTACGTGTTTGACTGGATCGGAAGAGGCTGGTTGAGGGAGTCCTTTTGACCTCTCCAGCAGAAATGGGAGGGATGGATTCATGGATGGACACCCCTTAAACTTTTTCTTTCCCAGAACTTCCTCTCCTTCCTTTCCTAAAAAGGACCCTCCACACAATATCCCCAAAGGTGACAGGCCCCGAGGGGAATTATTTACCTCGGTGTCTCCTTTGTGGATCTAATGTAGAAAAAAACGAAATTGTATTGTTTAATTCTGCATAAGATTGTCACCATCTTTTATTATCGTAAACAATAGCACGTCCTATTATTTTTTTTTTCTAAAAATTCTTGTCTCTGTACAATGTGTGTGTACTATAATTATTATGACAATACCTTTGAATATAATTGGAATACTCATACTCCAAGATAGGTACTGAACAATAAAGAATGTATAATAATAATAAACATTCATTACTTTAATTTCCATTAAATTATTATATCTTATGTTTGCTCTGTACGATGAAAGACATTTCAATTAAAACGATAAAGACGGCAATCGTCAATCTTGCATTTTATTAATCGACCTATGCGGTAGTCGTTAAAATAAAATCTATCACATCGCAAATGAATACTGAATATTTATGCTGTGAATCATGCAGTTAAATGAAATAAGGAAAGGATAGCAAATTTATTATTCATATTCGCTACAGATAAACATTTATTGTGGCATTCCACATTTTTATTTAACCCTCAATATACCGAGCTTCATAATCCTCGACATGCCATCATACAATTATTTGTATTTCTTGGGCATTAATTTTGTCACAGTTTCATTTTAGTTTGAATAGTTGAATTTGACATGTACATTTATTACTTAATTTTTGGTTACTAAATTAAGTAACAAATGTACATGTACATAATTAAGTAATAAATCGAAATTATACAATTAATTACTAACCGAGCGAAATCTTTGCGAAAATAGAATTTCCGCAAAAGTATTATTGTAAGTACAACAAAAAGGTTTTTTTACGGGTTGATTTTTTAAAAAAATATCTGAATTTGGACATGATTTTTTGAAGCTCAAACAAAGCCCGGAGCGCATGAACCTTTAAACAGAGTTTAAGCTCGGAGCTTTAAGATTCGAGCTAAAACTTGGAGCTTTAAGCTTAGAATTTATTTTCTTTAGGCTTGGAGTTTTAAGCTCGGAGCTTTAATCTTAAAGCTTGGAGCTCTAAACTCGGAGGTCTAAGATCGGAGCTTTAATCTTAGGCTTGGAGCCTTAAGCTCGGAGTTCTAAGTTAGGAGTTCTAATCTAGGAGATTATTCTTGGAGCTTCAAGCTCCGAGCTTAAAGCTGATAATGCTTTGTATTAACTTTTGGTGGCAAACAATAGCATTTCTCTGAATTTGGCTACCAGCCGGCCCAAGAAATGGCCCGAGAATTGAATATAGATGTATTGTACTTTTAAAAAAAACATTGTTTTTATCACGGGTTAATGTTTTTTTTTCAAAATGAATTAATGTTCGTTTATGCTTCAACAATAATTCTAAGTGACTTTCTGCTGTTATGTTTTCCAGAGTTATCGATGTCGCCGTAACAACTAACTTTCAATCTGCGTGGGCTTTACTGAGCCCTTACCTTTTAGAGAACCCCGCCTCTCCTTATACGAATCCCCAACAAGAGCAGTCACACAACTAAATAAATATCTACACACGATTGCTTTTGGTTTATTTATGAACATCGTCAAATATTTGCACAACGCGCTGTCCAGAAGAGTTACCATGAACAACACAAAGAAAGATTTTCTTATAATATTTTATATCCCTCGTCTGCGTACATCCATTTTCTCTTGCGTCTCTTGTTGTCACACTTAATAGAATGAAATGCTGTAAACTTTTCTGGTAAACAATAAATCGTTACTCGGATGTTAACGTCATTAATCAATATGTAAATATTGACCTAACAACTAACTTAAATTTTTAAAAGTTTATGTTGATATTATTTTCTTTCGTGGAACTTGATCAATGTCGAATTGGTACGTGTCAAAACTATCAACACGAACACACCTACTTACATTGTCATATTAACCTACTAGCCAGTTACCGGCATGCGTTGCAATGCCACTTCAATAAATAATTTGTTTCTAAACTATATGAAATACACTCACTTTTCAAATAAGTCTCGTGCCACCTATTGCAATTTTTTTTTTAAATTTCATAACGCCATAGCTCACCAGTATATACGGAAACCATCCCGGGCATGCATACATCGAATCTCCAAACGTTCATCGCAATCGGATGAATGGTTTTGGAATGCGTAAGGCACAAACAAAGAAACATTAATTTTTATATATTAAGATGATCAGGCTAAAATTTTACGCGTCTATGTGAAGAAATTAAAGAATCTTCATTTTTTTATGTTTACTCGTATATCCCTACATAACAAACCCGATAGTAGCATACTAGTTTTGTATGCATTTTAAATATAATTGCTGAAGGATGGATTGCTCCCTGAAAATGTTCTTTCATCATTTCTGTGACCACTTCCTAACAACTCTGAACCAACGTGACTCTCGTATCTTACTTTCTATCTACTCCTTATTTTACTTTCGGTTAAAATCCTTTAGCTGACCTAGACTTTGTTATGGTTGAAACATGTTTATTATCTCCACTTAACTTCTTGTTTCGTGTTTTAACTCTTTCATAAACTAATATCCTCATTTTTTATCTGACCCCACAGCTTTTTGACACATTTCTTCCTAATGACTTTGCCCATCTAGTAAAGTTCATGAATGCCGATCAAGCTAGAAGCAGGCTTGATCTCTTGACAAATGATTTTACTAATGGCACTGGCATTTGTACCGATTTGTCTGAATGGGTAGATTTTTTCACTGTTGCGTTTTAACAGAAGCTCTGCCTGTCAAATCTTTTCCATTAATTTTGAGATACAATCTACTTAGCCGACGGGGGCGTCCCCATTACGGTGATGATTGTACCGCTCTTACCAACTTATTATCTCATTGTCAAACTTATACGTGTGTGCTGCGCCCACCTATCCTCGATCTTAGCCCCGTAGAAAAGTGAAAATAATTATTATTACGACAGCTTTAACGCACTATGTGTGCGCGTGGAGAAGTGGATTCAGCCTAATTTGTTATGTCACAAAATTATACTTTCTTTGTGCCGTGAATATTTTTCAAAAAATGTTGTCTTTTTGCTCATCCCCGATCAAATCAACAAAGGCGGAAGATTCACTTGTGTAATGTGTATATTATACATTTAGCGTTGACTCATCGACTGCTGTATTGCTGTGAACTTTCATATAATCATTCTGAAATTCCTGTCTGAATGTATTTACTTGGTAATCAGAGGTTTTCCTCTTTCATTAATCAATATATTACATGTTGGGTTTCCTTTTCATATTCAAAGCTTCTCGTTTTTATTATTATTAGTAGTAATGGGGTAGTTTGTAGGTACCGAACAGTCTCGAAGGTCAATTAAACGGACTTGAAATGCCAAACCGAAATTAGCTTTGCGAAAGTTTTTCTTTAGGATCGCTATAGTTTTTTTTAAGTAACTCAGTTTATTGGTCGATGATGCCTCGCTACCACCAGCCATTGATGTTAATTATACATGTAGTCTGTTTGGTAGAATCGCTGACTAAATCTGAATCCATGTTTCCCCATCATCCCACTCTCTGAAACCTGCCACCTCACGGTCGCCACGCAGCCCATAAAGCAGTCGCCGCAGTCTGGTATCTGGTCGCCGCTCGAGGGGAGAACGACATGTCTTGGTCTAGAATTCCGCTCTGCCCACAGAACGACTTGTCCAGACGACAGTTGCTGGATACCGAGAGATAAAGGCTGTTTTGCCTAATTATCGATCCGTTTCGATAATTGTACCGGAATGAATTCACAACAATAATATAATTGATTATAAATTAAGCCACACACGCAACTACCTTGCGAATGTACCCAGTGACGAGACCTCTATAAATTAACGTCGCCAGACTCAACCCAAAAGAGTTCGTTTATCAGATTCTTTACGAAATAATAATGCCCCCAATTTCTTTGTATATCAAGATTTTTATTTGGAAAAATAATTCTCTATACAAATTGCCTTATTTTCGTAAGAATTATTTATAAAAGGCTATGAAGATTTTATCGAAGAGTATTTTCTTTGACCTCGATGTTATTATTGTGTACACTCTTACCGCAATCGAATAATCGAGCTATAATCGATAAATTATTAACTCCACTGCACACCATGTCTGATAGGACTGTTAAGCACGCGTTTATTTAAATAAGACGCGTTTAACTATAATATTCATCGTGGCGTAGTTGTTTTACATAGTTTTAAACGAGTTACATTCGATTATTGACTGGTCCGGTTTATCTGAAGTCTGGAGGTGTAAGATTAAGAAAATACCATTGCGTGTCTAGACCCTGCAGTTTCTAGGGTCCCGTCGCCTCGTGTTGCGTGATGCAACGCCGTTCATTATAAACAACAGTAGGTACAGATCAGGGGTGTTACGGATGTTCCCATCCGCAAATGCGGAGTATTCGCAGTAATTCAGACATCTTCATCCGCATCAATTAATGCAGGGCTTTTACGGATGCGGATTCATATCTGCAACAAGTAACGACACGTAAAGAAAGTGGGCGGGGGTTTCATTCGCTAACTCACCAATAGGAAGGCACACATTGACATGATCCTACAGGTTTTGTTTCAGTTATCCATGCGATTCCCATTGTGAATCAATTACAGTGTTTGCTCACCTTGTTTAATCTGTGCGTGGTTGATGAATATTTCGATGTAAATATTAATCGAAAATGTAAATAAAAATGCCGCAACTAATAAAAGGCAGTACCTGAACTCATTTTGTATAAGTACTAATTTGTTAAATATAATTCACCAATTTTTAAATATTTTTAAATTATAAAGCTTTAAGGTAGCGACAGACACGCAGCTCACATCAAAAAGATACTAATAACACTATAGCGCTCGGCATACAATCCCATACAGACCCGCCAGACGTAAAAAAGATTATGTGTTATAAGCGCGATTTGAATCTTCGCTAATCGGCGTTATTTTCCGTAATCGCTACCGGTGCGATGTAAGAAAAGTTATGCGAACCCCCCTCCGCCGTAAACAGGAGAGGGGGTCATTTTTAATACATGGAGTGTCACGGAGCGCCGGCAAATTGACATATCCAGTACAAAGAAATGATGTTCCCTTGACCGCTTCCGAATTCAACTGACCCCCTTCTCCTGCCGTAGGAAAAAATCTTTTATAACCAAGTGTGTCGGTAGAAATGATACTTTATAACACGGTATCTTTTGATGTGAGCTTCGTGTCTGTACCGTGCTTCAGACTTAAAACGCTAATAAGTAAGACAAAAAACTGTTTTAGTTTTGTTCTCAAAATATGATTAAATGAAACATATTAAAATTAAATGGATTTTCATTTATTTATGTATCTAAAATTGAAATATCTTTTTTTTTTTAAATGCTGAAATCCGCATCCGCGGATGTGAAGCTTTAATAATCCGCATCCGCGGATGTCAAATTTTTTGCATCCACAACAACCCTGGTAAAGGTTCAACATCAAAGTAGCAATTTACGTTTTCTCTTTCATAATTTATTTCATTGTCGTTTAATGATGTCCAAATTATGGAATTTACTTTCAAAGATCCGCACTCTTATGACGAGGCTTTTTAAAATCTCTCCATAAAAGTTTGAACCGTACGTCATAACGTTACTTTTACAAAGCAATTTTGTTTTCCTTTTCTGCCTTTTGGCCCATTACCAAGGTGAGAGAAAGGTGAAATAATCTACCATTGGCTCCAAGAAGCGTAAATGTTGTCTGGAATAAAGTACGGTCGTGCAAAACGTTAACGAGACCAGTTCAAAAGGGTTTAAATGTTAAAAATTGACATTTATATTTGATTGCGTTTTAATTTATTGCAAAAGTAATGTTGAAGATGTTTAAAACTTTCATCATGAGAATGTACATAATTGTATGTAGTTGCATTCTCGCTTTATTGATCCGACTTTCACGCGAATGTGATGTTTCATAACAAGCTGGCGATTGCTTCTCTCGGAAGGAAGTGTCTAGTTGAGAGAGGAATTGTTCCGTAACTAGCAATCGGCTGAGCAAAGAAGAACGTTCCCATGTGCGCTTAGCGCCTATCGCCGCCCACTAGTGATCTGATTTCCAATACATATTATAATCCCATAAAAGAAAGAGCAACAATTTCCGCCGAAGTTACCCAGATACTAAAATGTTATTGTATGATTAGAACACTAAAACCTTTTCCCACCTTCTCTTATCTTAAAATTTTTAAAAGTATTTATCTGTGTTATAATGATAATTTCGTTACCACCATAAAGCAATAGAGACAATAATTGTCAGTTATTCATCGAAGGTGTGAAGTCTAAGGCCCCTCGTACCTAGAGATATTTATGATTTGTAGGCTACGCGCACGAAACTCGAGTCACTTGTAAAAATATCCATGTACGAATTTACTTAGAATGACGTACTTTGCCTTCTAATAATCAGTAATATAATATGAAAATATAGGATGGGGTAGAATTTATTCACACACAAATCCTTTTTACACAGCATAAAAATGAAAAATAAAGAAGTATATCGTATGTACATTGTACATTGTTTTTTTTTTTTTGTAAATTGTGTAAAATTATTTACTCCTTTGAATAAATGTAATATTTCATTGAAGAAGAAGATAACAATAATCTAATTTTTTTAAATATAAAAATGAACAAGACACAGAAAAATAATAAAATATAATGGCTGCAACTGGGACTCGAACCCAGAACCTTACGTCTAACCGGGACATATGCATTAACCAATTTTGCTATTGCACCCTGTTACGAGACTGTCGTATTTGTCAACTTCATATTTCAAATGTCAGAATTAACAATATTAAAAACATTAGTCGAAGATAATATTGTTAATTCTGAAATTAAATTAAAATTAGTCGAAGATAATATTGTTAATTCTGAAATTTGAAATACGAAGTTGACAAATACGACAGTCTCATAATAGGGTGCAATAGCAAAATTGGTTAATGCGTATGTCCAGGTTAGACGTGAGGTTCTGGGTTCGAGTCCCAGTTGCAGCCATTAAATTTTATTATTTTTCTGTGTCTTGTTCATTTTTATATTTAAAAAAATTAGATTATTGTTATCTTCTTCTACAATGATGTATTACATTGATGGGAATAACCTTCAAAAGTTATAAAGAGAGTTTTTCTTATAAAAATAAAAATGCAATATTATATTACCTATTAAAAAAATTATTTGCTCTTTTTCGGGTTCCCATTTTCAAACAATGATTAATTATAAAATATTATTATTTTCCATGTAGGTACATAATAGAAATGTCTGGTCGCGACAATTGTTCTAAACGGTTGCCGCCAATTCATATGATGTATAGAATAATTCCGAATGAAAAATTCGCTAGATTCATGAAAACAATAGTTTTTCGGATATATATTTTAGGTAATTTTTCCCGTGCGTCACATTACTAGCCCGCTGTGCAATGATAATTGCAATTTGTGATGAGCGGTGAGCGGTGAGCACCCGCCCGTATTGAGGGCAGTGCGGCTCGCTTACCTTTAGAGAAATCTCCCGAGACAAGATGGCTCGAGTTTCCGCCGCGTCTCGTGCGCTATCGGAAGTGACTGAGCGCCTGAGCGGCTAATTAACCATATTCGTCGAACTAAATACTTGGAATTGTTGCATTACATTTGCTCCTGGTTTCTTATGAAACGGCTTTCCGTGAGAAAATTTCACTCGGCGGTAAGAACCTAATCGCTAGCGAAATGCAAAGTCATTTGACCTCCTTTGTTATATGGACAGATGTGACGCACGTGTTTGGTTTCCAAGCACCTTGCCGAATGTTATTATCTGACCTAATTAATTATGTTTTTCATCTTTTTCCTAATCTGAGGATTTGTATTCCGTCCTTGAAATGTTATCTTTGTTTAACGTTTTTTATTTGATACTGCTCATAACGCCTCCTCCGATGATAACAATGATTTTCCCGCACTTCCGGAAGCCAGTGTTATTGTACTCAGCTGTTCTGTGCAAATTGCCAAACCCACCGAGACGTATGTATGCAAAATGGTGCGAGGCCGATTATGAACATTGAAAACGGCCGACATTGACACACATAACAATGTTCTTGTCTCGATTTTTGCATCGGCTCACATTACTCTGTGCGGATAAAAAAACATTGATAGTGGGCGGATTTCAGTCGATTGTATCCGATTTACCATCCAATTAGCACCGCTTCGCTACAATCATCCAATAAATAGTCGAGTCCCAAGCCGTACGGCCGGCAAACAGTGGCCCGGGAACTTGATTCCTTATAGCCCACATCCTAATGTTTTTACTGCCTCTTTTATTATCCCCGTAATAAGGTGGTATCTGAAATACGGATTATGTCAGGGAGTCGCTTTAACGACTCTTTAACATGTCGGTTCTGCCGTTAATGACATCCAAAAAGGTCTGCCTCTACGTGATTAATAACTTTACCTTATGCTTTATGCCTTTGTTAAAAGTTGTATTTTAAAACGACCGCGTTGGATGTTGTCAGTTCTTCGACAGCGGTGATAAAATCTCGCGGATGGAAGTAAAAAATTAAATTTATGTTGTGTTTGCCTTCGACAGAGTGTTTTATGTCGGGAGAAATTTTCGTGCTTTATTGCAAATGTTAATTATTGACGCAAATCAGAAATGCTGCGGGTTGTATTAAACTAAATCTCTGACCTTTGTCTAATCCGGCAAATTGATTATTTCTGACCGCTGCAAAATATCTCTAACCTCGAATTAGATTCAAGCCATAATTGGAGGTATAATGACAATGTATATGTAGGAGAGATCCAACTCACTTGGGATCTGTTCTGAATTTATTAAATAAATCTATTAACAATATCCCATTTATTTGATCCAGCCGATTCATAAACAAATCCCTTTCTAGTAATCCCCTTCTAAAATAACGGCATTGCAAAACTTGAATTTAACATTTTGCAGAAAGAATCCAGTCGTGGTTGGTCTTGATTTATTTTATATATACTTTGGTAAAGGTTCTGTTTTTCTTTTTTAATGGATCCTTTTTGAAAAATAATCATCGATATGACAAATTTTTGTCTGCAGAAATGAATAACTATTCTAGCTTTTAAACTATTGCTCTAGCATCACGGCAATTATGTGTGGCCGTTTGTTAAATTGAACACCATCAGTTTGCCGGGCTCACATATCAATATATTGACCCCTCATCTTTTCATTCCTACAACTTCCCTTCTTTCCTTTCTCTAAAAAGACCCTCCACACCATCCCCAAAGATGACAAAAGCCCGAGGGATTTTTTCTCTCTGGCCTCCTGTGTGGCCTAATGCAAAAAAAAAATAGAATTACTCATTCCATAATCTTCATCAACTTTTGGTTATAGGTTATCAGTTGGATCTTTGCTGCATACCATATACGTCTAATTTTTTCTGCTTTTGCTGTTTGTATTGCTTTTCCTTGCCGATCCTTGTTGGTCTGGGGCGGCGTAACTACAGGCTGATTTTTTGCTAACGAAATCTGCACCGGTCGATCGATCGATCCCTGAGATAATTTGGGCAATCAAGGCATTTCAATGAAACATAATGAATGAATGAATGATAACGAATTAATGCATGCTGCACGCAAGAGCGACATGTTCTTACATTACGGTAATTACTTAAAATACGTACATTTATAATAATGAGTCTACTTAATGTGATTGCTTGACGTAACCCGATACGGTGGATAACGTAGGATTTGACAGCGCATATCATTATCATAATTGGATGTTTCTCTATCGCCCGACTACGTAAATTACTCCATAACTTTCCCTTTAATTCATCAATAATCGTCTAATGCAGACTGCCTGACAGCCAACATCCATCCACCCGCTTACTTACATAACGTTCCCTTGAGACAACAAGGTTCTATATGCCAATTGCAAGAATCTGAGATTTAGAGTTTCAATGTGTGAGTCAGAAAAAAATAGTAAAAATTGAAAGTTGTTGTCTAAGTTTGGTTCCTCGAAGTGTTGAAATGTTAAAGTTTGCATTGCGTGTGTTTATTTCTCATTTATCCATCGCTTAATTCTAACACGAATAATTGAAAACGTCTGTAAGTAAACTTGGTGATATTGTTGTTGTGATATCAGAATCATTATATTTCAAAACGTTGCATTTACCCAAAAAACAAATCTTTTTACTTTAAAAATCAGTTATGCAATTAAACTCGGAGCAACAAGGTTCTATCTGATCTGTTTTAACTAAAAAAAACTTGTAGCAACAAGGTTCTATCTGATCCGTTTTAACTAAAAAAAACTTGCTATGTGCCATGTTATTTTTTCGTAGAATGTTCAAACGTAAAGATAATTCCATTGCAATACGATCTGCATATTATTGACCTTTTCATAAATGTCAATTTTATTTGATTTATTTTTTCACATTTACGCAATTGGCAGATATAACCTTGTTCTAGGAGCAGAATGGCTCGAAATACTATGGCAGATGCAGCAACCAAGTTCCACGTAAAATTTGCAAATGGAACCTTGTTCTAAAAAATACATCAAAATACCTTTTCCAAATAAAACTGACTTACTCGTAAATTGCGAATAAAACCTTGTAATATAACCTAATAATATCGCACATCCGTAGAAAAGGGTCTTAAGTCAAAAGAGTAAATTTTAATTTTAGGAGAGCTAAAACAAAACTTGCTTACAAGTCGAAACAGACTTTGTCTAGTGAGGCGGGTAAAAGAAAAGAAAACTGAAAATATGCTCGGGTTGCCGGCACTGAAACTGAACTGTAAGGGCCCTGTCGAAAAGCGGAACTAGCGACATCTCGCGGAGATAGAGTGATATAACTCAAACGGGGTTTTCGTGTGGCACAGATAATCATAATCAGTATAATCACTATCAATCACTTCACTATTCAGAGACTAAAATGAAATTTTATAAAACCGACAATTTTTACTATAGCCCTTTTCTACGGTATTCTACGATTTGTACGTTGTTTTCAATATAACTTTGTTGCGTAATTATCTGCGAACTTACATAGAGTTTTGACGTATTTTACATTGTGTTTTAAACAAAAAAAGTTGGAATTTTGATGGAAAAATGTCAGATGATACCTTGTTATTCCTAGCATGATCTTTGACGCATTTTACGTAGTGTTTTAAACAAAACAAAAAAATGAAATTTTGATGGAAAAATGTCCGATAATACCTTGTTATTCTTACGGCATGATAAGCCACCTCATTATGCGGCCAATACCCGCAGATCCTCCCTGCCAATAGTGGGGATCCTCTCAGTGTTCAGTGTTGACGGATCTCTTCCGGCACTTAGTATTTCATCGAGCACCCACTTTGCATTATCGCACGCTTATTCTAGTGGCCAGGCCACTCTACATGCTTGGAAAAGGGGAATATCTCGTCCATTCAGGTTATTATAATTTGCAAACTCTTTTCCATAATGCAGAGGGAGTGTCAAGAGGCTCGTTAGAAACACACTGGAAGTGACTTGGGACAGTCAATATTGTTTTTCTGCCGGCCTCCTATGATCTTTATCGAATAAAACGTCAATTTGTTAGTTTGATCTATTCAACGTGTAGCATTTTGGTTCAAATTTTAGAGTATTTAACTTTTTTTACTCAAGCGGTATCGCTTTGAAGTGCACTAACATAGATTATTTTTCGACACCAATATTGCATCTATTGTGTTTTTTGTTGTTGTTTTATCCCGTCGCTATTAGGTCGGTAAGGGTAAGGAATCGACTCAAGCCATATCGAACTTTAGTTTTCTGATGGTCTTCGGTTTATGTCGATTCCTTATCCTTACATTGAGTCGACGGACTAAAGATTCGTTGTCAACATTTGTTTATCTCAACTCATATCTTTTTTTAAATTTAAATTTATTTCTTTTATTATACAATACCTCTCTAATTGAGAAAAATCTCGTGTTTGAAGATGCTATGTGGAGGGTCTTTTTGAGGAGAGGAAGGAGTTAACATCGGTCTTGAAGAGACCCGTGTTGTAGGAGGGAGGAAACACAGATACTGGCAAATATGATGACGCTAGTTCCTCGGAGCATCTTCCATTGTAATACTGGTAGAACAAGGACAGCATACCTACCTTACGCCTGTGCTCTGAAGGTTGGAATCAGCTGTTAAGAGGCTAGACTTTAAACCACACGCGGAACACCCGCGACTGTCATTCTGTCCCGCTCACAATAAGCTCACGTACACTTACAATACATGCGAATGCGAAATGTGCGAATGAGACAACGCTCAAATTTACCTACAGAAATCGCTCGAAAAGGGGTTTATGGAGAATACACTTTTCTACACCGAAACTTTCACAAAATTGAAATTTTAAAAAATATATATTTTTTAGAAAGAAGAAGCTACGTCGGTAGCTTTTTATAATTTTATAATTCTTTATGAGAGTGGAGTTAGCAGCACTTTTTCCTTAAATAATATTTTTTGATAAATCGTACATGTTTGACAGTGAATGTTTACGTTAATACGAAACGCATCGAAAATTCGAAAACATACCGACATAGTTTTTACCCTCTAGAAGGCAGTATAAAAAAAATATATTCATTTTGTGCAATTTTCGATGTAGAAAAGTGTTTTTTCCCGGGCGTCCTTTTTGTATGGGCCGAAAAGCGAAGTCTATCATCTTAAGATAGGGGAATCTATCAAACGGACGGCCCATTTCTGCAAAGAGTACAGGGTTTTTTCAGGTATTTTGGGGCTTTAGACCAGAGATGGCTGCCAAATTTCGTAATGGGGCGCACTTGCGATTTGTATAGGGTCAGCAGCTGTGTACTATTAAATTATCTACTTGTACAATACGCCCAGCCTTTGAGATGCTAACTTGATTCTGGCTTCGGTGGACTTGATGAACCGTTGGTATGCACTCTGCTTTGTAAGTAGAAATAGTCGTCTTCAATCAATGTTTAAATTGATGACCAATAAAGATAAATGAATGAAATAAGTAAAAATTGAATTCTGTGAAAATGTTTAATAACATTTTTAATCTCACCTCCAATCCTTTTTATTCAACTGATACCTTATGTCTCTAATGTCAAACAGTTTCCCAGTTTGAGTTAACCCGACCCGGTGGCCTGCCTGCCCCTATAAGATTTCCCACTGTGCGTGATTCGCGACACATCTCGCCATAACTTCCATAAATGATGAATGCAAAACAATGCAGTAGGATTATTATTCGTAAGGAAAAGCTGCGCATTACAAATTGAGATAAACCGCATCACGCCGCGTCATCCGGCGGTGATTTATTGCCCACGAGACGAGATTGCGTGACCTTATTCCGATGTTTTCTTCGCTGCACAATCAGCAGCCGACAACAAACTACTTACTACCGTCTCGTGTCTCGTCGCCACAATGTTATGAATCCTCTGTCTTGGAGTCATCATCTCGTCACAAAAACTGTATAACTTTCAGAATACTAGAAACCCGAGTTTTTATCTTTTACACTGTTTTATTTTCAAATGGTGCATCATCTGCAATTAAGAATGCCAATGAAAACTCTATTTATATACCAAAAAACTTGTATAAACCGTGGTTGCCCGGGCTTTACGCCGAGTATCGAATTCCGGAGAAGACAGTAATTTTTATCTTATTTTGATTGTCAAATGTGGTAAATTTGATCAAGAAGTATCAAACTTCTGCATTAAGGGGTGGGGTATGGTTGTTTTAATCTCATGTAGAAAGTAAGCTTCCTCTTGTTTTGAATGTTAAGTGTGCAAAATTTCATCAACATCGGTATAAAACTAATGATTTGTTTGACCAAACCCACACCCGGACACTCTTATTTATGCTTGACTTGCTGAAATTCCCGGTGTTGTCCGGGCTTTACATTAAATATTTTGAAATATAATGTAGACAGTGACCTTCCTCTCGTTTTGAAGGTTAAGGGGGCAAAATTGTATCAGTCTCGGAATTAAACCGTAAATTTATATACAAATCATATCTCGCCCGCCACATACACTCTTTTTTATATAAATAGATGTAGACGTATATCGGTCTTACAAAATGGTTGAATGACTTTATAACCATCAAAGTTGCGTTCTGTCGTTTAGTTACCGTCTGGGACTAAATCACGGTTGTCTGCTTTGAAAGCTTTTGAAGCGATTGCCAGCTTTATGATGACATGCGATGCTAAATCCTTTTGTCACTTCAAATTGGACCGTTTTTGAGATTTAAAATATTTTCTTTCGAAAAAGTGCTTCTTGAAAATTTTCATGGCTCTGGAATATTCACATGTCTGTATGCCGATGGAAACGGCTAGAAGATGAGAAAACTTCGAACGCCATCTGGATCACTGTTTACTTCTCAAACGGTGCTTTATTTTGCAATTATAAATTTGAAAAGAATAATGGCTGTGTTCGGCGCTCAACTCTCTTAAACGTTCTAATGAAGTTTGATTGGCTTTATTTAATGTGCTGGAATAAGAGCGATGAAAGTGTACTGAGCAAAGTGGCAGTGAGATTTCACAGATGTCGGAACGGATGAGAAATGACGACGATAAATAATATTTGTTGTTATTTTTACGCGCGACAGCTATTTCGCCTTCCGATTGCAACCTCCCAAGTCATAATAAATTCAATCGGAGTGCTAAATAACTTTGAAAAAATCGTTAGTATTTCGAACGTTTTCTCCATTTCTTTTTGTAGGAAATGTATTTGATTTTACAATAATTTTACACGCAGTTCCCATGTTAGCTTTAGATTTGAGGTTGTCAGCGCAGAAGTAGCGTAACCAACACATAACACATCGAATTGCTTAAATAATCTCGTTACGTTTAAAATTATTTTTAAGCTATTTAGAATTTATTTTTTAATAGAAATTCAAATGTAACATCGTCATCAAATGGCCATTCAGCGCCATTTTGTGTTGTTCTTATATTTTGAAAGGTCCCCATTAAACGCCGACTACAAGGACGACTTGTTTCACAGAATTTGAACAATTCATAAAATTTCGAAGATAAAGTTAAAGTTCTGTAATTATTTTATCATGGACCGGTTGCTATGGGGTTCTTGGATAGTAACAGGACTTTCACAGAACTTGTTTTTTTTTACTTTGAAAATCTTCATATTCAGTAAAGCAACCCATCCAAGATCCGTTTCAGCTTTTGAATAAATTGTGATTAGCAGAAAAGTATAAATGTCATGTGGTTAAGCTTTGTAGCTTATTACAATTTGATATAAAGCAGAAACACAACTCCAGAATCGGCGTTTAGGGGATCTTTCGAATGTCGAAGAAAGAAAATGGCGCTGAATGGCAGTTTGATGACAATGTTAAATTTGAATTTCTGTAAAACAAACGGCCCTAAGTATGTGTATTTGACTGATGTAATTAGTTGTCCCAGCCTGGAGCTATAAACGTGTGTTGACCGAATGTTTAATTTCCCAGCGTACTTGGACACCGGAAGGCCACCATTCTGGCAAATAATTGAATCGATTATCTCTAGCAGATTGTGTCAGTAGCTTGGTTGCTTGTCTACAGAGCGATGCACTTGAATATAATTGGCCGCCGTGTCGGATTGCGAAACAGGGACCAGTCACTTCCATCTACCACGCTCCTCCTGCCTCCCGCGACAAGGCTCTCTCACGTGGGCCGGCTGTGGGCAGGCAGAGAGGCCATTCGCCGCGGAATGGCGAAGGACATAACTGTTCTGTTCTGCCAGCAGTAATTAGGTTATCCTTTTCCTAAATTGCAATCACAGATTAATATCTAGACACAGAACTTACAATCTACCTGTTGTTTCGGAAATGCTTCCATAATAATTATTTGTATTCTTATTATTTATGTCAATGTTGACCATAAAAGATGACCACTTAAGATAATTATGGCTTTTATAGGCCGATAAAAAACTTCTATCGAGATTCTTACTTCTTCTCGTGCCTGACTGCAGTTTTATTTCAATCTACCGGATGAGCGTCCGTAAGTAATGATAATTACGAGTATATTAATCTTGGGATAAATACTGATCATCAAAAAGTATACACCGTGAACCTTTTCTAAATACCCAATGAGAGTTGCATTATGTATTTTATCTACTGGAGCGGCAGCGTAATTTAAATCTTTTTTCTCGGATTGTTCCTATTTTTTTGGTGATCATTTTGAAAATTTTCTGCCCAAATTAAAAAAAAACATAAACATTATAAGCGGAAATATTCTCTGTTTTCTAGCTATAAACTGCAGTGGGAAGTTCAATTTTGCGTCCACATTAAATATTTTCTATGAAGTTTCTTTTAAATGGTCTAACTGATGATCGCATATGCAAATATATATACAGGATGTAACAGGACGTACCCGAGAGATTTTAACCAACGATTCCTGAGGTTATTTGGTGTAAGAAATGTGCATGTCGTTTTGCTCCGCTGATATTTTTTGTCCGGGGCATACGTCATTCCTACGTCTACCTACGTTAAGTTGTCGTGAAAACAAGTTTGTGTGCCCAAGCCTTTAAAAACAAAAAAAAATGTTTTTCAATCACACGTCGCCACTGGCAATTATGATTGGCGTAGTCACGAGACAATGCACGTGCACGTAGCGTGTACACAGGAGAAAGGGAGCGAACGCGCGGTAAGGAGAGCAAGGGAGCGCGCTTCCAATCTGCGGGAGGTTGGCTGGTGGATAGGGAGGAGGGGTCAGCGGGGTTTATACGCGACCACCGACGGGATGTGGAAAAACATTAAAAAAATATTTTAATTGCCAAAAACATGTCACCGTACAGCAAAATGATATACAGATGTTTTACTCCAAATAAGCTTAGGAACCGCTGGGTAAAATCTCTCGGGTACTCGTAAAATCCTGTTACACCCTGTATAAGAAAACTGAATTTTGATAAATTCTCAAGTGTTAAAATGTTTTTATATGAAAAAATTGTGTCAGAAATTTTGTTCGAGAAATGCACACATTTTATTGAGAATCGAGAGAATATTTGCCAAATTTGGCAGCAAAGCAATCCGAGGCTTTTGACATAGTGCCATAATGTGGCAAAAAGCGTTCGTGTGGCTAATTACTTCACTTCGCAGTTTTGACACTCTTTTTAAATATTTTTCATGTTGTATATATATCATATTGAAAGTATGGGACAAATAGCATGGCGTCTTGCCCTTTTTGATAACCTGAATATTTCAAAGCTCCATGATGCAAATGTCTTTATGAGCTAAAACATATTTGCATTGTCGGAGAAATTCCTGACAGAAAAGCTTTACTAATTTCGTTTCATCAAAGCTCACCGCTTGAGAGTTTTTGCTGCAGATTACAAACATGTTTTCAGCTGTACCTACATACTGACGTATCTACTTGATTTTTTCTCTTCGACGATGGAACACGAGTTGTATATTTCGATTGTTATTCTTTCCATTTTGCTGTTAAAAATCTCACAATAATATTTACCATGTCGGATTTCGATTTTACAAATATTTGGTAAACCAAGAAAACATCCTCCACAATAACGACATTTTTACGCATAACAAATCGTACTTTATTTTATCACTGGTTGTTTAAAATCAGCCTGTTGAATGTTTTCCACTTGGAAATGTAGGATGCGTCAATAATCTCAGCAGTAATATGCAGACGATGGAGTGTTTTTGTGGTGCATTTTCTTTGTGTGTCGATGCGGTTGAACGTGCTACTTTTGTGTGGTCATTTTCTGTCTTCTCTGTCTTCGTCTGTCTTGCTACTATAATAGTGATGGGGCACAATGCACAATCGATATATTCGAATCTAATCGATCAAACACTAACCACGAAAATACGATAAATTTTGCCAGTCCGATTCCATTCCATTCGAGAATTGTTTCGATTCTTAATGCTGTTTCCATTTTGGGATACCAACAGATTCCGTTGCTCGCCCGAGTGGTTCGCCACGTGTGGTGTCTCTGAGGGGGATAGGGTTCATTGGGGTGAGGTTTATCCACATCTTTGCATCGGATGAGTCTGCCAACCAACTGCGTGGGCCGAATGAGCCAAGTCGGGAGAGGCCGGTTGAGGAAGACCCTTTGACCTTTCCAGACGGACTCTCGTCCCATTGCGGTGGGAGGGACGGATTCATACGTTCGTCACTTCAGGCTACACTGACCCTCTGATTCCCACCTACCTCTCATAACCTTCCCCTTGACAAAACTTACTTTCATTCCAAGATTACTCCTGTGTGGAGTTAATTTTGAAATGGATCTCGATTATGCCACCATTAGTCTATACCTCGCCATTCTAATAAGTTTATGTCTATAAATAGTACTACAACGATCAGCTCTTTGTGTAGACACCATTGTTCCACAATGCAAATTATACATTAGGCATCCACTTATATTCTATTAATGCAAATACAAATAATTATGCATGAAATTAATAGATGGGGATGCTCTGCTTCATTTCATTCAGTTGACACAGTTATGTATTTACCACTTTCACTCCATGATGTTTGTTATGGACCTGTGTTCAGTCAGGTGTTGTTTAGTTAGCTTGTTTAGTCCAGTAGGCTCGCTTAGAAATCACACGCACAATGAAATCATTCGCACTACTTTGCTAGAAATTAATTTTATGGCTTTTAATCACAGCGTGTTGACATTGCTTCAACTTCTGTTTGCTCTGAGTGCATGGAAAGTCTGTATTTGACGTCGAATAATTCTGAAGAGACGAATCAATTGGACCGTAAATTGAAAAGTGTTGACGTAATGGTTTAAAGTTATTATCACATTCAATGATGGCAACGTTGACCAACATTAGTTATCAATTGGAACATAACAGCCGCCAAGTGGAAAATCGCTTTTAATTTATTTATTGATGATTTTACTGCAAAAAACCATAGAAAATAAAAGGCATATTGATTATTTCGTATTGCCAAAAGCAACAATACCATAACCAAGAACACCAATTATATGTTAAAATCTTGTTAACGACTCAGATAAATAAAATTATTCGATCAGTTTTTTTTTTTCAACAATGAAAACTCTTTTACGTTGCTTTATTATTTTAGATACATTTTTATAGTAGTATTAGCATAACAATCAGTCAATTTGTTGAAGCTTTTTGTTTCGGTGTGATTAGCGAGGAGCAATAATCAGGAAGAACAGTCAGTGCTTGCAAAACTATCAATGATTTATATAAGTAAATTCGACGTAGTTTAAGTGTAAGGTTTCCAATGGATTATAATTAATCTGTGAACTCTTTTAGCTCTAGTAGGTACATCGTATACGCAAAAATATAATTTTAGATAAAGCCTTCAAAAAGGTCTTTATGGTTTTTTAACTGCACACCTTTCAGGCATTTTAGTATTTCACAGAATTTAGAAGTATACAGTTTGAAGATTTTTATCACCGGAAATCTTTGACATGTTTTTAACTAACCCGATAACGGATTTACAGATAAATCATTTGTAGTATTTGCTTGATCTCGCAGACATTTATGGCCATCTTAGGGATGAACCTTAATCGCGCCTGTCAATCTATAATCGCTCTACTGATTAAACTTCAACCTCCTTCTTGCCCACAAAGCAAGTGCTCTAAGTCCCAAAAACCAATCGAAACTCCCTTGTGTACCGGTCGCTTCAGCACAGGAGTGTTGCTTGCTGGTGTGGTAAATTAGTGTCGTTTTAGGTCCTCCGTGAACTTCATGCAATCACGCGGGTGGAGCAGACCTGTTTGTATGTTATGAGTGTGACGTTTACGGCCGTTGTTCCCAACATTTCGATCAATCGATCTCCGATCAGCTAAATGATTTGTTTAGTAACGATTACTCGATTCCGATTCGCCTGATGTGACGATTCAACCCTGTGATCTGCGATAGCGTCTGCGTCTGTCGCCTCGGATACTTGATTCGGCCTACTAAGCAACCCGGGCACCGTTTCTCCAGTGCTCGCGTCTGCTTCCTTCAATTAGTAGGTATTAAATCCAGCATAATCAGTCTTACTACTTTTCTTTTTATGTTGTTAAAACCACCTCAGCCGTGAAGCGACACGTTCTCGAATATTAATTGTGGAATTTTTTACTTTTGCACCGCCAACCAAAATTTACTTTCCATTGTGATAATTGCTTAATTTATGTACGTATGTGAGTCAAATTTGCTCATTCTTGATTAAAATATGTCGCCTCTCTAACCAATTTAAAAGATATATTTTCATCATATTTTTTTGAATTGTAATGTAAAAATATGAGTTAAGTACATTCATTTCTCCATCATTTTACAAAATTTTATGCATTTGTAAATATATATTTTTAATTATTTTTTAATTGATAAACTAATGTTTAAGACAAGATTTTTTATGCATAGCACAAAGGGTAACATTTATTATAAGCAATAATTATTAGCCTGAAACATATATATTTTTTATTATTATATTTCATAAACTCTCTTAGATATCGGTATTTTAGCAATGGTATCAGTAGGCTTATCTTTCCAGGGCTTTTACCAGAGAGAACTTGACGGACATAAATCTCTCCAATAGCGAACATAAAAAGCAACTGGCCCTTGGTAAAGCAGACGCTTGTGCTTAGGAGAGGACAACTGATATCTTATTACAACTATTAGAAAAGTATTATTAATAACTATTCATTTCCATTGTAGATTTTTAACCTAAAATTACATTTTACATAGCAATAAAGACGGCAATATATTCATCATGGTAATTTTGCAAGATAACTTAAAAACTAAGAAATAAAATAGATAAGTTGTACATAATTCAATATAAACGATAAGCAAAACATAATATACCGAAGAACAAGTATAAACTTATATATGGTGGTCTACAAAATTTAATTTTAATATCGGGCAATTGCCAATAAATTGTTTTATTTTATACACCTCACAAATGAGTTAGAATATTTATTCGTTCTAATTAACGACGAAAATAAATATTCCATAATTACCGTATTTTGATAAAACAGCGTCCGAACGTTGTTGATAAGAATCAGTTATTATTATACCTACTCGTCCAGTAATTATGTAAACTAATATTGTTCGTATCCTATCCCGCTTACTAATAAACGTATTTTAAATTTTACACAACTGATAAACATCCATTTATTCTGCTTTAATGGCTGTTTATCAGTCGTGTAAAATAAAAATAAACACGTTATTAGGCATGCCTAACGTGACTAGACGTCCCGTTTTCAGGCAGCGTGTCCCGGTGTCCCCGAACACAGCTTCGGTACGCCAAAATGTCTCGGTTTCGGAAAGAAAGAAACTCGCAGTAGAATTTTTAAAAATATAAGAAAAAATAGATATAACAGATATTTGAACAAATTTTATAGGCGAAAATACTTGAAAAACCACAACCCGTGAAACTAACTCTCTAATCACCCCCCTCCCCCCACCAATGATGTATGATGTGCTAAGTTAGTTTATGATTCCCTGAAAATTCTGTAGCCTCCCCCCCCCCCCCCCCCCCCAGGATGGATGGTTTATAGTTTATTTATATTTATAGTCAGTCGGGGATTTTGACAGGTAAACTCATTTTTGTACCTATTTTTTCGGTGTCCGGGTTTGGGGGAAAAAATAAATGGTCACTGTAGGCATGCCTCGTGTTTCCCATGGCAACTTGAACTTTCCTCCGTCCGTAACTCAATACTCTGTCAATAAAGGTGAATAAACACGTGTATTGAATACCAAGGTCGATTTTAATGGTAAAAATATTATTCTCACGTTTATATACTTTCAAATTTTTATTTACAAATAAAAATGTGGAAAATCGTCTGGAAATATAATATTCGATAGAGAATTTATTTATTTATATGTGAATCCTATATAAAATACGTCTTTATGCAGGGGTTTGGTTAATAATTGTTATATTTTTACTCGTGTTTTCTCTTCTATGGATAATTACAAATTATTTAAGTATGCCCTTAACCCCTGAATGCCTAGCAATAACCAGTCAAGAATACATACACATACACAAGAATACATTTTCTTCTGCTTGAAATTCTACTTACGGACATAAAAATGCGAACAAGTTTACGAGTCGCTTGGTTTATTTCCAAAAAACTTTTAAAGGATCTTTCAGTGATAAAGGTTTCATGTTTTTCATTTTATTATCTCGCCAAAGGAGGTTGACGATAAATCAGTATATATTATTTTGAAAGAAGTAAAAGCGAGTGGCAGGGCAAAGGTTTGTGTAGTAGGGTTGTACCTAACTCATAATGAAGATGTAATATTATTTACCAGTTAGTTATTTATTCTATTTATCTGTACATAACACCATAATTAATGTTTTTTTTAAATGCTGAAATTTTCAGTTTTTATGAGTGTTCTCAAACAACAACTAGTACATTTCTCACCAGTTACCAAACAACAAATAGTACATTTCTCACCAGTTACCAAACAACAACTAGTACATTTCTCACCAGTTACCAAACAACTAGTACATTTCTCACCAGTTACCATGATTTTTTTCTTGGTAAGCTTCTTTGGACAGTTTTAAGTTAGCGCCAACGGTATTCAGTCCTACATTAATGGAGTTACCTGCATTTTCTCTTCTTTCAATATCTCTTTCAGCCTTCACATTTCTCGTAAACATATTTTCGGAATATACAAACTCATATACCTGTCCCAAGTATTCATCATTCACAGCTATATTGCGCACTGTTGTCGTGCTCTCTATTTCAAACACCATGACTTTAGACATACATTCATCATTATCATTAGTAATCTATGGTTAAAATAATCAGGTTTCGTGTCAACTTTGGAGAAGGCTTATTTGTAGCTTTTGGAATTCTCGGAATAGTATTAGTAACTAGCCCGAATAATTATTTGTTCTTATCGCCAACTTAATATATATTCAAAATTATTAATCCCCGGCAACTTGATCGTTTCTCGTTTCCATTTATGATTTTATCGGATGAATGCAAATGTACGCCTCCCACCGCATTTCAATAAACGACCTTTATTGCCGCTCTCAATACGCATAATATTTGTCTTTTATCGGTTTCATTCCTGTCTTTCTTCAACGAAAAAAATATGGTATTTTAAATACAACATAACATTAAATGATTTTTAATGTAGGTATGGTATAGTATTCAAATCAACATTTTATGAGGTGTTTATGGCGACATTTCTGAAGCATGCCTATTTAAAGTGTTTTCGCTGTTTATTCCACCTGAAAAGTATTTAAAGAATCAAATATATGCAAGCAATCACACTAGGTTTTACCCCTGTCTTGTCCCCCCCCCACGGTGTTAATTAGTTCCTTCTTCAATCTTCGCAAATTCACTTTGTTGCGTCATTTTTAATTAAATGAAAATAAATAACTCTATGTACACCACTTATACAATAATAATTATCGACTCTTTTTTTTAAACCAGGAAAAGAAAGACGAAGAAACCTTTTGTTTTGATAATTGTCGATAATTGTTATTAAATATGTGGTGTACACAAAGACAGTCATCCAGAGGTAGACCAAAGTACTCCTGGATGACTCAATGCTCCAAAATTTTACAGAGAAACGCCCTGGATGAAAGCGATACTTTGAACCGAAAACTTATAACCTGAGAACGAGAAGAGCCAACAGCCTACCTAGGCAATGAGTTGTGACAATGAAGAAGTGGTGTAAACAAAGTTATTTATTTTCATTTAATGTTTAATTAATTGCTTGCATTTTCCAAGTTTCCGCAGTAAACAGTATCAATTTGTGTAAAAGTATCTTTAGCAATTTATTTTATTTCAGCTGCAAATATTTTCGTTGACTTCGAAATTCTATATCGTCCCGTTTGAGTCTTTTTAATGGGACAGGTAAAAATGTGAATGATTTACAATAAGCGTATTTGGTTGCATTTTTTATTAAAAAAGTATTTTGATGTTTGAGACAGTTTCCAGAACTGCGTTTTGCATACAATATATCAGGTTTTAATACCAACAAATCATTTCTTAGCTCGTATTACATGTTATTAAGTAGGTGGTAAGTAACTTTTAGTTTTTGTCCTAATGATGCAATTCTAGTAAGGAGTCCTTGATCTTTAAAAATCCTTACAATATCGGTCTGTTATTTCGGCGATGTGGTGTACTGTAGGTACGGATGTAAGCATTTGTTATTATTTATTATGTTAGCGATCGAACAATACAGCCAGTAATTAATTGATTCATTTATTATGCTTTGTAATTATTCAGTTGCAATAGACACATTATCGATGATGATGTTATTTGTGACCTTGTTTGAACGTATGCAAAAGAAAAGAGCACCACTTAGTTCAATTTAGGCATGCAAGGTTTCAGACATTTTGCCTTAACCGATCATTATAATTACATGGTATTACTACAACTTCTTTTTCTTTCCTAGAAAAGTAGTTATAAGTTGAGAAATTTCGTTTTTGATGTGCGTTCTGATAATTTCTCAGAAAAATGCATTTCTTCGTACTTAATGTCCGGTATTCCCAATCCTACTAATCAATTGCTATGCCGAAATATTGGCTTAACACCGGTCAAATGCACACGCTCTTTCCAACACACAAACATCGCTTAAGCATGCCTTAGGCAACGCTTATTCTAAGGAAGCCGGACAAGTGGATTAAACTCGTCTTAGCAAACTAGTTTTTAAAAGTATCAACAAAGTGGATATGTCACTATCAAGAAAAAAACTAGGGAGGTATTAATTTAGATCAAGAACCTTCGTATACATATATTTACCATTTTAAATAAAATAAATATACAATAATATATATAATATAATACATTAAAAAATTGTAATCAATAAATTAGAATCACAAACTACAGTCAGTCTTTTATAACTATTTGATTTGAATATTTGACAGTGTAATATAATATCATTTTTTTAGAATGCTGCTTAGCTTGTGTGGCATACCTGTGCATCGATTGACTCGCGTGCCTACTAATAACTATTACACAGTAGCGGTGTGTAGGTTCAGTCAGAATGAGTTCTTGAACCCGAGTCCTTTGCGGGAAGCGGGTCCCACTCCTACTCCTTTTTCAAATCAACTACTCCCAGAAAACTCGGCCGAATAGGCGCTTTTAGTATTAGACGACGATTTAAAAAACGGCAATAAACGTACGTTCCTTATCACAATAATGACTCAGCCCTTTCTTACGCATTAAAGAATGGCGAGACAAAAAATGAGACACACCATATACGTATTCCTCCGAAGTACTATTTTTTTTCCTTTGGTGGAAACAGGCGTACGAACATCGTGTGTCTGATAATTTATTTCACCATTATTTAAAGTGTAAGAAAGAACTGCAGAATTATTGTGATAAGGAACGTTTGTGTCTATTTCTTTTTTTGCATCGTCGCCGTTCCATTAACGTGATGATACTAAAAGCTCCTATTGCTTCTCCCCAGCGCTCCTGGTGTGCTAGCATAGTCGATCGATATGAAGTTACCGACCGGTTGTCGGTAACTTATCATCATTCCCTAGGACAACTGCAGATCGCTAACGTACAAACGACAATTGATATAGAATATATTAAGGACACTTAGTCATTGTGCACCGTCACCTATTCGTTTGCGATCTGCAGTTTTCCTAGGGAACGAGGAGATGATACCGACGGTCGGTCGGTAACTTCATATCGATCGGCCATGCTAGCACGCCTGGTCTGAGTTCGGGGATGGAATCCCACCAAGAACTCGGAACCATTCCTTTAAATCGAGTTCTTTTAAAAGGAAGCACTCCTCGAAGGACTCTGGAAAAGCGCGGAACCTACTCATCGCTAAAATACACAGGTCATGAATAATTAATTTCAAGAAGCTATCTATCCTAGGTTATAATAATAATAATAATGCGGCAATGTAATAATTTTACTTCCATATTCGTCGATCGACGGTCTCATTACAGCGTATTTTATACCATTGCCTAACGGACTGTGTTGTTGATGTTCGCTGAATGTCAAGTTGTTATAACTAACTACTAACTGGTTTACGATGTGTTTACTGAATAAATAATTACTCACTATCTTCCTTCCTTATGCTAAGGGACCTTCAACCATTTTCTCCTGAAAAAGTGTGGAGATATTTCTTACTGAAGCATTCAATTTTGATTCATCTAGGCCGGGTTTTCTTTCCAAAATATTTTTGCCTGCATAATCGACCAGTTGTAAAATAGTACAATGGGTATATTTTATTAGAAAATGACTTTATAACACTTTTGAAAAGTGATATAAAGTAATTAAAAGTGAGGATGCATGACTTAATTATACGAGGTGTATCAGCATGTACCCGAAAGATTTTACTATCGAATCCTGAGAATATTTGCGGTAAAAAATGTAGAAGTAATTTTGATGTCGGATGATATTTTTTTTCAATTCTAAATCCAAAAATATATATTTTTCCCACACGCCGCACGGGGTAACATGATACGCGCTCTGTATTTATTGTCTGTGCAAAGCTGCTCCAAATATGCTCAGGATCACTGGATAAAATATTTCGTATACTTGCTGATTTCTGATACATACTGCATTTAAATTTTTCATTTAATTTATTTATATATCTGTATAAAGTTTTAATTACATGCGATTTGAATAATGTTGAGTCAACTAAATTGTTTTAATAGGGAGGGCGATAACTCCCAATTTTTGGGAGTCACTGATTTAGATGGTTTTCAGCACTTTCTTTTACGGCGGCAACCCTCTCGCCCTTGTACAGGAAAATATACAGCGGTCAACGAATAAATCTAGTCCATTGTCTACGCACTACTCTTCAGACACTGTTTTTTCACGCACTTTTCGCTAAGAAAACAAGATAGACGCATCTCATGGTCTTTACAAATTCGTAATTAATTTCATTTGCATTGAATACATTTGAATTTTCAACGTCATGCTACTTTCCAATTCTGATTTATACTAGATAATATTATTTCGTCAAATCTATTAAAGAATGTATGATTTTTTTTTCAATTGTAAAAACGTTCACTTTTATTCTAACCACTCAGACTTGTTTTCAAGCAAGTCTGAGTGGTTAGACAAGCTTGTTTTCGCGTCAATATAACAATAGCAGTCAAGTCCTATAATTTTTTTTAAAGCTAACTCGTGTGTTCCCACAGAAATCGTTATAACTCCGTGGTTGTTCTAGTGACAACCCTAAAACAAAAAAAATATATGTACAATAAACCACCCTTCACGTTTCTTATTTTGTACTGTCAAATACTTAAGTTAGCTACAGTTTCACTCATCGTATGACTTTTTTTGTTAGACTTAGTTAATTTTTTATTAAATATTTTTGTATGAAATAGTAGAAAAATTGTCTATTATATATTTGTATGATAAAATTAGTGTTTAATTTTTTATATTTACTTCTAATAATATAATTTGAGAGCATATTTCTTCACATTTCAAAAACCATTTTTAGTATTCGGCCTACGTTCAGAAATATTTAATTTAATGTTTTTTAATTGCAAAGTGGAAATAACACAATGGCGATGTCCCTCCCGAGTGGTTAAATCTTAAGTGAGATAGCCCGTATAGATTCCAATCGAGAGATTATGTATGTCTAACAGCAGAGAGTGGACGCATATGAAAAAGATTGGAAAGTTTTTTATGATGACCAAGTTATTCCACGCGCTCGTCTTTATGGTCACATCACAACATGCTGTATCGTCATTTGCGCGCAGAGCCTGCATTCATTATAAGAAGTAATAAGTACATCGCGCATCAAACACTTAATCGCATTCATTTACTCGCTGGCTAATGAGGCAATAAAAAAACGCGGAAGAAATTCCCCGATTTACTGTCGATTTGACGGGCGAATAATGTAGCTAGTAAATTATATGCACCTTGGGGATCGCGGAAGTATTTTGCTCGAACAAATAAAGCACTATTTTACAATAAAACCTACCATGCTTTTTTAACCCCTCGGGCTAATTTGTTGGCTTTTCGGAACAACTCATTTAGTCTCATCGTTGTTTCTACCTTACTATCATCATAAATGAAAATTTGTTCTAAATGAGGTTAGAAAGAGAAAATACCACGCTTTATATTCAAATCTAAAAGTTAACCAGAAATTAACTAAAATGTGCACCCTTATGAAATCAAAGTTTCCAAACGCAATTTGGGAAAGTTTTGGATTTTTTTTACTAATTATTTTTACATGAAACGAGAAAAAATAAGTTGACGATAACGTTTATAATACATTTTTTGCCTAATAAAATATGATGTTTTTATTTTTTTTTCGTTATCAGTAATTTTAGTCAGCACAAACGTAATGCGAACGAGATAAAATATGAAAGCGTATTTTATCACCTTTCAAAATCGGTTTTTAGTTTTGGGATGCGTTCTGCAATATTACTTTCATTTGGATTTTTTGCAAAGCGGACACATTATGACCTTCCGACAAAATAAGCCCGAGGCGTGAGGGGTTAAATGGTCCACGATGTACCCATCGACCTGCCGCTAAGAGCTCCACTGTAACATCTCTTTCTGATACATGTGTCTTTATGAGGAAGAGAGAGATGTTACAGCTCTGCTATTCGAGATATGCCTTTAATCGCGTGGTAATTTTTCACCTCTATTAATAATAATTCGAGCTTAGAAATATTGTTCGGCCGGAGTAATGAGTGACAGGTGTGGTGTCGACCTCGGCCGCAGATTGCGCCTTTGTTGCAGATGCCTTTTTTGGTGCGGCTTTTTTCCTTGGTCTAATGGTGCCTCCTCTTTGGGTCGGTTAATTTATCAGTTCCTGGACCTCGACTCAAATGGCGACTTACTATCGTGTTATTTGCCTATGTTTTTTATCAAACAGAATTGTCGAATTAGGTATGCCTGTACTTATGGTCCTAAGCTTCCGTTATGGTACACTTCCTGAAGTCACAGATCAATGTTGAACTGACCAATTATGCAATTTCAATAACTTTAGGTCCTAATTTTTTTTTATCGTCAACCTTCTGTTGTAGTTAAGGCCCTGCAATTTGATTAGAATTGTTAAACTTACGTTGGTTAACAGTATTAATTCTTTTTAACTAATCTCGAATAGATTTTATGGTGACCGGATAACTCAGAAACGCGCAACTTCAACACCTCCTTTAAAAATCATTAAAATTGATAATTTAAAAAAAATGGTTAAATAGGTTTTGTTAGGTTAGGTATTTATTTTATGGTTTATTTTTTTTCTCATTACTTATAATGACTTTTCAAAGGAGTGTTGAAGGTGCATGATTCCGAGTTGTCGTGAAACCAGATTTCGTAGTTCCATTTTTGTGAAATATTACACCTAGGGAGCTGTGCAAAGCATGCTCAAACTATTTTTAATAGAAAACCTTTTTTTAAATGTTTAGCTTTTCAAACAGGTAGAAAAAACAGCAGTAGTTTACACTTACATAATATTGTATCGTACTTCTAAATATTTGTCCTGTTTGTAGAATTCTAGGATTAAATAATAAACCCCTGTTTTTGTTGTTCACACGTTGTTTTGCTAATCCTGTGTGAATTCCTTTCAAGTTTCTTTAAAATATAATTTTGTCTGCATTTGCATCATTTCCATTCATTGCGTGGTGCAATATCCTGTGATATCGTTGAAGATAAATATTATGACTGAATGCACTTTGGGTCATGACGCGGTCTGATCCGTTTAGATTTGAATCAATACCAGCTGCCACTTGGTTTGTTTGTTCGCAGGTGTCCTGTGTCTGCCCTCGACACCTGCCGAGGCTCGTTGGGGCCTATCGGCATTCACGCGACACGAAACGGGGCAAATCTGTGGACTTGTTGGTTATTCATTTGGTATTCCTAACGTAACTTACTGAGGTTATCATATTCAGAGGCATCAAATAAAACAAAACGTATCAGCTACTTTGCATATTACGTTATTGAAATCGCCTTAGATTCGTTCTGCCCTCTACAAACCCGCTATTGGAATAATAAGAATAAGATTTTTGTTCTACGGATTTATGAAGAATGTTTTTGTTTTAATTGACTTTCTAGAATAAATTTAAGATTTAAAAATAATGACGTACGTCAATACGGCGGGGGGTGACCGTTTCTGTTGCAATGTCATGAGCGGCGCCGGCGTGTGCAAAAAACTTAATAAGTCAGCCTATAAACACCGTATCTGGTCAAGTGCTAGTAAGATATAAACATAAACCAAATGTGAGAAAAACCTGTCAGGAAAGCTAGTAATCATACAAATTGACAGGACAAGTCTAGTGACTTTGTAGCTTGTTACGTAGTGTACCGTAATATGGGGCGACTTTGATATGCTTCGAAAATATGTGTCAAATTAGTTAGTTTCTTGGTTGGTTGAAGTAAGAAGTTTTTTTTTTAAAGATATTTTCGGATCGAGAAAATGTAGGTACATACGTTTTATAAATTCCTCAACAATAATAATGTCGGTAATTTGAATGTGTTTTAATATAAGCATATTGTTGTAATAAGCTTTTTCAAAAATTGCATATCATAGTCGCCTCGCCTCACTCACGAATCCCAAAAAGACATAAAATTTTGGGACACAAATAATTTTATTAAAGAATTATTATAGTGATTTATTTTGGGTTATTATGCCGTGTTGCGCTACCTCCTTCTTTAACCAACGGTTTGGACAGCGTTACAGTGTCGATCGTCAGGGTTGATGTGTGCCACATTACTATAATACTTTTGGCCGTGAAAATCTAAAATCATACCTTATAAAAAAAAGCTAATTTAGTTTCAATTTTGAAAATTTATCAAATTCACCCCTTTTCACGTTACCCATAACATCCCAGATGATCCTTCTTGATTCGAAGAAGCTTCGTTATTTCCTATCTGGTGCAGTTAATTTACGGTTCGCAATATTTAAAGGGGTAGATACTATCTCGACAATCCGATTATCCGCCGTTCTAAAATAGCCTACCCTGTACTATCTGCCGAACAATTTCCCGGTTTTGAAAACAATGCTGCTGCATTCTGCGGCTAAGACTAGCCTTACCGGCTGGCTATCTCGCTCCGTGTTCTGACTCCTCTCCGTACATCTTCTGGTTTCCTGGTTGATGCGGCCCCGGTATCGCACATCACGACCGAGATATACCCGGCTGATAGCTCTCGTGGCTCCACTTATTATAATCAGAATATCCAGCCAACTTATCCTAAACGTTGCTATTTTATTACTTACATTAAATCCTCTCTGAATTTTAAAATTGTAGCCATTTATTCCTCGAGACCCCGCATGCCGAATTTTAACCGATATAATATAATATTTTTCCCGTGAACACTTAAAAATGTTTAACCTCGGCATTTCCGCTTTGCATTAAAATCCAAATAAATGGAATAATTCTGAACGCATTCGAAAACTAAAAACTGTCTTTGAAAGGGGGTGAAATACGCTTTCAAATTGTATTGTTCAAAATAAACACGTATTTTTTAAATATATTTTTTTTAAATGCAAACATAATTAAAAAATGGCTCACTTACGGCTTTTCTAATTAAAATAAAAACAAAATAAACACAAGTTTTATTAGGCAAATGTATTATAAACGCTATCGTCAACTAATTTTTTTGTCATTTCATGTTACATATATTTTATTAAATTTGTTTTAAATTTTCTCAATTTTAATTATTTTGTTGTTAACTTGAATATAAAGTGTGTGCTTTTTCTTTATATCACCATTTATATTGTATTTCTAACCGTGATATTAAGAGATACACAATGATTTATATGAGATCCAATAAGAGTTGTTCGGAAAACCGAACCAATTAGTCTGAGGAGGCTCGTAAAAAAATACATAAATGTTTGTTTTTAAGATTACCTTTCTTCGGATGCCGAGTTAAAGAAGTAAGTATGAATATGAAATTTTGAAATTCCCTCTTATAGAAAAAAATCACAAAGTTTACTCCGAATATTATAAAAAAATTAACAAAACAACTTTGAAATGACATTCTTAGCACAAAATTACCATGTTCATACTTATCACACATTGACCTATGACCCCAGGTACGCTATTCGCTATGCTACACCATGCAACATATTGATGTATCTACTTCTGTGAGTGATGTTAGCAATATCTTAGCAGACAAATAATCAAGAATATCTTGTACAAATTAATTGCATCCATACTTCACGTACTACTAGAAATCTTATAGAAATTACTTCTATAAGAATATCTTTTTTAATTAAATGAAAAGCAATTTATAATCGTAAAGACGTTTGCCATTTTCTTTTTTACCACCTGCTGGAGTCGCAGTTATTATAAAAGTAGTTAATAAATAGCGGGTATCCAATTTCACTAATATTACTCTGAGATTGACTTCAATCATTGCTTTCAGTTAATTAATACAATAATGCATTCAATTGAATAATTAACATCGTATTTAAAGGCGATGAGTTCATGTTTTCTCCGTTCGTCTAATGATCACAACACTCGTGAGTAGTGATTTCGAAGCGGAGATACAGGGGCAGCGAGAGCAATGAGAAAGCTCCGAAAATAATTTTTAACGTATCGTTTTTGGTCGCCCATAATACATCGTTTCAAGGATCTATGATGAAATAACCATAAATGACCACCAGAAAACGGGCATGTGCCTAGCGTGGTAGTCGTAAAATCCTCAAAACATGTAACTAGCAGTTTAATGAATAGAGAAATTAAAAAAAAAAAAAATGTTATGAGTTCCTCTCTTCCCTCCCGTATTTGCCTCCCTCCTCCCCTGTATCCCCCTCCCGAGATCCTCTCCCCCCTCCCGATTTTTTCTCCGCTTTCCCGGGTTCCCTTCCCCCCTCCAGCATTCCATACATTTATTCCCAGTACATTCAGTTTTCAAACAGCTCGCGTGCCACCTAAGAACATTTTTTATGGGAAAATGAAATTGTTGTTATTACTATCTTCCTCGCAATTTTTCCACATTTTCTCAGCGTCTAAACCTTCCCTGGACTACGACAAACATTTCAAAAACAAAATCATATAAATCGGCCCAGCCGTTCTCGAGTTTTAGCGAGACAAACGAACAGCAATTGATTTATATATATACAGGGTGTTAAGGTACGTACTTGAGTTACTTTAACCAGTGATTCCTGACATTATTTGAAGTAAAAAATGTAAATGAAGTTTTGGTCTCCGGTGACATTTATGGTGTTTTTTTTTTTTTTTTTTTTTCTACAAAAACATAAATAATAGTAGGTGTTGGGTAGTTGGAGGCGGGGTAAGTGGTGGGGCGGTAACTCGTCTGAGTGACCAATAAGGTCATGTGAAAGAATTTTTTTTTAGTTTGATTTTGAAGAAAAAATATTTTGAAAAATAAAAAAAATTGACATAAAACAGTCACCGGAGACCAAAATTTCATTTACATTTTTTACTCCAAATAATGTCAGGAATCACTGGTTAAATAAACTCAAGTACGTACCTTAACACCCTGTATAGATTTTAAAATCGTTAAAATTGCCTGATTTGAACGCCATCAACAGACGTTCAGTAGACAAATCAGATAATGTATTTTTAAAAAGCAAAACGTACAGAGATAGACTATTTTCTTCTTATACTGTGAGTCAAAAAATCCATCTATTTTAGGAGGAGAAACATGGGGAATACACAACCTCGATTTTGATGATTTTTAGGTATTATTATCCTGAGGTGCAGTTTTCCTTTTCGCTCAGTATTTGGGAGAGTAATAGTAACAGCAAGAGTTTAGTATAATACCTACTGTTAAATTTATCGGCGTCCGGGTTCCCTCTTAATAGATACATCGTTTCAGGAATCTATAGATGAACGGTTAAAATAAATATATGATTTCATACTTTATTTTCATAGGAACTGTTCAAGATGAATGTTAAAACCGTGATACATTTTCATGAACGCAGGTCTTAAATGCAATTTTACGTGTACAAAATTAAGTCAATATACAGATTAGATCAATATAATTATTAGATCTAAGATTGATAATATTACAGGGGGTGAAGAAAAATATACTTAAAGAGGGGAGGAGGGTAACTAGTGGTCAAAATATATTTGGAAAACTCTGCTTTTGATGAATTGTTCACAGTGGATAACATCCCCCGAAGAGCAATGTAAAATTCACCAATTAAACAAATTTCCCAATAATGTCACGCACGCCGATTCGAAAGTGGAGAATTTTAGTTAATTAGTGTTGCAGATATAAAAATCATCATGATCGTTGTTGTTTACCGCACGCGGTCCGGTCCGTTGAATTCGTTAAATTTCCAAACAATCGTCCAAATTATTATTTTGACCGCACTGCGAGCAAAAATAATATTTACGATTGCGTTTTGCATAAGTCCCGTTGATTTCTTGCGGTGCGCTTGCTGATTTATTAAACTGGATCATTCGCTGATCTTTTATAAATTTGTATAAGCATATTTTAATCTATTGCCATTTCGGTACATATTATTATAAAAAAAAATTAATTAGCGTTTTTAATAATGAGTTAGAACTTTAAAGTCTCGTCTATTTTAAGAATTATTTTTCTTATAAACTCAATTAAATGAATAGCCATTTAACTTTACTTATCTTAGGTGTTGTTGGTTGAGTGACGCAATGTCATACCGGTCTTTATTAGAAGCAGTATTGTAGTAATAATAAAAAAGTAGCATCTCTGACAGTTCAACACTTAGCCTAGATGGCTTTATTTTAAACTTATTCTTGGGAGATAATTGCGCCCGGTTTGCGGTTGATGCCACCTATTTTAGCAAAGTTTAAAAAAATATTATTGGCACTTAACTTAAATTTGTGTTATTGGATAGTAACATCATGCACTTCCATCCTAGATGTAAGCCATTTGTTATAATCATAAACCTTAGGAGACATACATTAATTACGTGAGCAGTTTAATATCATTATACCTCGGTATAATGAGATTTTACTTGACCCCCCCCCATCTTTTTAATTTTGTGCTCACGTAATTAATGTATGCCCCCTTCGTTGTAAGCGTAAACGTCCTCTGTGGTTGAGGAGTAAGGTTCTCGACCGGCAATCCATCCGAAAGTTGCGGATTCAAATCCATATGGGAAATACCTACTCTCAGTATAGCCTTGTGTCAGACCACCATTCAAAATTGAAACGTTGCTTCAAATGGCTTTAGGCCACGTTTGGTGACCAGATCTGAATAGCCAGGTACATCCCCATCTCCTTCCCCCTTCCCCATCACCTTCAGCCTGCCAGCATACCCCAATTGGGGATGCCATAGTCTCACTGGCTTGTGCAGTATACACAAATAAAAACTTAAACGGTAAGATGAATGTTGAAATGAATGTAGGATGAATGTTCTGTTGAAATCTTAGTTGTTCAAATTTGTTCGTTTAATCCTGAAAATGATTTCCAATCTTTAGAACAGAAAATAAATGCATTTATTATCTATTTTTAATTGATAAACTAATGTTTAAGACAAGATTTTTATGCATAGCACACAGTGTAACAATTATTATAAGGTATAATTATCTGCCTGAAACACTCATCCACATTGAAAAAATCTACCGAAAAAAGATACATGCCGCCGGCGGGACTCGAACCCGTGACCTTCTGATGTCCGGTCAGGTGCTCTAATCCACTGAGCTACGGCGGGTTACCTCTTATTCTTTGCATTTATTATCGTTTCAGTTCAGCACGTTACACGGAAATTTTTAATATTTTCTCAGTTATTGGCAGATTTCTTAAATTAATATGGTTATGAAATCGATGTAGGAGGGGTGCTTTGTGTAAAAAATATCTCTTTTCAGACGAACGCAGTTTACGGACGAGTTGTATCTGAAGTCCCATGCAGCGGAACATGCGCAACATCTCTAATCAATACTGCAGCTCTGACAGATTGCATTTAATAATATTATTATTATGGCTGATGATAAGTCGGTTTCCTCGTCCAGAAACACCGGCGACTCTCTCACTCACAGCTAATTGTTTCCGTATGGGCATCGGATATGGCCTATTGCCGCTCAGGCGATGCAACCAAACGAGAAAATCTACCAGCAAAGAATCTGCGATTTCTTTTCAACCTACTTATTCTGCGGTGTCCGCGATCGTAATGGAAAATAAAACTTCTATGTATAATTGTGACACTATTTATGATTTATTTTGTTTTCAGAGATTTTTTCTGTAATCATGGTAGCATTAATCATAACCTACAATTATTGATATGATGAAATAATGGATTCTTTTGAGATTCTTGTATTATTCAATTTATTAAAATTATTAACAAATTTGCAATAATATTTCGACTGATGATTCCATTCGTCAATCGTTTTGATTTTTTTTTTTTGAAATTGTACAATAAATTTCTTGCTCTCAAAATAATTACTTACCCATGTTAATAATAATTTATTTTTTTAAAGTTTGCTCTACACGTGAGGCCTTTATGAAAATAAATTCCCTTGGGACCTATCGCATCTTTAGGGATGCGGTGTAGAGGGTATTTTTAATCAAAAGAAGTTGTGGGGTGTCAATGTGTCCAATAAACAAATAAAATTATATATTCTTTTGAACGCAGGTTAATTATGGTAGGTATTATCTACAAGACTATTATATTTATGGTCACATTTAATTTCGGTGATATGAAACAAGTTGAAATAAAGCTGTGACAGGATAATAGTATTTTTGCGGCATGTTTCAGAGTGGAAGATATCTCAGTATCGCCCTGGTGTAAGACCCCCACTCAGAATTGAACGTTGCTTGAAATTACTTTAGCCGTGTTTGATGACCAGATCTAAATTGGCAGATACTTCCCCACCTTCCCCTTCCCCATCTCCTTCCCTTCTCTACTACATTCAGCCTCACAACACATCCCAGTTGGGACTCTTGTGCGGTATACATATTATTAAGAATATTACAATGTTTTAGAATCGAACATTTCGATTCACTGACTATTTTGATAATGCCCTTCCTTCACTTCAGCGTGTCAATCTTCTTATCATGCTTGTGTCAATCACTCTGTGTCAACCTTTAGGTAACCTATTTTGTCAACATTGATTTTCTTTCATTGCCATAAAAACCTTTGTTTGATAATGTGTACTAATAATATCGTATCTCTTTTGTTACAGGTAAACAACTCTATTATTCGGAAGGCTAGCCGTTAAAATGGTGCCCGTTATTTTAGGTATGTACCTAGTAGCTATTAATAATTTTGTGACTAAAACTAAACGCTGTTGAAATGTGATAAATATAACCAGAAAACTTGACAACTTACTCATAATGAAACACGAATAATCTGCACTCTGAACTTTGCATAAATCAGTGTTTTGTGATTTGCGTCCTGTTTTGGTAACGTTGTATTTTGGTTGTCCTGCTGACAGCTCCGTCGTAACCTGCTCTTTCTGTTGTATGCGTCGTTTATGAGAAAGAGGGAGAAGTCACGGCCGAGCTACCGGCGGTAAACCTTTAGCCCATAGATGGTCAACATTTTTAACTGCCAATTTATCCATTTACAATTTGCTCGCGAGGAGTAGGCTACCTGCAGCTTGACTTTGTTAAATTTGCAGTACGTGGTGAACAAACGTGGTGTCTTTCCACGAAATTTCGTCTTTATTTGAAACTAGCGTGTTCTCGGCAACCAATTAGTTATTTATAAACTATATGAAATACTCACTTTTCCAACATCTCGCGTGCCACCCATTCCAATTTTTTGTACAAATTTCATAACGCCGGAGCTTACCAGTATATGTATATATATATATATATATATATATAGGAATCTTCGCGGGCGTGCGCACAACTCACTAAAGTTTCACCGCGATAGGATAGGAAGATAGGCAATAGTATAGGAAATAATTTCATAACGCCAGAGTTCACATATATAGAAACCATCCCGGGCGTGCACATATAAAATCCCCAAAGTTTCTTCGCAATCGAATGGGTTTAGGAACGCATAAGGGACAAACAAAGAAACATTTAAAGATATGTAAGAAATATCTTATTATTATGTTAGAAGATATGTAAGAAATATCTTATTGTTTCAAAAGAAAGAAGAAAGACTGAAGTTTTCCGCTAAACGCTTTTGCAAAACAACAGAAACTGAATATTCTTTACCGCAATTTTATTTAGCAATGTGGGAAGTACGAATAGGCTCGCGGGCCACGTACGAAATGTGCTCGCGGGTTTCTCACCACTGCTTTAGCTGTTCGCTTTAGTTCCGTTCCTCAGCATCTTAAATCTTAACCATTGTTGACTAAGATAAATCGCCTTATGTCCCGTCCATATGTTGCACTTCGAGATGCACACGCCTCGCCTTGTAGGACCCTCTTTGCCTGTCTCGTCCCCCGTTCAGGGTTTGCAATCAACCAACCAAACCAACACCTGCTGTCGATTTATATTCCTGCATCTGCTGTTGCTGATTCCCTATTAATTACATCTTATTAATCTAAGCGTTTTATACCTGAAGTGGTGAACGTCTCGTCTAATACATTTCCTAATGATAAGTATTTCTAGGGGTTCCGTGATAACTCAGAATCAAGTCAACGCAACTCTTTGAAAAGTCATTAAAATCTACGAAAGAAGAATTGAAAAATAGCTCATAACCCAACCTAATGTAACATATTTAACCATTTTTTTTCATCACTTTTAATGACTTTTCGAAGGTGTTGAGTTGAATTCATTTTGAGTTATCCGGTCACCGTTCTAAGTTACCAAAAATGTTGTCAGTTATATTTTACTGATTGAACTTATAACAGCATCTCAACATTGTTAAATAATATTAATATATATACTAATTAAACGTGTAAATCTTCACAGATTAGTTTATATAATTAACGCTAACGTCATAAAACTAATACTTTAGAAATATTAATGAAGTAAATGAAAATAACAAACTTAGTTTACACTAACTACTATTTAAAATGAATATAATGTTTAACATTCTTAAGGCGATTGAAGTACCTACACACATGGTCAATGATACGTCCTGTCCATAAATAAAGATTGTTCACGGTCGTAAAAATAACAATTTCACTGTGCACTTTCAATATAGTTAAATTCATTCGCAATGTTTGTTTTACGAAGGATTTACGTCTATATCGACTCCACATAGAAATCTCGTTTATTAATTCAAGAAGCGTCTCCGAGAGTGAAACTTCCCGGCGAACCAGTCGGCATCCTGTGCCCGATCACTTGGCGCCGTCTGCAGGCGGGATAGCTAACCAATAAACTTTCCCCTCTTTCTTCTCCTTTCGTCCAGTCTATCCCATCCTTGCAGTTTTTTGTACCTACCACTACCCAGTACCTATCCGGCCAACATCTCTGTGCGTGCTTAGAGAGCATTCCCGTCTGAAAGAGATATGGGTTCTCTTGAACAGCATTATCCCTGTTCATCTTCCCCGGTGTCAGGTGAACACTATGATAGATGCGCTCGATCCTTGCATTATGCTATTATTTATAGTTACAATATGCAATGGGAGATTGCCGGTGCAATCCCTGAATCGGGAAGAAGGCTGAATTTCAATTGCGATACCGGGAACTTGCGTAATATATAATACTAGCTGGGGTTTAATACAAGCTTCGTTCAGGGAGTTGATACGAGATTGTGTTATAGGATTCAAATAGTCCACATTGTTCAAGAACATTCGAATGTGTTCTAAAATTTTCCACAATGACTGGGATGTTCCTGAACGTTCTAGACTATTCCTGAACATTCCACAACATCCCGGAACTGTTCTAGAAATTTTGGGAGGTCGAAACTTCCAGCCCTTGTGTCTTTAAAAGCACGCCCTTCAGGCAAAAACGGGAACCTTCTTCATGGATGGGGGATAGAGGGCTACCATACCATATAACTCTGATCGTACCGGGACTCGTTTCTGAGTTTTAGCGGCATGCACATTGTACACATACTTTTATAATATATATTGATTGTGTACATACTGTCTCTTGAATTGTGGTTGTTGGTTCCTGGTTTGCAAACTCGTATAAAAAATGAAAAATAACTGTAAAGCATCGCGAGGTTCAAGGAGCATTGACCTGTATTACATATTATCTCTGCTGCAGTCTGCAGTCACAGTTTTTCCTCGAAGGATTGGATGCACTGCCGCAAAGGCTCGCCGTTGTATCAGTTTATTTATTGATTCCTTGAAAAAGTAGCAATGTGCTTAGCGTGTCAGGTCCGCGCTGCTTTCAGTCAGATGGACTGCTCTAATGGCCGTTTTACACGAGACTTATTTTTGTCCAGTTTCCATGCGGATTTCATATTATAAAAACGAGATTTAAAAAAATGTTCTATTTTTGTACCGATTCTAGAGCACTTGACGCCGGAAATTTCTTATATGTTTTGTGTAAATATGTTTCTTTTTAAATCTAAAATATTGATAAAAGGGACTATAATGACTAATGACTGTTCCTTATTGTGAATTTACCGTGTATTTTTTTTTATTAACGACTTTCTTAACGACGACGGCCAAAGGCAAAAACTACAGACACTTTCGTGTGATCTACGATTATAAAAATGTTGCCTTTTTTTGACGATTTGGTACCGTCCCAAAATATTATTTTTTCTCGAATGGCAACTATCCTTTTGGTTTTTTTTATATGGGCCCAGATATACTTAGTTTCCATGGTGACCGGAAAATCATGCAACTTAAACACCTCCCTTGACAAGTAATTAAAAGTGATGAAAAAATACATAAAAAAAAATTGGTTAAATAGGTTACGTTAGATTAGGTTATGGGCTATTATTAATTTTTTTATCATAACTTTAATGACTTTTCAAAGCCGTTTTGAAATCGCACGACTTTGAGTTGTCATGGAACCAGTTTGGGATGAACCAAATGGGAATTGATGTACTAAACGCCAATAAATCTAAGCAATTCCAAGGGTTAAGCTTTACAGATGTTTTGGATTGTGATAGTGCCCACAGTGTAATGACCATAAGTTATGATAGTGCTGTAGTCGATGGTGGATGGGGTATCCGCTGCAGCCGCCCACAGATCCAGCCTTCAGCCGGTCTGCGCACCTATCTCTCGCTCTCGGGTGAAAGTTTTGGTGCATCCACTGTGAGATATTATTAATATTGTGTTGGCCGATGATGGTGATAACGTAACGTACGTATAATAATTTGTTTCCACGACCCCGGGATTCTGTCCCGTATTGTTTGTTACTTATGAAACGGTAATCACGTGCCGCCCATTATTCATTTATTGTTATTCTCTGTCTTACGCTTTCCACTCTTCGTTTCACTTCTCTTCATTTACACTAGCGATGGGCATACTCGAGATTTCAACTTCCGATTGTCGATTTTTTCTTTAATAATCGGAACTTTGAATCGAAATTTTTCCAATTATTCAACATTCTCAAATTTATTTTTTGCCTGTTTTTTGTAATTTAATGGTTATACACGGTGTGTTTGGAAACTCGTAGTACAAGCGGGAAGCTGGTAAATCTACATCACTTATAGAACCAAAAGAAATCGATTGAGTATGTCGAATTTTTTTCGACTACTAAAGTATTAAAAATCTTTTGGAGCCAGGCCTACGTTTCAACGCATTTTAAGATACCTTAAACAGTTGATATTTACCCCCTAGCGGCCGATTTTTTTCAAAATTACACTTAAAAAATTCCAACAAAGCTCAAATAAAAAAAAGTTACCACGAAATGAAAACTCAAAATGTGATTGTTTTCCGGACACCGTGTATAATGTATATATTTTGTATCTTCAAATTCTATTTTGAATACGCTCGGAGACGATCCATCCGAATTTTAATTTTATTAATTACTGAAAACGATCTTTGAAGAGCAAAATTCTCATAGTTTTTTCTACAACGATATTAGTTCGAAACGTCATTCGATTACAAAAATGTTTCGAAAAATTATAATTCAATTATGTTGACCACTAAACACCACGTCAAGGTATCCATCATAAAGATTTGTAAGTTTTCGCAATATTTTTTGTCATTAAATTTATCGAGTCGCAGTAAAATTTTTAAGTATGATTCATAGCAATTACTAGAACGAATTTCTACGCAAATTTACATCCTATTTAATCAGAAATCGTGAGTCATTCGCTATCTCAAAAATATTTATTCTTTGCGCTTAGATTGCTGCTATCAAATTGTCATATTTTTTACGATTTACAATGAATGAAATGAATTGAATTGATGCAAAAAGTCAAGCAAAGTCTTTCAATACGATAAAATTCAAATATTTAGCGTATTATGCATGCATCATTTGATTAATTAATATTAATTATTCATAATGCAGTAGGTAGACATAAAAAATAAATATTTTTTTTATTTGGTTTATTATTATTTATTATGATTGTCGGAAAAGTTAAACCTGGCGTGATTTGTGTGCAAGTTCGGTGATCAGCGCACCCTTCCGCCATACTTGTTCACTTCCATTGCACTCCGCCAATTTAAATTATTATTTTATACCATCTGATCGGAAGAGGGAGAGAGCCACGCCAAACAACCGATACCCACTCCTGATACGAAATATAAGACCACCACGTAAAAAGGTCTTATCATCAGATTGAAAAACAACAGATAATATTTGTGTGTTTTGGTGCCTTTTGTCTGGTTCTCTTTTCTTGATTGGAGGTTTGGTTCGGTCCGGATCAGGCTCTACGGCCGTTTCGGTTGAGTCTGCCGCTGTCAGTTTGACTTGGGGCGCGCGCGCATGCGCATCGCATCCTCTGAACGCTCCGATAGCAGCCACCTTCCGATAGGACGTACGCAATCCGTGCTCTCAAGTATTTCGCCTGTCGCACGAATTCGGCTCGTTTTACAATTTGGTTTATTGTCGGTTATATCAGAACTCAAGATCAGCTAAATAAAAATTAAAGTGAAAAATATTTTGACAGAATAAAACTTTTGTTGTGGTTTTTTATTATTGTGCAAGTGGTGTTCCAGTTACGAAAAATATTTTTTTTATCAATCAAAGGAAAATCGTCTGATGTGTTTAGCCAAGGTTTTAAATATATTCAGACTGTGATCAATTTGCGTGATTTGCAATGCTACTTTTTGGTAAGATAATAAAGTGCAAACAAGCCATTCTGATGAAAATCTTAGATTTATCTGTAAACTTTTTCTTAATACATTTAAAATTATAAATATCAATGCCTGAAATTTAGATGAAAACTTAATTGCTACGAATTTAAAAATGATTGTTCGTCGATAATTTCTTGTATCCTAATGCAACAGTCTTCATTACAAAATGACTGTTTCTTTTTAATTCTATTACTTATCTTTCTTCATTTACTTATCATGGTTTTTATTTAAGGTACAATTTTAATTGATTCTTCTCGATGGATTGTTTCACAGAATTTGAACAATTCATCTAATTTCAAAGTTAATTTTCAAGTTCTGTAGACGTTGTATTCAAGTTCTGTTAGTATCATTTTTGGCCAGTTGTTTCAGTTGGCCAGTTGTTTGACATGACTTAAATTATAACTGAACTTTCACAGATCTTAAAAATTAAACTTTTAAATGAAACTTTATGAATTGTTTAAATTCTGTGAAAAAAACTGGCCCTTATTAATTTTCTCAGTGAAAACCTCATTGGACCATTGCTTATTTGATGATTAACTCCTAAAAAAGTAAGAAATAATATCTCCGCAGCCACGTCTCGGTGTTAAACGTCTATCCAATATGAACCATGACTTATATGATATATGTATTTCTATAACAGCAGTGTTACATTTCAAGATTAAACCTTCACGGTTGGTTATCATCCATTATTGTCGTCTGACTTAAGAAAAAGTACAGCATTGAACGGAAACGTCAAACCTGATTCGTGGTTAATGATTCCTTCTGTCGTTCAAATGGGGAGAGCAAATGTTCCAAAATAGATGAGATTTCTTGAGATTCGTCACTGTTTTGAACAGTTAACAAGTAACAAGCCACTTGATAATAAAATATTATCAAAATACTATTGTACAATTATTATACACCTAAAAATTATCAAAAGTCGCGGGGCAAAAAACTTGATACTAACCCTGTAAATTTATATTACGATTTAATTTTCGGTATAATTTCCCAGGGTCTTGTTATTTTTGACTTCATACACAAACTTTACTTCGATTACGCACCCAGTCTTATTTAACATTAAATCAGAAAATATATATTTTATGTCCCACTAAAATACTGAACTCTAGCGTCATAAAATTTGCACATTTTTCCATCGGAAGGCCATTAATTAAGGCCATCGCAAAGAGTATTTTTAGTCCACACAAAATTAAACTCTACACATTTTTTGTTGTGTTTGTGTTATCTTGTCAAATAAGAAATGCAGAAAACTATTTTTGAAAATGGGATTAAATTCGTTTTGCTATTATGTACACAGAAGTTAATATCACTAACACACCCACTAAAAAAATGTCTCGGTTTGATATCGCGGTTAGCACGATATTTTCTACGTTATAATCTTCGTGGCAGTGTTGAAAATCAGAATGAAACGTTTCGTTACGATATTCGTCACGCTTTGTTACCTTTTGATACGTTACCTAGTTTCCTAAGGTCGATTTCATAAGCTGTCACCTGCCACTGTTACGATTTCTTTTTACAGTTTCAACAACCAAAAAACCTCTATTAGACGCCATACTCGAAATTTCAGCGACATCCACCAAATTTAACAATAGTTTTCATGACTGACAAGGTTTGAGCGATAAAGGGCACGAGTTGTGTAACATATTTTTTTTATTAGGTTCAACTGACTCCTAAATGATGTTATTGTCGTTGTGACAATAACAATGCATGGTACACGCGACATGGAGCAGTAGCCGATTGGGCTAATTAGTAAAAATAATAATGATAATAATTGTGATTGTACGTCCGCTAGCCAGGCCGATGCGCTCTTTGGATAGATATTTAATGACTGCTGTGTTGTTTATCAGCAGTACAGTACCTATACATACTACCTATAGAGGGCAACGCTCCCTGCTTTGTCCAGTGTCCACCCTTCTTTCCTTTACAAAACTTCCATTTCCTTTTTCCTGTCCCTCATTTCGTCCCAACTCCATTGTGATAATTAATGATCTTCCTCCGTGATCACTCAGTTCCGCACTCTGATCAAATTAGCGTCTCACCTCAGTACTTTTTCGTTATCACCAACATTCATGTTGCATGTTGTTGAGAATTCTATGCACATTCTAGGTAGGTCCTTGGTTTTGTGGTAGCACAATATAAAATATACTAATTTCGATTGTCTGTGATATACAATATTCCTGCTTGTATAATAATTTATTGGAACTGATTGTTGAATTTTATTATGTTATAACAAAAATTGTCAGCTTTTTTTTTAAACGTCATATGTTATGTTATGTTATAACGCTGGTCCCTTATGCGCTCCTAAACCATTTATCCTATTGCGATGAAACTTTGGGGATTTGATGTGTGCGAGCCCGGGATGGTTTTTATATATACTGGTGTTACGAAATTTGTAAAAAAAAATGCAATTTGTGGCACGCGTGTTGTTTGAAAAGTGAGAGTATTTCATATAGTTTAGAAACAATGTATTTATTTAAATGGCGTTGCAACACATGCCAGGGAACTAGCTAGTATTTTATAAATATTTTCACCTCCACAAATCGTAAATTTGTAATGTCTCGTGATTTTTCACTGGTTTGCGTTTATTATTAAAATAATTTGGTTGAATTTCGCTGCAACTCTGCGTACATATCTGTATTTAATATAATTTAATGCAGAAAATTACAATTTCAATTAAAAATGCTTTTATTTATGCTGCTGTTTATCTCATACAGCATTAAATTGTCGTGCATGTGTCCCGGTTTCACAATTGTTGACACTCCTCTAAACGTACATTAGAGACATTAATTTTTACGAATGCTTTCACTGGGCATTGGGGAATTAAACCGCAGTGGGGAAATTAAGTCATTTTCGTCAGAAAATAATGTTTTTTAGCGTCCGAATCTAAAAGTTGCTTTCATTAACTATAAATAGTACTAAGACGTTAAGCAGATACTTTTAGCAAAGAATTGCCTATTTCAGTTTGGCCTATTTCAGCATATCGCTCGCCGTATTTTCCCGGTGGAATGTATGGCGAGCAATATACAGAAATACTTCGAGCCACGAAAGTATAGAGTCCATATAGCGTGATCTGACATTTGACACTACGCATTTTGCTAAAGTGCCACCTGTCCACTGGGTACCGGTTCAAACAAAAAAACGTAACGTATTTATTACCATTTGATTTAACCAACCACTGTAATTTAATTATATGCGAAGTTCAGTGGCATCTTCACGCACCTACCTACATAATAATAATACTTCGTTTCGAAAACGTCCAAGTGAAACCTACAAACATGTTTAAATTTACATGGTCGGCTCGATTACAGTGTTTTCCTTTTTATTGAGGCGAATTTCTACACCGTTAATCATGTACTATCTTCATAAATCTTTATCCATCAAACAGTTTAAAAATCTAATCTTGAATTCAGACTAGTAACTTGTGACTTGCGCGAGCTTAAATTAATAAACCAGCGGACAAGTGTGATAACGATAAATTACTCAAATGTTTGTTTAATGATAAATGATAACGATAGTACCTCAATGCCAGAGTCTTCTCACTGTGGCGAGTGGCATTATTGCACTTTTTAAAATTACGTCTTATCTTGTTAGTTCAAGAAAATCATGTCGTGCAGGTAACAAACACTTGAGTGATTAGTGAATCGGCTAATATTACGCACAATATTATGTGATACTGGACAAGGTTCAAACTGACTAACTGCCCCGAGCATGTGGCATAGCAATTTTTTTTTACTGTACAAGAAAAATAGATAAAATCAATTAAATGCAACGAATAACTTTGTGTACACCACCACTATATAATCACAATTATCTACATGTTTTGAAACCGATGGTTTCTTTGTCAGGATAATAAGAACATTATTAACATTGTTCTTATTATCCTGACAAAGAAACTATCGGTTTCGAAACATGTCGATAATGGTTGTGATTGTATAGTTAGTGGTGTACACAAAGTTATTTGTTGCATTTATTTAAATATGACGCCACAAAGTGATTTTGCGAAGATTGAAGAAATAAATCAAATCAATTTACTTGAGGTTTACTTTAAAGGATTGTCTGTTTTTTTTTTATACCTAACGAATATTATATTATATCGGTGATTCATTGTATCGTCCACTATTGTATCTATTAGGCTTTCTTGAAAGATTTGTGATTGTTTACGGACAAAACTATTTATTTATATTGCTTATGTACGGGCGCAACAATTAATTCATCTTAATATTTTAAAGCATAACTTGTTAAGAGCGTTTTTCTCTAAAATAATTAAACTCACGCCATCTATGAAAGAGTAGATTGTGAATTATTTTAAGAATCACCTTAAATGATTTTTTTTTACTCTTAACGGAGTACCTACTCCATATTTTATACTGTCGAACGAAGGTCCAATTTACTTGCTTTAATTAAACGTGTTTATTTGCCTACGCGGTATTTTGAACCCGCGACCTCTAGTTCCAGAGATTAGGAGCTTACCAGTCTGCCACGAAGGTCGTCGACATACAAAGTAAACACACGAAATAATAAAGTGCCTTTCGTCCGTTATTACGTTATTCAGTTATTAGTTATAACCCCGGTAGCTAAATGAATGTAGTTCATTATTCATCAATAGCCAAATTGGTGTCGTTGTACAAGTTGTTAGTCTGCTCACTGCCCACGCTTTGTCCGTGGATGTCAACGGTCGTTTTTATAATTAAATGCTGCTAATGTTGATACATTCATAAACAATGCAAGAACAACATGTTAAGAGGCTAGACTTTGAACGACACGCGGAACACCCGCGTCTGTCATTCTGTCCCGCTCACACTGAGCTCACGCACACTTACAATACATGCGAATGCGAAATGTGCGAATGAGACAACGCTCAAATTTACCTACAGAAATCGCTCGAAAAGGGGTTTATGGAGGATACACTTTTCTACACCGAAACTTACACGAAATTGAAATTAAAAAATATATATATATTTTAGAAAGAAGAAGCTACGTCGGTAGCTTTTTATAATTTTATAATTCTTTATGAGAGTTGAGTTAGCAGCACTTTTTCCTTAAATAATATTTTTTGATTAATCGTACATGTTTGACAGTGAATTTTTACGTTAATACGAAACGCATCGAAAATTCGAAAACATACCGACATAGTTTTCACCCTCTAGAAGGCAGTATAAAAAAATATATTCATTTTGTGCAATTTTCGATGTAGAAAAGTGTTTTTTCCCGGGCGTCCTTTTTGTATGGGCCGAAAAGCGAAGTCTATCGTCTTAATCTACTAAACTTTTAAATGGGAAGATAATTCACCGACTCCTGATATTTTCATATCAGAGGGTTCCGCTCGGTGGAATTCCTAATTTGACCGATAAATCCTACTGATCCCTCAATATAAATATTTTAAAAATCTTTCATAATAATATTTTAATTCCTTCCTGAAAAAATAATAATATTTTAGTGAAAAAATCGTGATTCATTTATATAACCTCGTGGTATCTTATCGGACATTTTTAGTCGTCCTATTTTAGACTCTGCCATAAATTAATAAATATCTTACGAGGACAATATTGACGGCAAGTATAATCAATGTTATTTACTGCACTGTCAGTGTTAACACTCGATAAAAATCAAAACTGAAAATTCCGTATTAATCAAATACACGATTGAGGATTCTTTTGTGTCAACTTTTCCTTGTTCTTTTCCACTGAAAAGCTATTAATTGACTCGCTTTATTTGTGTACTTGCTTAATTTACATTATATTAAAATCTTTCCGGAATACGGATCATAAAAGTGTTTTAGATTCAAATAGAACATGTTATTCATATGATCAAGGGGAGAAATATCACTTGCTCCAATTAATATTAAAATGCAAGATAGAGGGTTGCCGAGGGCCTGGTAGGAGACACATGTCTTGGCTGCGAAATGTACGAGAGTGGACCGGTATTAGAAGTATGGAAGAGTTATTCCGAACAGCGCAAAATAGAGATATATTTACCAGAGTGATCGTTATCGTCGGGGGACCTGATAGGGCACACGTACAAACAAAAACAATAAAACAGTTACATTTATAATAATGTAGCTTTCGTAATGAGTAAGGTCAAGAAAGGGAACCTCAGATGGTTTGGGCATGTAGAGCGATTGAACGAAGAGAGAAGTGTAAGAAGAATATATGACGCAAATGTGAATGGATGAAGTTGTGGACGCCCGAGGAAGACATGGCACGTGACAAGTGAACCAGATACCTGAGTCGGGCCATGTCAGGAGTCGGAATAATAGAAGAGCATGTATGAGAAGACGTATGATTGTGAATGAAGCAAGGAGTGTATGCCAAGACTGCACAAGTGTGCGTTTAATGTTTTATTATTTGTAACAGCACTTTAAATAATATATATATATTTTATTTAGGTAACAAACTGCAGTTTCCCATTGTCCTGCCGCTAAGAGCTCTGTTGTAACTTATATTGTAGCGGAATGCATTTATTGACCGTCACCATCACCTGATAGCAGAGTTAAGGTAGACACACTGGGCCTATGTACGCTATGTACGCAACATATGCAATACGATGTTCCCAGACCGATAAGCTTACTTGTCTTAAGCGCGCAAATTTGAATCGTGGTATCGCAATATTCAATGAAAGTTAATTATATTTATAACTTATATTTAACTTATAATTATAATAAAGTTATAAATTATAAAAGTAATAAATCACTTCATAATGTCTTACTAAATCTATTCATTGTTCTTCTCCCATCAGCAATAAATGTCAATAACTTCCAAACTTCTAATCAATTCGTTGGAAAGCCTTACACCATAGCCATCTTTTTTCACTCGTCCCACGCTAATCTGGACAGCGCAAATCGGCGTTGCATGAGGAGCATAGCATTGCGTTGCGTTGCGTGAGAGAAGTTTTTTTTCTAAAGCATCTATTTTCATAGAAAATTTATGGATTGTAAGTTGTAGTTAATGCGTTGCCTACGTGGTGTACTGGTGTGTCAATTACCTTTACATGTGCAGATATTTGGTGAACTAACACCAGTAGCTACAGTATATACTGTCCATCCCGAACATGGTGCCGTTACGGGCTACGGTCTGCATCGGATCAGATCGCCCGTTAGCCCATCCTTTGTTGCCGGCAGGTTCAGCTACCTGTTGTATACGATTCCTAACCCGCTACAGTTATTTCAATAATCTCGGCAGAAAAACCACCGCACGGAAGTGCACTGCGAAATTGATTCGTTTCTCGTTTCACTGATGGGTTATTTTCTAGAAATTTTACCAGTCTTCTTTCATTTATTCACTTGAAAATTGCAATCTTCCTGTATGCTCAGGAATCGCTGGTTAAAATCCTTCGGGTTCGTGCTCTTACACCCTTCATATTTATAATTTTTTGTAAGACATTGTACTATTTTAGCGTTCGTGCTTTGTATTTTAACTTGAAACTGAGTTGATATTGATCGTACGTAACGTATGTCTATAATATTATTATGTCTCTGTATGGGATGGAAACAGTTTGGTTTAATCTCACTTCAATGCAAGGACAGACGTGGAATTGTTGCGTTTATCAGATGTTATTCTCTTCAAAGACCGCTTCGCCTCCGTCAGTTTCACAAACAGCATTGTTTTCCGTTCACTTATCTAAATATCACGCAGGATGTCTTGTTGCTTTTTGTTTCTTCCATTACAAACAGCAGGAGATCGACTCCCGCTCTGTATGAAGCGCGGAGCATGGAACCCAACGCATGCAATGCAGAAAGGCATTCCTGTTTATTTATAAGAAAGTTCATTTCAGTTCGCCCTGCGATTACAACAGGCTGGAGGCCCTCAATAGTGCGTTGACTCCTGTCAGTTTATTGTCGAGCCCTCGGAGAACAGTTTTTTGGCCTTCGTTATGCGGTATCGAATTACATGTTATTATTGTAATATTACGGCCAACTGACTGCACTCAATGATACATGTTTACGATCTTGTTGATTATTATGCCGCAATAAACCGCGCTCTTTAAAAATGACATACAAACCTCGCTTTTGATATCATAACATTTCTGAATCTTTTTTTCGCATATTGTCAATTTGGATCGTTTTGCAGCCAGGCATGTTGAATCAACCATGAAATAAGCAGTGGCGTGCACTGAGTCCTTAATTAGTAGGCAGTAGGAAAAAATAGATAATTAATTGATATTGTAACTAAGTTGCGGCTTAGTGTTGGTTAGGGGACATACATGAATTACGTGAGCAGTTTAAAAAAATTGTAGACCCCTCCCCCCCCTTGGTGAGATTAAATGGGATTTCGTGGGACACCCCCTCCCACTCACGTGAGATTTTTTCTTACTCTTGAAATAATTTTTTTTCATAATACCCATACTTTTTTAAATTCTTCTATAATAATATATATTCTTTTAAAGTTGACGTGAGATTTTTATTGATCCCTCCCCCCTCGGTTTCAATGAGATTTGGTGAGATTTTACTGGACCCCTCCCCCCCATTTCTTGCTCACGTAATTAATGTATGCCCCCTTGGGGTTACCCGTCACATCAAATATCCAAATAAACGCTTTATATACGCACACTACAAGCCAATTAATTACATCATTTTAAATAAAATCACTATATACTTTTTGTGTAGAATACAGCCCACATTTGAGTATAAAATGTGCGTCATTTGCATACTTAGTTCCTTCTTTTGACACGTTACAGTATATTGATTTCTTAGCAATAATTTAACAAATTTAATATTTATGTGAGTACGGTAGGGCAAGCATTGCATATGTGCCTACATTGAGTGATTCCCTCTGGAAGCAAGTGAGTATGCGCAAAATGCTCTCGTGTTATTTTTCACTTCTATTATCCGTTAGACTAGTTTGACTCTAAAAAGCTCTATTCAAGCCACGATGTGTGCTAACTGAACTTGTTTTTTCGATACACTGTTTAGTATCACAATAAACCGTAGGCACTTGTTTCTTCTGCCAGATCCATCGACAGCCTATTATTATATTCTACACTTGTTCAGTATAATGTATTCTACCGTTTATTTACCTAGTTCCATTCACGTGTGTACACGCCCGATGGCTCGCATTAACCATAAGGGGTAGGGAAACATCTGTTTCTGAATAAATCTCATCTCGGTAACTAAGACCAGGAATTGCCAACTCATAACATCCGTTCCTAAACCAACACCGTCTATATAAATGCTTCGGCACTAGCAGTCAAAATATCCGCAAATCTTCTCGAAACATCTTTTATTACACGATGGAAGTATATTTATTTATTATTTATTTCTTTATTGTACTACAGATTAATGATCTATTTACAGTGCAATATTTCTTATTTTATCATTCAACATTTGGTAAGATAGGTCTATACATACATGTTTTAAGGTTATGTAATGAGTAATTGAATATATCTAAGGTTTTAGAAATTTAATTTAATAGCACCATTTCTCTTGTCGTGCTATGTCTGTACTAGAACATCTGTTCTGCCGTGTGGTATCTTAAATACTCGGTATTGACTTGTGATATCTTGCGACGAAGTCGAAGAAACGACGGCTGAAGTTTTCAGGCACGTATAAGCCATAGCATTTCTAGAGAATGGGCTATCAATTAGTTCCCTCAATAAAATTCAAAAAGGAATCATTCAAACTATACTGAACGTACCAAATATACGACGAATATATGCCAAAAAAGTATTATTGAAGCTATTCAAACATACTGAATCCTCTACTAGACCGTGCATCCATCACACTAGATCGAACAAACGTGACATAAAAAACATTCCAAGTTACAAAACCACATTTGGACAAAGCAACAAAACTCCACAACATCCTTCCTCAAGACATAAAACTAATAAAAAATTTAATGAGTACAAATCAAAAATAAAAATATGACTGAAAGAGGTCGATGAAGAAATCCTAATAAAGACACTAAAAACTATATAGAAGACAAATAAACTATATTTAAATAACTTTAGTCCGCCTCGGCACAGGACTCAAGTCACACAAACAAGTGAGGAGGACTACGAAATATCTTAAACTTCCCTTTATATTTTGTACGAACAATTATTTAAATCTTCAAATTTTGCAAATTCACTTTGTGGCACCATTTTATTAATGAAAAATTAAAACACTTTGTTTTTACCACGAAAATTTTGTGGTAAAAAAAGTGTTTTAATTTTTCATTAATTATTTAAATAGTCGCTAAAAAAAGTTAGGCAATAACATAATATAACTAAGTATTGCAAGATTTGCAGAGCGTCTGGTTTCTAGTAAGAAACAAAATTCAGCCACATGTGAAAATTGAAAAAAAAAAACGACACGATTTCCAATGGCATGAATTATTATTATGACAAGAATGTCTACGCAATTATGCATCGCCGTCAGTGTCTATGCAGGAGTATGGGAATATGAAGGGAATATGTTACCTAAACCCACATGCTGGCTGCTCTGGCTTGTTGCTGTTTAATTTCTTCACATCCCTACGGAAATCCGATACGGTTTTGAGACCACGCTAAAGGAATAATAATAGTTTGGAGTGCTCCACGCTGTGAATCGCCGCTTGTCCATAATTTCTCTTTCGATACTTGGATAGCCATACTGTAACCAATATGCACCGCAAATTATGCATTGTCTTCGAGAGTTATTATTCTTTTGTTTAAACTTGAATAAAGCCAGCATTATTATATGGTGCATTAATGGTTGGTAGGATGTGGTGGTTTTATAAAGTGGAGTAAAGTCGTGCTGGCGGTATCGGATATCATACCCATACCTTACTGAAAGAAAGTGGCACTACTGTGGTAGTCGCTTCATATTGTAATTATGCCATGATTAATACAATCACGTCTAGAACGTAGAATAGATACATACCAGTGGTATATACATAGATATCAGTGGCGGAACTTCAAATTTTATGGTACCGTTTCCTATCTGAAGTTAGCTGTGATAAGAAAAATCTTACGTTAGTTAGTAGTTAAGTTTGTCGCGTTTCCATCTAAGTCATGGGTTCAATTCCTATTATATAAATGTCCTCCATCTCCATCATTGTATAACCAATATTATAGACGAGTTTTTAAATGTAGTCAGGTTATTCGTACCCAGGAAATGTTTGTTTTTCTTTTTAAAATAAACACTCAACGCGAAACAACTGGGCGAAACTGTACGATCGCTTTTACCGAAACGGACCCATATGAAAAAATCTTAGGTTAACATGATCATTATATTTTGATACTTACGCTTCCATACAGTTAGTTATCATTAGATTAGAAATGATATTATGGGACCTTACTTAATAAACACCTTGAACTTTCATGTAAATCATCAAAAGTACACGTGAAATTCTCAATACGGAATAGTAAAACACATCAGTAAATAATAATCATATATTGTGCCTTATAATTTTTAAGCATATTTAAAATGTAAAACGAAATAAACGTGCAAGTTAAAACAATGACAGACTTATTAATTGTTTTTGTGTTTAATTCGTAAAACTCCTTTCACATTACAACATTTTATTTAAATTAAATTTTTAAACACTGGCAGACAATAGATGATATCAAATAATGTCCGCTTACGGTACCATAATAGAACACGTCCTTTTTTCATTCCGACCATATATTATGAAAAGATGACCCATCATGTATGACTGGACGAAAAAATATCTTGAATAATGATGCCAATTGCCAGACGCTTAGATTTCATGGAGTATATTATTATTTTCTTCGTTTTATGAAAACTTCTTTACCACTGTTCTCAACAGACTTTGTTAGAATAAAGGCCCGTCTACTGGTTATAGTAGCAATGCTGTGTCAGCAATACGAGGATGCACACTGAACTGACTGAACCCAGTGAAGAGTATCACGCCTGATTGGGCTACTCGGCGAGGCGTGTATTATTTTTGGGCGGCATTTCCGCCTGCATCGGCCCATTCATCTGTTTACTATAACAGCTAACACAGGCAATCATCTTACACCGGCTGCGGCTGTCGGATACAAAACAACACATATGCTGATACATGCAGCTTCGTGTTCAATGTTTTATAGCGCCACTTTGGTACACATGAATCACAAAAGAATCCCGGTTCCATTCAGATTATTATTAGTGTTTTGACGTGACCAAATTTGTACGGTGATGTTACATCACTTAAAAATAAGTCTTTCCTGTTCATATTGTAAAAAAATCAGTATGGTGTGTTTTTCTGCCAGAGGATCTACTAAAAAAATGCTAGATTTTCTAGGTACCTACTCGTCTCCGCCTTAGTTGAAATTATTTTGTTTTGGCACTTTTATACAGTTTTCACAGTTTTTTATACCTATAACATTTTAAATAACAGAATAAAACGTTTTTAGATTTTCACGGCTAAAAGCATTTTCATTGTTAGTTTTTGGGGTGTTATGCCGTGTTGCGCTACCTCCTTCTTTAGCCAACGTTTCGGACAGCGTTGCAGTTGTCCATCATCAGAGCAGATCCATCATCGCCGGATCTGCCGGATCTGCCCTGATGATTGACACTGCAACGCAGTCCGAAACGTTGGCTAAAGAAGGAGGCATCGCAACACGGCATAACACCCCAAAAACAACCAACGAAAAAGAATAAAACGTGTTTTTAATAATTTTCGGATCACACTGCGTTTTTTTTTCTATCGAGGGAATTTCATATAAATATCGTTTCGGCTCTACAAATATTTTTATAGGAACTTAAAACTTAAGGTGTTGAAGGGGGGCGAGGGTTTAAGTTAATATTTCAAAGCTCCATAGCTCACGACGGAAGTGTCTTTGTAAGTTGAAAAGTTTCCTTAACCGAGAGATTATTGGACAGGAAAAGTTGTGCAAATTTGGTAACGTCATCGTTTTCACCATTCCGATTTGTTTTTCAGCATTATTAGAATGCAACTTTATGCCTTATGGTTAAGATCTTTTTTATGTTTCATCTGTATGTGTAGTTTTATTTCGACAAGATTCTGTTTTTAAAAACATAAACATAAAATTGATGTGGTCAGAATGTTTATGGAGCTCACCGTTTGAGTGTTTTTAAAGCTTCAGACGAACAGATATTCTGCTTTATATCGGTTGCTCTATTTCGTAATGACTTTCCCTGTAATACCTACGCAGCCGATGTTTCTATTATGTACATAATATAATAGCTCACGAAGCTCACAGGGTCCAGAGGTGCATTGTGATGGCGTATTCATTAGCAGTGACCCCTTGTTCAATCAACGGAACGATTGTTTCCTCCCATACAGAAGGGGCGGTCACAAACCCACAATAATTTCCATTGTTTTGCCAAAATATTAGGCGAAGTTCGTTTGTGTCAAACTATTGCCTAATCTGTATTACGGCGGACGATGGAAATCGCTGTGATCGCGTGTACAGTTTTTTACGGTGTGGCGTCGAGGCGTATTCCTAGACTGGTAAATAATACCGTACAGGTACCGTAATGCCGTGATTCATATCGATCGATGGACTAATTTAGAAAATTTGACTGCGTAGCTTAGGCATTGTAGTGATTCATTGCGAGGCTTCGCAAATATGTGTAATTTTTCACCTACGTAAAACTAATCATCGTACCATTTCATCATATAGCCAATGGAATTCCACTAAACTACGTTTATGAAACGTCGTTTGGAATTGTATAGTTTCATTAATTGTATTTGAATTGACGGCCACTATCCAACCTTCCTCTTTTCTACCTCCACTTCCTTTAGCCTCACAACATACCATACATTTAAGATTCTATTGTCCCACTGGCTCCGGGCAGTTGGTTAAGTACACGCCAAACTTTAATGCCGACCTAAACTTGATACGATCAATTCTCGCGCATTTATACGACTTTACAATGACCGTAAGCGAAAGAGAAAGATGCGTAAAACATACGTGCGACAGAGAATGGCATCGGCGGGGGGCATGCCTCTTTTCTTACCTTAAACTCACCTATTGCGACGATTTATATATCAACTTCAGGTCATGCACATTCACATGCTCAGTCATCATCATTCACATTAAAAAACTGATTTATTATTCCGACTCGTGAAATAACTTATTTAAGGTTTTTGATTCAACAGATCGTGACATGCCTTCCCTAGGCATCTACGATTTCTTCTATTAATTTGCGCACCATATAAATTAATATTATCCTGGCACCCTTGACCCCATGGTTGAGACCTCCCGCATATGCAATACAAGCAATACATGCTTTACAAATACACCTTCTGGGCCTGAAATATCATTTTTACTGCATTACATTTACTTTCATTCCTATCATAATTCTTTAGACTTCAGTTAATTATATTTTATTTACGTCCCTTTCGACAGCTGCTGTAGATCCATTTGAAATTATGCCACGATTGATGAAATTATCTTGTGATATTTTTGTTTTAAATTGTATTGAAATAAAAGTACAAACAATGATAATAACAATACCGTGTCAGCTCTCTGCCCATTGAAGAGATGTCCTCATCGGCGGAGATTTCACGGTTTCCGAACCGCAAGAAGCCTTCCCCGAATGAGGTCTCCGCTGAACTAATTGCGAATTGCTACTATTATTGCAAGTGAGTGTGTGCCCTACGGAGAGACATTAATTCGGATCGGTCGGTTATGTCTGTTTGCTTCCGTTTCATAATTAGCCGTTGCTAGAAAAATGGGCCGACTCAAATCTGGGGCGTTGCACGGATTTTCTCAGGTACCTACGGAATATTACTATCATCGAGCGAATGCATGTTTTTATTCTAGATTCGGAAATAATGATCTATTCTAGAAATACGTTCGGCTGTCGGTACAGTTATTGCCATCTGTGTTTGTTTTTATTGATCGCGATAATGTCTACAGATGAATGATAGATAGGCAGCCACACCACCGGCTATTGAGTTTGGTCGCTTGTATTGATTGAGAAATGCAATAAAAATATGATTCGCTCTTCATTTTTAATTCAAGTTTTGGAAAATAATAAAAATATTCTAGCGAAGGTGAAAACCCTTTAAAGAAAAACAAAAACAAAGATGGCAGTAATTGTACCGTTTTAGTAATACCTGCCACAACAGTCAGAGAAGTTTTACTTCAACCGCGCGTAAAGGTTAGACGTACTATTTTTTTTGTCAATATATTCTTGTAAAATAAAACCTACTAACCCACTATTTCGGATGATTTAACTCTATAGTCACATATCTGGCTGTATCAAGCATCCGAATCTTTCAAATGGTGAGCTCTGGCGTTATGAAATTTGTACTGTTGTCTAGTTTCTAAGTCTATGCAACTATTTTCCGTATTGAAAATCGGAATATTCCACTTTATCTAAACGCCGTATATTCGTTGTATTTACCATATTTTTCAACCTCAATTTTAGGCAAAGTCTAGCAGGGCAAACTTGTTATTAATCTTGTTTCCGATTCTTGGCTTATTAAGTAAAACATTTTGTAACGTTTAACCGTCGTAATAAGACAGCACGTCTTAATTTTTGTTTCATTTGTCATAACTTTTCTATACATTGGATAAATAATGTTAAAACTCGAAGCCGGGTGGAAATTATTTGGAGAAGATGGTGGAACCTACTTCTTGATTTAATAATGCCAACTATTTTTCAGTTCGCACCATTATGGTGCGCTGTTATCAGTTTTTTTAGAAGTGTTATCTACAATGTCACGCAACAACTGTTTCGTCTTCTGCATCATGTGGTGTAATTAAGTGTCCTTTCACGTGGTCAAGACCGTCTGCACAGAAGTGTGCACGTAATAACTCGCGCAGTTCCGATCCATATACGGTGCAGTTATGGCCGCTGCAACATTTCACAAATACCAAATTTGTACTCCGGTCACAACATCTGTTCGGGGCTTCAATGTTATCACGTTAAATAATTCAATTTATTTGTTGTTCGTTGAGCCATCTGTGTCAAGTTAAACCGTTTTTTTTAGTTAAATGTATTTTTTTATTGTATCGCGGTGTTTAATTTGTGATTTCTACGTGTTAGATGTTAGCGCTTTGGTAATCTTTAATCAGCCCTTCAAAAATACGTGCTGTGAAAGCAAAATGTCTAATCAGTAAATCTGATTAACAGGTGCGCTTAAATTACGGCATCTCTAAATAGTATCTACGTGATTTCGACGCTCAAGTCTTTTATGGAGAGAAATTGCAGCTGATTGCAGTAAAAATGCAACTGTTATCTTAATATTGTAATCTTAAGATGAAACCAGGAGGCGTTTTGTCCATATGAACGTATTCCTTAATTTTCTCTCTGGATTTTGACACTACTGCAATTTTTTTTAAATATAATATAGACATCGGCCACTAGCAGCCTGTCGGTACGTTTTCCTTTTTTTGATAATAGACTTCTTAAAGTTAGTTAGGATACTCCAAAAATTGTCTGGATTGAACGCCATCAATAAACGTTCAGTATACATACTAACGGACAAGGTACAGACATTTAGCATTTTCTTTAAGTTTGGAGGAGAAAAATGGGGAATCTCAATTTTGATGATTTTATTTAGGTATTATCTATCTGAGGTGAAGTTGTCTTTTCACTCAGTATTCGGGGGATTAAGATCGACAGTGACACCAAATGTTCAAATTTCTCGGCGGCCGTGTTTCCCCTTAACTACAAAACAGAAAATATAAATGCTGAAATAACAAACCTATCAAATCGTGAGCACTGGCGTTATGAAATTTGCACCGCTTCCTTCTTGGTTTACTAAGTCAGTTTCCAACTGTTAGTTATTTCTTCCACGAAGATGTGGGGACTTTAAAAATCGATTTAACTATCAAAAAATTCCAAGTTGTTTATTGATTAACGTTTTTCAATTGTTCGTTAAGAAATAATCGAAAAAACACTACTATAAGCATATAGCTGCGTGATATTCAACAACTCTTAACTGAAATCCTTCCGTTGGATTGACTAATTCTAATTAAGCCTACAATATTTTTTTGGTTATAAACAACAAAAGTGTTGTAAATTCTTTAAAATCTTGCACAACAGTAATTAATTATCTTATTGTGTAACATGCTAGTATTATATACCTAAACTTTCGCGATCTGCTATATTGATAACAAATAGGCAATTTCATTTACAAATACGCCATAGGTAGAATAAATTATAATTGCAATATCCTTCGCACCTTAAAAGCTTTTGATGGTAATCCAATCCCCGCCATAGCTATTATTGATGCTCGGTTTAAGTTCTCCAGTTTCAAGTTATTATTTTGTTATGGCTTCATACGATGTCTTTGCCTCTTTTGTTAGGTGCAGTTTGTAATAGCGGATAACGCACGCAGCAGAGTCTTTCGTGCATAAATAAACTTAAATATTGCATTTGGTATGTACCTACCTGCAATGGTTTTCGAAAAAGGCGCATCACGTTTATTACATGAAACTGCGTGATATCGGATAATGAATAGTATACATTATTTTAAATACATCAATTTGATGTAATACAGATTCCAAGTGTGGGATTTAAATTGCTGGGTTAAACAAATTTAAACAGTTTTTTATTTTTTTTATTATTTCTGGTTTTGCGTAGGCACTGGAAATTAAAAAAAGAGTTATTCTGTTATTCTGATTGAATGATAACTATAAAGTTTAATAGAACAATTTTGTAAAAAAAGCAGTAGATATCGGGTAACTGTCATTTTACTGGCGTAACACAGTGAAAACATTATTTCTTACGTGTTCCCCCTGGCCACGGGCGTTAAAAGGTAAAAAATATTTTCGCTTTGCAGTAAAATCCAAATGAATTGAATATTTCTGAACGTTTCCGAAAACTAAAAACTGTTTTTGAAAGGTAATGAAATGCGCTTTTATTATTAGATATATACATGTCTAACATCCCGTAGAAAAGGGTCGTAGGCCAAAAAGAAGTTAATTTTACAGGAGAGCGATGACAAATATGAAAAGAGAAAACACCATGCTTTATATTCATTCTCATATAAAATTTACCACATTACCTTTATGATACCAATTTTTTTATGTTTCGTGACATAATTTGAAAAGAATTATTAAACTTTGTAAATGTTTTTAACAAGAAATAATGTTTATTTCAAAGTATAAAATTTCAAAGCGTATTTCAACGCCTTTCAAAAACAGTTTTTAAGTTTTAGGACACATTTAGAAATATTTTATTTATTTGAATTTTTGACAGAATATGCCCGAGATGATGGGTTAAAAGGCTCCTCACTTCTTCTGTATAATCCTTTCGTTAGTAGTATTTTGATCCTCATAATCGGCCAACGCAGTGGTCGTACCGTAATGACACGCCACGGGGCGGAATATTCTCCCTTCAGGGCAGACTTGCAAGTGGAAGCCCTAGAGTCGCGCGCCCGTCGCGTGTGTTCGATGTTCCCATATAAGGGCTCCTTGCCTGCTGCACTCGGATTTAAATGCATTATTATTCCTCGACAGTGATTTGCTTGCAGACAGGCTCGCGCGGTGATTCCTGCCCACGGAGCTGATCAACTGCTTGTTACTCCCGCGCAACTAGACGACGTGATCCATATCCAAAACCACAATACATAATTGCTTTTCGTTTTCTTCATTACTCACTCACGTCACAGAGTCCGGAAATCAGAATCAAACCAGCGCACTACATATGAAAAATCACGTGACATTATTATTTCAATTTTGAAAAGACAAATTAAAATTATTCATATTGGTAGGTAAGTACTAATTTTATCGATTCTCTGAACTATTAATCTCATTACAAGCATGTTTTTGGTTGTTTCAAAAAATTTAACGATTCATCAAATATTTTAAATTAATTTTCACGTTCTGTGAAAGTTCTATTCGAGTTCTGTAATTATTTCAGTTTTATGAAACAACTGGCTTATCATGATATACAAATAGAACTTGAATGAATTTACACAAAACGTGAAAATTAACTTCAAATATTTGATGTAATTATCAATTTTTTTTAAACTTCAGGGCTAGTTGTTTCACAAAGTTTGAACAATTATTCAAATTTCGAAGTGAATTTTCAACTTATGTGAAAGTTCTATTCAAGATCTGTTTATTATAGGCCAGTATCACATAACTGAAATAATAGCAAACCTTGAATAGAACTTTCACAGAACATGATATTTGAATATTTGTTCAATTTCTGTAAAACAGCAGCCCTTTCATAAATTCAAAGAAAATTTGAGTTCGTTGAACGTGAATAATTTCACGCAAGAATATTTCACATTTCATGCGCATACAGCTGACCTTAATATATTTAATGATAGGTAATCGTAGATTTTTAGAGAATGTTTCTTTCCTTGGGTTTTTGCTTTCTTTTTCCATCGTTGTAATTAGGCATATTATCGTTCTCCTATTTTTTTTTACATTAACTCCACACACGAGGCCCTAAGGAAAATAATTTCATTCAGGGTCTGTGTCATCTTTGGGGATGCTGTGTGGGAGGGCATTTTTGTGGAAAGTAAGGAGTGAACCTGGGTCTTGAATAGACCCGTGTTGTAGGAGAGACGAAACACAGAGGCCGGCAAATCGTTCCACAGCCGAGCTATTGGACTCGAGAACGAGTCGTAGAAATGTTATTCTTTAGCAAAATTTCCTTTGATTAGTTATGTTCAGAAAAGATTACTGGGTAAGTTTGATAGTCTTACATTAGTTTTGAATCCATTTTTGTAAGATTCCGACATGCAGCGCTCCCTAAATGAAACGATAAACCGAAAACTTCAGTCAGATGCTTTATCCACTACTCTCTACTCTACGAAGTCAGTCGTCTGTTCTCTATTCGTTGAACCTCCCATTCTCACAGCTTGCTGTAGCGACAGAGAAATGAGACGCGCTGGTCTGTAAAATGTGGGTGTATTTTATGAGGCAAACCACATCCTATTTTATAATGGTTAACTTTAATGTCGTAATATAATATGAGATGTGGTTTTAAAATGTTATCAGCCAGTTGAATGCGCTTTGAAGCCAGATTATACTTCGTTACTGTCACATAATTTTAATCACTTTGTCAGTTCTAAACTCGGAACATTCTCATGTTGCACATCCCAACTTTTCTATGGGATGACGTTAGTAAAAAAAAAAAAATTTTACGTTTTATGTCTGAAAAGTTAAGTGATTTGATTGTCTATACCTCACAAAAACCATATTTAAGTTCGATCACACTTTTATTTTATTTTTTATAGTGAATACCTCACAAGAGTCCTAACTGCTCCCGTCTGGAGCCAGTGAGACTATGATATCCCCAATTGGGGTATGTTATGAGGCTGAAGATAAGTGGGGAAGGGAAGGAGACAAGGAAGAGGAAGGTGGGGAAGTACCTGGCTATTCAGATCTAGTCACTAAACACGGCTAAAGCCATTTCGTGCAACGTTTCAATTCTGAATGGTGGTCTTACACCAGGGCGATACTAAGAGTATCTTCCACTCTGGAACGTGCCGCAAATTTTATTTTGTAATTGAATTTCATTTATAATTGATTATTGAGTTTTTTTTGTAAATAGCTCTGTTACTACCTATTGATCGATATAATTTAGGTAAATAGGCCTCAGCAAATGAAATTTTGTTAATGGGGGTCTGTCTTTTTACAAGAAATTTCGACAGTTATGTACTATTAAAGTAGTAGTATTAGTAAGAGTGCCAAAATATTTTCCATTCCAATATGGTTTTCAACGTTCACAGCTTATTTCAATTAATAAAAACATTTTTTCCCAACTGCTCCCATCTGGAGCGAGTAAGACTATAGCATCCCCAATTGGGGTGTGTTGTGAGGCTGAAGATAGTGGGGATGGGATGTAGATGGGGAAGAGGAAGGTGGAAAAGTGCCTGGTAACAAACACTTTACAACTAAAGCCATGTCAAGCGAGGTTTCAATTCTGAATGGTGGCGATATTGATAACGTTCCATTCTGGAACGTCCATTCTGGAACGTGTTACAAATATCCTGTATGTTATTTTAAATCAATAAAATTGTAAAATATCATAAATTATTCAAATAATATTTATTTGCGCACGCCGGGATTTGAACCCACGTCCTCCGGATTGCTAGTCGAGAGCCTTGCCCTCGACCTGGCAGGCTTTCACTTATTTAATAATTTCCTAAGACTCCTTTTACATGTTAGCGTGTGTTTATTTTCACATATTATTCTAACAGTCGATGCGCCAAACTCGGGTCAAGTACCTACTCACGACGAGGTTTCGAGGTACAGTTTGTTGTATCGCCAACGTGATGTATGAACGTCAGTCTGCACTGTTGGCAGAGGTCAACTGTTGACGCGTGTTTGTCTGTTTCGCTGGCAGCTTCCTTGCCCGTGATGCCTTCACCGCGCCCCGTAAGGCCCGGCACGCCGCGAGACGAGGTCCCTGCTTTATGTTTATAGCTAGGGCTTATGGCCCGTCATCGGGAGTCACAGGTTAAAACCTGCTGAAGAATTTAAATATTATGGTATCTTGTGACTTGTGAATGACCTTCATTTAGAATCTAACCTAACGTTCCTCTTCTGCTTCCTGGACCACTATTACTACTACTTCCACTTCCTTCCATCTTACAATATAACCCAATTCGGGGTTGCCATGGTCATTCCAGTTCCGGGTAATGTAAATTACAAAAAATGTATTGTTTTCATCTATCACGAGTTAAGGAATACAATTTGACAGAAAATTAGTTTGATTTTTTGGATTCTGTCAAATTGTTCATTGCAATGTGTGTGATTTTATTTTATTTTTGTTTATCGCCGTTATCTTTTGTTTGTTACAATAATGCTATTATTATTGTGTCTCAGTTTCACAGGAATTATTTCGTCGGTCCCGAACGAAGAACAATATCGGGTCTACTAAAATTTGAAAATCGTCTTGCACGCTTATTTATTGGCTTATTTTGTTAATTTAAAAGTCTGTATTTTCGGAATTTTGAATGAAATGAAATGCAAATTATCGAAACAACACTATATTTCTTGATCTCAAAAAAAAGTAAAAATGCAGAAACGAAACAGCTTTACTGCAAAACTACAAAATCGCACATCCGTCATTGTTCTTCCGGACCGTCGATTTAGTAAGCGAGACGGCTTTCATGAACAAAAATAAAATTATATCATTCTAATTAAAATAATGAATAATCTCTTTTGCTATAAATGTTAACTTGTTTTCTATTGTAGTTTTACCCCAATAAATATGTAACCACAATAAATTTGAGCAAAATCCCTCAAATGGATAATCCATTTCCTAACTCCTTGGTCAAATTTAATATTACCACCATCACATCGTTTGGTTGGTGCTAATATTCAGGATGGTTTCTGCTTATGCAAGGGAGTCCCACGCTGTTAATTTTATCATCTGACCGCCGGAACCTTTATCGTCTCTTCCCACGCGGGTCATTGCCCTCCTCTGCCAATCAAGGGACATGTTGTTTCATTCAACATCGTGACATTCTCAGTTAGTACTCAAATTATGAATTATTATTAGTAATTAGCGAAAACGTTGAATATTAACGAGTTTGATTTGGAAATTAAAATCCACGAAACTGAGTTTATATCGCATCACCAAGGGGTTCGGTGGTAGGCAATGAATCTATTTTAACATCTTATGAAATCCTGATGCTTCTTATAACCTGTCATCTTTGGAAGTAGTGAACTTAGATCTTCAACAGTGTTCAAATGTTGGGCAAGCGTTTGGTACGTCTCTCGACTTGTGTGCAAGTGTCGAAGTTATCAATGCCACTGTTTCTTCAAAGCACCTTCCATTAGTATATAGAATAAACACATTATCATTTGTCATCTTTGTTCCTGAGAATGTCAAAGTCGAAGAGTTTATAATGCAATGTATCATAAATCTTATAACGTTCGCCGCTATGCATTAATCACAGGTATTGTGCTTTCATCTTGATTTTTTATCGTTTATCACTGCCGTCGATGGTGTTATTGAACTGTATTGACCTCATTGTAACCTGCACCAATTGTGCATCGGTACTAATTAGCGATGCATCATAACATTATGTCTGCGTCCTGTTGCCAAGTGTAAAGGATATTGCCGAGTCCTTCTCGGAACACGAACAAAGGCCACGCAGAAAAGAGTTTCCTCGTTCCTAGCGTCCTTGCGGGGTCGCCAATCGTACGGAATATATTTTAAAGGTCAACGATTCCTTCGCTCATTGTCCAGTAATTCTGGCTCAATTTCCTGTTCGGATGTTTCAACCAGTCACCATCATCGATTCTTCTCAATTAAGTTTTTCATTCAAATATCTCTGCAGTGCTGGAATATTATTTTCATTTCTCCGTTTATGTTTCTCGGGATTTGTGCAATAGTTCTAGCGTGAATAACATCGATCCTGAGCATCTTTGAAACCGGTCGATGTGCGTTTAGATTCCGCACGAATGCGCAAAACTCACAATGCCAAGATTACTGAATTATTTTCTTTTACTATTCAACTAACTAACATGCAATATCACCGCAGCGCAGGGACAGGCAGAGGCCGCCACGCTAATTTTTTCACACACTTCTTGCTAAATTCTTATTCATGCATTTCTATTCTTCTGCTATACCTACTTTTGGCCCGATTCAAGTATTCCTCGGTTGTCCCCGACTACTTATGCCACATTCCATGGCTTCCTCCAGTCATCTACGCATCACAACATTCTCCTGCTATTCTTTAATGCATACATTTTTTCGCGCATTGTCTCTTTCGTGGAAATTAATTTTTTTTTGTTAGAAGTCTTCCCGGTATCTTATGAGATTCCGATAAAAAGGATGATTCGTTTTGATTTCGACCCTGCTCATGTCCTTGTACGGCGGAGAGTTTATTGGTCTCGAAGGTCGATGATACCTCGGCTGAGTGGCGGTGATTCAGGCTTTGGTTGGTTGGTTGGTTGGTTGGTTGGTTGGTTGGTTGGTTGGTTGCGAAAGGTCCTGACTTGTAACAGCTTGGTGGTTTGCTACAGGTATGGTGCAATCTTGAAGGATATTCCGCGTTGCGCCATTGTTGGTTTGTCACCTCACGTGGAGTGGAGTGTCAGTGTATTGGCGACATTCGCATCGGAAGGCTCGTATTTAAATTGCAGTTCCTTTTGTGTGTCCCACCTTGTGACTTGTGGTGTGTCAAATTAGTGATGCCTTTTGTACGCTGAAGCGTTTCTCTCCATAATCAAACATCGGAACCATTTTCAACACGCATCGTCAATTCATGTTTAAAAGAAATCTCACTGCCATATTCTTATCGTTTTGTATGAAAAAATACATTATCAAATTTTATTTCTTCTGATTCTTATTGTGTAGAGATAATTTTTTTCATAGGATTACGAAAAAAATCTCATTTGAAAGGTTGGTCGAGCTAGATTTTCCGTGATATCGTTCACCCCGTTGATTAGTCAAACATCTCAAAATTCTTGAGATAATGAGGAAAGCAATATTCGAATGATCACCATAAATCATAGATTATTTACACGTATCTGTGTTTTACACATTAAAAAAGCTATAAATAATACCGGGAGTCATAACAGTCCTATACATTAAATTTTTTTTTTTTAAAAGAAATATTAACATAACTAGCTTCTGCCCTCGTCTTCGTCTGCGTATGGGATTAGTACTTAGAGTAATCTATTTTCTTTTCCTAGGTCCCGTCAATGTTTATACCAAAATTCTTAACCTATTTATTTAAAATATCTATAATTCTTCATTCGATTCAAAGTTCACGATTCAAGATTCAATTCACTAATTTAAATATTTTCTAAAATAGAATTTTGATTTAACAATCATTGTTTTGCAAAATTTCATTCTCAAATTTTGGCATTTTCTATTAATATATAATTATTATTTTCAATACATTGAAAATAAATAGCTAGTTTTATAAATTATAGCGTATATGTTCTTCTGATGTATGAGCTATATTATTGTAAAGTTTCATTAAAATGCATTCAGTAAATTTTGCGTGAAAGAGTAACAAACATTCATACATCCATACAAACTTTTGCGTTTATAATATTAGTAAGATACATATATCACATTGTTTACAATTTTTTTATGTATTAATACAGAAGTAGGACATTTTGAAATATTCTACTAGTAACCTAAAAAACATCAACATTGTATTTTATTCACTACAAGTTTTTGTGCGTTATAATTGATTTGGTGGTGTTTATGAGTAATCTGAGTATTGTACCAGACAGTGTAAGGTTTACACATAACTAACTGCACACTCAACTCAAATTTAGATTTTTCGGAGATGTCTGACTAATCAACTGGACGATAGATATATTGGTGTATGATAAGTTAATAAAATCATTATCAATACATCTTATATTACTTTCACTAGTAGCGGTTACTCCGGTATGATAATTTGTATAGCACTTTTTTGTTGTTAAAACTGTGTAAAAAATATATATTATGTATGTCAAAAAGCACTCACGTAATACAACACTCTGGAGTTTTCCATTTCACACCTGACTTTGGAGAGTGAAATCAATCTTCATTGTACGAGCAAATACGAATTCTAAACAAGTCTTGATGGAAAATGGGTAAATGTAAGCCAGAAACAAAGGCGTGCCTTGTTAAGTAGCTTTGCACCTACGCACATTTCATATATCTCTCATCTTTGCATATGATGTGGGAACCATTTGAAGGGTCTAATTGTAGGAGGTCGGTTGCGCTATTCAGTTCTGTTGTCTGTCTCTGGCCAGCCGGGTCTTTGAACCTGCCCGACGGTGCTCGGTGCTCGGTGCTCGATGCCCGGTGGCCGGTGTCCATGGCGGCCGTGGGTGATTAGCGCACTCACTCTCCGGATGAGGGGACAGACCTCACACCCGGAGAAGGAAATCCAGTGCAAACTCCATTGTTACAAGTCGACCAGAAAGTACAGTCTGTGCGATGACTTTGACCTTTATGGACACTCTTCTCACTAGAGCAGAATTTCCCAAACAGTTTCAAAAATATTCTCCTTAAGGAACAATCAGTCGATTTATCGACTAATGAGTGTTGTTAGGTATTAACTAATTGAAGATCTCGTGTACATGTCTGAAGTGCATTGGTTTTAAGCAGTGGCGGTTTTCTCTAAAGTGCGGTTATGCGGTGAACCCCCATTAAAAATATGATAAAATAAAACAATCTTGTTGTATAGTAATATAAGCCCATCACAGTTAGCTCGACATTAAAATTCCGTCTTTAAAACTCGCGCCACCGAAAAATACGGTACCTATCTATTCCCATTTTGTGCGCGTTGCGATCCGCACACATTTGTCCATACGAAAAATCATAGCCGATACGAATCGCTGTGACGGTAGAATGGAAAAAACTACGCAGCTTGGTGCGCTGCTCACGAGTCAAGATGTCACGTGACCTCCGAACTTTGACGAGTCTCGCCGAAACGAAGCCCGAGATTGTCGCAGGATGACCGGCTGACGGTCGACTTTTGCACCGACGGATGCAAGTTAAATGTTATATATTATGGTATTTAACTTTTTAGTCATTTTGTACATTTTTTATTTTCTTGTTTCTGCATTTCTCCAACCGTTTACTAATGGCATTTGTAAATCTACTATTGAAGTGGACCGATTTTGACTTCTGTTTTCGTATTTTTTTTATAGATAAGTCGTTATATCCCTTAGTTATGAGTACATTTACTAAAGTTTCGGCAAACAACGTCGCTAGTTATGCAATTTTGTGTTGAGCTTTCTCCTACTATTGTTTCGGCTTTCAAATTGAAAGTGGTTGCGTTTATCAGTTGTCGCAAATATTCTGTCCTAATTTTTTCACACAATGACGGATTACAGTGTTATATACAAAAAATAATGCTAATGCTTATGAAAAAAGTTTGGAAATGAAATATTATTATTTTTTGTATACGTGTATAATGGATTTTTAGTGTGAGTGAAAAAAACTAATTTTATTTCGTGGCCACCTTTATTTGTGTTTCTTGTTTTTTTAGGTTTTAAAATATCAATTATATTATATTCTACATTCTACGCAATTATTCTTATTGAAAAAAAACAATAATAATTAGCAACGTACATTGAGTGTTGTAAAAACCATTAAACAATTTAAATCCTTTAAAACCTTTTTGGTTGTTTAATAATTGTGTCGAGGAGTATCAAGTTATTTAAAAACAATATTACCTATTTAGGTACCCCCCCACTAACTTTATTTAATTTGTGTGACAAGAGTAAATTTTGATTAGACAATATATCATTCTTCTCTTGAATTTCTGAACCCCCGTTAAAAAGACCACGAACCGCCACTGGTTTTAAGGTTTTCCGTCTTGAAAATGCATAATTTGTTATATTTATGCATTTTTGTCATTTTGAAACAAAGCTCATAGGTGTGATTCTTGTGACATGCATTTTATTTAATCAATTTGATGAATAAATTGTCCTGTAATATCTCCCTTTTGCCCCCGAGTCCCGAGTGAAAGATATCGTTCTCTTTGAGAACCAATGCACTATATTCGAGCTTAGCTATGTTAATTCTTAGCTAATTTCCATGCGCTACTGTCTCTAGTCGGCCATTACTGCCAATTGGTTCTTTAAAACTTCATCTTATTCCGGCTTGACCTTTTGATAAGCCAAGGTTAATACGGTTCAATTACTTCGCTTTGTGTAAATAATGGGCATTGTATGGTTCATATACCAAACCTACACAGTACACACATCCAAAGGGTAGTGGATTTCGCAGCTACTTTGTCTGTCTAAATTTGCTGACAGATGCTGACTAAAATCATCATATCAATGTCATTAATTACGTTCATTGATGCAAATTAATTAAATATTACTAGATTATTAATAAGGGCAATTCGTGTTGATTACTTTTATGGTCACTCTTTCAATTTATGTACTACTCGTACATACAAACCTTGAGCTATCAATTTTATCGTTGCTATGACAATGAATTCCGACATGGAACATAATATATTTAGTTTTTAATATTTTATTTCCTGCATGTTTGAATGGTATGTTATATTTCCGGAAAGGATTCAAAATAACAACCTTATCGTTTCGCAAAATTAAATTATTGCTATTAACCTATATTGTGCTTTGATTGGTGGATGGAATCTTCTCCCGCACATGTTTGATGCTGCGGGCGTCTCCATCTTCACCACAACGACCGCAAATCTCAACTAGAGTCATGTTCACGTGGGGCACCGCAAAACAAATCTTCTCCGAGATCTCTTCACCCTTCGCCCCTCCCCCTCCGTCCCTTGCACTCCGCGCCTCTATTTGGTCTCTGTTCCGGTTCTGTCCCCCCGAGAGGAAATTTTAACTTTCTCCGCTGAATGTTTATTGATGAACAGGTATTTGAAGCAAAACAGTTTATTTTTTGTACATTTGCTGAACGCCCGCCATCGTACCGGTTCTTCAGGTGTTTCTTCAAACTTGATCTCGTTTCGCCCGAAACATTACGTCGATTCAAATTAACTAGACAGAGATGTTTCCTACCGGTCAAAACTAAATAACTAATTAATATAAATAGAGCCCACTCGAACAAGTGAAACTCACCGTGTTCAGTTGAATGCTGATTTGTAAAGGTTTGTTCGGTGCCACCAAATTTGTTGAATAATTAGGATAGCATTGCGTGACTGGGTCTAGTTCCAGAAACCTGGATTCTGAGGTCAGCAGTAGAGGGTAACGGTTCTACGGAAAATATAGATTTTGGATAACACCGTTGTTCCAACTCCAAAGTAACGTTAACATTGATACATTGACGCAAGGAACTAGTTTCGCATTGCGATATTACGTTCTGTAATAAAACGCCCCAATTTACTAACACTGCCTACATAATTTACTTAAGCCTTTTGATCGTTACTTCGATTTAATTTTCCTGCTAACACACAGACAATAAAATCAGTCACTATAAACCGTTAGCTTTTAATTGGGCTGCACTTTTGCGAAGCGAGCTCCGATTGACACAACACGCGGTTCCTGAATCGTTTACCTTTGTTTAGTTTGTCTTGTACCGGTGGTGGATACATTGAATTGTCCGTGCGTCGGGTTCAACGCGCCAGACAAGTGTTTGAACCCTTAAATGTGGCCCTTCGAGTCGTCACCTGTCCGTCGCGCTAATTGGCGGCCGCGACGTCCCAGCGGGCAAACTGGTCTCCGGCAATCCTGGGGAAACTGGGGCCAGTTCCGCCAGTTCGCGGTACACTACGGGCCGCGACGGTCGTGCCTTGTGCCTTTTACGTTGCCTGTGCTAGCGGAGCCTTATATTGACACTGGACATTGTCTCTTACTAACTCTTGACAGAGTCGATGGAGAACATTGCCTTTAGTTTCATAAATAATTAGTCTCGCACAGGAAATCGTTTAATTCATATTTAATCAATCGTTATCGGTAATATTATTTGTTTATCGTTTTGACCTCCCTTGTCTCGTCAATTTTAAATTCACCGAGCAATTAAGTTTTGGCATTGAAATTTCGCTTTCATTAAGTCTTAATTTTTTTTAAATCTTACTATCAAAATATTTTTTGTAATTGGAATTACTGTTTATCTCCAGGATTTTATGACTTATGTTTAACAAAGTTTATTTGACGATCTGAAAATTATGATCTCAATTTAAAATTAATGATAAATAAAGTGTAACTAAAGTATTGTGAATCAAATGTGAACAACAGTGTCAAAAATGGTGACCTCACGTATACCAACGTATTCCCTGAACACGGAGTTCAACCGGGAGTTTCGCAGCTTTCGGGTGTCTTCCAACAGCAGCCACATAGTCCCCGTGCACGAGTTCTCCCGCGTCAGTCTGCAGGAGCGCCGCGCCGCCCTCAGAGCCGCCTTCGCCAAGGATAACGCCCCCGAGCGGGCCAAGCCTTCCGAGGGGCGGCCGCTGTTCTTCCGCTGCGATTCCCTGCAAGAGAGAAGGGCGGCCCTCCAAGCCGCCTTCGAGAGAAATGCTGAGAAAGCTAGATTCGATGCCAAAGCCGTAAAGAAGCCCGATTCCGCCAGCGATACTAAGCTAGACAATAGACTGACGAGTAGGAAGGAAACCATTATTCCGATAACCAAGAATGATTCTAGAGATAAAATATTTGCCAAAGTAGACACCGTCATAGAAACTAGAGGCGACTTGAGAAATGATGATAGGAACAACAACGTTCTAAGTATTCGATCAAATTTCCCCAAAAAGTACCCAATCAAAGAATCCAAACCAGAAGTTCGATCGATACTCACCGAGCGCCTGATAAACAAGCTAGAAAATAAATTCGACAGCAGATATCAAGTGTCAGATCGGAGGGCAGTTATAGCGACCGAATCCCTCGGCGATATAAGAATGAACACGAAAAGAGAATTGATGAAACTACCGAAGATAGACTTCAGAACCGTTTCCGGTGCCGAGTCGCTGAAAGATATCTGTTCAGATCTCAAACACGAACTAAGAAAACTGAAGCGGCCGGAATATGAATACGGTAAGATCGGCGTAGTGGGATCGATGAACGACGTGAGGACGAGACTGGAGGACAGCAAGATGAGCAAGAGCAGGGTGCTGACGACGGAGGAGCCTAACATCGACGGCTGGTCCACGCCGGACAGCGGAGTGGCGCTGGGAGACAGCCCGCCCGAGGACCGCCGCAAGGGCACGGACCTGCCCTCTATGTATCTCTCCCTCGCCTCCTGGACGCCAAAGTCCTCCCTCTTCCAGAACAGGCTCAAGGAGCACGAATGGAGCATCTCGTATGTCTTTAATGGGTTTTGTATTACCATGTTTCTGCATCAAAGATACATAAAAAAACATTTACATGAAAGCAGTTACTCTTAATCTAACGGCTAATTAGGTTAAATTGAACACATATTTTGTTTTAAGCGCTATATTTTTTTAATATTGGCAGCACCCCTCTTTCATCGGGACAAATTGTATGTAACCTTTGTCCTAACGAAGAAAAGGTGTTGCCCCAACCTGTCCACAGTTTATGTGGCGGTTAAAACAAAGTATTTATTCATTTTATTAAATATTTTCAATACTTCTGTTTTCCATCTTGTTGTCGTCATATAAGTTTTTATTCTAATTGGCAAGTTGCTGCCAAAGATTTTCTAAAATATTCTTTCACGTCTCTTTGAAGCAGATTCATAGGTCATCATTTTATAATTTTATTAATCAATATTTTATCATGTTATGTAATGTTTATTATTTTCCGAAGGTAAGTTTCTAAACAGAAGTGCAATTAACTGGAGATTTAATCATTAATGTTATGGTACAAACTTTGTATTATTAGATTTTACTGCCAATCATAGTACGGCTACCGTATTAATCCACAATGTTCTGTGTGCCTTTATCATCCCACTTTCTAATAATATGTCTGTATAAAGATTTCTAATGGCTTCCATTAAGTCGTTTAAAAATTAACATCTAATGGTCGCTTTATGGACTGAGATAGGATTAATCTATCTTTTCTCACCAAGCTTTTATCAGTTAATTTTCAAACTGAGATTAAAATAATGTCACAAAATAATCTCCCACCAGATTCGATAGCTGATTCCACGTTGGCATTTCTTATTACTTTCAATTAAAAATAATTATCGTCTTTCGGCAACTTTAATGAGTATGTTAAAAACTCAATTATAATCAATTGCATAATAAATTCTTCAGATAATCGTGAACAATACGAAACGAGAATTCATTTATGAATTTTGAACAGAGTATTTGTTAATACAATAAAACAAATAACAAAACTTATTTTCACTTAATTTATTTGACCGTAACGGGTTTCAGCTTGCTAAAGCCATTTTCAGACTGGTACAAATTATTCTACTGTATATATACATAATATATGAGGGAGGTGAGAGAGGGATGGTCTACAAAGATTTTATTCAATTATATGGGTTTTCTTACATTCGTTGCCAAGTCGTCTTTGACTGTCGAATTTATAATTATTTTGATTATTCTTAGTAGGCGTAATTACACGGGGTTGGTAGCTTACTTTAACATTGTTTGGGGAACCACAAGTAATATGAATTATTATCAACCTAATTTTATTGTTGTCATGTCTATTCTTAATTAAAATATGTTGTTATAATTATGATGTTATGGAATTTTTGATTAATCGATTGATAGGGATACATTGGAGTAGGAATATTCTTTTATTGGACCTAATAGAATTTACAATGGATGTAAATAATTCTAATTTCATATTCATTACAAAGTTATGGTATGTTATTATTATTATAATGGAATTCCACCATGAATTATCAGTTTCGAAAATAGACATTAAAAAGTATTTATTATTTAAATTGATTAAAATGAATATTCCTCGTTCATGAGTCAATATTTATTTGGTTCGCGTACACAGGACCTTCATAAATTCCGTAACACGCCGCTTAAAAAATAATTGTTTTCTCCTTTTTAGGAAGTGGTCACTTTTTATACGGGAAGTGATAACTTTTGCCGCGCGTTGATTTATCAATTCGCACTCATACCTACCTACCTAATAATGTTATGGTAGATACTGGATTGTAATTTACTGGTAGTTTTATATAGCGCCTCAAGGCGAATGTTTTTTATAAGCAAATGACCGTAGCGTAATTGCTACCCAGACATTCGTGTTTTTATTTATCGATAGAATAATTCGAAATTAATACCGGACGGACAGCGATATGACGAGTAATTCAGGTGTTTTCCGGACGGAATTAACGTTTTCAAACCGAAATGACGTTCAAATATCGGTACAATTACTGCCATCTGTGTTTGTTTTTTTAAAGAATAACCTTCGCTAATATATTTTTTATTATTTTTCGAAGCTATATTATATTTCGATTAGATGAAAAATCGAGAGCGAATCTATTCAGCATAAGGCACGTACTTGACTTACTTTAACCAGTGATTCCGGACATTATTTGGAGTAAAAATGTACATGAAATTCCGGTGACTTTTTTATGACATTGTTTTTTTTTAAAATTTTTTTCAACAAAATCAGACAAGAAAAATTTCTTCCACATGACGTCACTGGTCACACAGCCGAGTAACCGCCCCAACACTTTCCCCGCCTCCAACTGTCCAAAACCTACTATTTTTTATGTTTTTGTAGAAAAGTAAAACATCAAAATTTCACCAGAGACCAAAATTTTATTAAATTTTTTACTTCAAATATTTAGGGAATAACTGGTTAAAGTAATCCAAGTACGTACCTTAACACCCTGTATATTTATATTTTGATTGCATTTCTCAATACAAGCTACCAAACCCAACAGAAGGTGGGTAGTGAATAGATTCGCTCTTAATTTTTCATCCAAGTTTCGGAAAATAATAAAAATATTCTAGCGAAGGCGAAAACCCTTTAAAAATTAAAACAAACACAGATGGCAGTAATTGTACCGTTTACGTAATACCTGCCACAACAGAAAATTTACTTCAACCGTGCGTAAAGGTTAGATACACTCATATTTTTTATTCTCGTTCATTTTTTGCCATCGTTTTTATGAGTGAAAGTCCGTGTGCCATTTACAAAAATCCCTTGGCGACCAATAACGGTTCCCTTGATTAAAACAGGCAAAATTATTACAAAATACGAAATAATGTTAGATAAGTTTTCCTTCTGTAATGAGGTTAAATTTTCTTTTTTGTTAATGCAAATATTTGCTGTTTATTTTGAATGTCAATGCACCCACATATCCAAAGTTATTGAATTAGGTTGCTATGAGAAATGCTTTACATGCATTTGAAATGATTTATACGAAGTTTACTTTTGGTCACCTCTCCCACGCGGATTTAAAAAAAAAACTCTTATGCCACTGACTTATTCCGAATGTCATAATTCATAATATTGCTTTAAACACGTTATTCCACTAATGTAGTTATGTATTGGTTGGTATGGATATCCTTGAATTAAATAGGAAATCATTTATTTTAAATGAATGGATTTTGATTAATTATTTCACAACAGTCTGATATGAAATCTAGAGAATTACGCAAATATTGTCAAGATATGTTTTTGTTTGAAACAACAAAGCCTATATTTTGAGGTATTTCCACTCACAGGCCTCGCGCTTTTTTGTGGGAAGGTAAAAATTTTTCCGCTTTGCAATACAATCAAAGTATATGGAGTATTTGTGAACTTATCCGAAAACTAAAAACTGTTTTCGAAAGGTGATGAAATACGCTTTTAAATTTTATTAACTCAAACCTTTTTTCTAACTAAAATTAATGATGACGAAAACATATACAAACACAGAATTTTTTTTTAGATAAATGATTTATAAGCGTTATTATCACCTCACTTTTTTGTCGTTTTATGTAAAAATGTAAAAATAATTGCTAAAATTTATTAAAAATTCCCAAAGTTTCATATTTTTTTGATTCTGACCGACCGCAATATTAATTATTTTGTGGCTAACTTTTAGATTTGAATATAAAGCGTGGTGCTTTCTCTTTCAAAAATCGCTTAAATCATATTTCTAATCATGATAGTAAGGGAGCAACAACGATTTGTATGAGACCTCTATGAGTTAATTGAATCTATGATTGTTGACTCATCTCAGAGAAGAAGTACACTATCTACGTCAGTATTTCTGTAGAATATCATTACTAATTCTGGCTAAGATGTAAAGGATAACAGTGCGAAATTGAATGAGATCTTTATGTTTTCCCGACATTTTTTGTGCTACTCACCGTCACATCGTATAATTAATGAAGTTAATAGTTCACCGGTTGACCTTTGCGTTGATGGTGATTATTATTCTGCCGATGGATGAATAAAATCCTGCTTCCAGCTGTCCCGCAGATGTCTCTTCGGGTATATCTTGCCGGTGACTCACGCCACAAGTTTCCCATGATAATTGTATCGGTGTGTTTTCCTCGCGAATGTTAATTTTCCACCTAAGTAAGGCGTTCGTCGTATCGTATTAGATGAATGTGTTGATAAAACCTCTTGTCGTATCTGTTAGGCTTAATCTCCGCCCCTTCTTATATCGCTCCCACCTAAACGGTTTTAATGTTCTCATCTAATTGAATCGGCTTATTTGATAATATCTGTCGCATATACGAGGAAATAGGGAAAAGCTTATTGGAGCTTTTTGCATAACTTAATCGATACTTTTGTCTATCTCACCTCAACCTCCTCCAGGTGTACAGAAATAAGGATTTGATCGCATTACTATAAACGTCTTAGTTATTGTCAATAATAATTAAGTTTTATCAAAATAACCGTTTCAATTTTCAAAAACACTAATATCAGTTATGTGTCTGTAACTGTTAAAATTAATTTGCGTCATTTTGAATTGTGAAAATTTCAGACAAGCGATAAATTAGATATCTGCACTCATGCATACTATAATGATATAATACTTTAACAATTTCATTGAGTAATTTGTGTTTATTTCCGCAGTGGCGCTAAAGTATTATAAAACACATATAAAATAAAAAAATAAAAAAATTCAAAACGTGAACTTGCCGTCAATAACAAAATACCAGGAGCACAAAAATATGATTGGGTATATTTTCTATTCGGTTATTATTATAAACATTTATTACTCAGTGTCAGTAGTAAAGTTGTAAAAACAAAATATTACTATGTCCCGTGATTTTCACGGGACTGCGCTATTTTTTTACATTAGCTATTTCATCTTTGGGGGTGCCGTGGGGAAAAGCTGAACGACTTAGGGTGACCTATGGCAGTGGTGTTAGTGTAGAAAATATTAATCATTTTAAATTTTATGAATCGGTATTCTAAGCATAATTTCGAAATATTTCAATTTTTAATTCCTCGGATTCTATTTTAGATTTTAATAAATAAATGTTATTTCGAAAATCGCTCGCATTCGAGATTATTTTTATACCCATCACTAGTAAATAGTTCTCGTGGAGCTTTATCCTAATGCCGCTAGATGTCTTATATGTCGCGGACTACACGGCCAACACCTAACTATTATTAGTGCATTTCAATACTATTACCATTTACAATAATAATTAATTTCTGAATAGTTGTACTGTCTTCGTGTGTCGGCTTCACATGATTGCGATTGGCACGCGACATGTTCGTTAATTTCTATTCCAATCACTGGGCACAGTGACAAGCTTGTCTCTCCGTCGGACCATTTAAGAAAACACTTCGCAAAAAATAACCTTGAGGCTATTAACTTATTGTCGATAGTGAACATATTATGTAAATTATTATTGTTTAAAACAATGAAAAGTTCAATTTTAATTATTTCAAAACATGAAATGGACGAGTTGTTTATTTATAGAACACTTTCAGCTGTTTAGTGGTTTTTTGCTTTCGACTCTACAGGTTTATGGTTTGTGTATTGTTTGTTTGGCTTGGTACGGTCGGTCACCTTATTGGAGTTATTTAGTACCGTACAATGATTTTCTTTATATAAATAACTTTTTTTCTATAAAAAACCATTTGTGTTCGAAAATTTTCTCATATTTTGCATACGTTTTTTAAATTGTCGAATTATATAGATTTTTTAATGAATGTGTTGGGGAGTTGAAAAAACATAGTGATCAATATATCACCTTTCAGAGTGGGCCAACTTTGGTGGATCATTTTTTATAAGTTTAAAACAATAAGCCAATCCCGAAAAAAATATTGAAAAAGTGCGAGCTCGAATATTTAAATAGTTATATAATTATGCAATAAAGATACTGATTTGCTTTACAATGTAAATGAAACGACACTATTATTATGATCGTTCAGGAATTTATAAAATGTACTTATATTTTTCTTTTTAATATATCTAGAAATCAACTAATTTGATATTATTAATTTCGAAGCGTTGTTGTGTCCCGTTGCCCGAAAAAAACATTAAAAAGATGCGAGAATTATTGCAGATATCCCCTGTGATCAAAGTCGCCACCCGAATCAGAAGTCGGCATTCGAATCGTTCCAAGATTATTATGGGTGACTCTGATGATAATTTAATTTACTATTTGCACACAACAATAAAACAGTGACGATGAGTAAGAACTTTTATTTATTCTTGTTTGTGTTGTCTGGGGTTCGATTTTCAGCCCAAGTAAGTATAAGTTTGTAAGAATTGTCTGTATCATGATCACAAATAATACGAATCAACTCACCTGTGCAGTTTTATGGGCCACGCCCAAATACATCACTGCGTCAAAGGTGAAAGAATCATGTTAAGATAGAGTATATGAGTTAGATATAAAAATAATTGAATATGGTTTTTGAAAGCGATACATTTATCTCGCCTGAAACTTTTAAAATGTTTGTTTACAAAAGAAATTAACATTCTCCCGAATTGAAATCCATTTGTTACCGCCTGCATTTCCACTCATGATTTATTACGTGCGAACAAAGAGAGGTGATCAATTATGATTATCAGTCGATCCATAGCCGGTATCGGACACAAATAACAATGCATATTAAAGCGCCATAGCTAACAAACAATCACCGTTGCTTGGAATAACTTGATGGGTGCTCACAGTGCTCGCTGCTCGCTGCTCGCTGGTGCTCAGCCCAGATATTATCCGCATAATGAGCCACACCGGTGGCAAACTTGGGAGCGGCATAATCTATTATCTTCCATAATATATTTGTATGGCCATACCTCCTGGCTACTGCTATTCTGATATTCTTAATGCGCTCGCACTTCAGTGCTAAAGAAAATCGATTCTTCAATATAAATGAACCTCTTTCTTACGTCCTACTTAGAGTAATTTACGGGAGTCAATACTGTATTTTTTTTAGTTTTTGATTGTTAAGTTTTAGATTTTAAAACATGTGCCTTTTAATTCGCTACGTTTCGCTTTGGTTCGCTACGTTTGATGACTTAGCATGAGCTGAGATTTGTCCAGGTCTCGGATCTCAGATCGGGAGCGGTAGGAAAGGGTCTCCTTTGACCTCACCAACCGGACTTTTCTCGAACAAACGTCGTGCATTGCAGTGGGAGGGATCGATTCATTCGTCACTCCAGGACTCACTGACCCCAGATTTCCACCCATCCCTCCTAGCTTTTCCCTTCCCAGAACTTCATCTCCCTCCTTCACTTTAAAAGACCCACAATAGGCCCACACAGCATCTCCAAAGAGACTCAGGGCCACATGTGTGGAGCTAATGGATTTTTTTTATACACTGTTCTGGTGCGAGAGATTTTACTCAGTTCTACTTGACGATTTGGTGAAGATGTCTCAAACGTCGTTTTTAGATGGTTGATCGACAATCAGACCGAATCTTAACGATGGAAATAGGTTCAGTTGACACCGATTAATTTAAATCGATGAGTTCAATTCATGTCAAATACTAATCAAAGCTCAAAAAATTACTACATTCACAAATGAATCGTTGGTTTAGAACAAGGCAAAGCATATAAAACGGTTATGCGCGGGATATATAAATCAGCAGAAGACGAGCATTCGGTGTAATTATAGAAACTTTATCGGTTTTAATAATTTTAATACGATTTTAAAGACATTAATGCCGCGCTACCCCGCTCAAAAAGAAGAAGATGGAGATATACGACAATACGAAAGTGGGAGCGAGCGCGCTAACTTTAAAAACCATAAAATTCATGCGAAAATTGTGAAAATGTTTAATAAAAGACGACTCGTTTGAAAAAGAGCTAAAATCTTGTGGGGGCTGTGTCAATTACCATTTTATTTTTATTTTTCTTTATTCATTAAACTGCTAGTTACATGTTTTGAGAATTTTACGACCACCACGCTAGGCACATGCCCGTGTTGTGGTTTTTTTAAGGAAACATTGTGAAATTTTTCATACATATAACTTGTAAAATAACAGAAACAAACGTGTAAATAATAATTTTCGGAGCTCACTTTGCGATTTATTTCTATCGAGGGAATTATTACCGTTTCGACGTGGGGAATGTATAGATACTATCTTAAAGAATAACATATTTTTTTAAGAATTTTAAAACTTCAAACGTTTAAGGAAAATATGTAAGAAATCGGTAGAAATTGGCAGAGCGTCCCCTTAAGTACCCTATATATACAGGGTGTTAAGGTACGTACTTGAGTTACTTTAACCAGTGATTCCTGACATTATTTGGAGTAAAAAATGTAAACGAAATTTTGGTCTCCGGTGACTTTTTTTATGTTTTTTTTTTTTTTTTCAAAATATTTTTTCTTTAAAATAAAACTTTTTTTTTTCACATGACCTTATTGGTCGATCAGCCGAGTTACCGCCCCACCACTTACCCCGCCCCCAACTACCCAACACCTACTATTATTTATGTTTTTGTAGAAAAAAAAAAAAAAAAACATCAAAAATGTCACCGGAGACCAAAATTTCATTTACATTTTTTACTTCAAATAATGTCAGGAATCACTGGTTAAAGTAACTCAAGTACGTACCTTAACACCCTGTATATATACCCTATACTTTTAAAAAAATCTTCATTCATGACCGCGGGCCGCACGTATGGGCGTTGGCCAGGGCTGGTTTAGAATTAAGTTTTACGAAGAATATAAAAGTTGGGTATCATCACTACTCATGTTACTCCCGCAAGAATCTTGGTACCGGAGAATTTTACCATCAGTTCGGGCAATTTCAATGAGTAATGTTCTTTTTAATAGCTGAAGTTTTTTTTTCACTTTCCGTAATGGAATCCATAATCGATAAATGGCCTAATAAACGATTTCATCTTTTAGCGAGATTTTCAAGTATCGAAATATAATTTTTTTTCAATCTTCCTTATGTTACCAAATTTGCTGATTCATCGAACTTGACTCCGCAAACTTAATGTCAAAATTTTATAATAAGTGTCAAAAAAAATTACCGCTTCTTAACTGAAAACAATTTTAATTATTTCTAATTTTGAAACCCCAAATTCGTGGTGGAATATTTAAATAATTTTTTTATTGATCAAAACAGCTTTGTAGGATTCTTCTACTTTTTAGTTGCACCGGTCATTAATAAAACAAGTGGAAGAGAGTTATAAAGATTTTTGTTTCGTAAAAAGTCATATTGGAAACAATTTTACCCTTTTGGATACTAACGAAACATTGCTTGAAATAGCTTTGTATATATATTTGTTTCAGATTTGAATAGCTACGTATACTTTCTACTTTCCCCTTCCCCATTTTCCTCTTCTTTACTTTTCTCATTCCCATTTTCCTCGTCCCCACTTTTCTCATTCCCATTCTTCTCATCCCCACTTTTCTCATCCCCACTTTTCTCATTCCCACTTTCCTCATCCCCACTTTCCTTTTCTACACTTCCTTCTTCCTCACTTCCATACTTTCCACCTCCCCACTTTCCTGTTAACATTTTGGTTCTCCTTCACCCACTTTCTACAACAATCCTACAACATTCCAAAACTGGGGAAGAGAATAGACAGCACTACAGTAGATAAAATAAACAATTCGTGCTGCTAATTATTAGCAATTGTTGCTAATTTACGACAACGCACGAACATTGTTTGATTTAATCAAACACGATTCAATAATAAACTGCCGGTTTAATATTTAAATTCCTTCGCATTGCCATTGTACGAGTATTGCTGGTGCATAATATTCTTGTCACCGCCACAATGCTTACAGTCATTAATTAACAATACAGTTAAGTAGTTTACCGTCGACTTGTCTACAATACAAGCCTTTGTTTGCCAAAGGCAATTGAATCATATTTTGAATTCGTTACCTGGTCACCTGGTCACTCAACAACGGACCAATATGATTACGATTGAGAATAATTAATATTAATTTTTAGAACGCGTTATATTATTCTAGGTTTTTGATACATTTTGTTAGGAAAGTAAATATGTTCTAACAAGAAGTTCTGGATTTGACCGATAGAGGGTATTATCATTCTCGTTTTTATAAACCATAAATTTCCGCGAAAACTATTATACATTATGTTTTGTAGTCTTCTACTAGTAAGTTTGTTTTGGTTTAAAATTCCTGATTTATAACCACCACTTTCCTGTAAATAATTGCCTGGTGCATCTGACGTTAACTTCCTGCGATAAAAAACTTCACCTCTAACAAAGTAACGAAGTAATAATCATTTACCTCTCTATTGGTGCTTTCTATTATTTTAACAGAATATTTTATTTTCTATCGGCTAATTCTTGAAAGCGTAACGTTAACTTCTGGAGCATGAGATGTATTATGAAGAATAAATAAATCGAGCGTACAACGCATTACAGAAATGAACTAGTAAGTTTGATTAGAAGAGATAGGTTCACCGTATTGATTATACGAGGAAAGCTATTACGCTATGGTTACGCAAATAATCTGAACAAAATAATTGTATGAATTCTTTATCAATATCGTAAAAACTCTCTTGCCTGTCAGGTTTTGTATATTGCTATAGACAGCTAATACTTTGAAAACGTTATCCATGTCTCCTCTTTGTTGAAACCAAATACATTCTCGGGTCTTGTTGACGGTATTCGAGGAATTATTATTCTTTCCACTCTTTCGTGGAACTCCCAAATATTAAATAATATTATCCACTGTGGTTTTCCTTGTAACAGGTACAGTTGATCAATTTTGAACTTTTGTTTCAGGGGTCATTATTATTATTATATTATTTATTTAAACGCCCACAGGGCTTTTACATATAATGCAGTCAGCACATGTTTTTTTTAAATTAAAAATAAATAGTTGACAAAGTACAGGTAACATAAAATATAAGAAACAAAGAAACAAAATACAGGTTACATGAAATGCAAGAGTCGTAACAGAAGTAGGTAACATAGAATATAAGTTAAGTAAAAATAGATAATTTGCCAATATCCTTCAAATCAACAATAATATTAATTAAAAATGAACACTTACTATAATATTTTATGAACTACAACAGATGTTCAATTTGAAAATTAGAAATGGCAGCACTTCCGCTTGTATCTGGTACGTGGAGTGATTGTGTACGACACATGTTAGCTTATTAATATTATAAATGTTTAAAATTTGCATTCACGATAGTTTATGAAATAGGCAGAAATAGTTGGCACATACGGCGTTTGAAGTTTGCCAAGTTAAAATTATTAACAAAAACATCTATATTGTTCGAATATTTGTTACCAAGACCATTAAAGGTTGTATTGGGGAATTCAAACTATAGTTGGAATGAGATGTATGCATATAAAATCCAAGTGTTTGCCTAGTTGTTCGTGTAGGTACGTATAGATTTTTTAAATGCAGGAGTTCACATCAATCAAATTTAGAGTTAAATTTTTTTTATTTATTATTATGCATTTGATAAATTTTTACAATTTTTATGTCATTTTTTTAATTACCACACTATGCTAATGCCCGTGTTGTGGTAGTCACACATGAAATATTTAATATAAAAAATATTATTTTATAGAAAGAAGAAAAAAAAACATATTTAATGATAAATAAAACAAAAAATTATTATATTAAAACAATTAAAAATAATCAGAAATATATATAGGTATAGGTAATATATTTTTAAGAAGATAGAAATAAAAATTAAAAATATTATACATTATTAATATTAAATAAAATACGTGAAAAATTATATAGATTATTTTAAAGAAGATAATGGTTTATAAGGAGGATAATTATGGTAGGTATCATCTAGAAAAGTTTTAATAAAAAGGTTAGGTGATTTATTTTTCCTCTGTTTTCTAAAGTTAAAATAATTAAAATATTCAATAACAACGGGTAATTTATGTGCTCTAATCTAAAGGTCACGATAATTTTTTGACGAATCTCTCCATTGAAGAAACTTCATGGTAATATCGATGTAATTTGGAATAATTTGTTAATAATTTCGACCGATTTGGAGAATGTGGGAGGTAGTCAAATTAATTAGTGTTTTATATTTGGAAAAGCTTTCGGTTTGCCAATTTGTGTCATGGTTGCAAAAAGATAATAATGTAAGTTATGCCGTTACCTAATCGGAAGTAATGAAGTTTGCTTATGTGTAATTGCAGGAAATTGTAATGTGTTGAATTTTATTTGTTCATGGCTAATGAATTGTTTTTAATTACCATACAATAGGTTGTCAAACTATTGCTTTAACAAATTGATATAATTTGCGTTAGATTTATAATAAGACTAGCTGATACCCGGGAAGCGTTGCAATACCAATGCAATAAAGAAATTGTTCTCCCTGCGTGTCCTTTCCCGTTCGTCCCGTTCACCGTACGCCAACTCTTCCCCTTCCACAACTCCTTCCCCTCCCGCGTTCCACTTTCACCTTCCCTCTCCGCTCTCCCCCTTCTCGCGACCCCCCTCACGCACTCCCCTTCCACCTTTTCCGCCTTCCCCCCTCCCATTGTCACCCCTAGCGCAAAACGCCCCTCAATTCCTCTCCGCCCCTCCCGGATTTCCCTCCCCCTTATGCCTTTTTTCTCTGCCCCTAAACTCTTTGACCTATTCAATTTTTTTATGCAAATTTCATAAAGCCAGAGCTCGCGGTATGAAATATACTTTACTGCCTATTCTCATACCTACCTAAGTAATACTCATAAAAAAAATCATAAAAATCGGTCGAACCGTTTCGGAGGAGTGCGACCACAAACACCGTGACACGAGATTTTTATATGTATATTAGATTTAGCGGCTCAACTTTCTTAATTAATTCGTATTGTGAATTTTCCAACGATTATAACATTATTAAGGCCGTATTATTTATTAATATATATTTTCTTTTGCGCTTTTCAATGAGACGCTATTAGTCTTATTAAGTACAATTCAATATTCATAATGTGACCTTCTTTTCTAGATATTTCTAATACACGTCAGAAGACTATAACCTATTTTAAAATCCGTAATGGATTGGATTAAGTTACTACTACATCAACCATAAATAAATATTTTCTTTGTGTTTATCGTGTCAACGAAAGTGGATTGCTTTTCGTTATATTAAAGCCACGTCTGTCTTTTGTTCACTTGTCCTTTTGTTTAATCGCATTCTGGCATTCCTTTGGTGTACTGTAGAATATTTGTGAATGATTCACCAGTTTGTGAGTGGCTTTTATTAAAACTCGTTGTAGACTAGAACAGTAAACATTCAAGTATTAGATGGTAACCTTACTTAATTTCATAATCAATCAAAGACAAACGCACGCAATTAAATTTCTGTAAGATTCATTTTAGTTTTAAATTCACAATTTGTTTTTAAAGCCCTTTTACCTTTTTGTAACTTTATTATACATGATAATCTATATGATTTTTAATTTTTTTTATTTATTCATTAAACTGTTTGTTACATGTTTTGAGAATTTTACGACCACCACGCTAGGCACACGTGTTGTGGTAGATTAATCGATTCTTGTATATTCATATCTACTGATACGTATGTTATATCGTAGATTTGTGTGTTGGGAACCATAATATCTACTTATATTTTGGAAAAAAAACAGAATAGCTAATAATTAGTGATGCAACGAATACGAATATTCGTATTCGCCGAATAGTATTTGTATTCGGCGAATAAATATTTACTAATACGAATACTATAAAAAAATCTAAAGCTCCCAAATTTGTCGCCGTCCGCTGATCCATTGCTCCTCTGGCGAGACCTAAGAGTATTGATATTAGAGAGACGGCATGTGAAGTGTGCCCGCGCGCTCCAAGTGTGCCTTTTCGAGAATTCTACCCACACGGTTGACATTGGCTGTCACCATGTAAAATGGCTGCTGTCGGAACGTATTAAACGACCAAAAACCAGCAGCCAATGTAAGCCGTTTGCGTACATGCCGTCTCTCTAATATCCATACTCTTAGGGCGAGACGATATACATTTCCCACGCCTGAAAAAAATATTTTTCATACAAGGCATGTACAGTCGCCTCGAAGAGGCTTTTTTCAACGGTTGGCAACATCCAAACTGAAAAAAGAAATTGCCTGTCACCAGGGAATCTACAGATGTTGTGTTTTCTCGATAATTTTTTTTAATTATTAGCATAATAAAACAAACAGACAAAAGATAAATAAATAAGTGTTTTATTACTCTGCCAAGTTATTCGTATTTGCCGTATAATACGATTGAAATTCGTATTCGTGTTCGTATTCCTAAAAGTAGTATTCGTTGCATCCCTACTAATAATTTTTTTAATCTATTTATTTACAAATATGGATGACTTACCTAGTTGATACGTACAAAAATTCAACGAAAGCAATTTCACAAATTTTAGTGCTACGAAAGCATGGAAAAAACACTTGTGGTAACTAGAGTTACTTAATTATAGAATTAAACAATACCGTTTTTTGGAGAATTCCCACTAAAACACATTCTAATACCTAACTTGATAATTCCAATGCGTTACGATTTTTTAATGTTTGTGGCATTCACAGACGAGTAAATAAAGTTACGCTTTTAGTTTGTAACTCAAAAACTCTGATTTTGGAATTGCCTAGTTGTAGTAATTACCCCACGATATTATATTTTTCCAGTAAAGGTATTATCGATTTCGCGAAATGACTGATAATTTAATCTGCACGTTTTGAACGTTACGATAGGTGACGACAAAACCTCCAAAATCCAATCGACCCCATCGCTTAACCGAATTCAATCGAACTGTTTGCATCATGCTAATATTTATACAGCAATTGTTGGTTGGTTAGTACGTCACGTGCTAGCGCCACAGGGCCTCCCCCGTACGGAATCCATCTTTACCGGCTGCGGCTGCGGCTGCCGTATCAGTCAACCAACCAACCGAGCGGATTAGGCGACTAGTCTAGCATTGTATAACGTAGTCAGCCCGCGGTGTTCCGAGACGCAGCACCGCGACGCTTTCGCCGCCTAGCGTCGCCCCCGCACCCGACACCCGCCACCTGTCAGACGCGACGCGTGCGGGAATGTGACGCAAGGGATGACAATGCCACCACACACCATTAAAACACGCACAAAGTCTTGTGTTATCTAACCTAAACTAGTACCACGTTATGTCTGTCTAAATTTTGGAAGTAAAACTTCTTTATGCGCGATATGACGAATAATTCAGATATTTCTTGGACGGAAATAACGTTTTCAAACAGAAATCACGTTCGGATATCGGTATAATTACTTCCATTTGTGTTTGTTTTTATTTTTAAAGGGTTCTCGCCTTCGCTAGAATATTTTTTATTATTTTCCGAAACTTGGATGGAAATCTATATTCATAATTTTTATTGCATTTCTCAATACAAGCGTTCAAACCCAACAGCCGGTGGTGTAGCTATGTATCATTCATCTGTAGATATTCATGTCTACAGACGCGTAAAGGTTAGACGCAATCATTTGTTTATATCAGTGTCTAGATAACGTTTTTAAACTTAACCTAACCTAAGTTATAGTTAGACAAGTAGAGTAACCAACGATGACAGAACAATACGAGCAAATTATTAACAATTGAAAGTTTGTTCACAGGGTAATTATTTCGTATCGCCAATCCTTTATCGCAGTGAAAGTATTACACCTCCGTATTTTATGTAGAGAAGTAGTCTTGGGAAGTAGCATTATGACCGCCGTGGGAAAGTATCGATCTTGCTTACTAGTTTCAAGGCCAGTGCTGTCTGCTCGACTCACTCGACTGCGCTATCAGCTGTGTGGCGAAACTATACTTATTATCTATTGTATTACAGACATGTTCAATGTACACAGTACAGCTGGGTATCGATGTTTGGACAATTGTTGAAGAGAAATAAATACAAATTCCGTGCGCAAATCAAACACGAATAAATGTAGCACTAATAAATTGAACGACCGTTGCAAAATATACCTCTGAGCCAACAAAAAATACATTTCTTTTAACTAGCCGGATTTCTGGCAGTATTGTAGCTTCTCATGACGTGTGTCTATGTTACGTGTATTCTGTAAAGTTTGAAACACCTCTGTTCTCATCAATGTGTCCAGGAGTGACGGACGTATGAGTCCATCCCTCCCTCTGTGGTGAAATTCGATGGGTCAAGAGAGTCCGACTGGAGAGGTCTATGTTAGGTCCCCCTCAACCAATCAATAATAGGCGGGCAAAAGCATCCACCGCCAAGATTTAGCCCCCTGCTAAGACACCAAACGTAGCAAAGCGTTTGGGAGTGGCCTATGGTGGGGGTGTTGGTTATTCAATAAATGGCTCACGGGGCGGCGGTACCCACACCCGCCTCCCAAATTGAATTTGCAATAGAATTAACTACATACATCGTTGGCGCACACTGATAAACGACCGAGCTCATAATATATTGAAGCGCCTCGGTACTGTCGCGGGTCAATTGATGTATTGTAGCAATTTATATAATTACGAAGTGTCCTCGTGAGTGTTCCGAAAATATTAGAAGTCCATGTGTATTGTGTATAAGCCTTTTAGCGGAGCTCGTGTCAGTTTAATTATTTCGCGAAGTCGCACGCTGCTTTCTGCTGGCCAGTGGGCCACTCCGCACTCCGCCAGTGTGTTGCTGGTCCTTCCCGCGGTGGCACGGCTGTCGTTAGAGTACACCAACCATACCGCTAGTTTTGTACGTCGACCGACTAGGACCAGTAAAAATTATTTTGCTGCTTTATAAATATTATCTAAGTATTAAGCTGTGCCTTCGCGGAGTTTTACACCAAAGTATTATTTATCCTGTGATAAAAATTAATAGTGATGAAATGATGTAGACGGTTATTAGTTTTTGTGATAGTTTCGCATTACAGTGCTTGCTTGTAACCCTAATTTTTACTTCTAAAAAGTTCTTGTCGCGTTGTTTTCATTCCAAACGAATTTAAATTTCATTTAAACATTTGACAAATGACATTGCATTTTCTGTTGTAAAGTGACGTTTCAATGTTTGTGCAACGATAACACTTTAATATTATCAAATGACAATATTGCTGCACTTTGCATTGCAGTGTGTGCAAATCCGGCTGCTAGTGATAGTGACACTTTTATTTCTCATTCAGAACAGTGAATTTAGTTTAGAAGTTACTCTGGCACTAGGCCTCAGTGTGACTGTCATACTGTGATTTGTTAAATCTTATAAACATAATAATAGTCATAATTTTATGACACGTGCTAATATTATATTATGACGTCGGCTGTTTATTATTTAGCACTATAAACAAGAGAGAAAATTAACTTAAAACGTTATGAGCCAACTGCAAGTACGCTGATACTGATGGTGGTATGACTAGATGCCGTTATAGCATTGATAATTAAAAATAAAAGTTATATATTATACAAATAGACGTTTTTGGCATTCGTCGGTTTCCGGGGAGTTTTGGCTTGGTCTGGTGACTGATCTACAGGGTGTTATTATTAGTCGATAGCCTCTGGCTTGATGCACCTGCTGGCCAAGCGCTTCGCCCGCAAGAAGCAGCAATGTTCGTGCGGATTGGGCGGGCTTCTGGGGCGGGTTGGGCGCGCGCTGGGCAGGGCGGCGCTCGCCTTCTGCGGGGGGCTGGACCATCCGCCCGCGGAGCAGACCTGCGTGCTCGCCGCCATGGGCATCGACAAGGGCACCGGTACCGAGGGGGATCTGCTCTGGGACGACGGAGAAGACCATCCGTATTATAGAGATTCATCCGTATTGTAAGTAGTCTACACTCGCTCACCTGAGGGGCGATTCCGGTTCTACTTAAGGATAAGGAATTGTCTTTGACCTTAAAATTTAAGATTTTATCCTGTCATTTGAAAGAAATGTAATCTCAATTAAAAAAGGTTAAAGTTAAGGACGATTGGATCGTCTTAAATCATAGTGAACTAACTCACTTCTTGGAATTTCTGAGTTAGAGCTTGAAATGAGGACTCAAAATCATAATCTAGCTCTGCCAGAGAGAACCAACAAGAGAAATACTGTCGTGAACAATCATAGACAGTATTTATCTGATTGGTTCTCTCTGGCAGAGATAGATTATGATTTGGAGCCCTCATTTTAAGCTCTAACTCAGAAAGTGAGTTAGTTAACTATGGTTTTAGACGATCCAATTGTGTCGTCATCCGAGAGCACTGGAATCGTAGTTAACTTAAAATTCGTTAATAATTTTAAGGTTAAGGATAAATCCTTAATCTTAAGTAGAAACGGAATTGCCCCTGTGAAACCCTAGCACAGTCGATCGATAAGGATTGTATAGATCACTTTCGGTAACTTCTCATCGTTCGCTGGCATGACTGCAGATCGCCAACGAATAAATAACGTTTCACAGTGGCTGAGAATGAGTTGTTTCAAAAGCTTTTAACAATTCATCAAATTTTTTAAGATCATTTTCACGTTCTGTAAAAGTTCTAATGAAGTTCTGTGTTTATTTCAGTTTTACGATGCAACTGGCCTATAATGATATAATTACAGAACTCGAATAGAACTGTCACAGAACAGTGAAAATTAACTTAAAAAAATTGGTGTTTTGTTTAATCTTTTTTGAAACAAGTCCTAAGTGTTCTTAATAAATTATACGTCAACTGTTGTTTGAAAGTTAGCGATCTGCAGTTGTCCTAGGGAACGATGAGAGGTTACCGAAAGTTATCAATACAATCCTTATCTATGGACGGTGCTTAGTAGGGTTTCTGGTAAGCGGCAAGCGGTAGACATCCTTGCTTATTTACCTGCCTTACTTTTGAGAAGTGAGTGACAGTAAGTTATTATACAACATTACTGCAAATAAACGATTACGTCCTATTTTGAATTATTTATCAAATGAATATTGTTTTATTTAAAAAAATGTTTAAATTATCATATGAAAACAAATTTTATTCTGTTTTGGTTTATAGTCTATTGGTGATTTACCGAAGTAGTATTTTAAAGTACAGGTATTTTATGTAGCTATAAAATTTTAACATTTTATACCTCGTGTGTATCTATTCTAAAACTACTATAATAATATTCTATCGCCTACGTACTAAAATTTGAACTTAACAACACTTAGTCATAATCCACGAAAACCTACAAGACGAACACAAGTAAAGTTGACTGTGCCCTCGGAAGGTTATAGTTTCACATCATGTAAAAATAACTGTACCCGGTAAAGAACTAAAATAAGTGTTTTTCGTTTGTTGTTTACATTCAAATTGGTACTGATACTTGTCATTGGTAAATTCCTGTTGATTTCCTAACGAAGAGTCAGTAGGGTGTCATGCGAGCTACAGGTAATGACGCTTGGTTTAACAAATAACAATTTCTAATTTTGCGAAATCCAATTTCCGAATTGCAGGGAATTATGACGATATACGTTATTCAGGTGGCTGCAAGGTCAATGTCAATGACAAAGCCCTAATCGCCTTAGTATCTAGTCCCTATACAAATCCCATATCCACTGTGACAGGAAAATACGGCAGATCGTTTGAATTGTCTCTTTTATTATTTAAAACATAACATTGAATGTCGGTAAAATTGTGATTTTAATTAACCACAACATAAAATGAAACACGTTGAGTTTATGATAATTATTGTAAGTTACTTACGTGGATCGGTTTTATTTAGAATAATAATTGCTACCGTAATCATATATTTTCTACAAAGGATGTTTATTTTATATTACAAACTCGTTTAGATGTAACCATGAAGGTCACCGTAACCACTTATCGCATACAATATCCCGGTTCCCGAGAAATTCGTCATGATAAAGATCAAAGGTCAAACGCTCATTTTGCTAGATTTTTTGCCTTATGGCGTTGACTCTACTTCAAAATCAAGTGAATATGCTTTTTTGACATTCTCACGTTTATGAAGAATGAATGTTATTACTAGATGCGGTCCGATAACAATCTTATCTTGTTGGATGGTAATACGAAGGCTTCCAGTTTTCTGATAAAACAAAACGCGTTTAGGATAAAAACTATATCTAACTTTGTATATTAATAAAATAACACAGTAATATCACGAAATGGATAGTACATATTGACTTTTCCTAGTCGCTTTTGTGACTTCCTTACATTTTAATCCTATCCACCAATTATTTACATACAATAATGATTGGGTCCCTGTTAATTGTATTCATGTTGAGTATGTTGCTCTCTTCGAATGAGAAATTAGATTTATTTATTTCTTGTCAAACCCCTCTTACAATGATAAACCGTGTTATTCCTATACTGTGTATAACAAACATGAAATAAATTAACTACCCAATCGAAGTTATTTTATTTCTCGTTCTATGCATTATCTTAACCCGTGTAACATTTATCATGAATTCAAATAAACACAAACCTGACAGCGAGGTATTTTGTGTGACACATCTTCTACGATTGTATTGTAGTAAAGCTGAAGGCATACCACTGATAGCTCCGTTGTAATCTCACGTTCTGTTTCATAAACGACGCATGTATTACAGAGAGGGCTTACGATGGGGATCTCAGTGGCAATGCCATATCGCTAACACCACCTGTGTTGATTTGTTTCACGACCAATGTTAAGTCATATTTGATAATAATAACCTTTTCATTGTTTTTACCAAATCGAACAAATCAAAACACCATTGAAAAGTAATAAAGTCTTTAGTTTCATGACTTCACTTTTCTAAAGTGTTCTGATTTATTGGAACTGTTTGTATTGTATTGTTGTGTTAGTGCCCTCCCATCATCCTTCCGATTATCTTCCAGCAGTTCGGAGCACGAGTGGAGACGTCGCCGCGACCGCTCCAAGAGGTCGCATCGGCGCTCCCCGACGTCGAATCGGCGCCGCCGCAACCGTCACCGCTCCGCGTCTCGCGATCGCCGCCATGCCGAGGAGCGCACTCAGCAGCAGGATGTCCCCCAGCCGCCCGCAACGGTCAGTCTCCTTACATATTCTCACACTTACTGCAGCAGCGAACACACTAGAACACACCTGTCCGGGAGGCGCTCTCGACCAACCACATACAAACCGACCTGGAAGATCACGATTAATACATTGAAAAATCCAAGATTGTCATCGTTTCTCATTGTTTCTTGAAAGCCGGGACCTGTCCGAAATTAATTCCACACAGGAGGCCCTGACTTGATGTATGAAGGGTATTTTTAAGGAAAGGAAGGAGGGGAAATTCTGGGAAGGAAAAAGATAATATGAGGAGTGGGTAGTAGTAATCTGGGGGTCAGTATTTCCAAGAGTGATGGTCGTTTCGAATACATCCATTACACTGCGGTGCATTCTTCATCTAAATCACCAAACGTAGCTTAATTCATTTCTTCGGTACTGAGTATATTGTACCAATTGCCTTGACTGTTGCCCGAAGAGACCAGTCCTAATTCTTTTTCTTGATACTGAGCATCGTAAACGTAATTCAATTGAATCGATGAACCATTCACGCAGTATTTGTTCAGTCCAAATATACACCACATATCTCAAAACTTCACATTATCAACATTTTTATTTCTGTGGAATATTGATGTCGATCTTTTCGGCTACTGGCCATATCCTAATCCACCTTCACCTTGTCTTCAAATTAAATTTAAATTTCGTGTCTTTTTCATGAACCTACTTAACTTAAATTACTATTTGGTTTGTGTTGCTTCAAGGTATATTTATTTGTTAATTGTTATTATTTTATTCCTCACGTATCTTCAATTCTCCTCTTCCGAAATTAGCAGCAATGTAGACTCGATGACGATCCTTGTATGACTTGATTGAAATGACCAAAATGATGAAACTGTGATTATCTTCCAGACGTTGGTCGAGAAAGCCTTCCATACTTAAAAACTTTTGAATGTAATAGTGTACTTCATTCGGATAACTTTCCACCACTGTTACACAACCTTGTCTGCGTACCATGATATACAATATACTAACCATACACTTAACACACATACACAACTCGCAATATTATGACTATGACTGTGTTCACTGTAATGAGTTTTTGCTATGCGCCGATTCAATTAAAACTCTAAAAATAGGTACTCTTCTTTTAGGGGCTCTGGCTTTTCCATTTCACATTCAAAATGAAATAAATAAAATTCGAATCAGAGGTTTTTGTATCGTCAATACAGCGGTAGAACCTTTGCCAAGTATTTCCAATAGCGAGGAACTGCATTGAAATGCTCAATGAAACATGCATAAGCTGTCGATGTTACAACATTTTCTTTGAGGCTCTTTTCTTGCATTTCCTCTCGAAAGAAATTCTACTCTGGACGGTAACAGGGGATTGAATCGGTTCCTAGCTACACCTATATAACTGAACATTCACAAACATGCTGTGTCCCCGATCTAATGTGCGTCATCATAATCATATAAAAGGAATTTATTTAATTTGTATCATTTTATCAATATTTTAAAACGAATGCTGAAAGTTTTATGTGCTTCTGTATGAATTGTATTGTATTTTTTACTGTTGTGGATGAATGTCACATTAACCCGCTAGGTGGCACTAGGATAACCTCGGAATTACCAGGGATATTACATTTCAACCAGATTTCTAAACGTTAATCCTTTCTATTACGCGAACTATTGTCTCCACCAGGGGTACAACACGTCACAATTTAAAAAAATGTTGGCAGTTCAAAAATAGAGTAATAATTCACAAAATATAATGGTTAAGTAGGCGGTAAATGGCTCATGCTTTTCATGATCGCTCTCTAACATACATATGATATTGGGGAAGTTATTTGGCAGACGTTTTATTACGTCTCAATGTGTGATGGCCGGTGTTTGTTGAGTGTATTTGACAGTGTACAGTACGCAGGTGACACGTGGGACCACTCGGCAGAGCGGTTTCGTGTATTTGCAGAAATCTTATATCTCTATTACTTTTAACGCGAATCGGACCAAATGGTTGTAGAGCAATGTCACCGTGAGCGCTTCCACACGGTACCTACACTTGGCCGTATTGTGTTTTTCTCGGTGTGAAATATGCCGTTGCGAACACTTTTTGCTAGGATCTCTTCGTGTGTATAGCAAAAATACGTTTTCCGTGTTTTCATTAAAAATAAGGTAGCTTATCTCTTAAATAGTGTATTATTTACAACCTCTCCGAGCTACCGCACCGTCACTACACAGACTTGTGTTTTTACTTTAGTATATTTTGATTGAGGCTGCAGACGTCCTCGTCTATTTGGCAGAAGAATCCAGAAGATAAGCGGCGCGGCGTTGTTCTGTTCTGTTCTCGCCCTGGGGTGTGAAGTGTGTGAAGTTGGCGCAGTAGACGTGCGCGCCTCTCGAGACGGTAGGGAGATAGCGGACAGGGCAGGTCGCAGTGTTGCCACCTGCCGCCCATGCCGCGACGGCTGCCAGTGCTGCCAGTGCTGCCAGTGCTGCCAGTGCTGTAATCAGCCCAGCAGTCAGCACTAGGTGCGCACCTCACACTTGGTCGCGCTCTTAGCACGCGCGCATCTATTTCCGTCGGTGAAGTATTCGCAGGAGACCGCGGAGGACTGCGGGCGGTGGACAGAAATAGCCGGTCTCTCGGGCGGCTGCCGACTGCTGATCTCTCATGCAGTGTCTCCGTGCCCGCGGCTTGGTGGGACCGCCGCCCGAGACCATTGCCGAACGTCAAACATGATATTTCACCTGTCGTACACCGTACACTGATCGCCCCAAAACTTCCAAAATGACTTAAATCTCTCCAACTCGGTCCTATTGATTCCTGTGCTAACCGACCGGCCAGCTACCAGCTATAGTGAGAATTAACCGGTAAAGTGATACCTAACGTCCGACGAAATGGCGACCGAGTGTTATTCGGACGACGCTTGTTCGCGACGTGACGAGGTTCCAGTCGCCCCTCGCCGCGGCACCCCGAGGAACCTGCTGTTCTCGTGTCCTCCTCCGCAGCTAGTCAATCTCGTGATCATTCCGCAACTCCAGGCGCTCCGGCTGGACCCCCCGACCCCGCAGCCCGCTGCTGTCCACGACAAAAACAATAACACGGACAAAATGAACGGTGATCTTAACATTTATCCCAGTGTGTACAATGAGTTTGTTAATAATCCTGACATTATCCCGTCTGACAGTATGTCGGCAGACGTTTCCGCGAAACCTCTCACCGGTGGGAGTTTTGTTCTGCGACACGATGCCAAGCCGTTCAACCCCGCCCACAATTTAAACAAGTCTGAAGAGAGGTCCAACTATTCCAACTGTCAGGTGCCCAACGCTTACTCCGCGTGTGGAGTAGCGCTGTGTCCAAACTTGGTAGAAATGCCGATAGCTTCGCCCAATTTTATAAATCCTTTGGATCTCCCGTTGGCGCCAAAAAGAGTTCGAAAAAAACATTACGACCATATCCCATCCTTGTTTGTTCCCGATGATCAATCGGCAACCATGCCGAGATGTCAGTATTCTGTACCGGATTTCTGTAAGCTGAATCCTAGTTTATCGGGAAACGCAGATGAAAAACTCGCGTCTTGGCCTTCGTTGCCCATGGTTTTAAATAACCCATTTTACGATTGCTCCAATACTCCGATAAATCCAAATGGGCAAATAGTTTTTCAAGACAACTGTTTAGCTTCCGAAGATGCTTTCGTCCCTCCGTACAGTTTCGTTCCGGTAGAGCCGCAGGCAACCACTATGGAAAGTACGATTCCATTGCAATATTATTACGGAAGTGCCACATTGGTAGATGCCGATCCATGGTCGCCGATAGTTCAAACTGTCGCTCAACCGGAGGCTTCACAGATGTTGCCCAATGATTGCACCGATCCCGCTTTCACCGACTTGCAGACGATTCCTTATGTCCCATTGGAGAACTTTAGCGACTGTTTGTATTCCGACTACGCTGCTAATGTGGAGGACATACCTTATATGAATGCGGGAAAAGGTTCTCCCTTCGTCTTGGATTATTACGATCCCTCTGCCGAGGCCGAGCCGTGCTCGAGCGCAAATAGTCTTTCTCCGTATCTCGAAGATGAAAAATCTCAAATATCAGCCGCTGCAATTGACGACGCCAGCTATGTTACCCCTCTCAACTCGGAGGATTCATGTTCTTCGTCTCCTACAAAAGAATTACAAGAGCTAATCGATTTCACCAAAGATGACACCAGTGCTGAAAGTTCGTCTTCTCGGAGGGAAGTTAGTGCAGAACCTCCTTCGAGTTACTCCGTGGACTGTGATCAATCATCCTTGCATGTTCCCACGTTCAGCATCAACGACGACCTCGGCAGAGGATCCCTGGAGCCCATAAAGCCCTCGGAATTTCTTCAGCACATCCCCGTGAACCTGGGAGAAGAGTATGGAATTCCAGGAAGTGGCGCAGTGGAGGAGGTGGCCCAAGAAGCGAAGGAAGACCTGCACCTGCGTGCCACCGTGGAAGGGACTGGGACTGGGAGTGGGACTGACCCGCAGGGCAAGCGCTGGAGCTGGCTGCGCTGCCCGGGGGCCCGCAGCCCCGAGGGGGCGGCGCACCAGATCCGCGTGCTAGACCCCGACGGCAACACGGTGGGGCTGGAGGAGTGCACGCCCGTGGGCCCCACGCCCGGCCCGACGCCTCCGGCCAGCACGGCCTCGGACGAGGACTCCGCGCAGGATGAAGAGGTCTGGCATTATCATGCGTGCATGTAACGTACTTTTCGTTTTCTTTTACAACTTTTTTAAATACAACCAGTTGACTCACATCGTTGCTTTAGTCTATAAATATCTAGACACCGACATCGTTTCCAGCGGGTTATTGTTCATATCTGGATTTCGTTTCGTATTATTTTCAGATGTTTTATATTTTGCTGCAATGTTGTAAGGGTTAAGAACTTCAATCAATAAATTTTTATTTACCGCCTAAGAAATTATGTTTGAATTAGGTCGGCTCTCATCCCGACTGTCAGTGTTTAGGTTTTATGTCGGGAGAAGTTTGCTTAATTCATCAGTCGGCCAGTTTGAGAAAACTCCATGCCAAAGGAAAAAATACCACAACACGGGTTGTAATTAGAAAAGTTGAATTGTAATACAAGTTCTTAGACACAGGTGTCATCAGGTGTGTAAGAATATTGTGTGATCCGTATCGTGGCTGATTACTGTGTGTGCTGAATATCTAGGCAATAATAATCTTTCTTCACACTTGATATAGCCGGAATCATGCAAGACAGCTTAAGAAGAATCTGCTTATATGAGGAGAGGAATGCCAGGAAAAGATGAAAGTAACACTCGAACAGGAAACCTCAATCACACGAATCTAACAAAGCAAATATTATTTTGTGGACTTTGACTATGGTGTTTTTTTATCGAATGCTCTAAATTCGGTATCGAGCGTCCAAGATGGTCGGCCGATCATTGAGAAACATCGAATCATCGCTTGGATGGTTTCCATATATTTCCCAACGTATCGCCGCTCGGACCATCTGCCCTTCGGCTTTTGGCACCTCATACCCTATTCATGGCGGTTGATTGACGCGAATGCAGGCAGGATTATTGCAACTATGTGCAATCGACACCCGCATCACTGATCCAATCGAAATACATCTATGCATCTCCGCGTTTTTTCACAACACGCGTGCCCTTCTTTACATTTATTTCTCTTTGGAAAGATATATTTCATTTGAACTTTAAGTTAATTGTGGTTAACTTCGCTCTTTGATATTTACAACATGTATTTCAAGATATGACTAAACAGCTCGAAAAAACTTTAAAAGTTGGCTTGTAAAGTAAACAAATTTACAAATATTTTACTTTAGGATGCTTTGATCAATCATTTTCCTATCGTAAAAATATGTAAGGCAGACAGCTTGTCAGACTTATACCATCATAAAAAGTTGCAAGAACACTTCATTCTATGCTTTGTGTTTACTTGTCAAATTACCCACCTTCATGTATAAAATGTTAACACGAACAGTTGTAATGTCCGTCAAATGATGTCAGTTGATATTCGTGGTAAAGACTGTGACTTCTTACAGCTTATTTCTGCAACAACAGTAGTTATCATATAATGTCAGATCAGATACGTAGTAAACTTAAGTTGACTGTCTGCCCCGTTACATCCCCTTTTCAAGCAACAACAAAAGTAATCCACTTTATGTGCGTGGTAAAGTTAAGTTAACTTTCTGCCTAGACACCGCCACCGGGTTCCCTTGCTCCGGAACCTTGATCGCAATATTCCCCCGCAACACGTTGTTCGCTGCTTGCTGTTCGCATTGCGCGAGGCTATTTCTACTTCTACAACGCAACGTTTAGGTTTATATCGGGCGCCATCCACGGCGTGCTGTCGTTGTTATCTGCTGTTTTCGTTCGCATTATTTGTTTGCATTTCTCTAGCGGCTAAATAACTCGCCTATTGGCCGTGGTAGCTGTCCTGTTGTTCGCTCGACGGAAAAACGTCGACCGAAATAGTCAAACAAGCTTTCATGAATCTCATTGTTTTCTTTGAACCACAATTTAATCAAACACAGAAAAGCGAGAAAAATTCGAGCGGTTAGCAAGCTCCTTGCGTCATGAATTTATAGTTCAACGCACCTATTTTTAGCTGACAAAATTATTGCCATCAGGAGCTAAAGTGAATTGAAATATACTTTTAATTTAATATGAAAAAATAGCATTGATTACTTAGAATACGAAGCCGGATTATATCATAAGCTAGTTTATGTAAGGATTTTTTGATTTATAGCTTTTTATCCTCGTTAAAAAAAAAATTGTTAGTCACTTTTCGGATTGAGACAGTGTCCTGTGAATCATTTTCCTTTAAATTAAAATAATGAGTGTTTCGATGAATAATCATTTAAAATTTAGTTAGCCAACCCATCGCGGACAATCGATCGTTTATGCAAACACGTTTGTATTGACCGATTACGTGCATTGGTCGTGATTACCTTATAACTGATTATTTAAAATTCATTCAAGTTATTATTTCTTAATTGAGTTACTGACTGAAGACTCGACATTATATAAAGTCACGATGTTAATTGCACTATGTACATTTTCACATCATTCTCTGCTTCTACGTCATGATTAACCCATTTGTATTCATACATATAGTACCCAATTATACATATAATAATTCGGCCGTCTTATTCTGAAACAATATTCATTACTTTGATAAAAATTATTTCTATGAAAACCACCTTTTTGGGGTGTAACAGGACGTACCCGAGAGATTTTATAACTCCAAATATGCTCAGGAAACGCTGGGTAAAATCTCTCGGGTACGTCCTGTTACACCCTGTATAAAATATATATAAAACACCAACCGGTTTCGGTTCAAACTTAGATCTATATTAATATAGAATATATATATATTTTTTTTTTACAAATACAGTTATTATACATTGTATATATATATTTTTAACACATTTTTTAAATATCGTGATTCACCTTTTTTTTAGCAATGCTCGTGTAAAAAAGGTGGAGCAGTTCAACATATTTTTAAAATGTGTAGTAAGGATAATGAAAATTATAATATTTAATTTTTTTATATATGTATATCATACATTATACGTGAAACAGAATTGAGTAAAGAAAAGATATAAAAGAAGAAGAAGAGAGAAAATAAAAAAGAGTATAAAAGTAAAGGGATTTCCAAAGTCACAGTCACAATGATTGTAATATGTTATTGATATATTGTTTTAATTAACCTTTTGAATTTTTTATAGTTTGTTTCCAATCTTAAGTTAAGGGGTAATTGGTTAAACCATTTGACTCCAAAATATTTATAAAATTGTTGGGCTGTGGTGGTATTACAACGCGGGATAGTTATAGAGCCAATAATACTTGGTATTTTGCTGTTTGAAATAGATATTGAGGTATCGAATGTATAATTATAGAATATATAATTATAGATCTATATAATTATAACATGCTAAAATTTATGAGTACAAAGCTCCAGTAAATTAGGAAACATGGAAGAGGGAGAGAGAACACCAACTTTGTCGTCAGGCAAAGTATTTTTTATCAAAATATAATCATGTCTAACTACAAAGTGATTGCTACACGTGAAAGTTCTAAATGAATTTGCTCTAATTGAAAGTCGTCACTCGTTTTTCTCCGATATTTTGAATATTCTCATGAAAACATGTTAGTTGTAATGATGTTTGAGATTCGGTGTAATCGAATAGTGTTGGGTGTTTCTCTCCTTCTTGAACAGCATTTCGGATAGGGTTGCAGTTGTAGCATCACTGTGACTAAGTGTAAAAACATGTCAATTTATTTGTGGAGGCAGTAATTCCATGTCACGGTTATTACTTATTCAGGAAATAACACAACTCAATACCCCAAAAGTCAAACTTCTTAATACTAACATACTATTTGACCGTGATAATATTATGAAATCGTCAATTAATTGTAATACTTTAATGGTTCATCTTGAATCATTAAGCTGAATATAATAAAACACATAATCATTTTGGAAATAAAAACTATGCCGTTCACTGCTAGCTAGTTCAAACTAGCTGTTCACCGTGACTGGCATAATTCTTTCTGAATCTAGCGTCCTAACCCCGCGGTTGACTTTACTCCTTCGTAGGTACACCGCAAGTTCTGTGTGAATCCTCTGTAAAAAATTATCTCGTAATAAATTTAACGTTAGTAATTTCGAGAGTTTTAATCAACATCTTCCACAGCAATAACTGAACATCGATTTTCAGATTTTTTAAAACTTGTTTATCACTCAAAACACAACGAAGTAAACAAATATCTGTCAAAAACAGGTGATGCTTTTCGTCCGCAAAGGTAGATCAACAAGCGTGGATATTCTTTCGTGCATTTGTTTGTTTTTCTTTTGAAAGGGTTTATTTTTGTGAGTATATTTGGATTTCGTCTAGGAGCGCAGAGCCACAAGTCGGGCGATATTATTTCGATCTTCGTCCGCAAGGTCGCTGGCGCATTGATCATTCGGCGTCTCTGGCGCTACCTATTCCAACTTCTTTTCACAGCACGATCGGTGGAAAAGCGACGCCCGATTGGTCGATAGGAGAGATATTTATAAACGAAATGACGAGAATGTATTCATAAATATCTACGGCAAAAATCGCGCTCTTGATAACTAACGTCAGTCGCCACAACAAAGGATTGTATTGAATGCTCTGAATTGCCGCAATATTTAACAGATTTTATTGTTTACTAACTCACCACCGCGACACATAGAGAAAGAGAGGATAGACCGACACACAATTTTGTGTTGGCACTTGCTTCATTCGAATTTTCATACCTACATTTTAATGCTCTACTGACTCTTTACTCCGATCATGAGTTTTTATTATCAAGTGAATCATTTATTTGATTCACTTGCTTATGCCAGGTCTTTACAGGGCATCCTTCACTGCTTCTTCCATTTACTTATTTGTGCGTCTTATAGGTATTTTTTCCTGACACTGATTATTTTTTAATTGTTAATTTTTAATAAAAAAATAATCAAGCTGGTTTATAAACTGTTAAGTACCGTTTAGCTTCTTTTTAACACCGTACACGAGGCAAACATGAACGATTTCTATGAGACCTTTATTAGCTCTTCCTGAAAGCGAACAAATTAGCCCGAGGGGGACATAATTACAACATGTTGTTGTTTTTAAGTAAATACATAGCAGCTAACTGAGTTGACTGTAATGACTGCTTTTGTTATTTTCTCTAAAAATAAATTAAGGATATTCATAGATAACATTGGAACACTTTAGTTATGTGAGACAACGAAACTTCCCCCACCTCTGTGTCTGTATCATTGGGCGATGCCAAGAATGTGGCGTCGTTTTCCCGGTCACCTGACGTCGACGTCGGTTGTTAGTGCGCACTTTCACCGCGAGATGGCGCCGCCAGTATCTCAGGAGACTCTCGGCGTCTTATCGTTGGATTGCTTTGTCCTTTCTTTTGATCCATTTTGAAAGTCTATCTCTGAATGTAATGCCTCAATCAATTGAATCGATTAATCTCGTATAACATAATTTCTTTTTTTACACGGAATTGGTCCAAAATATGTAAATACATTTGTTTACTGTTTACTATATTCGGCGCACCATTATAATTTCAACAAGTCTAGCTGATAAACACTACCAACACGTGCTGCCATTTGGGCTTAACTTTGCCATCTTTGCATAACTTTTCCATAAAATGATTATTCGATATTATTATTGTCTGCATACGAAGCCCCGTTAATTAATTTCGGAAACTTTCTAAATGTTCCTGTGTGCAATATTCATTCACCCTCCTAGCATGAATTGAAAATGAGAAATTGGTTGGTTTGAAGTTTGTCCTAAATAGACTCCAATTCAATTATAACTCTTGATTTGAGAACTTGGTTATTATTGCGTTAGGGAATCTGCACTTGATTTCCTCGTTCTAATCCCAACAGCGGTTGTCCTAAATTCTCGACACCATTTGCAATGCAAGCAAGATTGCAGATATTTCACATTGTGTTTGATTTATCAAATTGTTCTGTGCAGTTACTTAAACCAATTCTGAATGGGAAAATGATTTCAATGCCCCCGGTCTTTCTCGTCGAAAATAAAAATAGTGTATTCGTGGATGTTTTGTCGGAAGAACGCCAATCCTTGGTTTTTCCAAATTGTAGAGGATAATTTTGCTTTTCGTACACACGACTAATAATTGAAGGTTACGTTTAAATTATTTATTGTTATCAAGTTTAATTTGTAGAACTCCATTTTAATTTTTATATCTTTCAATAATATTATCATTTATTTTATAAAAGCTGTTAATTTTATATAAACAAGTTCTGCTATGTAATTATTATTACGCGTTACAGCTGTTTCGCCTTCTGAAGGCATTATCAAACTGTGGGTTGCCCAACTTACAGACAATGTATTTATATTATTTCTAGATCGGTATATTTATTACGCTTATGTTAGTTATTGCCAAATGATAACACAGGGAGTTCGTTGATTAGCATAATTAAGTATTTTTATGCACTCATATTTGCACGTTTAAATTTATCGAAGACTTGTGTCATATTTAATTATCTTCTCTACCTTGCACGGCACTATATATGTGTATAATAATAATTTCCAGTTATTTAATTATTGAAGTGGCCATTGTCTTCGAAGTTCATGTTGGTGAATTGTTTAACTCGCTGAAAGTTTGCAATTTAATTTATAACTAGTAAAACTCTGTAGGTATCCTATGCACTGTAGGCAATTACTAGTTGTGACTCAACTAACATACAATAATATATCTGTCTTTTCAGATCACTTGATGAAATTAATAATATATCAAATTTTCACATGTAGCAAACATTTTATGGGAATACATAATTATAATAGTTACTTTGTTTTAATTCCACTTTATAGTATATTATTAGTTTGTTGGAAGAAATCCAGCTTACTGAACATGTTGAGCTGTTAATAGAACTATATTTCAAACAATGCCTTTATTTATAAAACCGGTTTCAATGGAAGCTCGTGGAATGATTTCCAAATTTTCTGCAATTTCCCTTAACTGTAATCTTCCTCGACATACCTACCCTGGTTGAACTAGGAACAGACAATCTAGCAGTTAGTAAATAATAATGATACAATTGATATACGAGTATAATTGATTTTCTTTCCGTTTTGTAACACCTTGAGATAATTATATCCTCATTGGAGTCTCCCGTGCTAAGGATTTCATTTACGTATTTAAAATTTAATTATTTGAATTCTACTAAGTTTCTAAAATAATTATATGTATATGAGTATTACGTGAGTACCCCTTGTATTAAAGTCTAATACAGCGATTATGTATAATTAATAAGTAATAATATAGTAAGAAAAGATTAGAACAATAATATAGTTGGCCGAAACAACAATGGCCAGCGTTGAAGGCAGCGGCGATACGTAGCTATTTGCAAATATACAAAATACGTCATTTTTATTTATTTGTTTTTCACTTAATACCTATTATTATTCCCGTATTATTACGCGAAAAAAACGGCTTTCGGAAGAAAAAAATCACCCAATATAAACAATTATCTACTTATTTTTCAAACTTACAAATTTGTAAAATTATAAATCTACGAGCGAATAAATAATAATTAGAAATATTAATGTTAATTAGAATTTTTAACAGTTACTATTGCATTTCTTAGAAATCACTAATTCAAACAATTTCTATCAATCGCACATAACTTGCATAATTTATAATTTCCCCCAAAGAAACCTCAAACATCTGCACGGTGAAGAGTGGGTCGTACGTGAGGCCGTCCAAAGCACCGTTTTAATAATACGATCATTTTAGTCGGGAAATAATATCCCGCTTCTAGTGGTGAGGTTCACTTGCCGCTCTCTGTTCCCTCTCTGCTTGGAGAGGAATAGGAATCTCTCGGCCGCCTGCCAGCAGTGCCCGCTCTGGCGCTCTCTGGGCGAGAGGAGGCGATGGTCGATGACGTACGGAAGCGTTGCTTTTGCGAAAACATTATTTTCTCGCTAAATCTCCTTCTCGTGCAGCGGCGCATTTTCTTGCCTACGTGCGTTATTATTATGTATGAGGTATCGCGTACACCTGCGTCTTGTTTGCATTGAAAATTACTGTTCCACGTACTGTCTGCCGGGTTTATTCCACACAAAACCGTAAATATCTCCTGCATCAAGGGAAACTTAGATAAATTAAAGGAAAACACATTTGCCTTTGTTGTACGTAGGTTTTTTTGTGTAAATATCAAAAAGGGCATTACAATTCCATCATAATGGAATATATTAGAGACAAAGCTACCAAGTCAGTTAAAATTAGTAAAAAAAATGTTTTCGTTGTACTTTATCGTGTTCGTATTTATTATTTGGTTTTTGAAAATGATTCCCAATGGGTGAACGGAGATTTTACTTAATTATAAAAATATTTAAAAAAAAAACGGAGTTCAAACTGACCACAAAACCCATAAATAACATGGTAGTAGATTCCCCACAAAATTTGTTAAGGGTTCCTTTTAAGTGGTTAGCGTTTCTTCTTGGAAATTTATACATAATATTTTGCTGCTGATGTGTATGTAGTGTGGTTTCGTTTGTTAAAATCTGCATTGTATGCCGATAAAATGAAATACACAATTATTGAGCCAAATTCTGATTTAATAATTAACACATACATTCTACCTCTTTTGTTCATAAATATAATTGAGAAATTTATGATATCTGACTTAGGAATGTAAAGTAATCCACGGTGATTGTATGCGTCTTTCGCCCAGTGATCTGTCTTGCATCACAGCGTTTGAGATATCTTCATTATAATTAAAGCATGTATCTCGATTGCATTCTACGCTCTCATAATTGTAATATTATACGATTACATGTTTCAATATAACCTCATAAAAGTTTTGAGGTGGTCAAGACACTCAAAATTATAGCTACGACGGACTTTTCCGATGGTTCAAGCTAATACTGTTTGACGTGCTTATTTCTGCGACTTTTTTTTTTATTTCTTATTTTTAAACCCATTGAATTCTCGGGCATTGCCAACTATCTAGTCTTTTTATAAATTAGAATTCTTCAGCTGTTGGAGATCGCATAATGATCACCCATGAATCTTTTTAAAAATCCTTGTTTATAAACATAAACTAGGAACATTGGGAGTACTATGAAGAAAATTCGGAGTCTTAACCCTCGTTAATTATTTATTTTAAACGTGATATTATAATACTTTGTTTATTATGTTTTTAGTTTTGTAGAACTCCAAATGCTGTAAAAAAGCCGACATTTTATATTATTTTAAAGATTTTCTAAATTCGTCATTTATTTATTTATACTATAGTAATAAAAGCCAGTAGTTTATTTTCCAGCTCGTGTAACATGATTGCTTCTGGGCGTCCTCTCTAAATGTGGCACTGGGTACAGAACGCTTCGGTTATTTGATTGGTTTGTTGCTACCATTTCAATTGGACGCTCCATTGACGTCACTTGTCAACGAATATATCATTATATTATAATTGTGCGCTAATATTTGTATATTTACCAGCGAAATCCGCGTTAATTTAGCGTCTAGTTCGTAAATAATTCTAGGAATTAAAGTTATGAATCCTGCCAAAAGCAACTGCTTATCATAGTTTCCCTGGGGCTGGTGCCATATTCCATTTCCTGAATTGTGCCACTTTTTCGTACTTCTTTGATGGCAGGTAGATAAATATTTTTCATACTTAACGAACCTCAATAGTTACAGAACTATAAATCATATTTTATTATTTTATGGAAAATCTGCAATATTTTAAGAAACGGTACAGCTTTCTTGTTTAAATCATTTTTCGGAAAATTACGAAAATACAGGCCAAATCATTTGTATTTCGTCAGCATCTGGATGACGAATGTTTATCTTAGAACGAATGAGAGTATTGTTTACCTACACTTTCTTGTTGTATCGAAATTTTTTGGCCAACGCGCTAAGCGACTTGTCGATTATTTGCCTTCTGTCAACGACTAGCGTAGGTTTATTAATAAATATCCCTCCTTAACTCTGGCACATTTGATTACTTCTCAAGTTAAAATTTTATACTGTGTAGTTCATATTCCGTCAATCATAAATTAATAAACTTATAGATTGATTGCACCACTGTGTCATTTCCCTTCGTCGCTTTTGAAAACATGATTTATGTAATTTTCCGCCAGTAAATTGTATTTTGGAACGACCACTCGCATCTCCCCCTATAATAATTAAGACGTGGAGCGTTCACCTTGAATAGACACGCAAACTCTATTTTGGAAAAGCGTGTTAGCATTTTGAAGCGCGTTTGAAAGTGTGTTAGCATCGGACATTCAAAATGCTTTCTTAACCAAATCCATTTTCCAAATGGTCGCCAGTCATAATAACACTTTTATTATGCTTTAAAGTACTACTTGAAAAGTACAAAACCATGTTAGTATCAACATGAATCATGCGTTAATTTAATGCGTGCTATATTCTTGTGGTTTTGCTTATTTCAGCATATCGCTCCCAAGAGAGCTCCTATGAGAGTATAGCGCAAGTGTGTCAGCCCCAATTATTGTGTCGAAGAATGTAACAAAGTCTAGTCGGAAAAGTAAAAACATTCAAAATTTGTGATACGCTTGGCCTTCCGAATAGATTTTTAGTTTTGAAGTCGCAGATGAAATGCGTGCTACTTTATTTCGTTGGAGGATTTAAAAAAAGTATTCTTTTCATAAGATTTATTGGTGATTTAAGTTAATTTATTACACAGAAAAACATACACAACACAAAAAATATGTTTCACGGTGTACCTACCATGTTTATTTCCTTTGTTTGTATACCTGCGTCACTGTCCTGTATCCAATCTGTCTAAGAACGACATCCCCGAAAGTAAGGATAAGATAAGGATCCTTGTTCTACCGGTATTTCAATAGGAGATGATCCGAGGAACTACCATCATTGATCCCATCGACAACCGGGCCCAGTCGGGAAACATTTTTACACAGTTGACATTTCTCACATTAGAAAGGGCCGTTCCTACGACTAGTTGAGTTCAAAAACTCGTCCTTTTTGACGGTCTTCCTCTTACATCTCGGGTCTCTTCAAAACAGGTTCACTTTTCCTTTCCTCAAAAAGACCTTCCACATAGCTTTCTCAAATGCGGCAGGTCCCAACGGAAATATTTTCCTCAGGGCCTCCTGTGGCGGTTAATATAAAAATAGTACAATATTTTTAATTTTACTCTAGTATTAATCAAAATACGTAGATGAAATCAGTAGCAGTATTGTTTACACTCGAATGTACGTTGAATATGTCATAATTCTTATTAAAATTACTATCTTTCATTTAGTAATCAGACTTCAGGTGGGATTGAAATTGTTATATCCATGCTCCCATGTCGATAAACCAGTAACGGTTGCATTGGGCGTGTATTATACCGACGTGTTATTGATATGATCTATTTAATCTCCACCACATGATATGTGTGTGAAGTGTCATAGGTTTGGACGTAACGCACCTGAAGGTAGCGGTTTCATCGAATTTCGATAACCTGATTAATTTCAAAAATATTATGCAAGTTTTTTTTTTTACATACGTTATTAAATTGTTTTTTTATTCATAAAAAAATTTCTATTTCTTTCCGTGAATTTGTACTATATCAAATTTATACTGGTCATAGGAAGTGATGCACGATGAAACTATGTTGCTAAATGCTAGGCGAGTTTTCCTTTTATGTCGACTTCCTCGTGTCAAGATATTTAACATTAAAAACAATCTAGGTTTTATCTTTTATACCAGCGTCGTTTGTTGTGCATACAATATACACGACCTGTCACTTATGATTCATGTTTTAATATAAATATCAGTTTGTTTTCACGTTCTGTTGTAAACTTTCGTTCAAACGCTGCATTCTTTTGTCAATGGATCGATTCGGACTAAATGATACTCTGACTATGGAGTTGAACATCCTCAATGCTCTGCAATAATAGCACGGGAGTTCAAATACGCATTATTGCATTGAACTCGTCGTTGGTTGTTTACACTGAGTTCTACTTCATGCTTATATATTACAGATTATGTTTATCGGATGTGTGTGTTGTTAATACGACAATATTGAAGCTTTAGATTTTAGATAATTCAGTTAGTAATAAGATAATCACTTAAAACATCATGACGTACTCTATGTAGTTTGATAATTAGACGACGTGCTATTGCCAAGCTACCTACCATGTTAATGTCCTCGTAAACTTGTTGATATTTGCTTTTATTCATTTTAGTTACTTATTTTAATTACATATACGCCATCATTTTTACATTAAAAGGGTTTAGCACGGCCAGATGCATTGTCATAAATATATATATATATATATTTTTTTTTAAATATTTATATTGCACAAGAATCCCAACTGCTTCCGACTGGAGCCAGTGAGACAATGGCATCCCTAATTGGGGTATTTTGTGAGGCTGAAGGTAGTGGGGAGGGGAAGGAGATGGGGAAGAGGAAGGCGGGAAGTACCTGGCTTTTAAGATCTGGTCACCAAACACGGCTAAAGCCATTTCAAGCAACGTTTCAATTCTGAATGGTGGTCGTATACCAGGGCGATACTGAGAGTATCTTCCACTCTGGGTTAGGTACAAATAAAAATATTTGTCATTAGGGTAGGAAAATCTATAATAATGATGATGTGTAACAGTTTCATTTCATGTAGGCTTACAAAGATCGTGGTTAAAATTGATATTAATATTTTTACATAGGTTCTGACTAACCAACACGCCGCTTTCTTCAGGGGTAGGCAGAGGGACTGACCGCCAAACAACTTAGTCTTGGCGCACACTCCTAGCCTCATTCACATTCATACATCGTCTCAAACATACTCTTCTATTATTTGCTAAGAGCTGCTTGCAACCTTAACGGTTTTCTAGTACCTTATATGCTGTTGTAGTTTCCGTTCCTATCATTATTATTTATGGCTAGATAGGCGAGCAGACTGGCGCTCTTCTAATAAGCTAGTTATCTGGTTTTCCATAAATATAATCTCCGCTAAAGGATTGTACGAATCGTAGTTGAATCTAAGTTGAACAAAAAGTTGTCTTCTTGGATAACCCGTCTAAACCGCACTATTTTAATACTGGATTTTAACCCCACAATTAGCTTATTTTTTGTGAATTGATCCGTTATAATGCGTTGCATCCTAAGAATTTTTAAACAGTGTCTATAAGTGTGTACTGTTGTTTTTGGCGTTTGGACCTACTGCAATTAATTAATTCTTAGTTCTAGTTCAGTTACCCTTGCCTTCTGTCATTAAATTTTAATATTTAGTTTGTTTTTGTTCCGGCGAGACATTGAACTCTATTTCTGAATCTGAATTGCATCATCGTAAAAGCGTGGTTACCATAGTGACAGACAAGTGTCTGGATCTCTTATCACCTCTAACTTTTCACCCGGACAGAATAGGTGTCTAGTTCTCTGATAACAAGGCCTACATGCTTATTATTTCGTAATCGGCGATATGTATCGTGATCACCACACCAATGAATCTTAATTGTTTCTCTGTTAACTTTGTTATAATTTGACCATAACAGGAAGACGATGAATAAATTGTTCAAATGTGGGTTGTTTGAACTATATCTCATCTTTGTTTAACCTCACCGACTTCATCGTTTGTTTGCCTCTCGAAAGTAAACCTAGATTCGGCAGTGGGAGGTGGGAGCCTGCGAGAGGATTAGGTACTAGGTACCTTCTCTGTTTGTGTCGTCTGGTTGCATCGCGCTTATTCGGGTTCACTAACCATTTGGTTTATTTTAGCCGTGACTCTTTGTCAATCCTCACCACACTGTCTTCAGTCTATCGTCTGCCCTTCGCCTACCCAGGTGCCCAGTGCCCAGTGCAAAGTTGTCGGTCAAAACCCTTTGCTTTCAACTTGCGGGTTGCTCGTACGCTTTTGTTACTCAAGTTCGTTGTTTGTTACTCGTAGACTTGCATTTCATTGGTATCTCACCGCGCACTTATGCTATAAGCCGATTACCTCGGGACTTGATAATAGCCGCCACCGGCCAGTGTCTGTCGATCATTGTGGCGGAGAACACGCTTCAATTTAAATTACTCACTTTTGGATTGTGCGGAGAGCGTGTTGTTTAAACTAAATCCGTCGTCTGTTCACCACGTTCGCGTGTATTCCATTGTTTACACGTGCAAATAATGAATTGCGGAATACGCAAAAAGCCGCTCCGTTGGTAAACATCATCCTTTGGATGCGGATGGACACGTGCCAATATGTTCTGTTTTTGTTGAGCGACGGAATACCCTGGTCATTAGTGTGTGCACGATTTATTAGTGATCAGATCAGTTTGTTAATTGTTAACAAGTAATTCACAACTCTGCAAGTCAAGTGTGTACTTTAAGATTAGCCCGAGCGTTAGCTTTACTTCGGTGACTATCTGAATTTAAAAAAACACCTGTTTAAAACCACGATAACATTTACATAGTGTATTTTTGTCGAAAGTGTTTTTTTGTTGAAGTGCAGCATGCTGTTTCCTTTCTGGTGTGTGCAGCGAATGTTATATCTTTGGTCCGAGCCAAGTTTTTTGGAAAGTGAATCTTTCTTAGATGATATATCCTTCAGTATGTGTTCCTCCACTACATGCAATACCCGCGATTGCAATGCGCGACCGAGCTCACACAGATGCGTGCAAAAAAAGATAAGAAATGTTCAGGAAAGTCGTGACTCACATAAGCAAAGTGATAAAGACCGCAGTTCGGAGAACCCGTCGTTTCATTCCGCGGTTTTCGACGAAAATGCAAATTTGTTCATCAACGGAAACGTCCTAAATGTGCGGAACATTCGAGAGAATCACAACCTATCCAATGACCGGCAAAAGCGGCCCGACCAGACTTCTTCAGTCATCAGTTCAATAAAGTCCTTTGGCATGGGATACGTCACCCGAGTGGGTTCCGCCCTTCCCGCGCTTCGCCGCTTCCTCCGCACCCTCGAGGAGAAGGGTTACAAGTGGGAATACCTGATGAAGGTGCTGGGAACTATAGCCGACTCCGTCTTCAACCCGGACGAGGAGGGAGAAGATCACGTCGAGGCTAGATCAAAGTTAGCCGGCGGCGGCGGTCAGGTACTATATTGATGTAGATCTGTTCTGTTGCTGTTTCCTCAATGTCATCAATGGTGAATGGTTGATTCAGTTGATCGCGTGCGTTAGTCATGCACATCATTTTATCTTCTGTGCAATTATCTGGACGATAACTCTTGAACTCTATCAACTATTGAAGCGGAAAGCTTTCCCCTGACTCAATTATCTATATCTAAACATCACCATTTTGTTTCCATTGCCCTTGGGACTCTTTAAATTAGGTGTTTGTCTTTGTTTTGATAAAAAAAATCCATAAGGTCAGTGGTTTCACAGAAGTGAATAAGTTTTTCAAATAATTTGTTAAAATTTGATGAATTTATTGTTTAAATTCTGTGAAACCATTGGCCCTTTGTTTATTTGTATGAATAAGTTCAAGATGATCATTTTGGGAATTGCTCCTGTTGCCGTTAAGCCAAAAGTATCCGGCCACCATAACACGGGCATGTGCCTAGTATGGCGGCCATAAATTCCACAAATGTTATATTTACTATTCAAAGAATAAAGAAACATAAAAAAAAAATCTTAGGAGATTTTCAGCGTTGCTATAATTTACAACATTATTTGAAATAAAGAGTAGTAGCTGTTGACACTGGTTTTTTCCCCACTTCCGACACAAACGCACAAAATAAACCCAGTGACGCGAGTTCTACACAATAACTTGTGTTTATAGTACAGGTACCCACCTACATAATATACAGCTCTTTGAGACAAATGGCGCACACGTACTCCTCTCGCGGGGTAGGCGAAGATTCATTTTAACGACCTTCTGAGAAAGAACCACGGTGACCTCTGGCAAGTCTAGTGAAAATACCGCTTTTCTTAGGAAAGCGATAAGACTAAACTCTTAGGAGAAGTCATCACTGTCACGGAAACGAATCTGGCTGAGAAATGAAACATCCTAAACTTTAGTCACCGTACTGTGGACAGCAAACAGCGGTGCCAAGAGCAAGGTGCGTCCATCCAGAAGTAGAACAGCGTTGGTAGAAAACACGATTATTCATTCATTCGTTATTATCAGCGGTGACAATTATTTATTTTTATTTTTCTCCTTACCTCAAATGATCAATATTCTTATTTCCATCGTTATACTTCTAATATGAGTACTAATCCTGTACCTGATGTCATCTTGGCGGCGTTCTGTCTGCGTTAAACCGAGAATGTGTTGCTTTGTTTTGACTCTGATACAGTTAACCTAAATTTTCGGCGCGCTCCCAATAACAGGACTGTTTGTTACGGTCTCGAGAACGATTTCCACCGCAAAACCGCCTCGAGTTGACTATTTTTAATGCAAAGCTCTCCGCCATTAGCACCTGAATGCACCGTGGCTTACGTAACTCCACTCAAAATACACATCACGAGGAATTTATTTCAGCAGGATTTCTTGGATGCGGAAGTTCAGACACATTTCTTCTGCTTGAAAGTAAAATATTTTCCTTCGGAAAATCATATCAACAGTAACGACTAATGACGAATCTTTTTAATGATTTTTCAACCCTTTCAATCTTTTAGACGAATCTTTTTAATTTAATTTCAACCCTTTCATATCCCGCGATATTGGCATCTAAATATTAAGCATTACGCAACGTAACTACACATTACCTTTATATTTTTGTAGAGCGATAGCGCCAAGGATTTTTAGAGTTATTTTTTTAAAAATTAAATTTAATAATGTTAATTATTATTAATTAACTATTGCATATGTACATGAGTTTATGTGTCAATTTTGAAGAAATTGATTTATTTCCGTTTAAACCAATTTGCTGAGAAAGTAATTGTAACAATAATTCTCCAGCAGGGTACTTTGAAATCTGTTTTCCCCCACACTAAATGATAATGTTTTCTTAATTGTTTAATAATTACGTTACTGCTATGAATGATTTGCATATGTTATATTTAAGTTCATTCTTAACTTTGTGAATCTCCATGGTTCAAAAGGGTAAAAAAGTGCTTTTAAAAAAATTTGCAAACCTCGTTATTATTAGTGGTGTATTTGGAAAATCATCGGGAGAATAGAGATAGGTGGCCACGGCGTACCGAATAGTGGGCGGAACGTCGTGTATCTATCTGTATGTGGTCGTGACACGATGTGAATATGTGGGACACTTTGGTCCGATAACGACACGGACTGTTCCCGAGCGGAAGAGACTCACTCAACTTGCTCCTTTTACTTGAACTTCACCGCATGTTGTTCACAACGCTTTCCCATGTTGGGGAAGTAGATTAAGTTTATTAAGTAGATTATCCCAGAAGAGAGTAGATTGTTCCGGTCACAAGTGTATCGGTGATCCCGGATTATGCAATATTTGGGCACATTAGCACGCTAGTAGCTAGTAGTGTCAATCACTCCTGATAAACTATATTTAACTGTCCCTAAATACAACGGCCGCATGTAATGTCGAGGCTACCGTTATCTGTCATGTTGACATTTTATTTAGATAGCATAGGATTGGTAACTGTAATCAAATACTAATTTTGTCGACGTTATCAATGAAAACTTGTGCACAATAATCGAAGCATTTTTTCGTTTTCCCACTGTGTTTTGGTCTATTTTTGTACCGTTTACTTAAGTGTTTGTTTTATTTAAGAATTTTTTTAAACCTCTGGTGGAGTCTGCAGCGTTTGTATGTCGGCAGTCGATTTAGCAATGCGTTTAATCCTCCTGGCACCAAGTTATAATTATGTTACTCGAAGTCATACACACTTGGCTAGGTTCATAACATCTTGTTCGGAAATATATGTAGGTATATTGACCTGTTGAATAAGTTAATTGTTTACATCTTGGTTGGCATTAATCTGCCCTGTGCCTGTGGTTTGACTACTACTACAACACACACTAACACATCTAGCTGAAATAGACTATCGGAACTCTTCGTAAGTTACAGGGTTAGTTGAGTAAGTAGTCACATTTTAATTTTTTGGTAAAACTACTAATCTTTCCGTTTACCTCTGTGTGTTAGTAAACATAACTTTACATAAACAATCGTTGTGAAATCCGTAGAGGTTGTTTATTCAGTAGTGCTATTGAGAGCTCAACGTTTTGATACATTGTTATAAAGGCGAACAGAAATCTATATAAATAATGTAACAATGACATGTAAGAGTTTCAGTCGCAAATAATTTCTTAATATGAATGTAATTTTCTATATCAAATGTACAATAAATAATAGTATAATAAAACAATTTTAAAACTTCTTCCACTGTAATTTATTGACCGTAACCGGTTTCAGCTTGTCAAAGCCATCTTCAGACTCACTGACAGTTGAAACAAGCTGAAACCGGTTAGGGTCAATAAATGAAAGTGGAAAAGTTTTAAATTTTGTTTTATTATACTATTATAACGGAATTCCAACACGATTATCAGTTTCAAAAATAGAAATATTAAAAAGTACTTACAATAAATAAGTTACAAAGTGTCAGTACTCGCTGGTGTCACATATCGGCAAAGGGTGACTTTATTACAGGTAGAGATGTGTAGAGTATAGTGTAGATTCAAGCAGAGATCAGTCTCTTGTTCCTCTCTCCGATAGTTGGGCCTCCGGCCACTTTTCCGTCTCCCGCCCATCCGATGGAGAGTTTTACTCGAAAGGCCATTCTAAAATATCCGACGAATCGCCAGGAATAGCTGACGGGACGGGCGGTGGCAAATTAACCAAACGAATCATTGATTTATCTAGACTCAATTGTAAAACTTTTCGTCTCTATTGCACTCGATTACATTTTTGCATTATTTATTTTTGTCACTCGTTTCTTTTGTTTGAGTAATCCCTCGAAAATAGAAATTCTGGCAAGGTCGGCTATTTTTGACAGATTTGAAAAAATGCATTTCAAAGTAGTAGTAAAATGAATACACAAGTGTCAGGTTGTCGAAAGCAGGTAGGCAATGAATGGACGCTGGACGCTGGCTACCGGTAGTCAGTCGGTGGTAGGTAGTAGGTGGTTAGGAAGCAGTAGCAGTATCGGCGGCCAGGAGCTAGGTGATGGAGACCCCCTCCCCGCGCTGTTGATATTTATAGTGGCGCGATATTTGGCAGCGCTGCTCCCGCGCCCCACCCGCCCCTCCCCCCAGCAGCCCGGCGCGGTATCTTTAGTTCCTTCCCTGGCCTGCAGGCGCTAGGGAGGGCCGTCGCTGCGCCGCCACGACGCGTCCACCACAGTGGAGTGACGGTGAATAGTGCCGTGGAACACAGCGGGTGCCAAACTGTCGACTAGAGACTGTCCGATGGTTTTCCAGTACGGCGGGTCGAGCGACTACCGCCCGAGTGCCAGTGCTAGTGCCATTGCTAGTGCCAGTGCCAGTGTCAGTGCCAATCCAGAGTCGAGTCGTTGTTACTCTTCGGCGGGCATGGCATCGCGCACCCTGGAGGGCAGCCGGCCGGCCCCCAGCGCCACGCGCCGCCACCGCTACACGCGCGCCTCCACCGCCTCCGTCACCCAGCTGCTGTCCGACAGCTGCACAAGCCTGCTGCATCGTCTCACCAGGCGCGTGCCATCCGAGAAGCCCGCCTTGTCCACCTTCTCCCCCTCCACACCCACCGGCAAGTCCCGCTACGAGGATCTCAAGTTGTTGAAAGAAAAGAAGGATTCAGTTTTGAACAGTGTGCAACGGTACGAAACAGACCGAAAGTATGAGGAGAAGCCTAACTTCTATTCGTCAGTTTCGGACAGACTTACTCGAGTGGATGAACGAACCCCTCTCTTACCGTTCGCCGGTTCCTCAAAAAATCGCTTGGAAGTGGCATCCGCGAGTGCATCGGCGAAAATCAGGTCCAGAACCGAAGATGTTCGGCCAACCCTCGGCACATTATCCACCACCCCCTCCCGCCCGCGTCCCTCCCCGCCCGTGCTCAGGGCCTCCCGCCAGCCCCTCAAGGAGGCCGACACCAATCACAACCACAATCACAAGGTCAGCAAGGAGCGCCAGAGCTCCCCCGCCCTGGGCTCCACCAGGAGCAGGCTCGAAGATAAGTACTCGGCGGTCTTGGACAAGGTGGCTCACAGGAAGAAAGAAAAGGAGAAGAAAGAGAATGAGGATCGCGAGAGAACCATCGAGCCATCTCTGCCTCGGGGTATCGTACGGAGTCTCACCACCGCGGTGTTCGGGGAGAAGTCCCACCTCTACCTGGGCTCGGCCACCCCGCGCGACAAGACACCCTTCAAGTGCGGCGGCAGCGGAGAGAGACGAACCTCCTCCGCGCGCAGGAAGCTGCGGCACGAGGACATGGCGGCCCCCTCGCGCGGCAAGGACAGGGACAGCATCTACCGCAGCCACGGGGGGCGCAGCGTGCGCGCCGGCAAGAGCGACACCTCCGACCGCTTCCGGCACATGAGACTGTGCGACGTGGACATCGGGGAGGGCTCCTCCATGTCCAGCAGCTCGTCCCTATCGGGCCTACACCGCCAGCAGCTGGCCTATCATGACGACGACGAGTCCACCCCGACGGCCGACCCCGCGCTGCTGGAGCGGGAGACCAAGCGCAAGGAGATCCAGAGCCTCATCATGAAGTACTCGGCGCTGGACGAGGTGTACGGCCGCGCAGTGGCTCCGCCTCCGCCGCCGCAGAAGCCCCCGCCGCCTCCGCCCTCGCATATTCAGCAGGCCCTGGCGCAAGTCCCGGGGCACAAGCCGGCCCCCGCCCCTGCCCCTCGCGGGAAGCACATCAACGCTTGTACGCCGCCCGTAAGTGGATATCCACTTCTAAATCTGCGCAACGACATCTGTAACGACGAGTTCCCTCATATTGACGTCATTACTTTCGTTTTCCGATGTTTTTAAATGACTTTTAAAGAATTGAGAAATGAGACTGTCTCGAAAACTTGCGGCGTTTATTTTCCGCGCCAAAATAGCTGACTCGATTCTGTTCGCCCCCTTTTCCGCGCGCAATTTGAATGTCTCGTCCGACATTCGGTGGATTGTGGATAGCGACCTAATTATGTAATTGTCACCGTTTCGTTAGTCCGGTAGCAGGTAGCAGGTAGCGGGTAGCGAGCAAAAATTGTAACGCTGCATTGTGCATTATCGCTCGTAACTCGTAACTGGTCGGTTTCAGTTGTAGTTAAGCAGTAAGGAGTAAGGTAGATCCGTGGCGCGAGATGTCTGTATTGTCGAAGCCGGATGATTTGACGTTTCGGAATGTTCCTCAAAAATTTTTGCTTCATGCAACTCTTGCGATACTTTCTGAAGGTAATCTAAACCTGTCACAACAAAGTGGCGTAAATTGTTATGCATTTGGATTCGTTCGTATCCCGATAGGCCTTGACCCATTTCGGCGGATTCCGCCACTAGAACTACTCGTAGCTGTAAAAATATAAACAGAGGTGTCCTGTTTTATCCGACTTTCGGGTTGACTGTACTCTCATCTTCGTGTGTTTGCGAATGTGATCTTACCATGTGTTTGAGGTCGTTTCGCAAAATGACCATTTTGGATTTAGCAATTTTTGGTATGCACCAATTAATTTTATAATTTGACGTTTTTTCAGTTGAAAGAAACTTTTGCATTTTTTAATGAGCTTTAATTGTGTAGAGAATGAAAGAAGGTTGAGTGAAGAAAGGTTTTTATTTTATTATTTGTGTGTATTTTTATTTTATTCTCAGCAATCAGAAAGATGTCTTGTCAAAATGTATTTAGTGATTCACAATATTTACGAAAAAACTTATTTTTTAATTCAATTTCATAATTACATACATAATTTTTGACAGGACATCTTTTAAATGTTTTCTTTTTATTGAATTATTTTGATATCATATTCATAATATTATTTCATTAATATATCTTTCTTAATACTATTTTTGGTTTCATGTCAATAATTATAATTAATTTGACTATCTAATGTCATTAAGTATTTATCAGTTAACTATTGTTATAAATGATGAGCTTCATGTGGTCGGTGGCACATCTTACCCTTCTTCACATCACACATACCATAACATGAAACATGTAAATATGACACACACACACCACATGACATATTTAACAAGAACATTGCAGATAACTCGCAGGAGTTTTGTAATCTGTTGACTAGTTATATTTTAATAAAATGTCACCTTTAACAAATAGAGTAGAGATAATTTCAATGATGGTAATATATGTCCATCGCTGTTCACTCTTTCTAACTCCACACCAGTCCAGTAGAAAGAATGAACCGAACCAAACCAAACCAAACCATTGTGTGTGTTGTGTTAGCCATATCTGACGGGCAACCGTTCCCTTGTTTTGATTGTTGGGTACTCTCGCTCGACTTGGTATTGTGCGCTGGTGCTCGGATGCTCCCTGTGCTGCTCGCCCCATCCTGCGTGTGTCTGCGCCGTCTGCCGTCTGCCACCCGTCCTCTGCACCGCTGCCGCCCGTCTGCCGCACCCGTCTGCTGTCTGCCGCACCCCGCACCCTTGCTGCTAACAGAGCTCCAGAGGGAGAGTGGTCATGGACGACACCGATGGCCACCTCGTCTACTGGCCGGGATACGTTATGGGAGACAGATGTTCGTGAACCCACCAATAAGAGATAAATATTTATAACAATACAAATAATCAATAACACAAGTTTCTCCAAACATTTTCATAAATGACTTGAAAAAAGGACACAATCATAACCGCCAAGATGAATCATTTGATCGCGGATCCATCATGATGATAAAATAAAATATATTATATTTCACATATAATCTCGCGCTTCCTCTTCTTTTCTTCGAGTACTTGGATTCTTGTGATTTATCTATTCTGTCTAGTGTTATCTCACATTGTTTCCTGATGCCTTTCAATCCTGGAAATGTCAGTTTATCGCTCTTAAACAAACAACATGCAACAGCATATATATGGATAAATCTATGGAAATGGGAAAACATTCCAACAGTTTAATAATAAAATGAACAGATTTTACTTTGTTCATCTTTTAAGGACCATCTGCTAAATATTTAAATTTAATGTTTTATTTTTAATCATTTACACAAGTAAACTAGTTTTAAATGGAGGATTTATGCATCTTACTTTAAAATGTCAATCAAACTCTTGGTTCTGACACCCACTCGCTAAGTTTTATTGTTTTTTTATAATAATCTGTGATTAGTCTACCTACTTTACTTTTACACAGTTGTATTTTATGTTGTCTGATTTCATTGCGTACTTCGTACCAGAGACCATGACTTTGTCCCCTTTTGCTTATTTACATAATTCAGTTGTACGACTCCAATCTTCTTTGTTCAAGCTTATGTATCTCCAAATTAAAGTGTATTCTTGTTTCATTGAATCAGAGTCAATTGAATTTTTATTTGGCGTCCTGATGAAAACAACAAAGTGATTGACTTAAAATAGTCTTTCATTCTGGTTGTTAGGGGATACATTGATTGTGTTACTTACTGTTAATAACGGAGTCTTGCGACGGACTTATGGGGTCATTTTATCCCTCCCAGCCTCTGGTATGAAGATTTGTTTACCAGGAAACTAATGTGTGTGGACTTTTCTCTTGCAGATAAAATCTTGACAACTCTCGGCGAGGGAACTTTTGGAAAAGTCGTCGAAGTGAATGATTTGGAAACGTAAGTTACTTCATTTCCTTGAATATTGTTGATACAAAAATTTTTTTTTGCTATGATTCCCTCAGTATATTATTTCAATTTATTATTTTCATTGATTGATTAATTTTATAATTTTTAATAACCTTGAATGATTTTTATGTATGGTTTGTTTTATACAAATGATGGAAATGAAAGATTTGTGTTTTGTTATAGTTCATGTTTAGAGGTAAGTTACAGTTAGTGCAAGTCCATGGAGGTTATAAAATGCCCCAAAAAATAAAAATAAATCCCAATAAATATTTTGAAAAAAGTATAAATTAAAAAAAAAAAATTATTTATGCACAGCTTTACGGCCTCTAATGGCACTAGCTTACACGACATTTCCTTGATGACCATTGAAGAAATTTTGTGGTGACCAACTAAAGTTACAGTTTTGACTGTGGTTTTGTTTCAGCCAAAAATTAGCTGAAACATTGTCTCTGCTGAAATCTCCATGTGTCAGATCATGTTCAGTTTTACTCGGATGCGTGTGTACGCCTAAATATATTGTAAAAGAAGTTGTTGTAGTTCTCTTAACCCCTCAGGCTAATTGGTTAGTTTTTGAGAACAGCTCACTTAGGTCTCATTGAAATCATTGTGCCCCCCTTACTGTCATGTCTTACCTTATGATCCAAAAAGTGTTAGAAAGAGAAAACACCACACTCTATATTTGAATCTAGAAGTTCACCACAGAAAAATGAAAATGTGCACCTCTATGAAACTAAAGTTTCCGGCAGCAATTTGAAGAAAATTTATGAAACTTTGTGAATATTTTTTTTAAATGTTTTTATAAAATGACCAACTGTGGTGATAATAACATTTATAATACTTTTGTGTAATATTAATTTTTTTTTTCGCTATTTGTAATTTTTGTTAAAAAAAACATAAGATGAGCCATTTATAAAACTTTTTTGCGTTTAGATTAAAAAATTGTACATTTCAAGAACTATATGATTATTTCTAATAATAACATTTGAAAGCGTGGGTTTTCATCATCTTTCAAAAATACAGGTTTTAATATTAGGATGCGTTAAAAAATATTCCATTTATTTGGTTTTTATTTTAAAGCAGAAATTTTCTTACTTGACAGAATATGCCCGAGGCCTGAGAAGTAAAGTTCAAAATTTAAAGATTTCTAAATTTCTTCTTTATTCTAAGTCTGACATATAGTAAAGTCTAGACTGATTTGTTTACTATTTTTAGTAGTTTTAAGTTCTTTTGTGTTTTTGTAGTACATAATTCCTTTAAAGTTAAAATACCTATCGCTTACATTGAAGATCTATTTTATGTCATTGTGCATTTTATTTAAAACCAAGTTTAATGAACTTTACTAGTAAACAATCAAAACTTCCTAATTCTGGGGTATATGGTGTGTTTTTAATTTATTTTAAAAAGTTTGAGTTTGGGCTGAATGGAAACTGAAAATGTACTTTCAGTCATTCAATAGAAATTTATCCATCACCATGTCTTGTTCCTACGATGATGGCTGTTCTTTAGATTCATGTAGTTTGATATTCATTACAAAGTTGACATTCCCCTTTCCAGTAACCACACCATGGCTCTCAAGATAATCAAGAATGTGGAGAAGTACTACGATGCCGCCAAACTTGAAATTATCGTCCTGGAGAAGCTGGCAGAACTTGACCCCGATAGCAAACAGTGAGTCTTTTATACTACATACTATTTACTCATTTTTTGTATTTCTTGGGCATTAACTATGTAACAATTCCTAGACATTTTGTTTTGAAGAGTTTTAATTTTCAATGTACTATCGTTACTTAAATTTTTATTTTTCTGCTACCGGTTTCGAAACATCCGTGCCATTCACTAGCAAACTTAAAACTAAACTTAAAATTTAAACATGTACATAATTGAATTAGATATTATTAGGTGGGGGTAGTGGGAGGGGTGATTTTGGGGGAGGGCGAGAACACTGGGCGGGGTCAATATCACATGGGAACATAGTCAAAGGGGGAGATTTGCAGGGTGCTAATATTTTGTTAACTAAATTATTTTTTTTGTTTATTTCTAAAGTTTCTAAAGCGCACAAGTTAAAGTATGAATTTATGTTTATATGTTAAATTTGGTTTTTTCCTTGTTGAAGCTATGGCCTGTCTCTATTAAAAGATTGGCGAATTCTGAATAGTTATTATTTCGTAAACAGAGTTCCCCTCCCACTACCCCCACCTAATAACATTTAATTCAATTCTGTACTTGTTTAAATTTTAAGTTTAGTTTTAAGTTTGCTAGTGAATGGCACGGATGTGTCGAAACCGAGAGGAGAAAAATTAAAATTTAAGTAACGATAGTACATTGAAAATTAAAACTCTTCAAAACAAAATTACTATTTACTCAATTTGATGTACAAAACAACGTAAATGATTACTAGAGATAGAAAGATAATGATAATCCAAAGCCATTGAAATTTAAAATTAACCCAGATAGCCCTGAATTTTTTTTAATGATTTTTTAATATTTTTTTGTTTGGTTTCATGATAAGAAAAATCACAAAGTACTTTAAAAATATTCATTTGATATTGTGGGAGGGGGAAGATGTTCCAATTTTGATATGGTAGGGTTACAGGCGTCTAACAAGTTTCTTTAAATTCTTTTTCAATTGCTTGGCAATGCTCATAAACTGACTTTTCTGAAAGAAAGTGAGGAGGAATGCAACCAATTAAGCAAAATATGCATACAACCACCAGTAAAGGCCAATTCTGACCGTACTTATATAAATCTTGGTGATGAAAATGTCGTTCGAAATGAAAATTTACCGAGGCGTCAGTTTAAAAATGAAGCGTTTGTGAAATATTTCGATGATGATGAGTAGTCATGACAATAGAATATCGTTGTCAGTTAACCTTCGAATGTGAAATGTGACCCCGGAAAATCTTAATTTCGTATCTTAATTTTATTACCAAAATCTAGATCATTGAGGTCAGAATTGGCCTTTTCAGGTGGCTGTGTGCAAATTTTGCTTATTTGGTCGCTTTCTAAGAATTATTTATTGTGTGCAAAATATTTATTTTTATGGCAGTTAGTTCAGAGTGGAATCTTACCAAATAATAACATCCTTGTGTGAAATTACATTCAGAATCGAAAAATTGCTTGAAATGACTTAAACTTTGATTGTTAACCAATTTTTATTAGAGAGGCATTTCTGAACCTTCCTCCGCTTCCATTATAAAATAAACCATTGTTCCAGATCACAGTTTTACTGACACTGGGCAATTGGAACTATCTCATACTTTTGTCTAGCAGTTAAACTTATAATCAATTCTTCCTCACTTAGATACCGTTTGGTGTCGCAGATAAGTCTGATTTGTGCATACAAAACTGATTTAGACATAATTGAATATTATTTTGTACTTCCACATCTGTCACTTATGCCTTGTTCTGACCTGACAAGTAGTAAGTCCAGTGGCGAGTAAATCGCTACTCGACTCACCAAAAAGTGTTCGCACTGCTGTCAAGTAGAGTTCATAAGTAAGTGAGGCGTCGCGACATGACAGGCTGCAACTCAATAAAATAAATACGCTAATTAAGCTGATTGTAATGCTTATTTTAGATGAGGTGGAAGAATACATTAGTGAGATGAAAATAAATAAACTCTGACCACAAAAATAGATTAATAGCCGCAAAAATAAAGAATTTTAGAATAGTATTTTCGCTCTAACGGGACGACATATTGCGCGCTTCTGCATCTACAAATGCAGGGACGCGTGGAGGGGGACTCTACTCACTGAAAAAATAGAACAAAATGGATTGAATCTACTATAGATCTGACTAGCCTACTCTACTAAAATTGTGGTGTTCGGACACGTTTAGTTACTAATATATTAGCTACTCGACTAAAATACTCTCCCAGTCAGAACAAGGCATTATGTTTGCGTTAGTGAGTCATCTTCTGTGTGTATGGCTCCTGCCAGAATGCTAAAGTATGATGCATTAGAATTCAACATAGCCCCTCCATACATCAGTCATATCACGCTTGTTCAAGGAGTTGCATTTCGAAATGTTGCATTTATCTGTATGTTTTGAAATTATATCTTGATAGGGTGCCAAATGCTTATGAATTTCATGCTTAATTTTAAACTGGTATTATAATTTTTCAAAATTCAATAGTTGCCCGTTCTTGTTATTATGTTTACGAATAGAACAATTGAGAACATTATGCAGTGAACGTAGTTTAATTTGCAGTGGTGGATTCATGAATGAGAATTATTGAGCTTACAAACTGGCACGATGTAGATTGTGGCAAAATGTGCTTACAAATTTTTTTGATTGTGAATCATCCATACCACAGATGAGTGAGAGGAACAAACTAACATGAGCGGAGCAGTGGGTATGCGTCTATCTTTCAGTGATTTGACAATAATGGGGCCAACAGACCTAGCTATAAAAGCTCAAGCGTTATTTGGTTTGGCGTATTTCGGCATATCGGTTGCCGTACATTCCCAATGGGAATGTAGGCCAAGCCAAATAATGCTTGAGCTTTTATAGCTAGGTCTGTTGGCCCCATAAATGTATTCGATACTCTGCAGGCAACTCAAGGGAACAAGAAATATTTTATGCAATGGTGCACGAATTCATCGCCATCCTTAGCTGTAAGTCAAATTTCTAGATCTCATGATAAAGGTTTTACTTATATGTATACGAAAACTGAATATTTTGTAAAATAAATAGTTTTCCCCTTTTGCAATTGTCTTATAATTTACTTATTCCACTAAACTATCGCTTTGTTTTTTGCATTGATGCCTTTGCTATGTAACTCACTGATGTCTAGTGATTACATATTGATTTTACCATTTTTCTATTTACACAGTTTGAATGTGCAGGAAACCATAATTGCCGAGTTATTCTGCGAAATGTTCTGATGTGCGCAGACTGGAGTCAAAATACTAAAGATGACATATTTTATTCAATAAATGTGCAAACCATGCTGGTGCCAAAATAGGTTGTTACGTACGTAGTTGCTTCCAGGTCGTCGAAACGGTACTCAAATTTGGCTTTAGGACATGTCTATTAATTCTGACATCAGTGATCCATCCATATCAGCAAAATATTCAGATCACGTGCCTGGCTCTATAAACACTAGACAATTTCAGGAGTTTTATAGATTAGGTGACTAATTTTATGATAGATAATAAGTTTATTTGTTTCTTTTTCAGTCTCTGCGTCAAAATGCTGGACTGGTTCGAGTACCACGGCCACATGTGCATAGCCTTTGAAATGTTGGGACACAGTGTCTTCGACTTTCTGGTAAGTCTTCATATGGATTTCACTTTTTTAACCGTTCTTACAAAATTCACTGCAATCTCCGAGATGTTGTTGTTGTACACACTAAAAATAACTCTCCCAAAAATTTTACTTCTCTTTGCAGGAAAATAAAATATGAATTGATATTCGATGATGTATCTATGAAATGATTTTCTTAAGATTTTTAAACATATTCTGTAAATCATTCAATGAACTTTGACAGTTTATTTTTAAAGGAGTTTAAAGAAGTTTTATTTCTTAATAAGTTTTTATATTTCCCCCTTCAGTTGTTGTGAAGCCATTCCAGTAAGTAGTGGTCATCATATTATAAACAAATAATAGTCAATCGCACCACAACATACAAACACATTTTTGATTTGTGAGATGTTTTGTTTCCATTTTTCCTTCCCTAATGGCGTCCTTTTCCCCACCAGAAGGACAACAACTATCAAGGCTACCCGATAGAGCACGTGCGCCACATCTCCTACCAGCTGATCTACGCCGTTCTGTTCCTGCACGAGCACCAGCTCACCCACACCGACCTCAAACCCGAGAACATCCTGTTTGTCAACTCGGACCATGACGTCTACTACAATCCCGAGAAGAAGCGGGACTTCAGACGCGTTAAGAGGACGGACGTGCGGCTGATTGACTTTGGCAGTGCCACCTTCGATATGGAGCACCACAGCACCATCGTGTCCACCCGCCATTACCGGGCGCCCGAAGTTATTCTCGGTAAGATATAACACCCAACATTCAGAGTTATGATTCCAAAATCATACCTCCCAATATTTATATAAACTGCCTTACTGTGGTTTAACCTCTTGAATTTTGGATGACATTTGCCCACATATGACCATATTCTATAGAAAATTAATATCAGAACATTCCGAGAGGCTAGAGTACTGAAATAACAAGCCACTTCTGGAATGATTCTGACCTTGTCCTTGTACAGTTTCTTTATACGTAAGGGTTAAAATCGCATTTTATTTTTTAACCTCTCATCTGTCACCCGTGGCGGGCTTACGACAAATGAGTGGTATCAACCTATCCCCTCAGGCCTCGACCGTATTTTGTCATAGGGTCAAAATATTGTCCTTTTGCAATAAAATCCGAACAAATGGAATGCTTCTGAATGTATCCTAATACAAAAAACTTTTTTTGGAAAGGTGATTAAATAAGCTTTCATAATATGTATATAAAAATTAATGTTTGTTTGTTCATGTGTTATGCCCGGCCATACCGTTCTTCCAATTGCGATGAAACTTTGGGAATATGATGTGCGCATACCCGGGATGGTTATAGGATAGTGAGCTCTGGCATTTTGAAATTATTTCTTACACATAAATCGCATCTTGTCACTCAGCCGAGTAACCGCCCAGCCTCTTTACCCGCTCCCAACTATCCAACACCTACTGTTTTTTTATGTTTTTGTAGAAAAAAATAATAATAATGATAGTAAAGGAGAGACAACGATTTCTATGAGACCCATATGAGTTTTACCGAAAACCGAAGAAATAGACTTGACGGGCTATATTTCACCATTTATCCCGTATTATTATGTTTTATTAAAAAAATTAATAAGTTCTGTATTTTAATTATTGAAATTGTCCTTCCTTATTGAGGCAATATTGAATATGAATTACTATTTCTGTATGGTTTTTTATGTTCTGCTAGAAATGTCTAAAGCCAGAAACATAAAAAAATGCAATTTTTAATATGTAAACAAACAGATTTAATACTGGTATCTACACCCAGACTTCACTGTACCAAGCATATGTAGAATATTCAATGAGACAAACATTAGTGCCTTTTGGTATTTGATGGAAGCTTAATCGTTACTTCAAAATAAATTCATTTTACTTCATAAAATCATCCTTCTTTTATCTTTGTCGTTCATTTGTGGTACTTTTTCATTATTGATGGAAAGAAGATATTTATAAATATATATTTTTTTGAAAATTGGTGAAATAAAATAATTGGATAGGTTGTATGGTAATGCCAATGCCATACATTGTTTCCTTTTGTTTTTTTATTATTGAAGCAATTCTATCTTGTATCTAAACCAATTTTTTGTATAGCATATTTGTCCTTTATATTAAGTTTATTTATTTGTTAAATAAAATTTCATTTGTTGTTTTGTCTTCCATGCTGGATGTTAAATTTGAATGTGTGTAACCTCAATGTGGTATGTAAATGTGTTGCAGAGTTGGGTTGGGCCCAGCCGTGCGATGTTTGGTCCATCGGCTGCATCATGTTTGAGCTGTACCACGGCACCACCCTGTTCCAGACACACGACAACAGGGAGCACCTCGCCATGATGGAGAGGATATTAGGCACCATCCCCTATAGGTAATGAACCACCCTCAATAACCCAACAACCCTTGAACTACCCACCCATTAATAGATAACCTACCGTGTGTTTCTTTTATAATTCTTTGAGAATTGACATTGACACTTTGATCGCTTGAGAATTCATTTAGAGAGCAATTGATTTCTAACAAATACATAGAAGGAGTGTAATAGAGAATGTGCAATTGTGTGATTCTTTTTTGTTTTTATTTTAGTTAAATGTGCTCTTAGTGTATTGATAATTATTGTAAAATTAATAAGACAAATGTAGTTACATTATTTTGTGTTGTGTTTACTAATTTAATAAATACATCATGCTGATTTCACACACATACACATTGAGATGGATTAAGACTTGAAACTTATGCGTTTGCGACTACATATGTGGAGTAACGGGCACACATTTTCATTACCCTTAGAACAAACAAATATATCTGCTGAAGATGAAATTTGATTGATTAGCGGCATGTGGATTAAATAGATTTAAAAAGAAATCAACCCATAAAAAAACAACATTGTTATCAAATGTCATAACTAAAAAAAAAATTGTTTTTTGATTTGACTGAAAATTGAACTTTTCTAATAACACACATAGGTACATTAATTTATTTAACGCATTGTACACGAACATCGTAAAAGTTGTCTTGCGAACATATCAATGAAAAATCTCCCCGTTCCGGGGCACCTATCATCGAAACTTGACACGTTTAAAGGGTTAAAGTATGGGCAGAGAAGTTAGGGTTCCACACCTGATAGCGTCCGTGTGTCCGGTGGATCTTATTGATTTGTATAAATATATTGAAGTCAAATTTCCAGAATGGCCCGGAAGACGAGGACGAGGTACTTCTACCACGGCAAGCTGTACTGGGACGAGAAGAGCTCGGCGGGGCGATACGTTCGAGAGAACTGCAAACCCCTCATGGTAATTATAATATATAATTTATACCAGTGTTTCCGAACCTTATTTGTTCCGTGCCCCAATCTTTCAATTCAATCCTTCAAATATTGCTTTATCCAAACAAAACGGGAAACTATGGGACAAATATTTTACTTTTATTATTTTCTTAGGATTAGTACAAAACCTTTGTGTTTTAATTTAAAGTAGCCCAATTGCTCGCTAATTTTGAACTAAAATAATAAATGACTTTGCATAAAGTGGATCTGATGACCTTGCAAGATTTATTTATTGTTAAAATTTAATTTCTAGAATCCCATTTTTATTTTATTTAATGAAGACAATATTAGCGAAACTTAATCGAAAATCTAAAACAGAAAAAGATATGATCACATCTGGGATTCAAAACTGCAAGCCAAATCTGCACTGCATCAAGTTTGATAATGCCTTTAGAAGGCGAAAGAGCTGCCACGCGTAGTAATAATTTCGTCGCAGAACTTGTTTATAAATTTATTTATTTAGAATTTACGGCACTAGTGCCATTTACATACATAAGTTTTTTTTTTTTTTACACAGACATAGATAGTACAGTATTAAATTTTGATGAGTGAAAATTATATAATTATATTGAAACACATAACAAATAAAATAATAATGACTTTAAGAAAGATGGAAGCAAAAACCAAAACCTGTTATACAGTGACCTCATTAAAATGTTTAATTAGTGTAGCTTTATACTTCACAAGGGGTATATTAAGAATATTGGCAATTTTAGCATAAAAGTTACCAAGTGTTTGCAACCTATTTATAACTGAGTTATATCCTGAGACTGTGGTACAACTGTCACAATAATACATACTAGAGGACCTCGATCTAATGTTAGGTACATGAAATTGAATCAACATTAATATATCAGGGCTATCCAAATGATAATTTACAATTTTATATGAAAATATAAGAACAAATTTTTTTCTTCTATCACTTAACTTAAGCAATTTCAATGAATGTAATAAAAATTCATAATCTATTTTAAAAAATTTAATATATAAAAAATAATAATAAAATTATCCCATCATATCAAGAAAACGTCTTAATTTCATTGTAACTATAAACCAACCCCTTTGCAACACAACGAGCTTTAATAAAATGATGTCGGTGTGATACTGACCAAGTTTGATGGCTTTAGAAGATAATTTTGTAGTTGCCACAAGGATCGTTCATAAAAAAATAACCATTTTCATTTCAGTTTCTTAAAATATTCTATTTTGTTTTGGATATTGCATACCAATTAGGCATATTGAAAGTTGTATATATTTATTTATTTATTTTATTTATTTATTTATTTACATTTGATACATTTAAAGCCAAAATAACAAATAATATTACATAATAAGAGAATATATTTAAAATGAATACAAGTGTTATTACGTTGTTTTAGGTCGATATTAGTTCCTAGCTAGGCAGATTGCCTGTTCAAATAATATATTATATATTAAAATATTAAAAAATTAATATATTAAAGTTGGATAAACCAAATGAAGTCACTGTTGTTAGCTCTTCTGTTACAAGCCACTATGAAGATGTGTTGAGTAATGTTGGTTTCTCTTTGCAGAGGTACCTGGAAAGTGACGATGAGGACCATCGCCAACTCCTAGAGCTGGTGGGGCGCATGCTGGAGTACCGACCCTCGGAGCGCATCTCCCTGCGAGAGGCCCTCAAGCACCCCTTCTTCCAGCGAATTGCACATCACCACAGGCTAGGTAAATACGCAGTAGAACCTCAAACAAACGGTCCTGCTTAAAAGTTACCCCAGGGGCTGACAACGGGTTTTTCTCTTATCCTCAAAAGACACCCTTGAAAAAAGGATACCCTTACATAGTTGATATTACGTGGTGTTGATTAATAAGACTTTTTAACATGTTATTTTACTTAAATAAAGTCATTAAATAGCTGAAAAAGCTTATAAACTTATAAATATATATTTGACAATATGTTGGTGGCTCAATCCTTAACCAGTAATTTCTTTGTCCCCAGTTTGTGGGATCATAACATCTTATTTTACTTAAATAAAGTCATTAAATAGCTGAAAAAGCTTATAAACTTATAAATATATATTTGACAATATGTTGGTGGCTCAATCCTTAACCAGTAATTTCTTTGTCCCCAGTTTGTGGGATAAATAAGGAACTTAATTTTTACGCTCCCCCTACGGTGATTGTAACTGCATGACTTCAAAATTCTCAATTCATCCAATCCACAAATATATAGTATGTGCATTTTAATTTAATAACTTCTTTTCGTACATTGAATTGTATTATGTAGTTATTAGTACAGAGTATATTGTGTTGGGTGATAAACCCAACTAGCAATATTATGCTGCGTATACCTTTGTCAATTGGGACGCGAGCCGAACCATGAATTGTGCATGTTTCAGTTGCTTTGTTCCTTTTTCATAATTCATTGTTAGGCTCGCGTCTCGGTCTGCAAATGTATCCGCAGCTTTACATGTTGTGAACTCAACGTCAGATTTGTAATGTTCACCAGGTGGCGACCTCGCTGATGGAGACCGCGAGAGATCTCACAGCCTGTCCCGGTGAGGGCATGCAGTGCGTCCCGAGTGCCGCAATTACCACTCCCGCCCCCGGCGAGCCCAGCAGACTCCCCCGCCCAAACAAACAACCAACCACCACGAACCTATGAATTGATAGCCAGTATTAACATTTTTATAATAATGATTGACCTTCTGACCTTGGGAATGGTTTTGTTTGGTTGTTTATTGCCGCGTCTCTAGCGTATAGACGCTTATAGTGTCTTGCGAGGTGACAGTCTTGCGGAGGAAGCGTGCAGTAAAAGTTTGTGTGTTAATGGAGGGGCCCAACGGAGACTTTATTTAAATTTGTCAACTAAATAATGATGCAAGATAATAATATGAATATTCATCCGAGGGTACTTATGCCTTTTTATTATAAGTAGTTGACGAGTGTCGAAGATACGTATGGAATGCGAGTAGTCCCAGCTCTGGGGCCGTGGGAATCGCCAGTTGTAATCCGGAGAATCTCGCCGTTCCCGTCAACTTGCGGTGTCGTCTTTTGTAAATTTGCCCAGAAAAGTACGCTATTACTTTTTGTTTTAACTTGTGTACATTGTTTTGTAAATGTTAAATTTGAATACAACCCAATAGCAATTATTTATGAGTAGTGTGAATGTAGAGTGTGCGTGGCGATGCTTGAAGGTGGCTTTCCGCCTTTAATCTGTGATGATTAGAATGTTAGTTAAACCAAACAAAACAAATGGCAGTTAAGCGCATAGTCAAATTTTTCTGACATTCAGATTTAAAATACGATAATTCAATTTTGCCTAACAGCTTTGAAAAGTTCCATTGTCGTAAAAAAAGATAATTTTTCTCAATAAACAATGCCTCATTTATTATAAGTGAACCAATATCAGTCTGATGATAAATAAATTGTTTGTAATATTCTCACAACAATTTGTTGACATCATTTGATGTGTATTTTTTTTGTTGATTCAACGTTTTGCTCATCATTTGAAATGAAAAATATGTTTGAACAGTTTGTAATAATATTAAACATGACCAAATAGACAACCATTTAAAAAATCGTTTTTTTTTTCTTGATAAAACCTTGTAAAAATCCTTTTGTATTGATTCCCTCGCAAAAAAATAGTTTTTAGGCATAATTTAAAGAAACTACATTGTTTAAAGATAATGCGAAGTTCATTATAATTTATTTTCTTTCATAGTTATGAATATTTAGTAGATATCAAATACCACCTTTATTATTAGGCGCTTTTTTTAACACGGTAATGATTAAATTCGTCAAACTAATCAATAATTCTGATATGCAATAATAAATCATAAAGTAATCAAGAGAAAGCCGAGGCAATGTGTGATTGTCGCGAGTTGCACACGTCATTCTAAAGAGAACCTTGTGCACAGTGCGGCGGAACCCGACTGGATTATTGGTCCCGAGAGTGATTATTATTGGTGGAAGCTAGATGCGAAAGACAACCAAATGTTTGTATAAACCGACGTAGTTCTCTCGCTAACTAGCCTAGCATTGTAAAGCAAACAGCCTTTGAATGTAACTAAGCAACCATACCAATCCAGAATTAGACCAATAATAACTTAGGGGTTAAGTAAGCTACAGTAAGTACATAGCATTGAAAATAGATAATTGTGTACATAGATTTTGCTGCCTTAATGTACGCAGACTGACTTTATCCCTTGTTTGTATCTGCAAAAATGATTTTCGTGCATTGTAAATAATAATGATTGTTTGTTTAATTGTGATTTTTGCGTGAATCTTTGTTGTAAATGTTATATTTATCGATGCAACAAATTCCAGCGCACATTTAATAATATTATTATCAATGGTGCAATTTGACCTTGCTATCATTTTTTTATCACCTGAAATTTAATTGTTGACTTATTCTTGTTAAATTTCTGCGTGTTCCTGAAGAATTATCGCAAAATCATTCTCCCTTCTCAAACTAATAACATGATACTTTAACATGTTTTCCAACTAAGTGATTTTATAATGTTAGGAATTAGGTTTAAAAGAAAATGTGAATCGGAATGAATGATTTCATATATCTCTCTATCTAAATTAACCAATCCAACAAACTGTTGCTGGCTTGTCATTTTTAATTGCTAAAGATTCTAAATGCGGACAGTTGATGCCAACTATTCTACCGTGGTAAGTAATAACACTGTATCAACCTTCAGAAGATACCGTGTTTTTACTTGCCATGGCGGTATTTGAAGTATGTTTTTACAATAAACAAAATTTTATTGTTTTGTTCCTATGTTCAATTAGTCAAAATGTTGTACAATAATTGAATGGATATGTGAAATAAAAAGTTAAGGAAATATGTACGAGTCTTTTATTGTTACTCCCAAACTACTAGTTACTAAGTTACTACCAGGTACTTCTATTATACTAGAATGGAAGATACTCTCAGTATTGCCCTGGTGTTAAACCACATTCAGAATGGAAACGTTGCTTGAAATGGCTTTAGCCGTGTTTGGTGACCAGATCTGAATAACAAGGTACTTCCCCACCTTCCTCTCACATCTCCAAAATAATATGGCAACTACAAACTGTCTGGTCATAGTTAAAAGACAAAAAACTTAGCCAAAGCATAACTTAACCTCTTGTATGTCGGATGAAATTTCCCAAATACATATTGCATATACAAAAACATATGGCCAAATTAATATCAGAGCGTTAAGAGAGGCTAAGAGTACTTAAATAAAAAGAAACGTCTGGAATGATATTTCCGCAAGCGATTCTGACCTTGTCCTTGTACAGTTTCTTTATACAGAAGTGTTAAAATCACATTTTATTTTTTAATCTGTCACCCTCTCGCCGGCGAGCTCATGACAAATGAGAAGTTATTTAGCGTAACCTTGTGCACATGATTTTAAGGTTATTATAATTTAGTTGCGCAGCAGTTGAAGCGTCCGGCATAGCCCGGGCTTTATTCTGTTTTAACATTTTGTTTGTTCCTATTTGGGAGGCGGGTATGGCCTCGGGAAACATTTATTGGATCGCCAACACCTTGCCGGTGGTTTGCTACATTTGGTGACTTTTTTTTTAACATTAACTCCACACAGGAGGCCTTGAGGAAAACAATTTCCCTCTGAGTCTATGTCGTTTTTGAAGATACTGTGTGGAGGGTCTTTTTGAGGAGAAGAAAGAATTAACATGGGTCTTGAAGAGACCCATGTTGTAGGAAGGAGGACACACAAAGGCCGGCAAATAGTTCCACAGCCGAGCTGTTGAACGCAAGAATGAGAGTTAGAAGAGACTAGAATTAGTTGAAGCGACCCGTTCTCATGTGGAAAATGTCAACCGTGTACATATGTTGGGCGCGCGTTTGGTGTGTTTCCTGACTGTGCACCGAGCCGATCATCAATGCCTAGGGGATCAATGATGCTAGTTCCTCGGAGCATCTTCCATTGAAATTACGGTAGAACAATTCCTACCCGACGCCTGTGCTCTAAAGATTGCAAACCGTTAAGACCAGAGAATCTATCAAACGGGCTGCCCGTTTCTGCGTCAAGGGTTTTTTTCAGGTACTCTGGGGATCCTGACCCAGAGATGGCTGCCAAATTCAAGTTGCAATTTGTAAAGGTTAGCAGCTGTGTACTATTAAAGTATCTGTGGACCTTGGTTACTTGGGTGCCCAGATTATTTTTTTTATTGACCGGATCGGAAGAGGCTGGTCGAGGGAGACCTAACCTAGACCTCTCCAGCCGGACTCTCGACCCATCACCTTGCACCGCAGTGGGAGGAATGGATTCATATGTCCGTCACTCCTGGACACATTGACCCCCAGATTCCTACTTATTCTTCATACTTCTTTCCTTACAAGAACTTCCTCTCCTTTTTTTCAGCGGTCGGCACACCGCGGTATGCAGTTCTTTGCATAAGCGTTTGCAGCTCTTCAGACATCAACTCCAATAATTTCACCAGTCTTATATGAAACACTTTAATTTGAACCACATCAATGTTAGGCAGCCCAGCTCTTTTAGAGCTAGATGTTTTCACATATTTTAGCTTTTTAGTTTATACAGAACTCGGATCTTTACTCAATCACATAAAATGATAAGATATTTACTATTCAATGTAGATCCATTTTAGAAGCAATGTAACTTTGTTTAAATTTCTGTATTTTTGACAGAATCCGAAACTGGTCGGCGGCGTTAATAAAAAATATTGTTTATTTAATTAAAACTTATTGCATGTCAGTTAACATGGTCCACACCCGAGCACCTCAAATGTTAAAGTCATGATGATATAAGATTGCATGGTAAAAATCGACATGGTTAACTACTTAATACATATTGATGTATTTGGGGCAACAGTTAATAAAACAACAAATGTTTTAATTAGGTTTTATTGTAACAATGTCTTTGATAATATCTTGTGAGAACCTACAATACTGTTTTCATTTTTCTGAATTCAAAATTTGTTTCAGGTTGTTTATTCGTAAATATGTTAAAATAATAACATAAATTAAAACATTCAAAATTTACATAATCTTATGTAATATGTAATACATAATAAAACATTAAAATTTACCAAAAAAAAAATTTACCACATAAACGATTATCTTTCCATATGGTTTTCTTGGAATATAGTTTCCTACAACCCTAGCCTTCAAGAATATCTATTTTGAAGTAGATCATTGGCGTGAACTACGGAGTGCGAGTGAATAATTCGAAAATGAGTGCAATTCACATCAAAAGTCATTGAGTATTTAAAGCCACGAAGTCAACCCTTAAGATTAAAATAATTCATATGGCGATTAAATATACAAGAGATTTGTAGGCGGTGCCTGTTTGTTTCATGTCCGCCCGTCCTTAGAAAGCCAAGCCAAAGTGTTGGTTGGGCGCTGGAGAGGCGGTACAGGAACAGCTACGGCAACAGCTTGCGGCTACCGTAAGAGTAAAGTTAGGTTAGGAGGTAAGTAAGGTGAAGGTTGTTAGAAGGCCAGGCCGGCCTCGGAGTATGTGGTGAAGATCTTCTCGATGGAGTTGACGTAGGCGGCAGTCCTGAGGTCCAGGCCCAGATTATGCTTCATCGCTGTCTTCATGATGGCCTGGAATAATAAACAATATAGTTAAATCATTTTACATGTTTTGGCCAGACTATTTTCAGTTTCTTTCACAGACTTTTTTTTTTATAATTCCTAAATCCATGGACTTTTTATATGACAGAACACGCAGCAGTCTGGCACTAAAAGATTTTTACCAGATGCTGATAGACTGGCGTTCTGACGCTAAGAGGGTTAAGTTGAGACTAAAATAAAGAAAATTTCGGGCCAGGCGTATTGGGAAAAAACGCGTGGAAATTACCTTCCTGACGTTTGGTCAAATATCCGTATAAAAACAAGAATTGTTTTTTTGCGATTGTTTTCTGTTTATCAGATAATGTATCTTATTATTCATATTACATGGTAATATCGTCACAAATTTTCCCAGAATAGCTAACTTTAACAAAAAAAAAAAAAATCTTTCATTCTGCAAACAAAATTTTTTTTTTTTTTAAATTTTTTTATATGAATGTGAACTGATTTTATTGTTTCTACACAAACCTAAATATATACATACCTACATGAAAACCAACAATTCAAAGGTGTTTTCGAAGAATTAATGACATTGATACATCTTTAAAAAGTTGACAGGTGGTAAAGCGGGAAAATGCAGAACTCCCGAATGTCATAGATAATTACTTTTAAAAATATTCAGAGTAGCTAGATTAATCAAATCACTGTTATGTCAACAAAGATATTGGCGCAAGCGATTCTGACCTTGTCCTTCATACAGTTTCTTTATACATAAGGGTTAAAATCCCAAAAAAAAAAGAAAATATGTACCGCGCGAGACGGCGCGCTTACGGCACATGTCAGGTTAATATCAACATTGGACAGGAGAAATGGTTAAAGCGCCATGCAGCTGTGACATTGACGATGAACCTACACAAAAGCTATATTGTTTGGCTTGTGTTCATCAAATCAAGTTTTCTAAAATTTTCCACATGCTCTGGGAAACTGTTGAAAACTTGATTCGAAAAACACAAACCCAAAAAAACAATATAACTTATTGTGTAGGTTCATCTTTAATGCTATAGCTGTATGGGGCTTTAGCCATTTTTCCTTTCCAGTGTCTATATATACATTCGGTGTTTGTTTTTTATATCTTTTCACGCCATGAGAATGAAAAAAATTGCTTAAAAAAAAAGTTTGATAATGTCTTTGAAAAGCAGCTGGTTATCCATGCATAAAAAATATTAAACAGTATATTGCGGATTGTGAAACAAATGGTAGGTGGGCTGCCCCAAAATATTTAGCACAAAATAAAGTAATGATAATTACCCTGGCGGAACGTTCCATTGTGTAGTCCAGTCCAGAGTGGACAATGTCTTTCTCAGAGGCTCCGGAGATCCTCTTCTGGAAGGATTCGGAGGGGGTGACGGGGATACGGCCTCCTACGCGGCCAAAACGCCTCTCCAGAGACTCTTGGACGGATTCTGCGAACAAAATTTAATACATAAAATTACCATTAATATGTTTGTAGTGTTGAAATTTTTTGAGACATATCTAATTTGTCAAACGTTTATTAACCTTTTGAATGTTGGATGACATTTGGCCACATGATAGCCATGTACCATAGAAAATTAATTACAAAGAATTCTGAGAAGCTACATTACTGAAATTAAAACCAACGTCTGGAATAATATTGGCGCAAACGATGTTGACCGTGTACAGTTTCTTTATATATAGGGTTAAAATCACATTTTAAAAAAAAAAACAGATGCCGGCGTCCGAGAGACAGATGACAGGTTAAATCTTTGTGTGTCGATGCATAATTTTCGTAGTGCGCATTCTGATTCTATTTTCATCATAACTTACTTGTTTTTTTTTTCAAAATTATGTTTTTGAAAATTGTACCGTCTTACCAGATAATAAGTATATTTCAAAGATTATATATAATCTACTATAGACATGTAGTTTCCCCAGAAGAGCTAATTATAGTCAGAAAAATGTTTTTTATATTTATTTCTTTAAGGATATGCTGACATTCAAGAGGTTAATCGGAAGGGTATAAATAAAATAGAGCAGTTTCAAGATGCCCGTCATAACATGAAACTGGTTAGGTCATTAATAAAAAAGTGGAAAAAAGTTATAAAAATATTTCAACCTCTAGAATTCTAGAATGATAACTTAAGGACACATTAAAAAAATTATTTCTCTGAATATAACTAGCTATTACAGGGAAACTACATATTACGATATATTAGACCGTGTACAACTTTCATAAATACATAAGCACGTTGTCTGGCAAGACGGTACAATCTACAAAACATCTTGTCAACGCGCCGACAATAGTCGGCCGCCCATTCGCCGACTGCTTTTACCGCGTTCTACGTGTTTCGACCCTAAGCCGTTATGAAAATAGAATCAGAAAAAAGAGTAAATCCATAAAAACATAATATTAAAATGGGAGTGCACCATTAATTTAAATAAATAAAATAGACACTTCATGAAAACCTTTATAAAATGTCACAAAATTAGTGTCATTCCATTTCTAGACATTCTAGACAATTTAGACAAATTTGTATACCGCACATTCCATAGAAAAGTGTGATAAGTAGAAATTTTCTATTTTACATTTTATCTCTGAAAAGTAAAGTGAATGTGATTATGCATGCCCCACGAAAACTGTATTTAAGTTAGATCACTCCATCTCTGCAAGATGTCGCTAGTGTCTCTTTTCGAGGGGACCGCTTGTTCATCGATCGTTGATTTGTTTTCTCTCTCCTGTGAAATTATTTTTTTTTGACTTACGACACTTTTGTACAGGATGTGTGATGTGTAATTAATTGTCATATTCAGACAGAGATGTCTGAGGCTAATAATTATATTAATTCATCAGTACAATAGGCCAGTAAATGATTTGGTTGGAGGAATGTGTGTGTGTACTAACCCAGCAGGTGGTAGTTGGACTCGCGCTCGTACTTGAAGGTCAGACGGCCGTAGGAGACATGGTTGAGGTTCTTGAGCCACTCGAAGAAGGAGACGGTGACACCACCGGCGTTGATGTACAGGTCGGGGATGACCAGGATGTTGCGCTCAATGAGGATGGCGTCGGCTGCGGGGGTGGTGGGCCCGTTGGCAGCCTCCGCAATGATCTGCAAATAAAGTATCATCATCATAGCAACTTAGATTTTTTTTTGGTATCATATATTTTAGATCAATAATCTTCAGAAAAATCAAACATCATAAATTAATACATGAATATGGAATGTACCGGGAACATCTCCTATCCTTATCCTAAATTCCTATTCCTCTCCCCATTGTTACAATATAATTTATTAAATTTTATTTATAATTGATTATCACAACAACACTAGACAAGTTGTTGTGATAATCACTAATGTTGTATTCATAAAAACTATCAATGTTGAGTTATTGATGGAATAATGTTGGACATATTATTACGCATCTTTTAAGATAAGGGTTAAGGTAATGAACATTTTTTAAAGGCCTGAGGCAGCATTTTAAATGTCGGTTTGTGGAAGAATGTTGTATAAAGCCGTTAATCGAAATCACGGAGCATGGTTTAATTCATGGGAATAAGTGGAGAAAACGATTGTATTATGGCTTCAACTAGATAACACTTTAAAGTCAAGAAGCTAAAGAATGCAAGAAAGTAGAAATCGTCCAGAAAAAATATTGTTAAGGCTGCTTTTTAGACATTGAAACAGTTTTGTGGAATAATGTTGTGTGTTGATCTCAAGACAATATCTCGATTGTAAATAGTTTTATTTATTCATCTAGTTTTTGCTTTTTAAGCTCAAATGCATCAATGACATATGTAAATTGGAGTTAGAAATGGTGCTGGTGATAGTGCTTTCTTAAGGGTCAGAAAATTTAAAAAAAAAAACATTTTGTGGAATAATGTTGTACGTGAAATTATCATATACAACATTTTTCCACAAATTCAGCAGAGATTCTTGTAATAAATTCTAATTAAATAGCCCTTTTCCACGACGTTTCCTTTAAAAGTCTTAAGAATTGTATGCTTATTGTATTTTAAATATAAAATGTTATCAAACACAACCGGTTTTCTTTTTTCAATTTTTTTCAGAACAAGAATATTGTTGGATGCAACATTATTGGGGGCAAGGGCTCAATTGTCTATCGTTAGTCTAGGGTTTTTTTTTTAAATGGAAAAGTCAGTATTTTTTAGATATTCAAATTGACAGAAAAAAATGCACAATTTTACAAAAAGGAAAAAGCTTGTCACTTTTTGGTCAGGCTTTTTTGAAGGCAGAACCCTCAGCAGGCGGTCAAACGTCACCTCTCGATCTCTAAAAAATGTAGAATCATAATATGGGATATTTCAACTCACATTATGTTGAAATTAACATTTAAGAAAAGTGATTTTCTTAAGCCAAAAGAATTTCTTATGCTATAATTGCTAGGGATGTTTGTTTTAAGTGTCAATTTCGAAATTGGAAGTGATATGTCAAGAATTTAGACTATCCCGTGATCTTTCATGGGTCTGCGCTAGTATTATGGTATAAGAGAACTGGTGGCTTGTGACTGGTCGTGGGTGAGAGCTGCTAAGAATCAGCAATATTGGAGACGTGTTCAAAACTGGAAGCCGGAAGACAGAACAAGTTTGTAAGGCAAACTCTGGCAACAACAAAACAAATTACATAACATTGTATTTTTAAATCAAATACATACATTTTTAATAAAAGTAAAAAGAACCCCGTGCTTAGCATTTTTAGAGATGACATAAATGTAAACGCTGAGGATGTAATTTCGGGCCTCTTATGGAAGTCTCTGCAAGACATTTTCAAGGACTCTTCAAGACCCATGTTCACTCCTTCCTCTCTTCAAAAAGATCATCCACACAGCCTCTTCAAAGACAACATAGGTCCTGAGGGAAATTATTTTCCTCAGGGCCTCATGTGAGGAGTTAATGCAAAAAAGGTACAATTTTTTTTCAATGGTACGCAATAATTAGAATCAATCTACGATAAGAGATTGACAATATACGGTAAGAGATAAACCAATAAATAACAGATATTTTTTAATTAAAAAGTTGACACAATGGTATAAATTGCTCATACAATATTGAAATAACATCAAGGCCATTGTCAGGAGTTGGATCCAAAATATAATCATTGCAAAAGTACCAAAATAAGCAATCAGTTATCATTGTTGAATATTAACAGGAAAGTAGACTGAGGAAGTTGACTTGTTGCGAACTCTGACATAATAAAATATAGATTTTACCTTAGCCTGGATCTTGTGAGCATTCTCCTTGTGGATGACCTGCTCAATGGCAGCGGGGATGAAGATGTCGCACTTCTCATACATGAGGTTCTCTCCCTCGTACGCCTGTGCTCCCGGAAAGCCAACAATGGTTCCGGTCTCAATGCGGTACTCTTCCAGGGCCTACAGACAAATAATGCACAATTAATTCACATACACAATCATGATGATTACTTAATCATTACCAATAGCTATGTTAATCTCTTTGTGGAAATAATGCAATATAATATGTATTAATAATATAATAGTAATTTATAAATGTATTGTGGTAAGTACTAAACAAAATTAATTTGGGTAGGTAATTTCTTAGTCAATATTCCAAGGTGTTCCATTTTTTAAATAGTCAGAAACAAAGGAGCCTCTACGACGGAATTATTGGAGGGAAATAAAAGTGTGGGGAAAAAAAAGTAGCATATAATAATAGTTTAGTGATTATTTTGAGTGTATTTGATGGTGTAAAAAATGTAATTTCTAGATTATAAAAGAAGAAGAAGATACCTGTGTTAAGTTTCTATTTATCAAAATAAACATAAAAAATTGTTTTGCACTATTAATTGTCTCAGTGGATGCTTTGTTTCATTGAATTGGAACAATTCATCAAATTTCAAAGATAATTTTCGAGTTCTGTGAAAGTTTTGTTATTATATCAGTTCTACGAAACAACTGGCCCATAGGGGAAGAATAACAGAATTTGAAAAAAACTTTGCAGAACTTAAAAATTTGGCTCTTTACCCGTGTCTAAATTATAATTTTCGTAAGATTGTATAGTTATCCTGAATCTGAATAAACAAATTAAAAACAGTTTTGTTGTGCTTTAATTATTTTATCCTCTTTGATGGTTAACTCTATAACATCTTCATTAGCCATAAAAAAATTGGCGTCATACGTGTATGCCAAATCAACCATTCAATGGTGACAAGGTCTGTTCAGACTTTACGAAATTTTTTTTCTGGCTTGTTAGAACAAAACAGTTTAGTGACTTCCTCAAAATCGGTGAACGCAACAAGCGCAGAAACAGCCCAATTTGGTGTAATTCATGGTAATTTTATTTTTCAAAACTGGTTTTGTGCAAAAACTCAACAAGGTTTGTGCAGACCTAACAAATTGACGATCCCGAAAAACAATGTTGGAACTGCTAAAAATTTAAAATCGCATGTTTTTATGTGTTTCTTTTGTTGATTAAAAAAATTACAATTTTTGAAATTTAGGATGAAATGAAATGAAATATATATATATTTTTCTTATATGCTATTCTCGATCTCAAAAGCAGTAAAAATGCAGAAGCGATAATTTAAACAACTTTCCTGCAAAATATTTTGCAGGTAGTTGGTGTGTGTTTTCGTGATTGGATGTTGTTAAAATGTGTTTTAGAGATTTGTTTTTGTTGCGCATAAAATTGAATCGAGTTTAATTTGGTTCCGAGCGGAAAACCGACAAAAGACGTTAGTTAAGACAGTTAGTTGAATAGAAGAATGGGTCGCCTATCGAAAGGTATCCCGCATGTAAAACAATCTATGGCTGTTTTCAATGTTCTGGTACCAAATACTAACATATTTTTATCCTAATTAAATTATGTATAAGGTCTGCACAGACCTTGTTGTACCACTGACGCTCATCAGGGGGTTAACAGAATTGAATTAATTTACCAAGATCACGAAAATAATTCTACTTGTCTGGTACGAAGTGCAGGTATAATCAACAATCATACCTTGGGGTCAATTCCCTCGGGGTTGACAATGGAGCCATCGTGTTCAATGACTCCGATGCACTTGGCACCGGCGCGGTGGAGGTAACGGCAAGTGTGCAGACCCACGTTTCCGAAGCCCTGCACGATGAAGTTCTTGCCTCCCCAGCCGGGAGTGGTTCCTAAACAAATAGACACAATATTTCATTAGGAAGTGATTATAAAAATAGTTGAGATGATTTTTAATGCACCATTTTTAGCATATCCAAAATGGCTGCAATACTAACTACGTTATGTAATTTTTTAATATTTTTTATATTAACTCCACACAGGACGCCCTTAGGAAAATAATTTACCTCAGGACCTATGTCACCTTCGAAGATGCTGGGTGGAGGGTCTAAATATATCAAATAATTTGCTATTCTGGAGTTCAGTTGCATTTACAAAAGCTCAAAAAAGATTAGTTTAACTGTTTGAATTTTCTGAATATGTAATTGATGTAATATTTCAGTTATTACAGGGTGAAATTTATTAAGAAAAAGCTAACAGTACATTAAAGATCAATCAAACGAATGTTTCTTATAGCCCATCAAAAAATAACTTTTAATCAATTCATATATTTCTACAATTGGGAGTCGGGTATGGGTACCGCCACCCTGGGAACCATTTATTGGATAACCAACACCACCCCTACCATGGGTCACCCCAAGTTTTTTGCTATGATGGTGACTTAGCAGGGGTGCCTGGGTTCTTGGCGAAAGGTTTGCCTAAGTATTGGCGGCGGATGTGTTTGCCCACCTACAAAGTGGCAATCGGATAGTAAGAAACTGGTTGAGGTACACTTTTTCACCTCTCCGTTCACTTGTCGACACATTTATCCCAAGATTCCTATCCACCCCTCATTCCGTTTTCCTTCCCAGAATTTCCTCTGATTCCTTTACCTAAAAACACCCTCCACACAGCATCCTCAAAGATGAAATAGGCCCCGTGGTAAATTGTTTTCCTCGGGGCCTTCTGCGTAAAAATATAAATGTAAAAAAAATAATAATAATTTAAAGGAATTCTTAAAAAAAAATCCAAAACATAACTACAAAAATCAATGGCTCCTTAGAAAACTCTGTTTTATCAAACTTTATGAAACTTTGTTCATAAAAAAAATACTAGGGAATGTAGAAAATAGTGTTTGAATGAGAAAAATCTTATTGCTTAAATAAACATAACAATATTTGTGAATTTTTCCTACCATGTTTCTTGTCTTTTTACGCAAATGTGTGCACACATAATGAGAACCACCAAGCAAACACTCCAGTTTGCCCGGCGATGTTTGGAGTACCCATTAGGACCACACATAAAGTTTCATATAACGCCACTAAGTAAATATTTTCACAAAACTGAACTTGGGATAGAAAAATATATAGTATGATGCCTCTAAGAAATGTTCTTATATCTAGCAAAGCATGTAGTTAGTGTGCATTGATTAGAAATTGTGGAGATATTGATTTATCAGATTAAATTTAAACAAACCTCACAAGAGTCCCAACTGCTCCTGTCTGGAGCCAGTGAGACTACGGCTTCCCCAATTGGGATATGTTGTGAGGCTGAAGATAGCGGGGAAGGGACGAAGATGGGCTATTCAAACACGGCTAAAGCCATTGCAAGCAACATTTCAGTTCTGATTGGTGGTCTTACACCAGTGCGATACTGAGAGTATCTTCCACTCTGGAACGTGCCGCAAATATACTACATATTATTTTAAATAACACAAATTAATCAAATAAAATTTATTTGCGCATGCCGGGTTCGAACCCTCGACCTTCGGATTTGGAGTAGAGCCTAACAGTCAAATATAAAGAAATTATAAATAATATGTGCAGTAAGTAGGCAGAAAGCTCACCAATCATGCTCATGTAGTTGGCTTCGTTGATGAAGTTCTCCAGTCCGTGGAAAACTCCTCGTCCGGTGGCAGACACTCTGCCGTGGATACCTCCCTGGAAAGATACAAATAAATATTATAATAATGTGACAGAAAACTTGCAACGGGTCGGGATGTACCTACCTAGTCACATAGTGTTCTATTTGGAAAGTCACATTTTTATAAATAAACTCACTAAACCTAAAGATTGTTTGATTTTTCGATTTAAAATAAGTGATTAAACCTAATGAGATTATAAATATATAGATACGCTATTTTCTCATCAAATTAACACAAAATGTTGCAAGTAACAAATATGAACGTTCAAATAATGTGTGTAAGAACGAAATAGATATATGCTTACTCGCTTACACTAAGGCGAATACGGAACACTGTACGAGACGATCTACAGCCAGAAAGTTGTCTTTATACTTTTATGAGCTGCTATGTTCGATATCTCACTTTCGCTAATGGTTATTTCCCTTAACAACTTAAGGAAACAACTGAAATACATAATTGTAAATTACATAAAAGTAATTTGTGCATATTTCTGAATCAGATGTTAAATCTTGCCTTTTATTAGTATTTGCCGTACAATGGAAACACTTTCGCATCACAAGCGAGAGAATTTTGGCACTCAGTTGCGCAATTTGGTTAGAGGGTCAGTACTAAATCGAAAGGACGGCAATTACTGTATATTTTGTTTTCCAATTTGAGATCTCTAAAACATGTCTATACATTTTATAATGTCATTGATATTTCCGTTCATGGACAGCACGAGACCAAATTAATTATTGACAACAAAATATTTTCACAATGGAATTTCTAGCAGAGTCTTGTAGTTTTTCGATTATAGGACTAATAGAAAGAAAGATATTGAATGAAGTTGAAGGAATGGACAAGGAATATCTTATCTCTCATAGTCATTTTTGTGATAATTGACAGACTTAAATGGTAAAATTGCTCATACACTATTGATATAACATCAAGGCCATAGTCAGGAGTTGGATCCAAAATATAATCATTGCAAAAATACCAAATTTTGAAGATAATTTCCATAGTTTGTGTAAATTAAATGCACTACTTGTAGTGTTTTTTTTTTATGTTAATTTTACGCAGGAGGCCCTGAGAAAAACTAAGGGCCTTTGTCATCTTTGGGGATGCTTTTTTAAGGGCCTTTTTAGGGAAGAAGAAGAAGTTCTGTCAAGGAAAAGGGTATGAGGTGTGCGCGGAATCTGGGGGTCAATGTGTCCAGGAGTGACAGACGTATGAATCCATTCCTCCCACTGCGGTGCAAGGCGATGGGTCGAGAGGGTCACGCTAGAGATTCAGGTTAGGTTTCCTTCAACCAGTCTCTCCCGATCCGGCCCACCTTGCAGTAGGATGGAAAACGCATTTGCCGCCAAAACCTAGACAAACCTTAACCCATGAACACGGGCACCCCTGCTAAGACACCAAACATAGCGAACCACTTGGGGTGACCTATGGCGGGGGTGTTGATTAACCAATAAATGGTTCCCGGGGCGGCAGTACCCATACCCCGCCTCTTAAATTGAATTGTATTGTCCATTTCAAAAAAAAAACTTGACAAGGAAATTGGATAAACTCGTGAAACTCTTCATAACAACGCCCTAAATAATTCAATATTGGCTTGTGATTCTAATGGCAAGTCTGTCAGAGATATCATGAGACACACATTAACTGTCTTGACATTAAAAACAAACATGCCTACTGCCGTTACCCATTTTAATATTGCAAATGGAAATGGCAAACAGAAGAGTTGCCATCAATATTTACAATAGGAATCAGATTTGTTTGAAGACATGTAAATTCAATTTATACTGAGATGTTCTGTCAATGTCACTGAAGATACAATAAGCTACAATGTAAAAAATATCATAGAATTGAATCATACAAAGAGGACAGAATGTATCCATTGAAATTTTCCACTGATGTACTGCACAAATGTTGATCTAATTACGTACTACATAGAAACTTTGTGAGAGTATCTGATTCTCGATTCGGTGTAAGATTAAGAATGTGCAGTCATTCGTACATGGCCCCAAGGAAAACTTTCCGTGTGGAGTTAATAATATAATAAAGGGTAATCAGTAGACATCGGATTTTATGCATTTGCAAATGCAGATAACTGTCTTATTACGGCGTTAATGCATATTTTGGGCTTTTCTCCCAATCGTGCATATTTCGTTGGTCAATTTGACAGTTCTGAGACCATTCAGTAAAGCAAGCTAGCATTTGAAGACGCATCCATCAAACAGAATATTGCCCTCATCTCAATACATTTCCACAAGTTACCAGATGCCATAGGAAAATCGTAAACAAAAAAACCTTCCTCTATTTCAATCAATAGAAATACTGGAAACAATGATCGAAATCGCCAACACCCTTCCTAATTCAATATTAGAAAAGATTCGTAAAACGTTAGACGCTATTTTGCTTAAAAACCCGAGTTTTGAAGACACGAGGGACATGCCTACTTCAACAGGATAGGTAATAAATACCCTGCCTAAACAGGTATCTCCAGAAATGGCGCCGAATTTTAAATTTTTTCCTGCGACGTCATTTGTCGTAGAGAGTTTGTTTTCGGCGTACAAATTAATACTGGATGACAAACGTCACAAATTTGCGCTCTAAATTTTGGAAAAAATACTTAATTTTATACTGTCACAAAAACTATGCATAATTTTAAGAATATTTTGCTGTTTTAGTAAAATCTTTAATTAAAATACATTAAATAAAAACGGTTTTTTGATTTTGCATTGTGCATATTTTGGGCATATCAAGAGTTTTTAGTGCATATTTCGGCTTTTTTAGTGCATATTTGCATGTCCGATGTCTAGTAATCAGGTATTTCCATTTTCCTTGCGATAACACATTAAAATAAAGATAACACAAGACGTGTATTGTGGGCGTGTATTGTAATCCTAATATTTGTCTAATCGGGGCTTAAATTTCCAATACAAAACTGTGTTTACGAAATTCAAATGGGATAGAGATCTATAATATCAGGCGAGTGTAAGTGAGACAGCGGACTATTTGGCTAAATGGAACATTTGTTTCCATTCAAATTTTTATGGAAGGTACTTCTAATTTTATTTTTTATTCTATGGATAACACCAATACAACAAATGATGCCTGGAAACTTGTATTACAACCGGGAAACTGATGCATCTGCACCACATAGAGAACCCCAAAAAAGATTTTTTTCTATCTGAGAACCAGAGAACTATTTTTTTCAGACAACAAAGGGTTAAAAATTTTTGGAGCAGGGTCTACGCTGTCTTCTTTAAAAGATATTCACAGCTGACACTAACTAACCCATTAGTAACTGAATTTTTTCAAATTTGGCTTAAAAAATATGATAAATTTCTTTAAAATTTTACTTCTAATCATATTATTAGGCATTGTGAATTTGTCTAAGCTCTACCTATGCTCATTCTACGATCATTCGCTGATAGACATCTGTGGCTTGGACACCGATGTCTGAGACAACTTTTTTTTTAAATGCCTTTTTAACCCTTATGTATACAGAAACTGTTTAAGGACAAGGTCAAAATTGTTTGCGCCAGTATCATTCCAGATGTCGCTTTTAATTTCAGTAATGTAGCTTCTCAGAATAAATTTAAATTAATTTTCTAAGAAGAATGGCTATCATGTGGCCAAACGTCATCACACATTCAAGAGGTTAAGAAAGAAGTTATAAGAAAAAGTCCTTAAATCTATTTTGACCATTTTTTTAATTTGCTATTATTAGCATGTTAATATTTTATAATTTATCTTAAGTTTAGTATCGAGATCTATTTCAGTTACACAGTGAGGGCCGTGGCTCCATTAATGCATTCTTTATTTATTCCCTGCCAACTTTTTCTAATCAGCACAAAGCTTTGCCTCAGCAGATGGTGGAAATTAAAATGTGGCACTCATTGCATCTTTGCTTATATACTGGCACTAAACAGTTGATTCATTGCACAGTTAAAATCAAAAGTACCGATTCGTAATCAGTAAACAATTAAGTAAAGAAGATACATATTAAAATCTTAAGTACCCATACACTGTACCAAGAATATAAGAAAAGCAGAGCTAGAAAATACCTTATAAATTCAAAATCCACCGGACCTCAAAAACACCAAAATTTTAATTATAGTTTAGAAACTTTTTTCATTGTTGGCCTTCGATACAATGCAATCCGAGCTTAACCTTTAGACCTAGAGATTAAAAGATCCGAGAAAAAAGTTTGGCTTTTTATAAATAAGTTATTTTTTAATTTTGCGGGAAGAGCGGTTCACAGCGAGCACCCTCGAAAGGGCGAAGTATTAGTTTCTTCAAAATAGCTACATAAGTTTGCAGCAAAAGATCAAAAGAACGTATGAAATGATTTGTGAGTGATATTATATTCGTTCTGCTTTTTTATAAATGCGCAAGTAATTGCTTGGCACATGGAATAACTTTTACTATTAAAGCAGCTCGGGATTTAAAACAGAAATAATAATAATAGGAATCATTATAGGAAAATGAGTATGGATACTGGAGTAGCAATTACCTAGCCAGTATCTATGTAATAACAGTTTCTAGTACATAGTAAACTAACTTAAAGACTGAATAACATAGGCTCTTTTCAGTTGGAACAGGCCCAATTAAGTCCTTGTTGACTGCTTGCTTATTGACTAAAATTCGAACATCTGTTGTACGTCTTTGCATTTGAAGAAAAGGACAGAACTTAGTGGAAGTATTACAGTAAAGTGTAAGGGCGTTGTGATGACGTACCTGGTTGATGGGTTTGCCAGTGACGCAGGCGTGGGCATTGATGTCATTGTATCCCACGGTCTTGGCGTATGTATCAGCAATCCAGGACATCTCCCTCTCGCCAGTTCCCATGTCGGGGGCGGGCACGTCAATCGCGGGGCCTGCAATGCAACATCAGACATTGTTACAAATAAGCAATGCAACATCAGACATTGTTACAAATAAGTAATACAAAACAATAAGGAAGTTGAGTCCTTTGTTTATTTTTTTTATCAATGTTCACATGCAAACTTAAATACTAGTATTTTTTTTTATAAAGTTCGTTTTCATAATTAAACTTCAAGTTTGAATTTTATTAAGCCCGCGAGAGTTTGTGACGTCACCCGGTCCTTGATTGTGTGCAATATCACGAACTCTCGCGCACGGTATTATACTCTTCCGGCGTTTTCGTGGGCTTTAATAAAATCCAAAATTGTAGAATTAATTTAATTATGAAAACGAACTTAAAAAAAAAATGGTATTTAAGTTTGCATGTCATCTACATTAACATATTTTTTATAAGTCAAAATATTTTTCACTCAACTTCCCTATTGTAAAAAAAAAATAGTTTTTGCTGAGAAGAAATCTTTTCAAAACACAAACTAATAAGATAGATACAATGAAAACTGCAAAATATCGTTTTTGAACAGACCTGAATGAATGATGAATGCGGGAAAACAAAGGATACATATGGAAAATGGGAAAAAACATTACACGTAATGTTTTTTTAAATTAAAAAAAATTACTTATTTCGAAAGTGTTTATTAAAAAAATATTTTACAATCGAAATATTATGTGATGTGCAATTTTAAATCAGTGAAACACTCTTAAGAAGTTTTCCAAGGTACCGGAAAAAACTTCTTGGACGGGAACACCTTAAAAGTGGGATAAATTGAACCATTTAGTCTTTAAGGAACCGAAAAACCAAACTTCTTAAGCAGGAAAACTTCTTAAGCGGGAACTTTTTAAGAGGGTTTCACTGTATTGTATTTGTAAAAATTAACCTGAAATTTCAAATAAGCTGTACTTAGTTTGTAACTTTATTAGTGTACATAATATATTAAGAACTATTTTACGTTAAATAAAATTACAAAATGCAGAGAAACAAGAAATTTTTTACTAGTTTCTCTGTATTGTATATCTTCCGTAATTGGTTTTTGCCGTTGTATTGTTGAAAGTAAACATTATAATTTTTTTCAGCATCAGTTATTTATATTTATTAGTTTGTTTTGGAAATTATTCCTTTGCGGATATTGTTAAAAATAATATTATGTTACTGAAAGTTCATATTGTTCAGATATTTTATTCATTCTAAACTTATAGAGCAATTTTTACTTGTACATTCAATTAGATTAAGTACCTAAAATATTTTGATTAATGCACATTAAAAATCGGCTACATGTCCAGGACGTGTAAAAACCATGATTTCAGAAAAAATACACTGCTTTTACCAAAATGCCACAAAAAAAAACGCGAATAATGCGAATTTTTCGGGTTCCTAAGTAGGGGCCCGAAAAAATCGCTTTATTGTTCTGTGGCATTTTGGTAAAAGTGGTGTATGTTTTACTAAAGCGATGGAATTTTGGAACAAGTGATTTTGTGTTAACATTTTGGTATTTTGCAGCAAACAGGTGGAGAATGATTTTTAATTATTTGTTTTACAAAATCGACTTTACATAGAAATTCGCATTATAAACGATTTTTCAGGAGTCCTACTAATAAGTAATATCATTGTGTTTTTGAAACAAAGAAAATTATTAGTTCAGCACTAAATCGGTTAACACTTTATTTGATAAATAAAATATGAATTGTTGTTCAACATGTTCATTGTTCAACATATTTAAACGATAAACCCACTTAATAGGCTATTAAAAAGTAACATATAACAATGAAAATTTAGAAACACGAGTATAAAAATACTGTGGCTTTCCATAAATACAGACGTTTCATTTGAACATTTGTACTTTAATTTGTTTAAATTTCTCAGATGAGTTTAACCTTGGATTAGCATATTCATAAATTAACACTACACTCCCACTACACATCATTATAAGGATAGCAACAGTATTGCAATAACACTGCAACAACAATAAGATACTGCATAAATAATAAACTACACAATTATTAAAGTGATGTGGCTATTGGATAATAATGATTTATATTGATGCCCCACTGAAGCCCTCGTATTCCAGATTGGAATTCACATTCTAAGGAAATGGAAAATCATAATAATTTTGGAATACCTCACATACTATCTCACATACCTACCTAATCTGCATTAAAGGAATAAGATTTGAGTCCGCAGAAGCTGTGAAAGAGAAAGCGGCAAGAGTCCTGAAGGAGCTGATAGAAAAAGGCTTCCAGCACCGTTTCTAACAGGATAGAGGATGGGTGTATATTGAAGATGGCATTAAGTAAAAATGTATGAAATTAAAATAAAATATTTTACAGCGCATGTCTCGTTATTTATAAACCTAGTAACCATAATAATAAATTATAATTTCTAGAAAGTTAAGACAAGACTAGATGGTTAAGAGCGATGACCAGCAGCTGAGAATAAAAGTTTAAAAATGCTTGCAACTATACAGGGAGGTTCCAATGAGAAAGATCGATTTTTCCCCGTATCAAATTTTTAAAATTAAAAGTTTGATATCGATTTATTTCATTAAAAACATGCTTTAATATATACCTACATTCAAGAAAGCAATAAAAATGCTCAAAACGCACGATGATAAATTATTAAATATAGTGTACTTCTTGTTAGTATTTTTTAATGATAAGTATTTATGATTTTTCAATAATGTCTAAATTAAATAAGTGTGTAATTTTTTTTTTTAATATTTTAGTTTGTAAGACCTTAGATAAATAGAAAAACTGAGGTATTTTTGTCACAAAACACTTTCTCGGATTTATTTTTTAATGATTTTAATTTAACTAAAATTTAAAATTTCAAAACTGTAGTGACTAGATTATGTATTGTATTATTTTGTTGAATGATTATATGATTTGAAATTTGTGTTGTTTAATAGAGTCTATCGTTTGAAAATTGAACAAATCCGTCAACGACCAACGGTATAACCTTAGTATATTAAAAATACAGTTGGGTTTTTAAAACTTTAAAACTGTGTGTACAAGATAAAATAACAATCTTTCAAAATCAATTTATGTTTTTTTTTTTTGTAAAAAAGAGTCAATACGTCTAGAATTTGATTTAAAAATGACTAATTTCCGGTATTCTCTGGTAATACCCTCTTAAGAATAATAATTGTTTAAGAAGGGATGTTGTTTTTGTGTGCAATTAAGGGTCTAGTTATCGGGCTGTTGTTGTTGACAGAGCCGTTTCGCCCTGGGGAGCATAGCACAGTAATCAACCAAACAAACACAATACTACATAGTCTTCCATATTACAGTATATTCCCGTATATTATACTCTATTCATGGATTGTACAATAGGGTGTGTCAATTATTTCAACTTTTGAATTCAGAAACGCCTGGGGTCTCAAAAAAGTTGCGACTGACAAAGACAATGAGAACTGCATATATATTTTTAATGGTTATTAGCTCGCTAAAATGCATTGAAAATCAGAAAAAACACCTAAAAATATGTATTTTTAAATGATAATTTTTTTTTCACAATAACTGTTGACATAACATGTTATCATTTAATTATGAGAAATTTTTATTTTTTGTATTTTGTTCAAAAATTTTGGTGTAGTTCATGTTTAGAATCTTGATTTTATCCAGAAAACGTGTTATAATGATGTAAAATGAGCCATTTTCGATTTGCCGCCAAAACGTTGTGCTTGTTTTTATTCGTAAATTCGACGGCGCTGACGTCACGCCGGGCAAGGCTGGTGTCGGCCGTCTTATCAGATTATCAGCTAGTGGCGTTTTCCATTTCATAATGACATTGTAGCCAGTTGAAACCGTTTTGGAATGTGCGGTTTTACCAATCAATAATTAATTATGAGTGAGCATATTAAAAAAACACGTTTTTAGGACAATGATCAGAATCATAAAAATAAACTTTAAATCTTTCACACATTGTCAACGGTATTAATAGTTTGTGAAAATACCGCATTCTACACGTCTGCTAGCGAAAACAACATGTTATTTTACAAATTCCATGGTTAGCTTACTTAGGCTGGAATCAGACGGTTCACTAATCGTTCATTTTTGTATTTCATTCCACCTATTTCAGTCGGAATGACACGTCTGAACAAGAAATGAAACAAAAGTGAAACGAAGATGGGAACATTCGCTCGAGTAACCATAGAGTAAACCTTCACTCGAGTGAAGCGTCTGATTCCAGCCTTATTGAGTGGAGAAATTTGGATGATGAAAGGGTTGATGGTTGAAAAACGAAAAAATAATACCAGATATAAAAGAACAAATAATGTTCAAATCCAAAGATAAAAATATTGTGCCACTAAAGGCGAACATAATATTGTATAACTTTGTAAAGTTTCTTGCTAAAAACAACTCCAAGAGGAAAATAATTATTAAGATGAAAGTAAAAATGAATTACAGCTTGAAGGCAAAAATAAGCTCGAAGCCAGTTTGGAGTGAAAAAGAATTTACAGATATATAGACAAAGCTTATCAAAGGGATTTAGAACTTGAATATAAAAACGAGGTAGACTTTCGAGATGACTGGACACGCTTTACGAATATTTTTTAGAAAAAATCTTTTGATTCACATTATTACCAAATAAAAGAAAACTATTTGCATTCGGGGCGTTGGAAAATAGTTCATTCAAAATGTCAATCACATAAAATGAAAATCTGCTTTCGTCGTATGAGATGACAGCTGACAGCCATTTACAATAATTTATGTCCATTTTCTCTGAAATTTGGTATCGAAATTATTAATGCAGTATTTTCCATCGTGTCGAATGCAAATAGTTGTCGTTTATAGTAATAAAGGTGAATCAAAAAGTTTTTTACTAAAAAAAATATTTGTATTAAGAGCCGTTGACTAGCGGCTGAGAATAAAAATTTAAAAATGCATCCAACTGTACAGGGAGGTTTCGATGAGAAAGATCGATTATTCCACGTATCAATTTTATTTAATTGTTTTTTTTACTTTTTTCGAAGGAAACAAATATTTTGGGATGTGACATTATGTATGAAATGAAAAAAAAACCCACTTTGCAATACATCACTTTTAATTTGAATTAACAAAAATGTCAACCATCCAATTTTCGCTTATTGCTTCGTTAGGGCTTTTTATATAATCTTAAAAATTAATAATAGTTAATATAATAAGCCCTGACGAAGCTTAAGATAAGCGAATCCTGATTGGCTGGCATTTCGATCCTTTGGAATAACAAGGTTCCATTTGTTGCGGTAACGTCATGAGATAATGAACTCTAAGGTAGCCTACTATAGATCCCATTATCGCATGACGTTTCCGCAACAGATACAACCTTGTTGTTTCCAAAGGTCAATTTGTTAATTCAAAAAAATATCATCCAACTTGAAGTCAAAAAGAATTTCCAACTTTTTTTTTTTTACAACTCAACGAAGGTGGCCAGCCCCGGGGAAAATATTTGTAAGGTCGGAAGAGTCCGGCTGAAGAGGTCAAAGGGTCTTCCTCAACCGGCCACTCCCGATCCGATAGATCCGGGGGACAGACGCATCCGCCGTCGAGATCTGGACAGACCTCACCTCATGAACACAAAAGATAGCTTGCTACATGCGGTGCCCTATTATGGCACAGTGTAGGTAGTTATAAATATATCAGTAATGAGTATGAGGTTACACTGACCAATGAATCCCTTCTTGGCCAGCTCGAGTGTGAACCTGCGGGTGATCTTCTCCAGCTCGTGTTCGGAGTACTCCTTGGGGTTGATCTTGATGCCGGCCTTGGCGCCTCCGAAGGGCACGTCGACGCATGCGCACTTGAAGGTCATCAGCGCGGACAGGGCGGTCACCTCGTCACGGCACACATCCATCGAGTAACGGATACCTAAAAAAACAAACAAACACACTGATTAGTCAAAACATAGTATATATTTAATTTTTTTTTAATTATTAAAAAAAGCAGCATTATTCATTTGGCATTAACATGGTTCCTTAGAACAGGCAATCTGCCTAGCTAGAACTAATATCGGCCTAACAGAATGCAATAACACTTGTACACGTATATTCTTTTATAACGCAATATTATAACTTATAACCGTTATTTTTGCTATTTAAATTAAAAGAATGTAAAAACATAAAATAAAGGCGATGCAATGCACAGTAATGCAAAATCATGTGTTTTTGGTTTTAAAATTTGAACGTAGAACACAACATCTTGGTCTTTGCTATAATCGAATATTTTAAAGTTAAGTCTTTTTATAAGCCTAGAAAAAAAAAAATATAAGGTCTATAGAGAACGCTTTGAAGGGTAAAATGTTACACGTACGAACCCCTTCACGGATATGGTTTTATTGGTGGCAAATAAAGTTTTTAGATTAATGGAAAACATTTTAATATTTTTGCCTAAACTTCACAAAATCATTATTATAAGGCGCCGTAGCTTAATGGTAGAACTCTTGACCGGCAATCAAAGGGGTGCGGGTTCGAGTCCCGTCGGCGTCATGTATCTTTTCTCCGGAGGTTTTTTCAATATGTATGAGTGTTTCAGGCTAATAATTATTGCTTTTAATAATTTTCACAAAATCAAATAAAACTTGCATTTTGGCGATGTTTTTTTTGCAAATGCGGGAATTTTGCCATTTCCATAAAATGGAGTTAGAACCCTACCCAACCAAACCAAATAATTTCAAAATACTTTTTTACATTATGTTTTTAGAAATGGATAATATGTATAATTTCCATATTGCTAATCCACTCACTAGGAAAGGTGAATAAGTATTGAGTTACCTAAAACGAGCCTTGTCAGAAATATTGTTCATAATTTTGACGTATAAATAATATTCGAGTGTTAAGTTTGATTGGATTTAAGAAGATTGAACGAAAAAGTCGTAAAAATGTTTAGTCGGAATTTAGAATGCCCACGTGATGTTGACATAACCAAGAAAAAAAAAAACTGACCTTTGCTTCGTGTTTCGTGATGCGATGATTTCAGGCCGACGCGATTCATCGGACGAGGACAAATAATTAAGACAGGATTACAAGTATTTACTGCATCAGAAAAACAACTTTTATCTGTTACCACATTTTTTTGTTGTTTCATGTAAAAAAAAATCTTAAAAAAATTACAAATTAATTAATTTAGTTTCAAATTGCGATCGGAAACTTTGGTTTCAAAAAGGTTTACATTTTAATTTATTGTGGTTTACTTTTAGATTTGAATATATAGCGTGTTGTATTCTCTTTCCAATACTGTTTAAATCATACTTCTCACTATGATAGTAAGGGAGACACAACGATTTCTATGAGACCTATGTGAGCTGGGACAAATATGGTCTCCTGTGATTAAACGAGTTAAACACGTGAGCGTTGAAAGAGCGTTAAACGAGTTAAATCAATGAGCATTGAACATATTTTCTGGGTAACGAAAACCCGTGAAGAATATATTTTTATGTGATTTTAAGAGTCCCAAATTGCTGCCGTCTGGAGCCAGTGAGACAATGGCACCCCCAATTGGGGTATGTTATGAAGCTGAAGATAAGTGGGGAAGGGAAGGAGACGAGGAAGAGGAAGGTGGGGAAGTACCTGGCTATTCAGATCTAGTCGCTAAACACGGCTAAAGCCATTTCAAGCAACGTTTCAATTCTGAATGGTGGTCTTACACCAGGGCGATACTAAGAGTATCTTCCACTCTGCCCTCTGGAACGTGCCGCAAATATACTATGTATTATTTTAAATAATTAATTGTGAAATAACACAAATCAATTAAAAAAAAATTATTTGTGCACGCCGGATTCGAACCCGCGACCTTCGGAATGGAAGTCCAACGCCCTACCGCTGGACTACGCCGGCCGCAATACTGCACAAGAGTCCCAAACTGCTGCCGTCTGGAGCCAGTGAGACTGTGGCATCCCCAATTGGAAAATGTTGTGAGGCTGGGGGTAGTCGGGAAGCGAAGAAGACGGGAGGAAAGTGGGGAAGTACCTCGCTATTCAGAACTGGTCACCAAACACGGCATAATTTTCGGCATTTATCGGAAAATATTAAAAAATTTTCAAAGATACCGCCAGGCCCCCTAGTACACTTGATTGATAAGGATTGATAGGATAACTTTCGGTAACTTCTCATCGTTCCCCAGGACAACTGCAGATCGGAAACGTACCTTCAAACAACAGTTGATATCGAATATATAAAGGACACTTAATCATTGTGAACTGTCACTTATTCGTTGGCGATGTGCAGTCATGCTAGGGAACAATGAGAAGTTACCGAAAGTTATCCTATCAATCCTTATCGATCGTGTATTTGGGGGTCAGGAATCCCTTAGAAACCAAAAGGAAATCACCGCGGAGTCAAAGGAAAAAACAATTGACGATATTGAAAACATGGCGCAATTTATTTTCGACCTAACTTGGAACGTTACATGTTATAACTTCGATAAAAATATTTATTAAACCAGCAAAATCTTGTTAATTCGCGGAATTTTATAATTCGATAACACAGGTGAAATGTAGAAATAATAATTGGGGATTAAAATGACTTCGGTCATTTCAAAACGACTTAAGATATTCTTTCTCTCCATAAAAAATCAGATTAAGTGATAGGCAATTCGTTAAGCAGGCACATATATACAAGAGATAAGTTCGAATTTAGTACGGTATTATGAAATTAATCACAAAACGAAATCACCTACTCCATAAAGCGGGCGACAAACGCGAAGTTCACATCAAAAAGATACTGCGTTATAAGTATCTTTTCTACCGACACACTACGTTATAAAATATTCCTTCCTACGGCAGGAGAAGGGGTCAGTTGAAATCGGAAGCGGTCGAGAGAATATCATTTCTTTGTACTGGATATGTTAACTTGACAGCTCCGTGCATGCTCCGTGTATTAAAAATGACCCCCTCTCCTGTTTACCGTAGAGAGGGGGTCGCATAACTTTTCTGATACCTCCACTGTAGCGAATACGAAAAATAATTCCGATTAGCGAAGATTCAAACCGCGATCACAGCGCATCATCTTTTTACGTCTGGCGGGTCTCATGGGATTGTATGGCGAGCGCTATTGTGTTATAAATAACTTTTTGATGTGAGCTGCGAGTATGTCGCTACCTTTATGGAAAATACTCTCTCCTGGCGAGTGACTATCATTCTGAATCGAAAATAGTTATGTTTAGTGATCACCTGATCACTGATCAGATCTCAATAGCTAGTCATTTCGCGATCATCTTCTTCCCCATCTACTACTACCCATTCCGCACTTCAATCGACGTGGAGTAGTAGGCATAGTCCAGCGGTAGGGCGTTGGACTTCCATTCCGAAGGTCGCGGGTTCGAACCCTGCGTGCGCAAATAAATTTTATTTAATTGATTTGTGTTATTTCACAATTAACTATTTAAAATAATATATAGTATATTTGCGGCACGTTTCAGAGTGGAAGATACTCTTAGTATCGCCCTGATGTAAGACCACCATTCAGAATTGAAACGTTGCTTGAAATGGCTTTAGCCGTGTTTAGTGACTAGATCTGAATAGCCAGGTACTTCCCCACCTTCCTCTTCCTCGTCTCATTCCCTTCACCACTTACCTTCAGCCTCACAATATACCCCAATTGGGGATGCCATAGTCTCACTGGCTCCAGACGGGAGCAGTTGGGACTCTTGTGAGTTATAATGTAAAAAAAAATGCATCGTTCCTACACAATGTGTTTTTATCGCATTTTTGGTGTTTGGTACCTCATAATAATAACTCCGACGGAACGGCCAGAAAAACATACAAAAATAAACTCGTTACGAGACAAGTCAGACAAGAGACCATAAAAAATACACAAACACACACAGTACGGTACAGAAAGATGTGGATGCCGTCATAAAGCAAGAAGCCCCATTCACGAAAGCAGTTTTTCAACGCGACGCAATTTTCGACATCACGATCGCTCAAAGACAATTTGTTCAGGTGTAATAATATCAAAATTTCTTCTTTAAACTATCTATTAGGTATCTTACTAAAAAAATATATTGTTATGTTTTTAATGACGTACAGGGTTCACAAACTCAAATGTCAGCGACACAATTTATTTGCATTTCATTAACATTATTACAGCATTATTTATTTTCCAGTCTTTTTTTTTCACCCAGATAACCGCTTTATTATTATCTGTTTCATTGGTGATCTATTTATATACACTCGATAGGCACCGCGATGTTCTTACCGTTACAATATTATTTAAAATTTTCACAACTCATAAACAACCATAATTTTCTTTTTACATTAGCTCCACATAGGAAGCCCTGAAAAAGTTCACATAAGACCTATGTCTTTTCTGGAGATGCTGTATGGAGGGTTTTATCTAGGGATATAAAGGAGAGGTTCTGGGAAGGAAAAGATACGAAGGGTGGGTAGGAATTTGGGGTTAGATGTGTTCAGGAGCGATGGACGTTTAAGTCCATCCCCCCCATTGCGATGCAAGGCGATGGGTAGAGAGTCCAAGGTTAGGTCTCCCTCAACCGGTTTGTAGGTGGGCAAACGCATTCGCCGTCAAGACCTAGACAAACATCACCCCGTGAATGGTTTGTTAAGTCACCAAACGTAGCGAACCACTTGGGGTGACCTATGGCAGGGATGTTGGGTATCCATTAAATTTAAAAATTATTTATATGTTGAATGTGTTAAAACATTGCTTAAACTCGCTTAGGAAATCTGTCCCAACTGATTGACATCACGCTTCTTAGCAAGCATCATTAGCGAGTGCGAAGACTTCCACAAAAGAATCTCGATGATAAATAAGCTTAATATTTAACGTATTTGTGAACGGAGCTTCACTCGTCACGTGGTCATAATTACCAGCTGAAAAGTTCCCAAAATATCAGACATTCATCATATATATTCCTAACTCCAAAGACTTTACTACGGCGTAGTACCTACCACTGATGGCTCCTTTTAACCTCTTGAGGGGATACCCAGCGGTGATTTTTCCATACAAACGTATTCCCTATTTATCTCTCTGGATTTTAACCCTAGAGAAATATTAAATTTACATAAAATAGATCTCAACTACTAGCGTGTCGGAACTTTTTGTTTTTTTTTGAGAAGTTACTTTTTATAGAAGTTATGACCTTCCAAAAATCGATAAAATTGACTGGTTTAAACGCCGTCAAAATACGTTCAGTATACAAACTAGACCATGTTTTTTTAAAAAAAAGCAAAACGTAAATACATAGAATAGTTTTTTATTATGTAGTCGGTAAAAAAAAAAATTGAAAATCAGTCCACTTTTGGAGGAGAAAAGTGGGGAATACAAAATCTCGATTTTAGTTAGGTAGTAGTAGCCCTTTCGCTCAATATCCGGTGGAGTAAGAACAACAGTGACAGCAACAATTTAGTAAAATCTATTTTTCAAATTTCTCCACCACCGGGTTTCATCTTAAACATCCTCGTAACAACAAGTAAAGAAAGAAGTTACTGCGTGGCTCTCAGTGGTGGGACCATGGAACTTTGAGTGAATACTCGAGTGGTAAAATAATAAAGCAGGAGAAAATAATGAGTTATTATTCGAAAATATACAATGCCAACCAAGGTAAAGTAGTATTGAAGAGAGGGCGTAGGTGACGTTATCATTCTATTATCTTATCTGAAAAAATAAATGTCTCTATCTAAAAATACAATATCACACTTATTTTTTTAAATTAACAAACTAATGTTTAAGACAAGATTTTTTATGCATAGCACAAAGGGTAACAATTATTATACGCAATAATTATTAGCCTGAAACACTCATCAATATTGAAAAACTCTCCCGAGAAAAGATACATGTCGCCGACGGGACTCGAACCCGCACCCCTCTGTTTGCCGGACAGGAGCTCTACCATTAAGCTACGGCGGGTTACTTCCTACCCGCCAAATGATTCAATATATACTACTGTTTCATTCAACAATTATCGCTTATTATATTTAATGGTAGAGCTCCTGTCCGGCAAACAGAGGGGTGCGGGTTCGAGTCCCGTCGGCGACATGTATCTTTTCTCGGTAGAGTTTTTCAATATTGATGAGTGTTTCAGGCTAATAATTATTGCTTATAATAATTGTTACAATATCACACGTATCCCTGATCAAAACCTCTTCCTTCACCGCCCGCGACATTGTAAATAACTAATTGTGTAAAAATGTAAGAAAATAAATTTTTTTGAAGGTCATTTCATAAAAAAATCTTCAGTCCCAAAGAGTTCTAAATTCTACAGTCTTTCAAAATAAATATTAACTTCTCTTTTGGCACTAATCTTCTTATAAATGTAAAATGAACAGTGATGGGGGTAGTAAATGAAAAACCACGCAATGTCCAGTGTTTTCAATAATATAGTGTCCTCCGTGTACAAAGTCGTATATTCTCCAAGGCTTAACTTTCTAACTAAAGTATGTTTATCGGAAGTAACCTGCCAGTTAAGTACATTTTTTTTTATCTATTTGTAAAAAATAAAATTAGATAGTGCCTAAGAATTCTTAATAAATTAGATAGTGCCTAAGAATTCTTAATAAATTGTACAGTGCCCTAGAGGTGATTTTACAAAAAAATGGCGCCTACAAATTATCCAGTTATTATCATTATTATAGTCACCGGAGACCAAAATTTTATGTACATTTTTACACCAAATAATGTCAGGAATCACTGGTTAAAGTAAGTCAAGTACGTCCCTTAACACACCCTGTATAATCACGGAGCCATCATTTTCCGAAATCGTCTTTTTTTTTTTACATTAGGTCCATACAGGAGGCCTTGAGGAAAATAATTTCCCTCGGGGCCTATGTCATCTTTGGGAATGCTGCGTGGAGGGTATTTTTAAGGAAAGGAAGTTCTGGGAAGGAAAAAAGCATGAGGGTTGGGTAGGAATCTGAGGTTCAGTGTATGTAGATCATCCGCCGCCAAGACCTAGACAAATCTTACCCCATGAACCCGGGCACCCCTGCTAAGTCACCAAACGTAGCGAACCACTTAAGGTGACCTATGGCAGAGGTGTTGGTTATCCAAAAAAATGGTTCCCGTGGCGGCGGTACCCATTCCCGCCTCCCAAACTGTTGTGGATTTACACATTACTGCCTTCTGAAAACGTTATTTTACGTACCTACATATTTAAAAATAGTTCATAGCTTTTAAGCTAAAACATTAAAATGGTATTCAATTACGGTAACTTTTAGACAAAAAAAAAATATATATATATATATATATATATTTTGATGAGCTAATCAAGCGCTCCATATTTATTCAAAAGTTTGTATAAGAAAACGCCTATCGAATGGGTAACGTCTAATTTTCTCACAATTACAAATGTCCAATAAAAAAACTAAAGATAAATCAAATTTGAGATTCCGACACGCCGAAGCAAAATACTTAACATATTTAATTTGAATTGTGAGCTATCAGATCAAAAGTGATCTTAGTTTGACCCAAGCGCACAAAAACATTACGAGCGCGTAACCGTTGTGTAAATAAAAAATAATTGTTTGCTAATAAATATCCCAAATAGACGGCCCCACGTGACGCCTGTTGGCATGCAGAAGAAACAAAGCCCACATGACATGTGCACGCATACATGCCTAGACATAATACACACAGACACACGTTGTGTAAATGGTCTGTGTGTTTGTGACGTCAAGACACACCTCCGTCCCACCCCACACAAGAGATAAAGAGCCAACAGCTGATCACGTAACAAGTCGCAGAGGGAAATTCAAAATCCCAAACCTCATTTATTTTATTTAATTTTCCATCTTGGTGCAACGCAATTTATGAGAAGATTTTTTGAAGTAAAACTTCTTTAGGCGCGATATGACGAGTAATTCAGATGTTTTTAGGACGGAAATAACGTTTTCAAACTGAAATGACGTTCGGATATCGGTACAATCACTGCCATCTGTTTTGTTTGTTTTTAAAGGGTTCTCGTCTTCGCTAGAATAAGTTTATTATTTTCGGAAACTTGGATGAAAAATCATTCGATAATGAACTCTAAAGTAACTTACTATAGATCCCATTATCGCATAACGTTACCGTGATAGATGAAACCTGGTTATTCTAAAGGGTCGATATAATGGTGAGCTCTGGTGTTGTGATATTTGGATAAAAAAAATGAAATAGGTCACACAAGTGGTTTTTAAAAATGGGTATATTTTATGCAGTTTAGCGGCCGGGATAAAAGGCTGGACGGGGAGGGGAATTCGGGAGGGGCGAAGGGGAATTAAGGAGCGGGGATTCGCGGGAGAGGAAACGAGGGATAAGGTGGAATGGGAATGCATGAAATGTTGGGGTTCGCGTAAAGGTGACGGTGACGAATTAGAAAAAGAAACGCGGGAGGGGATAGGGACGCAGGAGAGGAAGAGGAGGCAGAAGGGGAACGGGGACGAATGGGAAAGGACATACAGGGAGAAATAAATTCTTTATTTAAGTTGCATTGCAACGTATGCCGGGTATCAGCTAGCTATTTATAAAAATGACTGCATTTATTTTGCGTATTATGTATTACATATTATGGTGATAGGAAATTCACCGAATATACCAGCTGAAGAAGATATAGGCTTACACGAACATGTACTCGAGATGATGGATAGTATTGGCATAGACTCCGAGGCGGTTACATAAAATGTGGGATATACACAATATTATATATACAGGTAACATACCAGCTTAAATAAACTTATGACAAATTAAATAACAATACAATCCGTAACAGACTGGCCGGAACGTGTAAAAATACATGAGATATTTAGAGATGTGTAAAGAAAAATTATTATTGTTTTCAGGCGAATTTAACACGAGCGATAATTGATTTAGACGTAAATCATCCTAAATGGAAAGATCGAGAACATCGACGTGTGATCTGTGAGCATAATATTTGTAGAAATGGTAGAACTTGTCCTAATATTTGTAATAAAGGAATAATATTAAATTACCTCATCCAGATCAACTGGAAATTGGAAAAATACCAATTTTAAAGTAAATTATTATGATTAGGCGAAACCTGAATATGCAAAGTGCACAAAATATACATTTTTAAACATGATTTTTTTTAATCATTCGTAAAGATGCTAGCAAAGCGAAGAACTTGATGATAATTTAGAAGACTTTCAAATTGAAATTAAATAATATTATTGTAGGAGGACGACACAGGAATTTGTGTGCTTGTATCTAACTAATATGACATGAACACATTGATCTTAGTATTTGTTATTCGATATTATGATTCCATGACAGTTGATCCCCAACAGTTGGCCCCCGGGCATGCTTATATGCAATATACAGTCGGTTTAGGGAAAATACAGTAGACTAAGTAACTAAGTGTCCCTGAAAGTGTATGCAGCAACGACCAAGGATTATACTTGGTCGAAGCCGTCGAAGGTATGCAGAGATGATTTACCGCCGAATAGCAAAAGTATAAAACATATTTTCATTTCATCAAGGATAAAATTACTTGTCTATATAATGTATATACCAGCGTATAAGTACAAAAAATCGATATTGTAAATAAATTCGTTTGCCATCTACACCAACATATTATTAAAGAGTGTTTTTGAAATCAATTTTAGGTTTGAAATTCTTACTAATATTATAAACGCGAAAGTTTGTATGGATGTGTGTGTGTTTTTTTTTTATTACATTAACTCCACACAGGAGGCCCTGAGGAAAATAATTTCCCTCAGGGCCTATGTCATCTTTGAAGATGCTGTGAGGAGGGTCTACTCTTTCACGCAAAATTTACTGAATGGATTTTAATGAAACTTTACAATAATATAGCTCATACATCAGAATAACATACAGGATATAATTTATAAAGCTAGCTATTTATTTTCAATAAACATATTGAAAATAATAATTATTGTTTAATAGAAAATTTCAAAATTTGAGAATGACATTTTGCAAAACGATGAATCAAAATTTTTATATTAGAAAATATTTAAATTACTGAATTTATTTGAAGTACAGGCCTAATACTTAGAATCGAATCAAAAATTATAGATATTTTAAATAAATAAGTTTAGAATTTTGGTACAAACATAAATGGGACCTAGGAAAAAAAATTAAGTACACGAAGTATTAATGCTACGCAGACGAAGTCGTGGGCAGAAGCTAGTGGTAAATAATGCACAATTAAAAAAAAAGTATTATGTAAAACTAGGCACATATATATAAGGTGACCAGTGGTTGTTACCTGCGTACCGATATACCTAGAAATTTAAGGTACGAATATTTGAATAATTAATACTTGGTCGTAGTAATTAATTATCAGATAAAGTTACAAACCTGACTTCTTTATCAAACGAATACTTTGTCTACGTAATCTAACCTAGCCAAGGTTGCCAAACATAAAAACATAACATATTTCTTGGTGAATCTTTTGTACAAACGTGTTATTTTAGATATCCTTATTTCTCAGACTTATTCCTTTTGGGTAACGATATTAAATATTTCTCTCCAGGCTTAATCACTTAATTATGGTTATCTATCAAGATGTCAATAATTATAAGGAGGAGACCCGGTCGCGTATTTACAAAACCTATACCGTTTCAGACACCAACCCACTTCGTTGCTCTATCATGCATCATGTTTCAGTGACGGTGACGAACGTAATTATAGGGTTGCTTTTGTTATTGCATGTGCTTTGTCATACATTTATTTTTTTATATTAATGTGTATATATTATATTAAAGTCATGTAAATACATAGCTTGCATTATATTCCCAAAAAATAATATAGTAAAAGCAAATATGAATCCTAATTAAAACTAGCAGTACATATTTTTTTTCACATTTACTGCACATTCCATTCTTTAATGACATTCATGCATAGAGGTAGTCAGAGAGGATGGAGCGCCAAAGAACTCTAGCCACACTACGTGCTTCAATCACACTCACAAATCTTCACGTACCATAGACTACATTAAATGCTTATTATTTAAGTCGTTACTTGTTGCAGATATGAATCCGCATCGACTTACCTGTCTGTCGTACAAAAAAAATGATAATTGCGATTCCAGACGTGTGATTAGGAAGATAATTGTAGAAGAATTATGCATAACGAATGTCTTTTGTTGATGACTTACGACAGCCCTCTCTCTGTTGCGGACAGTAAAACCCAGTATAAACTTTTTCAGAGAGCAGTTTGTTTCTTGTTGAGGTGGACATGTAATATTGAACATTAGCCTTGGATTTGTGAGCTAGGTGCTAGTTACCATATTAAATATCTCTTCCTAACAACGACAATATTTATATTCGCTATGTAAATAAGCACTATGTATCTCACTCTAATAAGAAAACACCCGCGGAACATGAAAAAAGCAGCCAGCCGGTTTAGCGAAGGTCAATTCAAAAGCTTTGTGATATTCGGTTAGGCAAATTGAATAGACTATCAACGGTGAAAGAAATAATAATACAAACATTGATTCCACGTGCAGAATTCTTCTCCCATTTACATCCAATAATTACACAAATAAAATATATTATGTATCGTAACCTCCAATCAATCATCTAACCTCAAATATTTCATAACGAAACTCCGTTTTCACTTTTTCCCTCCAATAATGGAACTTGTCAAAAACAAAGCAATTGTTCTTATTGTAATACTTGAAAATAGAATACACTCAAATTCAAATGACTTCTAATAAAAGTGGGTGTTCTTGTAGACAATCACTAATATCCATTCGAAAAATTTAGAATATTTTATTTTAGTAGGTACCTGCCTACTAACTAACTACGGATAGGGTACCTAAGTTCATACCATACATATATAAGTTGTATATATTAATGTTCATACCATACATATATCGAGCTTTAGAAGTAGGTATTTGTCAAAGGTCAAATCCATTCCAAATGTTATGGAAAAGTCAGCATGACAGAACGGAGGAAATTTGTAACAGGAAAATGGAAAAAGCCTTCATATCCGGCGGCAACGCTTGACGAGAAAATCTAACATGCAAAAGAAAGAGAAATAGACTGAGCAATACAAAGCGCAAATGTAAACCGGAAAGCGTCCTTCATCAGTAAAAGTGACATTGAGATATAATTGGTCAATTTTATATTTAAGTTTAGTGATTAAATCATCTCAAGGGCGCTAGAAAGTGCTAGGCAGGTGAAGATTTTTCTTTTGTGGTTAAGAAGCTGAAGAAACGCATAATTTCAATGATTTATACTACAACTTTCGCGGATAACTCATCATAACTAAAACCGCAAAATGAAATTGCTATACCGAATTTCAATTGATGCCTATATATTCTAATGGCCAACGAGAGTACGACGATTGACAATCTTGAATAAAACACAAATAGAAGTGTTAATCTAGCATCCGATATGGAATCGAATGGGCCAGGTGAGATCACGTGATCGAGAACAAACGGCAATGGGAAATGCATGATTTCCGTGTTAGGGCTAGTGGACCTTCAAAAATAAACTCGACTAAATTTACCTCTCTCATAACTTACAAGACACATCTATTTTGTTGAAAATAATTCGATTTTTTTTTTTTTTTTTTAATAATATTTTTTATAATTTTTGATAATAAAAACTAAAACACTTGCAGAACTTAGTAATAAACATTATTAAATTCAATTTAAATTAAATTTCAAAAAAATTAAATGGAGTTCTACGAATTAAACACAAAAACAATAAATATTTATATTTATTGTTTCTCTTTTTTATATACCGTAACTGAGCCCACTGTTTGTTTTACTACATATAATTTATAATTTACAATTGAAAAATGTCCTCTACAAAACAGGTGAACTTCTAGCGTGGAGAGCAATATACTATACCCTTGTAATTTAAATATATTAAGAATAAGTAGAAATAATAAAAAAAGTGAATTTGAGATTATTGAAGAAATAAACTTTACTATTTAGTTCATCGTTTCTTAATCTGGGGGTTTCCAAATCTGTCAAAAACAATAAGTCGAAAATACTTTCAGGTCTCCCAAATTTTATAAAAAAGTGGAATTGATCACGATTTTGCGTCACCTCAGAACACTACTAAAGATTGAGAAACGATGATTTATGTAGGTATATACTGAAATTCTATAGTGCCTACATAATGCTAATCGACTAGCATCTCAAAATCACGAAAGAAATGCTGGTACTAGTAACTAAGGATGCCAAAGATCGACCAACTTATTGATGATGCTAAACCACGTGGGCGCGTATGCGGTGATTCGCCGTAAAACAACAATAACATCATAAAGGCTGTAAACGAGTCCTCGTATTGACGTCATATAAAACCTATACACGCTCGTCTTGTATGAAAACAAAAAAGACAGAAGATACTAGAACGATGACGTCATGATCACGTATGATCTCTCGCTGGGATTAGTGTATTCGATTTTGCTTCTGAGGCACTGGATAGACTCTTTTGAAACGCTTCGAACAATATAGACCTTGTTTTCGTTAGGTGCATGAAGTGGCATATAATTATAATCAACCCGCAGAGACTTTACAAATAAACGTTTACAGTATTTTTTAAGACAAAACAAGTTTATCTATTTAAAAATTCCATCTCAAAGTTACGAAAATTTCGGTAAAACCAAAAAACGAGAAGTGGGTGGGTCTTTTTTGTCGTACGATAATTATTATCACAGGTACTGGTTACGATAACCACAGCAGACTTTGGAATTACATCCCAAGTCTCAAGTGCTTAAAAAAGTAAGTATCTGATGATTTTGTCATTACATTTAATATTATTATGATAATAATGTATTATAATACCAAGATGGCACGTGCTCACGGAATAAAATTAAAAAACATCGAAGTTGATGCGATTAGGCACACGTATCATTTCATGCTTAGGTACTGATCAAATAAATAATAGTACCTACTTAATCATGATCAATCTTAGGCAGACAATCGATTGCTTATGTAATTGGCCATATGACCACGTGATCCGACACCCCACGTGATCACTTTAATTAGGTACCTACGCGAATAGCCTTGGGTAAAAAACTAAAAAGGTTGTGTGATCACATTGTGTGGTTTTCAGTAGAGCTTGATACTATTTGACCCAAATATTTACAAACTTGTTATTTTATTACATACTTTTAAAGAGTTTCAGGTTTTAGTTAAGGCCCATTGACCAGCGGCTGAGAATTAAAATTCCAAAACGCTTGCAACTATACATCGAGGTTCTGATGTGAAAGATTATTATTCTCCGTACCAGCATTTTTAATAATAACTCAATATCGATTTTATTTCATTCAAATTATGTGCTATTTGTAATAATTTTTTGATCATAAGTAATTATAATTCTTCAAAAATGTCTAAAACAAAAACTGAAATTTATTAGTTTGTAAGACCGTACACAAATAAATAGACAAACTGAAGTATTTTCATCGGAAAACACGTGAGCTGATTTTTTAAATGATTTTATTTCAACTAAAATTAAATTTCTGAAAAGTAGCTTTCCTAGGGAATACTTGAAATGTGTGATGTACATATATACAACATTACGTTTGAAAATTGACAAATCCGCTATCGACTAACGGCACAACCTTATTATAATAAAAAACATGTTTATTCTAAATTTTAACAAAACGAAATAAAAGAACAATACGAACAGTCATCACCGAGACTGAAACGGTATATACGGGCTGTGTAAGCGAATTCGTACAAACAAAATATACTTCTATTACAGTTGTCTCCGTTACTTAGTGATATAGGCTTGATAAATGTTTTTGCACAAAATCGAAACTGTATATAGCCTGGTGAATCTACATTTTTTAAATTTTTTTCCTCTCGTACCTATGGTTACAGATATCATTGATGTATATCAAAAACAATATCGGTCCTAGTAGGCTTCCTTGCGGTACTCCGCCTTTACGCGAAAAACTACCGCACTCATTTGTAGAAAAATCATAATGCAAGTCTTGGATTCGAAATTCAATAGTAAAATTGTTTTTATTTATTTCAAATTTGTTTGTAAATACGCAACCCGGTACTGTACCAAGTATCAAGATACGGACAAATCTCTTACCCCCTGCTGCGGTTGTCTCGCGATATACATCGATATCATTACCATGCCTCAATTATTGATAACAGTATATCATTCAAATCCCCAAAATTTTATTTTTATCACGTCAGCCATACGATTATATCACCGGAATACCCTTGAAATTTACGACCAAACTGCCGACCAAAAATACGGCACTATCTTTTAGTCTTCGCATTATCATACGACATACGTGAGGTTGTTGACAAGGCTGTGAAAATTATTTATAAAAATACGGTATCAGTAATTAATTGTACCAGCGCGGCGTACCGGCAGTTGTTTGTTGCTAGTCGAATTTGGCCATTACGATAATAAATTATTATCATTCTCTCATTCGGCTAAGGTCGGCTGATAACCGCCAGCAAGGGTGATTATCTGATTATTTTGTCAAATTGTAATGAGTTAAATTAAAACTGCTTTTGCATCATCAAAGTAACTCCAAAAAAGTAGAGAGTGAATATCGTGTGAGAAGATAAAACGACTTGTTAAACGTTTTATCTTCATCGCACGTTAATAATAACATTTTAAATAACATTTAATATGTTATCGTCTTGTTTTGTTGGAACACCGAAGGCACTTCAATAAGATTATCTAATAATAGAAACACAAAATAAATAATAATATAATATCTATGTAGATAATGAAATCTTTAAAGCAAAAAAAAAATATTATAAAAGAATTTTAGGAGTTTTTCGAATATTTTTCGAGGATTTCGAAGGGTGTGAAATTCAAGAATCGGCGTATTTTCAGGAGTTTTGAATTCTAATATGATCCACTCATATAACTGATGTGGTTTTTGGTCTGTGCGTTAGTGGTTGTGATCTGACGGATTTTTTTTGAATTTCAGTGTCATTTTCACAATTGGAACTGATTGTGTGAAGAATTCAGACAACCGATAAAGTACCAACCAAACAAATTGTGACGTCACACGAGACACAATTCATAATACTAATAGCAGTGCTGCAGTAGTTTTTTTTAATTTTTTTTTTTATTTCTTTTATATATTCAATAATATTATTATTCAATGTATAAAAACAGTTTATTATAAACAAGTACTGCTTCGTATTTATTATTAAGCGTTACAGCTGTTTCGCCCTCTGAAGGCATTATCAAACTGGAAGCAGAACGTGTTTATAATAAACTGTTTTTATACATTGAATAATAATATTATTGAATATATAAAAGAAATAAAAAATTAAAATGGAATTCTACAAAATAAACTTAATAACAATAAATAAAAAAAATGCTGCAGTAGTGCTGCGCCAGTTATTGTGAGGTACAGTGACATCACACGCTAATAGGCCGGCCGCAAATATCATCATTTTTTACGGCTTATATGCATAAACCGTGATAATTTTACTATGTATATTTTGCAAAAAATCGAAAAATTCAATTTTTTTAAATTATATTTTTTTAAGTTAAGGTCACATTTTTGTTGTTTATTTTTATTTTATAAACAACAAAAATACTTTTGGCCGTGAAAAGATTAAATTATATTTAAGGTCACATTGTTCATGGTTTAGTGAATGAATTTTAAATTAGGTCAGTTTTTTTAAGTACATATGTTAAAATATTACGACAGGAAAATTATAAAGCAATAATATGTAGAAGAAAACAGGCAATATCTTCAGTTTTATTGTGAAAACTCCAACACGGAATCACGGTACTCCAATTCGCCGAATTCAGAATTTGGGAAATGAATATAAGGACGTTGCGGATATGTTTGACACATCATTTATTAAGTATAAACACCTCATAGTATGATGTTTATCGGAAAAAAGATCAATAATATTTAATTGAATATACCACATAGTTCTCCTTGACTCAATCTACGAATTGTACTTATCCCATTCTGTTGTTTCTCTACCTTGCATGGTAGGGTATCCTGCTTTTATCTAACTAGTATTTGATTTTGTTTTTGATTATGTTGTTGATTTTGTTTATGATTTTGTTTTGGATTTTGTTTTAGATTCAGTTTTATAATTTTATTTTTTGCTTTTGTTTGAATTTGTTTGTAATGCTTATTTAGATGTACTTTGATTTTAAATTTTATTTTTTGCTTTTGTGTGAATTGTGTGTAATTTTGATTTAGATGTACTTTGTTAATAAAAAAAAATAACATGTAAAAGTCCAGCAGGGCGTGAAATACAAATAAATAAATAACATAAGGGTGAATCTTTGTAAGATTGCCACATTGTATCTATGTTCCTCATTACTCATTACTGTTGAAAATTCACCCTTTCTATTATATATATTTCCCAAAAATAAATTCTCGTGAATCTCGTAGTATAACCGTAATAAATCATAATTGTAGTCTATGGTAGAAAATGACAGTGGTGGATAGTTAAAGAAGAAAGAGAAGAAAGCAGGAAACTTAGATAACTAAAGTAATTTTAGCACCGATCCACTAAAACAGTCGCAACAGGGAACACCTCATCAGTAAACATGGCACCCGTCCAAGCTCCGTGCACGTTTGGCCGCTGGCAATTATATTACAAAGCAGTAATACCGATGGGGACCTCGCTACCGCCTGGTTAGTGATCCTATACTCCATAGGGCAGGACAAGGGTTATTTATCGACCACATTAAACACGCCAAAAGATACATAATTTAATATTTCTTTTCAAGGTTACCCTAAACTGGTATATTTGGGTCAAAATAGACCTGGACAAACCCTATGATTGACTGTGATTCAATGGTCGTTCTATAATAAGACACCCCTTTTCCAGTACCCCTCAGTTGTTATGGTAGATTCAGACTGGGTCGACGTACGTATGCATCGCTACGCCTAATAATATCTGGGCTACTCAGCAACCATAGATTTTCAATGAAAATTTATGTTTTAGAATCACATTGGCCACACGCATCGCGACGTGCGATGTCTGTGGCCATTTTCTTAGAAAATGTATGGGTTGCTAAGCATTGTTTGGCGTAGCGATGCGTACGTACGTCGTCCAGTCTGAATCTACCTTAACCACTCAGACCCATAAGCTTGTTTACACGCAAATATAACGATAGCAGTCAAGTCCCATAAGCTTGTTTTCAAGCTAACGCGTGCATTTCCACAGAAATCGTTATAACTCAGTTATTGTTCTAGTTACAACCCTAAAACAAAAAGAAGACTATCTATAATAAATCACGCTTCACATCTCTATTCAAAGTTGTCCGTAGATATTGATAAAAAATACTCATTTTATAGAATCTGTTTTCAATTGCCAAAACGTAAAACGCCACCTTTAAGTGACATTTCTCCTCCAACAATTTTTCAAGTTTTAAAGTAATTTCTACAAAAATGGCCAGGTAAGTGTTTCTTTATTATAGTAATATATATTTGCTACCCTTTTGTGTTAGTTTTTATTCGTTTGAAGTATTTTTATTGCATAATTGAGAGCGTTGAAACTGCGCGTCATGTTCACCGAGTTCTTTGTCATTTTAAAAAGACGCCGTTTAACTAAAATGTCAGTGATTGGAGCATGTTATGGTGAACATTCATTAAAGCATATATTCTAATGCATTATTTAGCAAAAACATGAAACAATTTCATGACAAAATCATGATTTCTCAACGTTTTTTCAACTATTTGTCTTTCAATAGTAAAATCGGCCATTTTGACACTTGGCGGGGGCCTAGGGTTGGGATCGATCATTTTCGATTCGAAACAAAAATTCATCTCTTGCTTTAGCCATTGAAATAATCATGTATTGTTTCATAGTGCTTTCATACAAACGAAGTATTGAATTCTGTACAGTTTACTCCCGCGCTCTGAAAGCTGATATAATTCGATTATATTGTGAATTTTTATACTTGAAAATTGAAAATATTTTGTATTTTGTTGTGAAGTGATATACATTTGAGTAAACCTTTATTATTGTTCTACTTTATAGTAAATCATGGAACCCGGAAGATCCCATGCCTCAAGAATATCTAGAGATCATTAACGAATTCAACTTGGATACAAAAATCAATCAGAGCTCTACTGAATCTGAGGGTAGCTGTAGCTACGTTGCAGATGTCCGATGCAGGGTCCGTCTAGAAGGCTTAGGTGATCACCCGAATTAGACCCCCGCATCTATTTTGATCTACTTCGATAATAACTGTTTATTATCTTTTCGAATGGCACAACAATATTGTACCTGTCTTACTGTGTGGGCCTCCGCACAGGACGTTACAGTTTTTTGTTATGTGTGTTTTTTTTTTTATTTTTTATTTTATATGTGTAAATGGAAACAAATATTGTTACATTTAAAATATTTCTACTGGAAAATAAATGTAAAATGATATCCATAAATTTCACTTCCGAAGCGGCGTGACCATCATGTACTTTAAATATGCTCCGCACAGTATGTCAAGGGATTTTTTGTTATTTTATAATAGTGTAAATGGATATAAAATTTTTTTAAATTTAATATATTGTTACATTCAAAATATATTTACTAGCAAATAAATGTTAAATGAATTCCATAGTGATGAACTTAGTACATAGGTATTAATTAAAAAAAAAAATAATAATTTAAATTGCATTTGGCACTTTACACACTTTGGTTCCTTAGGGTCTAAACACGTAGAAGGCGTGTTTCGGCTTTCGGACTACCCGCGCACAGCGCCCGAGCGCGCCGGCGGTATTTTGTACCGAGTTGCGGATATCGGAATCTGGCTTCACTGTGTGCGCTTTAGTACGTTTACATACAAACATTCTTGTCGGCCGTCGGCCGCCCATGCGCCGACTGCTTTACCCGCGTTCTACGTGTTTTGACCCTTAGAACAGGCAATCTGCCTAGCTAGGAACTAATATCGACCTAAAACAACGTAATAACACTGGTATTCATTTTAAATATATTCTCTTATTATGTAATATTATTTGTTATTTTGGCTTTAAATGTATCAAATGTAAATAAATAAATGATAATAGCTACATATATTTTTTTTGTGTTCTTTTGTTATTCTTTTATAATAAAAAAATGTATATATCATGAGGTTTTATTTTTGTGTATAAACAATATCATTGAAATTTTATAAATTTGAAATAAAAAATTTAAAAAATTGACACCACAATTGAAGAAGGTTCAATCTGAACTACATGCTTTTATATATTCAATATTATACATTCAAAGTGGTGACAAAACATCTTTTTTTCATTTCAAATTTAATTATGTCTAACCACAAAGTGATTGCTTCCTGTGAAAGTTAGTTACTAATTGATAAAGGTAAATTTATTTATTTTTACGAAAAATATCAATTATTATTGTTATATTATTGTATTTATATTATTAATACATTTGTTTTGAACATATTAATACTATACGTAATATAATACTATTTATTTCAAAAACATTTCGAACTTAGTACTTTCTTATTCGAAACAGTTCCAGCGCCGTGAATGCGCACATCACTAACAACAGCGAATTGTTGATAGTTTCGCGGAGTTTGGCGCGTATTTCTTGCTGTATATTTTTGCTCTTGAAATGTGTAATTACGCGAATAATGTCAGGATTTTATCAAATATACATAATTTGTAGTGTACATTATAGTTATATGTGAAAGAAGCAATCATGTCTGTTGCTTTTGTAATATGACGTTGAAAACTAAGTCATGTGAATTTTTGAGGTTAGATTCAGTTTTGTCAAAAATAATATGTTTCTAAACTCAGAACTTACATTAACAAGGTGCTTCGAATATATAAAATCATAATGGATTGATTAATATCAATTCCCATAGTTATTGCGTCATATAATAATAAAAAATAAATAAATTAAAATTTGGACATGTCGTTGAATTTTTAAGACGCGGGAAAATTTTGTCAGATTTTATTAATTTTTTATTAAATATTTTTGTATGAAATGGTAAAAAAGTGAGGTGACAACATTGTTTATTATACATTTGTTTGATAAAATAAGTTTTTTTTTTAAAGTTATCAGTGATTTTATTACCTTTTTGTCATAAAAACATCACAGGTGAGTCATTTTGACAATTTTTTTACGTTTGCATTAAAAATTTTAATACTTACAAATTTTAATATTTATTTGTAGTAATACAATTTGAAAACGTATTTCATCAGCTTTCCAAAACCGTTTTTATTAATCCGCTACGTTCAGAAATATTTCATTTATTGAGCTTTAACTGCCAAGCGGGAATAACACAAAAATTTTATCAAACTGACAGGTTCGTTAAGACAGAAAACATGTACATAGGCGATAGACCTGAGTGGTTAAGTAATGCCATAGAACACTGCAAGTACATAGGTGTGTCAATTATTTCAATTTTTGAATTCAGAAACGCCTGTGGTCTCAAAAGTTGCGTCTTACGAAGAAAATGAGAAATGCGTATATTTTTTTTAAAATGATTCTTAGCTCGCTAAAATGCATTGAAAATCAGAAAAACACCTAAAACATGTATTTTTAAATTATGGTAATTAATATTTTATTCACAATAATTAGGTTTTCACTGTAGCTGTAGGGCGTTGGACTCCCATTTTGAAGGCCACGGGTTCGAACCCGGCGTGCGCAAATAATTTTTTTAAATTAATATTTTTAAAGGTTTGATTTGTGTTATTTCACAATTAATTATTTAAAATAATATATAGTATATTTGCGGCACGATCCAGAGTGGAAGATACTCTTAGTTTCGCCCTGGTGTAGGACCACCATTCAGAATTGAAACGTTGCTTGAAATGGCTTTAGCCGTGTTTAGTGACTAGATCTGGATAGCCAGGTACTTCCCCACCTTCCTCTTCCTCGTTTCCTTCCCTTCTTTCAGCCTCAGCCTCATAACATACCTCAATTGGGGATGGCATAATCTCACTGGCTCCAGAAGGGAGCAGTTGGACTCTTGTGAGGTATTCACTATAAAAAATATATAAAAAAAGTTACTGTTCGATTAGCTAGAGATCATACGCAACTTTTGAGACCCCGGGCGTTTAAAAATAAGGCTCCTTTTTCTCTCTATGGAGAGCGACACACGTTAATGTAAGAGTGGGTGCACAATCGGGTCAGATTTGACCAATGTATGGATTTATGGACCATCAAATTTGACCCGATTGTGCACCCACATTGCAGTGTTCATTGGCGTTAAGTACGATTGGGGGATACTGGGAAGGGGGTGTCTTATTATAGAACGACTGTTGAATCACAGTCAATCATAGAGTTTGTTCAGGTCCATGTCCAACCATGGATTTGACCAGGTATACCATAAGTGTAACTTATTTCCCTAAAAAAAGGACAATAAAACTAACATTATCTGTTAAGTTCACTGCAATGTGCAAACATTGTTTGTAATTTAATTTTTTTTAAGTTTGGGCTCTCATCGAAAGAATGTTTTCTTATATCAAGTATATTATTATAAAAAGGGTGATTGTTATTTTTCTCTACTTCTATTTACTAAGAAAAAAATATGTGCTTTTATGTTAGAGATATCTTAATTTTAGTTTATATGAGAAGTTATTTTGAGATTAAAGGGTTTTATTAGAAAAATAATAAATTAAACAGTCTATATCAATAAAAGTGTTTTATCACGTATTATTGGATAGTTTTCTCGAAATAAAATATAATATTACAATAAAAAAATATGCAAAAATACCAAAAACAATGTTCACACAACATAATTGAAATCGGGTTCAACTGGTGGATGGAAATATGTAAGTATACGAGTCAAGTGTTACAACAAAGTAACTAAGTTTCGTTTAGTCTTTACCACTGAGAAATCCGTTATAAAGATTCATTTTGTAGCGAGAAAGAGTGGAGGTTATAATGGATATATCAGCAGGATGGCTTTAAAAATAAACCTAACTTAAATCACTTCTAAATAATCACAAATTCATTATATGGCGTCATTTTATTTAAATGAAAACAAATAACTTTATATACACTTATTCAATCAAAATTATAGACATTTTTCGAAATCAATGGTAAGTTAAAATGAAAATTCTCATTTTATCCTGACGAAGAAACCATTGGTTTCGAAACATGTTGACAATTTTTATTAAATAAGCAGTGTATTATGATTGCTTTTCATTTACCTAACCTGAATAAAAATAAGAAAATAAAACCATCGGTTTCGCTTTTCCCTAAAGCAAGTTTGCCACTTCTATGCAGTTTTATAATTCCATTAAAAATGCTTTGATTCAGTGAACATGACTTAAAAATGAACCGTTACAATACAAAAAACCTTACAAATAATAGATTTCATGACAGATTTCGAGGAAAAAAAGCAGACGAAAATAGTTGCTTGCCCAACGATTTCACACCACGTGCTTTTGGTGTTACCCGCTATCTGCAACGTTACGTAACGCGAAGACACGTTTTCGTTTATTTCAAGTGGCTTGGTAGACAGCAGGGTTGCCAATTTGCGGGAGAAATGCGGGGATTCTGGGAATTTCTTGATTATCCAACCATATTGAAAGATATGTTCTTTCGGTGGAAGACTATGAGTAGATTATTATTTTATGATAGCACTGTAGCATTAATGTCTAAACAATAATAGTGGGAGGATTCCTGAAGTTCATAACTAAAACTCCAAAAATGATGTATTAGAATCCGCAACTCTCAGTCCCTGTCATTCTAACTCAACAGTTATTGCTCATGTTACCCTTTTACAAAACTTTGAGCCACACCGTTGAGAGCAAATTTGAAAGCAGAAAATAGAAATCACCCTCATACACACACTTAATTCGATTAATACGATTGATGGCTAAAGTTTGAAGTTGAATCCTTCAAACAAAACATTAACACTAAAATACTATTTTATCTTCTTTTCTTCAACTAACTCTTTTTTTTGTCTCGTTCTTTTTTTTCTCCTAGCATTACCCGGCACACTGTACGAGAAATCATATAACCTTATTTTTATTGTTTCACTTTTCTCTGCTAACTATTCACAATTTATTATCACACCGCATTGAATACTTTTTTTTAAAGTCATATTTTTGGATCATGGGAACATTGGTTATTGGGATGTATTTTTTCAAAATCTTACATTAAGTATGATGTAATAATATGTTTTAATCATGTCAATGTCCCGAATAAAATAAAATAATATAATAAATTAATTTTGAAGATAGAATTATAAAGGAACTTGTGGGGAAATTGCAGGTAATTTATTATTTTGTTTTCCCAAATTGGGGAATTTGAACATTTATTGCGGGTATTTTAGAACATAAGCGTCGGTAACCCTGGTAGACAGGGCAGCCAAACCAAATCAAAATATGTACATACTTAACGTATCATGTGCTCCAATTACATTATTTCGTTTTAGCCATTTTAGTCAGTATTTTCGGCTTAATTGTAAATAACTGATGCAATTCATTGTACAAATATTTCACGGCATTGTTTTAGTGAATTGTTGAAATGATGTTGAGGGATTCGGTCATGTCCGGTTTTAGTTCTAGATTGGCGTTTAAAGTCAAATCAATTAAAATTTTCACGTTTCAACTTTGTTTTGTTTTCTAATTTAACAATTCAAAATTTGGAACGAGCATAATATTATAGCATCCTGTGGTGTCATTGGATATTTTGAAAACTGAATAGTTAATAATAATGGAATTGGCGTTGCGAGCTGAAAATATTAAAAATCACCTAGAAATCTAATACACAAAAATGAATGTTTGTTTGTTTGTGTGTTCGTATGTCATGCGCGGACACTTGATGACTATGTCACTGGGACATAAGCCGAGGCATTACGCATTTCTACCGATTTATAACATGTCTCTTGAACGCCTTAAGTTTAAAGTTCTTAAAAAAATATATTTTATTTTTGAAGAAAATATCTGTGGACTGTCGATCCGAAATGGTAATCATGTGAAATTGACTAGATAGAACAAAATCATGAAGTATGCTCCGAAAATTATTAAAAACAACATTTGAAAATCTCCTACTACCACCACACTAAGCGGAAGATGTTGCTTGTGTTGTGATGGAGGACTTAGCCAGCCGAGGAATCGAACATGGAACCTGGGTGGGACCCAAGCGCGATGCCCACTTAACCACTGACCGGTCAATGTCTCTTGAAAACTTCTAAGTTCTTAAAAAAATCGCAAAGTATGTGGCTCCAACAATTATTATTATCACGTTGCTTCTTTAAATGCTACTTAAGGAGTTGAAGAGAGATTTCTGCTCTATTGTAAACGAGTCGTGTTTTATTAAACATTTTCCCAATTTTCACTTGAATTTTTTCGTTTTAAATGTTAGCGCGCTCGCTCCAACAGTCGTATTGTCGTATCTCTCCTTTTTATCCTTTTTGGGCGGGTTCTATCGGCCCTTAAGGCTCGGATCCCGATTTTCTACCGATTTATAAACATATGTTCATTAAACACTTTAAGTTTCTAAATTCTAAGAAAAATACATATTATTTTTTAAGATAATCTCTGGATATATACGGTTCTGCTATTTAACAGATCATAGGTTTGAAAAAAATCAGTGTTTCTTTACATGCTTCTTAAGGGGTTGGTTAGCCGGCGGTGATTTTTCCATATAAACGTATTCCCTATTTATCTCTCTGGATTTCAACCCTAGAGAAAATATTGTTTTTACATAAAATAGATATCAACTACTAGCGTGTCGGTAATTTTTGTTATTTGTAAGTACAGACATAGAATAGTTCTTTCTTGTGTAGTTGGTAAAAAAAATTGAAAATCAGTCCATTTTTGGAGGAGAAAAATGGGGAATACAAAACCTCGATTTTAGTTAGGTATTAGTAGCTCGAGGTGCATTGTCTCTTTCGTTCAATATCCGGTGGAGTAAGAGCAACAGTGACAAATTTAGTAAAATCGATTTTTCAAATTTCTTTACCACCGGGTTTCATCTTAATGTTTGAATTAAAAGATCGTGACGAGCCAAAAGCACATGTCCCCGTTCCGGCTACGAAGTGTCTAGTGTCTCCTGCTTGAATTCTTATTATGACCGAAAGAGCAATGTGGCTGAACCGCGAATGCAGAGTTCATCTATAAATAACAGCAAATGGTTTGGTTGAGAATAAATTCATAACTAACTGTGGATTATTCTCAGACTCTGGATCTTTGCCAGGATATAAAATATAATCACAAAGAACGATGCATATTATGTATGATTCATCAAACGTAATAAGGGATGATTTTGTTTAAGTGATTTCCTATTGGAAAAGGGAAAATAACATGTTATAAGACTATTCGGTCATTAAACTGTCTTCAGATCATAAGTACTTTTTATTCTGTAGAAATTTTATTTTATTTATTCTTTTTGTACAATTTTTCAAATATTACAGATTTGAAAACTTAGAAAAAAAACACAGTGGCAAATCAACACGCTTTTCACGCATAAAGTCATTGAGCGCTTTTAATATCCCCACGTTTACGGCCCGGCGACTTCACAAAAAAGGCAATAAACATACGTGCCTTATCACAATAATACTGCATCTCTTTCTTACACACTAATTAATAGTGAGAAAAAGGATGAGACAGCGATATACGTATGTCTGCTTCCTCCAAAGGAAAAAAAAGTAATAATTTTCTCGCCTCTCCCATCACCGTGCATCAATACTAAAAGCAGCTATTAAAAGCGATGAAAAACATAACCTATATCCTAACCTATTTAACCAGTTACCCATGTTTTTTCACCACTCTTCAAGACATTATATCACTTTTCAGTAGTATGTTGATTCGTCACCGTGTTGAGTTGACCGGTTATCTACAGATTTAGGGTTAAAGTCGTTATAATTGTACCGTTTAACAATGTATTTGCAATGACAAAAATCTTGTAAATGCGTTACAGGATATGAAAAACATATCGATCTTTTGATCCACTGCATAGGAAGTACGTGGCACTCCCCACAGGTGAGATCATAAATAAATAAATGCGGCTAGCTCTACAGTTATGGTGACGTCCTCGAGAGTGAGACTCTGGTATAAAGAATTTTATTTGAGCCAGAATCTCATTGTTAGATATTAACTATTATTAATTGTTCTCCCTCTCTAAACATGAGATTTTCTCAATTAGATATATATATATATAGATATTATATATCTATCTATAGATATATATTAGATATATATATATATACTATAGATAGATATATAATATTTAAAAAAATACACTTTTAAATACAAATACCATCCGTTTATTAAATGAATGAATGAATGAATTTTTTAAATGAAACAAATAACTTTGTGTCCACTACTATATAATCACAATTATCAACATGTTTCGAAACGGATGTCAGGTACGGGACATACGTCATTCCTACGTTAAATTATCGTGAAAACAAGCTTATGTGTCCAAGCGGTTAAAGGAGTAGATTTATTATTGAAGAAGAAAACAACAATAATAATCTAAATTAAAATGTTAAAATGAACAAGACACAGAAAAATAATAAAACATAATGGCCGCAACTGGGACTCGAACCTAGATCTCACGTCTTACAGGGCGGCGCTCTACCAATTCAGCCATTGCGATATATTATGAGATTGTCGTATAATAGATTATTATTGTTGTCTTCTTCTTCAATGATATATTACATTGATGGAAATAATATTTAAAAGTTAAAAATAGAGTTTTTCTTATAAAAAAATGAGTAGATTTATTATTTATTTATTTTATAACACTTAACTTTTTTTCTGAACACTTCAGAAAAAAATCAGAGTGGGGCCATAGAGATGAGAACAAACCTTAATAAGGTGGTTAGGTTAGGTTATTCCTGTAGAAGAAGTGAATAAATTCTTTAGAATTCATTGCACAAGCAACATTTATTCACAAAAATCATGGAAGTAGGAAGAATTAAAAAAAAAAAATATTATGAAAAATTAGATATTTCGAATATTTTTATCTTTAGAATACCTATAATGTTCATTTAATTCGTACCCATGGTGCGAGAGATAAAAAGAAACCCCAACCAAAGAAATCCCAAGCATACAATTGGTTCAAACAATTTTTTTTGGGTAACACGTTGGCTTTAAACTCAAATAAAGCGGCACGTACAAAGATTTATTGTAAATTTTTACTAATATAAAAAATAAGTATTTCCCTGCTAAGAAAGGCTTCAAGGGTTCAATGTCCGATTGGTCGTGGAATAAACTCCAATATAATAATACCCATGTACCAGACAGCCGACAGACATTATGCAATACTTAACATTCCGATGTTCACTGTATACTGCGGGCGCAATGGCGTAAAATGTAACGAAGAGAATTGATACTCTACAATTAAATTATTTAAAAAAATGAGAAGAAACTGTTTCATCTTGTTATTGTCAATAACTTCTAATGGTTCTTTATTTATAGTGTACTATAAATTTGTTTCTTGTATGCATAGATATTTTCTGTAAAAATCCACCAAAGCTGATAAAAATTATTTAAAGTTAAAAAAAAAACAAGCGGAAAGTTCTTGTAGAGAAGTTTGCAACACTAGTAAGTAAGTAATTTGTTCGTTCAACGAAGATAGCTACTAGTAAACACGCGCGAGGCACGCGCCACTCTGGCCCCGCCCACTTTCTTTACAAATCGTAACTTGTTGCAGACGTGAATCCGCATCCGTAAAAGTTCCGCATTAATTGATGCGGATGCATATGTCTGAATTAATGCGAATATTCCGCATTTGCGGATGCGGATGCGAACATCCGTAACACCACTGATAAACTCCTCTGATTATGCAGGCTACACTATTACGTTAAAATATACAACTATAAAAAAGTTCTACTACTGAATTTACATTAACACTGACAAGTCGGAAGCCATGACGTCCGTCCGTGGTCGAGTGGTAAGACTCTCGACTCTGACGGCAATCCGAAGGACGCCGGTTCGAACCCGGCGTGCGCAAATACATTGTATTTGATTAATTTGTGTTATTTGACAATTTATTCATTTAAAATAATATGTGGTATATTTGCGGCACGTTCCATAGTAAAAGATACTCTCAGTATCGCCCTGGTGTAAGACCACCATTCAGAATTGAAACGTTGCTTGAAATGGCTTTAGCCGTGTTTGGTCACCAGATGTGAATAGCCAGGTAATTCTCTACCTTCCCCTTCCCCTCCCCACTACCTTCAGCCTCACAACATACCCTAATTGGGGATGTCATAGTCTCGCTGGGTCAAGACGGGAGTAGCTGAAACTCTTATGCGGTATTCATACAAAAAAAGCCATAATGGCCCCGAGATTACCGTCCAGTTAAAAACATGTTATTGCAAAACTATCACGTACTTGCGTTTTGCGTTTACGATCAGCGTTTTTTTTCTGTTTATTGAACCCAAAAACAACTTAATCGCATAGTAATTATATTTTATTATAAAGTAATCGTTTAAAATGTAACATTATGTTGTTTGTCACCCGACTTATTATTTGATAATTACTGGCTGGGTATCTGGTTACAAGATTATGCAATCAATAAATTCAAATAATATATGTAGGATGTAGGTATAGGTAATAATGAAAATCATACAAAATGTGAATAAAATAATATAAGGACGGAAGAGATCTTCAAAGAGCTTTTAAAGCTAAAACCCCTCAGGCTAATTTGTTCGCTTTTGGAAAGAACTCGTATAGAAATCATTGTGTATCTCGTACTATCATTGTGAGAAATATGAACTAAACGGTGTTAGAAAGAGAAAACACCACGCTTTATATCAGTGTCAGTGGTCAGTGGTTCAGTGGGCATCGCGTTTGGGTCCCACCCAGGCGTTCCGTGTTCGATCCCTCGGCTGGCTAAGTCCGCCACCACACACAAGCAACATCTTCCGCTTAGTGTGGTGGTAGTAGGAGATTTTCAAATGTTGTTGGGTTATTCGTAACCCGGGAATGTTTGTCTTTCTTTTTTAAAAAAAAAAAAAAAATAAATATATTTAAATCTAAAAGTTAACAACAACATAATTCAAATGTACACCTCTATGAAACCAATTAAAATTTTAACCAATTTAAACCAAATCAATTCCGACAGCAATTTGAAAAAAAAAATTAACTTTGCGAGTTTTAATTAAAATAAATACTATCTGATACCCGGCATACGTTGAAATGCTAATTAAATAAATAAATTGTTTCTACCTTCGTGTCATTTCTCATTCGTCCCCGTTCCCCTTCCGCGTTCCCTTCCCCTCCCGCGTTTCCTTGTCCCTTCCCGCGTTCCCTCCCCCCTCTCCCGCTCTCCCCTTTCTCGTGACCCCCCCCCCCTCACGCATTCCGCTTCCACCTTCTTCGCTTTCCCCTCTCCCTCGTCCCCCCTCCTTAATTCCTCAACCGACCCTCCCGCATAACCTAACCTAACTCTATAAAATACACCCATTTTTCCAACAACTCGCGTGATCTATTTAATTTTTTTTAATTTTTTGTCAAATTTCATAATGCCAGAGCCCACCAGTATATATATAGAAGTATTCAAGGGCATGTTTACAACAATTAAAAAAAAAATAATAGCAATCGGATGTAATTTTAATCGCAATCGTATGAATAGTATTGGAAATAATTTCATAAAGCCAGAGCTCACTATCCTATAACCATCCCGGGTATGCGCACATCATATTCCCAAAGTTTCATCGCAATAGGATGAACGGTATGGCCGGGCATAAGGTACGAACAAACAAACAAACACCATTTTTTATATTATTGATTTTCACGTGAAACGACGTTTATACATTTGTCAAATAAATATGTTTTTTTTTCGTTATCGGTAATTTTAATAGAAAATATGTAAGGGGAACAACTTTTAAAACTTTTTTACGTTTACATTCAAAATGTTTATGTTTAAAAAAATATGTGTTTATTTCGGATTACAAAATTTGAAAGCGTATTTCATGGCCTTTCAAAAACAGTTTTTAGTTTTCGAATACGTTTAAAAATTGTTATTTGGATTTTATTACAAAGCGTAAATATTTCATGCCATTTCAGAACATTGAAGTATTTCAAGAATCAGAAGCATTTCGAAACAAACAAACAATATTTGTGAAATTATTACTACAAAGTGCTACAGCACATTTTTTACTTTGAAATTTATACAGTTGTTATAAGTAAAAACAGTGCCTTCCTTGAGATTCGGACGCAACCATTTTGTAGTAATTTCAATCATAACATTACACAGCTTTGAAATATTAATTTAATTGTAAAAAAATGAATGGAAAACTAGAATATGGACTACCGTAAATATGAAGACGCTAATCACAGACCTATCGGCTAAAATGCCAGCAGCTGCAGTAAATAAGAATCTGATTTACAGATAAGGAATGAGATTTTTGTAGCGATAAATCTCTTAGGTTTCACAAAAAAAACCCAATGGCAATAAAAGTCACTGAACCATGGAGTGGAAATACCGTACCTATCAATCGCCTATCACACACTCTACGACAAATCTATATTATCTATCAGTTAACTCACTTGTCTGCCTACTTTAATCAGTAGAAAAAGTATGTATTTAATAATTTATTAGAGTATCTACAGTAGGCTTCATTGATGACTAAATGCCAAAGTAATCTGAATAGCAATTGAATAGAAAATTCGTGTGAATTCGTATAAAAAAAAAAGAGAAATATTAACTTTCTTCAATCAGCATAACAATTAATTGATAATATGTTTTCATTGATAGCTAAATGACAAACTAATATTTATTTATTTAAAGCAACTGAAGAGAACATCGTGGGTGCATTCGTCCATGTATAATATAGTAATTCCATATGCGAACGTGACTTCATCGTTCCAGTATCTTCTTTTTTATTATTTTAATACAAGAATTGCGAGAAGATGTCGAGGTACGACCTCTCTATGCGACTACTTTAACCTGTCAAGCTTCTCGGAACAACTCATATGGGTCTCTTAGAAATTGTTGTGTCTTCCCTATTATCGTAGTGAGAAATATGAAATAATCGGTGTCAGATAGATAAAATACCACGCTTATAAAAGTTTAAAATATTTTGTGGTTAAAAGTTAACCACAAAATAAGTTAAATGTACACCTTTTTGAAACTAAAGTTTTGGACGTCAAATTTGATTAAAAAAAAGTATTAATTATTTTTACATGAAACGACAAAAACGTTATTTGAAAATAACGTTTATAATACATTTGCCTAATAAAATATGTATGTGTTTTTATTTTTTTTCGTTATTATTTCAAACGTAAGGTGAGTTATTTTTAAAACTCTTTAGTTTTAGTTACAAAATTTGTATTTTAAAAATTTAATTTTTATTTCGAATTATAAAATTTGAAAACGTATCACCTTTCAAAAACAGTTTTTCGTTTCGGATGCGTTCAGAAATATTCCATTTATTGCAAAGCGGAAATATTTTAACCTTCCGACAAAATAGACCCTAGGCTTGAGGTGTTAAACAATTATCAATCAGTTAACTCTTGTCTATCTACTAATTAGTAGAAAAATAAATTGATAATACTGTAATATAGAGTATCTACAGTAAGTTTCATTGATGGCTAAACGCCAAACCATCTGAAAACCAAACTAAATACATTTTTTGAATGCATTCGCCCAAAAACCAAACAGGAGCTCTGAATGTATGATTATTTTATTTATATTTTCATTCAATTGCGCGCCGGTGATTGTTATTATTTCAACCCACCATTCAAGTGAATGAATGAAAGCTCAGCTTTGTTACTGATGCTGTTATTTTAGTAAAATTCTTAAGAGGAGTATAATGAAAATTCTAATTGATATACGAATTGAATTTCCGCGTAACGTAAACATGGCACATTCCTGCGATATAAATGATGTTGCATGGTATCGCCCGGTGAAAGACCAATGTTCAAAATCGAAACGTTGCTAGCAAAGACTTTTATGACAATATACTATATAACAATCGCTTGTCTGAATTCGTCACAGTTCAAATGTTGAAAATGACACCTAAATTCAAAGCAAATTTGAGTTCGTTGATCCAGATTTCAAGCAGGACTAACACACAGCACAGACAACTGAAATTAGCGTTAATATTATTAGTATTGAAGATTAGTTTGTTACATTTACAATCAGGGAGCAGTATTTCAGTTCAGGGGACCGACACCACGATAAAAAAAACGCGCCGCTACTCTAACCTAAAGGTGATGTGGAAATGAGTTTTTTTTAGCCAAATCGCATATTGAAGTATCCTTTATCGCGCTCGTACGCCAAAACTATTCCTTTTAAAATAAAGTTGTATAGACATAAATTGTAGCAAATTTTCGCCAGTTTATTTTGTACATACATATTTTTATCGTGAAATGAGTCTGAAAGAAGATATTGTCAAAAAACTGCTATTAGGCGCCATTTTTCAAAAATGGCGGCGCGAGCGGCAAAGACACGAAGTGGCAAAGTTGAAATTCAGAAAGAGCACATCGAAATCTATAATATTACCGGATAACTTTCCAGGTAAAACTACCAAATGACTGTTCTAATATTTATTTTGTTTTGAAGAGTTTTATTTTCCATGTAACATTATTTGTTACCTATTTTTTTTAATTATCTGCTACCGGTTTCGACACATCCGTGTCATTCATTAGCAAACTTAAAACTTATACTAGTACAGAAATGATTAGATTTTATTAGGTAGGGGAAAGTGATTTTGGGGGAGGGCGAGAACGGTGGGAAGAGTCAACAATACATGGGAACATTGTTAAAAATGGCGATTATCAGGTTGCTATTATTTTGTTAACTAAATTAATTTATTTAATTATTTTGTTTATTTCTATACGTTGAAACCGGAAGCTGATAAATAAAAAAATTAAGTAACAAATGTACATGGAAATTAAAACAAAATGTGTACAAATTGTTACATAGTGAATGCCCAATAAAAAAAGTTATATTTAAATTTCATTACATTATCTAAATTACCATATTCGAATGTAGAATTTAACCGAGAACAATGACGTGATTGTTTTATCTGCAGTCTAGATTACAGGTGCAATCTCGCCACCCAGTATCGGCAATTCTATTGTTGAACTAATCCGCTGCAAATCAGAGAGAGAAATAAAACACATAAGACGATTAGAAAAACGTGACCACATTGAGTGGGTAACTCGAATTCTATGATTGAAGCCCTAATATCACTATTTGCTGCTTAAGTGGTCTCCATTTAGAAGCGTTAAGTTAATTCGAATCAATAAGGAATCTAAATGGGTTAAATTCATTTCAATGGAATTCGATTAATAAGTCGAAATGTTTCGAAACATTTTGAAGATAAAACATTGAAATAATAATTATCGATAATGTCCATCACTACTGCATCATTTTCATGGTATGATATAATACATAATTATTGTGCCGCTTTCGATTTTCACCACTTAAAAAAAATCTTCTTTGGAATTTTGGTAAAAGGCGTTTTAGGCCAAATTATCACCAAAATTTTGGTGATAAGTACACCAAAACAGATAAAAAAACATGTATATGGACTTTAATTATAATTAGAAAAGACCGATTTACGGTGGAACACTAATTTGTCGAATAGTATAAATTAAAATTTTGAAACAAAATCAATTTTTTTTAACGGTGTTTTATTTTTTCATATTTCACAAGACGGGCGTGTGCCTCGACGGTGGTCTAAAGATTATGTAATTAACAATGCAATGAATAAAGAAAAATAAAATAAAAATACATGATAGGTTCGGCAAAATGTTTACTACTAAATCACAAAAATGCTAAATTTCCTTTTAAAATCACGTACATCGTTTGGCGAATATATTTTAAAATTAGCTGAAGAATAGCTCACATTCTAAAAATATATTTGCTAAACCTTTCGATTTGAAGAATGTATATTTATTTTACCCTACACCATGGCATCAATTCCAAAATTAAGTTTGGCATGAAAAAGATAACCCAACCTTTCCCTTCAATACCTAATAACTTGTAAATAATGGATTAATGATCTCAACATATTATTGCGTCGTAGGTGGAATTTATTATTTTAATAATTTCTTTTATAATCTAGGTTTCGTTCATCTAGTAACTAAAATATTCGCACGATACATTCACCTATTATTTTGCAGATAATTGCGAAGTCACTGCCATCATAGATAAACATAGGCCGATACCATCGCGTGACTAAAGAGAGATAACGTTGAACTTACTAATGTAAATAACTTTCAAGTCATGTCATGGACCACGGTCAATGTCATGGTAACCTATTGAAATTGAAAGTAACTAGGAGTTACATAGACAACTCATGACCTAACGAGGAACTAATTTGAACTTATAACCTGACCTGACGAAGATAACAAGCGTGACACCTAAATAGGATGGGTGAATAATTGTATTTACATCGATATTACGACAAGTAACAAATGATGTTAAAAGTTCAGCTAGATGCAATTTTCGTCACCCTGATTTTGAATGCAATTCGACAAGGCTTGTAGAACGGCAATTAAGGTGGGCATTTTTTTTGCCTAGGTAGATACTATAATGCTGGGGCCGCATCTGCGCCTATCGTCACGAAGCTTCGCGTGAACGTATTATGTTTTTCAAATTTTCCGCATTACTTCGGGACGATAGGCGCAGATGCGGCCCCATAGATATTTTGTAGACTGCACTTAGATAATAGTATGTAGTCAGCTGCGTATTCCAATTTAAACTTTTATTGATGTTGACGTTTGAATTGTTTACGTTCGTAAAGAAACAATAAATGATAATTGTCATTGAATTAACCTAAAAAAGTATACTTAATAATAATCAAGCCTCGTTTTTTACAAAAAGTAGAACATCAAAAGCTCACACCGTTAATGTAGCAAGAAAAATTGAGCGCCGACTCTCGCATATATTTATACTCCTTTATAAATTAAAAAAATAAAAAATTTGGACGGTGCAAAGTCAGCGCTCTTAATCGCTACCGAAGGTTAGAAGACGTAAAACGCCAAGTAAGTAAACGTAATAGGTACGTTTCTACAAAGCTGAGTGGCTATATCTATCTCTGCCTATCCCTACGTTGGTAAATCCTACCAAAATTATGTACAATTGAATGTGAATCAAATAATCGATCATTTAGAAATGGAACTTTCGATCATGCCAATCATCACTAATGGTATCTACTTTTACTATGTACAGAGATTTTCTTTTAGTTGCAATGTCACAAGGCGCTTTATCTAGAAAAATAAAATTTTAAAACATCTAGATAAAACTTAAGACTTTAATCAGACTACGCTACCTTTATCGCTATGCCTCTCCGTGTAACTTAATATAGTGGGCCAAGATTAGGTCCCTGGGGAACGCCGGAAATAACTAAAGTGGGGTTGATGTAAAACCATCGAATACTATCAGTTGACAAGAGATGATTGGAGTTGGTAAGATAGGTAGGATTCTAGCCACATGAGTAAAACTACAAATTAAGGTTGGTAAAAGGGATAGAGGGCTGCCGAGAGTCTGGTAGGAGACCAATGTCTTGGCTGGTATTAGAAGGGTATTATAGGTTAATCATAAAAATAAACCTACAAAAGAAGCACTGAATAAGGTTATTCAAACATTAATTGCAGTTGGGCAGTATGTTTACAGTTGGCAACAATAACGTTCTACTATAAACCATATATGTGCAAGTTACCTATGATGGCTTATCAGATAATGATTTAACATAATCAATTACATAACACTGCAAATGATTCTTTTTCTAAATTTTAATTCGATTTTGAAAGCAGTTTAAGAGGATAACTTTTAAAATTTGGCGGATTAAGACGAATTTGTTTAATTAAATTCGTAAGTAATCTAATCTAATCAAATCCTACCAATCAAAGTGCTTATCGTAAAATTACTTTGACAATTTAAACGCTGAACCGGAGTTAACTAACTTGTTGAGTTTATATTCCAAACAAGTTGAAAGTAATAAAAGGCGAGGAATTGAATTATTTTTTATGTAACCTAATAAATCCCCACTTTTGCATAAAATAGATGTAGCTTAAATTAGAGCTATTTAGCATGAAAATCATCGTTATAAGATAGTGAATTATAGTCTTCTGAGGCCCTAGCACGCTCGCTCTATAACGATCGATAGGATAACTATCGGTAACTTCTCATCGTTCCCTAGGACAACTGCACATCGCTAACGTACAAACAACAGTTGATGTCGAATATGTTAAGGACACTTAGTCATTGTGAACTGTCACTTATTCGTTGGAGATCTGTAGTCATGCTAGGGAACGATGAGAAGTTACCGATAGTTATCCTACCGATCGATATAGAGCAAGCGTGCTAGGGCCTCTGATCAGTGCAAAATGGTGGCAAATTTTGGCAGTCGGAGAAATAATTTCAGCAATATTTTATTTCGATAAGGCGGGTTTAAAAATATATTAGATAATTGAAATAAAGTACGAATAATGAAGAAACTACTGAGGAAGCTCAATAGAGATGGTTCGAGAGATGTTTTAGGCGGAAAATAAACGAAAAAATAAGCAATTCAATCACAACTTTGGCAACATTCATAACGTGCTTAAGAGGGTATTACCAGATAATACCGGAAATTAGTCCCTTTTAAATCAAATTCTAGACGTATTGACTCTTTTTTACAAAAAAAACATAAATTGATTTTAAAAGATTGTTATTTTATCTGGTACACGCAGTTTAAATTTTTTTAATTTTATTATAAAGTGTATTTTTAGGATACTTAGGTTATACCGTTGGTCGTTGGCAGAAGTCTTCAATTTTCAAACGATAGATTCTATATTCTAAACAACTCAAATTTGAAATCATATAATCATACAAAAAATAAATCAATATTTAATCTAGTCAACACAGTTTTCAAAATTAAAATTTTAGTTAAATTAAAATCATTAAAAAATAAATCCGAGAACGTGTTTTGTGACAAAAATACCTCAGTTTTTCTATTTATTTAAGGTCTTACAAACCAAAATATAATTTTTTTTTTTACACACTATTTGGTTTAGACATTATTGAAAAATCATAAATACTTATGATTACAAAATACTTACAACAAGTACAGCTAAAGTTCCGCGCCATTTAAGGGTAGAAAATCTAGGTCAAATAGCCACCCCCATGATCGGCTTAGTGCGTGCCTGCTTGGGAGTCGTAGTAAGGGGGTATAGGGATGTTACGAACGTTAGTTGGTAGTATGGATGTTACGAACATTCGCATTCTCGAAACTCCGACGGTGCAGAATTTGGAGACACTATGAGCTGTGAAACCAAAGCTCAATTGAAGGCATATCTTAAAGAAAAATGAGCCTCTCTTGATGAAAACCCCTTGGACTGGTGGAAGACTAAATTGAAATACGACAAATTGACAGATCTGGCTCGTAAATATCCAGCCAGCGTTCCGAGTGAACAATTGTTCAGTGCAGCCGGCCTTATATACGAGCCCCTTAGAAACGAAAAAGGCTGCAAAATTGCTTTTTCTGAAATATAATATGCCTCTTTTGAACTTCGATTATTAAATTGCTTAATTACGATTATACAATAATAATTGATTTAATGTTTTTATTTTTTTATTAAAACGATGATTAATGTTGACTAAAGTTTTTTTTATATGTGATTCCTTAACATTCGCATTCGCACATTTGCACTCTGAATATTCGCATTCGCGAATGTGAAAAATATCACATTCGTAACATCCCTAGTTGGTAGGTATCAGAGGCCAGAGGCGCAACTAATGTACGAATACATAATAATATAAAGCATGGGTCGCTGGCGCCTGGGGGACTTGGGGGCTGGCCCGGCGTTCGTGCATTTCAGAATTATCAATTTTCAGACTGCATTTTTTATAATAATTGAGCCCTTGCCCCGAATAATGATGTATCCAAAAAAACTATCAATGTTGAGTTGTTGATGGAATACTAATTTAATTGCATTTCTTTGCCACTTTTCGTGTATAAATCTTAAGAATTCTACGTTATTTATATTTTAAATATAAAATGTAATAAAACTGGTTTCGTTTTTTAAAAACATGTATATTTTCGTAAACATTATTCGGGGCAAGGGCACAATTATGTAATTACGCCTAAACTAGTTCAAAACAAAAAATAATAGGTTTTAACTAAATAAAGTGGATACTTTGATTTTTATATTAGAAAACTATATAACGGTGAGCTCTAGCGTCAGGAAACATGCACAGCTTTTCTGACTACTGAGGTATATCTATCTAGGTCAACGAACCTTTTTTTTTACATTTGCTCCACCTGAGGAAAATAATTCCCGTCAGGGCCTATGTCATCTTTGGGGATGCTGTGCAGACATAAATAAACCTATCCCTAACACAATTTTCAGCTAGCAATGTAATCCTACTACGGGTAATGTCCAACTTAAACAATTTAAAAACCTAAACATTACATACATCTTGTAATAATCTATCTAATGGTTAACCTATAATCATACATCTTTTTTGATAATGAAAAAAAATAGATTAAAAGACAAATCTCATATCTATCAAGATGTATGAATTTAAACTTATTATATTACAGGGACATGTTTATTTAATTTTAAAATGGTTAAATTCAGACTACGTCAGGTAGTAGGTAGTAACTAGTCATATATAAAAATGAATGTTTCTTTGTTTGTCCCTTATGCGGAACCTAAACCATTCATCCGATTGCGATGAAACTTTGGGTTTTTGTTGTACACACGGCCGCCTATGTAGTGCTGAGCTTTGGCGTTATGAAATTATTTCCTATAGGTACCATTCATTCGTTTGCTGTGAAACTTTAATGATTTGTTGTGCGCACGCCCGCGAAGGTTTCTATACATAATGGTGAACTCTGGTGTCACGAAATTTGAATTTAAAAAAATTACGATAGGTGGCGAGGGGGTCGTTTGAAAAGGGTTTATTTAGGAAAGTATTCATATAGTTTAGCGGCAGGTAGGGAAGGCGGGAGAAAACGGAAAATGGAAAACCTTATGCCCCAGACGGAGAAACTAAAAATATTTCCGTGAATCCAAAATAATTTAAATATATAGAGTTAAAACACAAATACGTACTTTATTTCTTTAAGTGACTATCGCTAGTATTTTATAAAAGTTAGTACGTTGATTCAGTTTACAAAAGATTTGATCCACTAATTTACTAGAAAGTTAAAAAGATTTGATACAGGTATTTATTTATCAGCTGGAACCAGAACAAAACAAAGATAACTTGAAACAAATTTGAAACCATGTAATTACAAAGGAATGAGCTATTCAACGCGTCAACTTAGTGTAAAAACTATCTGCGTAGTGATAAGTTAAACACTTCAATATTTTTCATAAAAAATGTAAAAAGAGCGCATATTTTAGTGGATTATGCGCCAAAATGTGTACCTACCTAACCACTGGGCAAAACGAGCAAAGAAAAATGTTGTGCTCAGGTTTTCGCGGCCGTTTGGTTTAGAATGTTTAAATTTGCAGTTTTCGTGAGTCGAATATAGATCTATTTGAATGCCAACGCCAGGGGACTAAGGAGCACATTAGTTAGCTAATATATCCACATTGCAGCTGCATTGTAAAAGTGGAAATATTAGCTAACATTATTTCCTCGGTATCAGAATCCAGCTGGAATCTAACAAGAGGCGAACAGCGAACATTTCACCTTATCTTTTTTCTGGCAGACAACAGATTATACGCTGGCCTGAGTTGGCCACTCCATTCAACCTCCACCTGGGTACACATTTACATAATACAGAAGTCAGGTGCCTCTTTTTAAGGTGTTATACAATATTTTAAAGACAAAATTTGCGACAGAAAACCGCCGGAGAAACTCTGGGAAAAACGATATTGTCAAAGTATTAAGTATCTTACTGCATCAAAGAATTTTCTATGGTCTCCCAATCTCCAACGTGCCGTAAAATTATTTTCTTGGTTCTAATTTTACTGTAAAGGCGGAAGAGTTTTGTTTTTAGTCGAAGTGTGGAAGCGCAGCATAATCGCCTGCCGCAAGGTTCAATCGATCGATTACAGAAGAAGTATGAATGAAAGTATTTGTTTGCTGTTTGCAATAGGCCAGGTAAAGGCTATGCAATAGGTAAGGTGAGACTAACCTCCTTTAGTGGGAGTCCTGTGGCTGGAGTGCTGCGCCCTGTATCCCTGGATCATCTCGTAGTCCCCAGAGTCGCGTCTCAAGGGGAACTGGATCTCGATAATGTGGTCGCAGGGCTGCATCAACATCAGGATTCCCTTCACTTTCTTCTTCTTGTCTTCTATGCTCATCCTCCCCTTCATGTCCTGGACCAGCTTGTCCTCCACCACCTGGCAGGCCCTGTGGAAGAAGTACTCCACCATGTCGAAGAACTTAGGGTTACCGCTGGTGGGTATGTCTTTTAGCCTGTCGGGGATCTGGTGGTCCGCATAGCCGCGGGAATTGAACACGCTCACTGCGGAGGGCAGGACTTTCAGGACTTCCTTCCCCGTAGCATGCTTCAGCGGCACGACGGACTTCGCGACGTTTCTCAAATGGAACATTTTGTACTATTGCAAAATAACCAACACTAAATTAAATTCAAAAGACCGCCGGAGAGGATTTTCGCAGCCGCCGTAAAACCGACCGCTAGCCGCGGATTCTAAACGAAAACGGAGGTGCGGGTGCGGAGTATCTATTTCTATTTTTATCGAAACGTCGAAAATTTTGCAAACCTCACGTCAAACGCATCGCGCCCAATGTTGCGAGCACACAAATTCAAATTCTATTCGCTTTCCCAGTCAGATTGTTAGGGAAACCTACTACAGTGCTACAAGTATTAGCGAAAAAGGAGAGCGCTGTCTCACCTATGGACAAAACGATAGTAGGTGTGGTTGCCGGCTTAAAATATAAAGATATAGCGATAGTTCTTGTTTACGCCACTGCCAATTTATACGTGTAGCACAGTAGTCCCTTTGCTTGTGGGAAACGTTATTTAGTGTGCGGGCAACACTGCGTGAAAATGTCAAATGTTGGAATGTCAGTAAACGTCTAACGTGTGGTAATTTTGTTTCGCGCCTCGGAAAGAAATTATTCACCATATTATTTATAAAAAATACGAATGAAAAGAGTCGTGGTAGATGTTTACATTTCTATGTTTCAACTGACATAATGGTATTACTATAATTATTGTTGTTTCGGTAGTTTATTTGCCAAGTCGGCCTTAGTCATCCTATTTATTTCTCCGAAATCGTATTGTGTATGTGTCTTGTTTTTCTTCGAATCCAATGTTGAAAACTGAACACTTAATTCTCTCTATTAGCCTCAACAGTTTATTTGTTGTGTTCTTTTGTTTCAGATCAGTCATTTTCGACGTAAACTCCACATAACAAATAAATCCACTATGCATATAAACGATTTGCCCCCTGAAATGTTAGTGAGAATATTCTCATATCTTCCAGTGGAGTCCCTACTTCATGTTTTGTCAGTTTGCAAGAGATGGCAAGCCATAAACCACTGCCTTTATTCATGGAAGCACCATCCATTAGTATATGACAGCAGCAAAACAAAATACGAAGATTTCATTGAACTAGTTAAAGAGCATTCCAGCAAAATAGGAAAAATAATTTTCCGCGGAGTTGACTACGATCAAATCCACGAGGTTTTAAACCTACTGCCCGTTCTCACAAGATTAGAAATGATAATGTGTGCCGCTAAATTTCAGATGCCTAAAGATCTGCTCAAATATCCAGATTTGAGATCCTTGCAAGTGAGAAATTGTTACATGTTTGGAAGCAGAGCGAACATGCAGCCTTATGACTTTGATTTCCATAAATTACAAAAATTAGAAGCCATCTGGCTGTCAGATTTTGGCCTGAGTAATGTCAATTTTGAAGGGTTGGTCTCCTGCAGCAACCTGAGCGAAGTAGTCATAGAAAAAATCCACACTATTTCGCAGGAAAACATAGTGAGGTTGGTGGTTGAAAGAAAGGAGCAGTTGCGCACTTTGGGTATTTTCATTTACGGCTATACAGACGAGGTAACCAAGCATATATCGGCTTGCTCAAATTTATCAATACTCAGATTAAACCGGTGCGACCACCTGACGGATAAAAGTCTAACCTTTTTGCAAGCCTTGAATCTTAAAACACTAATTTTGTGGAACAATTCCAATTTTACGAAGGAGGCTTTGATTGCTTTGTTTGAAAGGGGAAAGCTGCACAATCTGACAGTGCTAAGTTTTTCAAAGATAACTAATTTGACGATGGAGACGCTGGAAGTGGCAGCTAAGACTTGCCTCCGCTTAGAGTCGGTCGGTATCTATCGATGTCCTAGTTTAAAGGCTCCTGCTCAAACTCCCACTGTTGTATCTTTATTTAGTAATGCCGAGGTATTCTTTCAGTGATTATTGACATCCCATACGATCTTGGTCACATCACTCTTGAGATATTCCATAGCAATCAGTAAGGACCAGTTGTTTCGGAAAATTTCACGTTTGATTTTCCTTCAAATCGTCCTTCACCGAAAAATTGGGTTGTTTCAACCTCCGTCAGAAGAAATTTCAATGAAAGTTCATGGAAATAGTTCAAAAGATGAAAAGATTCTTTTTTTTTAGGTGAATGACGGTTTGAAGGAAATTCTTACGTGAAATTTTCCAAAACAACTGGCCCTAAGAGTAACCAGAATTATGTACTTATAATCAATCAAACATTGTGTCTTCATAGAAAACAATTACATTTTGGTTTAAAACCATAAAAATAAGAACAAGCACAGAATCTCTTCCATATAAGATTGCCTTAAAACCATTATAAATGGTAACTAGTTTTTAAGAAGGAAATTAGAAAGCACTCTTAAAGACGGTCTGTTTCACAGGTTAAAATTCTAGTTCTGTTATTTCTTAGTCTTATTCCAGCCTCATTTCTATAGTGAAAAAATAAACTTCCGTACACTGACATCTGAATAAATAGGCCCGTTTTAAAGCCAAATTTGGTACCTTTTCAATGGCCTGGAGGCAACCACGCAACAATCTATTTTGGCACCAGCAGGGTTCGCGTATTTCTTAAATAAAATACACCAATGGTAGTTTGACGGTCGTTTAATTAATTTTTTCAAATTAGATTGACATAAAGAGACACTTTTTCACAAACTAAAACTTGGATAGTTGACGGGAACATTCGGTCATTCCTCAGACTTGCATCTGTCCCGGGGGGGAGGCGCAGGTAGCTGGTGGGAGAATACAGACATCTTAAAATAAGTACAGACCGTATCCGTTTAGTTGACAGCACCTGCAAAAAGGTTAAATTACAAACGTGCTGGTTTGTCAAACCGAAAGATAGAGACTAGGTCCCCAGGTTCCATACAAAATTAGGATGACCAAATATAAATGACAGTAGTAAAATGCTCCTTTTGTGAATGAGGCTTTACATCGTTGATTTATCATATTAAAAAACGTAATGCCTTTATTACAAGCCTTAAGAGCCATTGACCAGCGGCTGAGAATAAAAGTTTAAAAATGCTTGCAACTGTAAAGGGAGATTCCGATGAGAAAGGTCGATTTATTTCATTAAAAAATTGCTTTAAATACCTACATTCAAGTAAGCAATAAAAATGCTCAAAACGCACGAAGATAAATTTTTAAATATCGTGTACTACTTGTAAGTATTTTTTGATTATAAGAATTTACGATTTTTCAATAATGTCATGAGTGTGTAAAAAAAATCTAAAATATTTTAGTTTGTAGGACCTTAAATAAATAGAAAAACTGAGGTATTTTCGATACATAACACATTCTCAGATTTATTTTTTAAAGATTTTAATTTAACTAAAATTAAAAATTTTATTGTATTTTATTTTTATTGTGATTTATTTTGTTGTATAATTATGATTTGAAATTTGTGTTGTATGTCGTTTGAAAATTGAACAAATCTGCCAACGACCAACGGTATAACCTTAGTATGTCGTTTGAAAATTGTATGTCGTTTGAAAATTGAACAAATCTGCCAACGACCAACGGTATAACCTTAGTATATTAGAAATAAAATTAGATTACAAAATTTAAAAAATGCGTTTGCCAGATAAAATAACAATCTTCCAAAATCAATTTGTTTTTTTGTAAAAAAGAGTCGATACGTCTAGAATTTGATTTAAAAGGGACTAATTTCTAGAATTCTCTGGTAATACCCTCTTAGAAGAATGAATTTTAGAGCAAGTAATTTTATTTTGTAGTTATTTTATATTTCCCTTTTCTAGTCTGAATTACTGACATTTGTGATATTTTATAATTGATAACTTGTTATCCATAACAAACACAAAATTAAAATAATAATATATGTTTATTCATAATTGTTTTATTTCATCAACACTGCCCGTATCACCACATTAGGTTAGTAATATCATATATTGGTGAGTAAATGTTATTAAAAGACTGACTCGCACAGGACCGCCGACGCCTTATATAGCCGACTTGTTTAGTAGCTACTGGAAAGGCAAGCAAAATACACATGAGATCCTTCGCGAAGGTTCGAGTGGTACTGTGAATTATTCCCTCCAGTGCTGCAACAGATTAACCTTTTCACCGCGTTCCTAATATACCGTAGAGGTGGGTTACTTTGTCCCAAAATATGATCATTTTTCATTATCATTCTGTGGTTTCTTTTGTTACTGGTATAACGGTGTTACAATGATTTTGGAATGTTTAACAAGTTACGATGCGCAAGTCGAAACAAATATGTTCAAGTCATAGCAGTATTTTTTTAAATTTTGGACCAACGTTGGTCTTAGGAGAAGGTTACTTTGTGACCCACAGATTTTCTACTTTAAAAAAATGTATTTTTAACTATCATCTTCTAATGTATCTTTTGACGGCCGGCGTAGTCCAGCGGTAGGGCGTTAGACTCCCATTCCGAAGGCTGGGGTTCCAACCCGGCGTGCGCAAATAAATTTTATTTAATTGATTTGTGTTATTTCACAATTAATTATTTCAAATAATATATATGTAGTATATTTGCGGCGCGTTCCAGAGTGGAAGATACTCTTAGTATCGCCCTGGTGTAAGACCACCATTCAGAATTGAAACTTTGCTTGAAACAGCTTAAGCCGTATAAGATACGTTTTTAGCTTAAGCCGTGTTTAGTGACTAGATCTGAATAGCCAGGTACTTCCCCACCTTCCTCTTCCTCATCTCCTTCCCTTCCCCACTTACCTTCAGCCTCATAACAACCCCAATTGGGGATGCTATAGTCTGACTGGGAGCAGTTGGGACTCTTGTGAAGTATTCACTATAAAAAATAAAAATAAATGTAACCCCCATGAGAGGTTGAAAAGTAAATATAAGTAGACTTTTATGCAAAAATTGAGATAAATGAAATTACAATTAAAATCTACTTTTAATTTTAACCACAAGTAATAATAAAATTATGATAAATTTAAGAAATATACATGTGTATATATATTATAGTAACAGAGGACGAACATTCAATTTTCTTTTCTTTAGCATACAATCTTTCCTTGTTTTCGGTTAAAGCCTTCAGAATTTTTTCATTACACGAGGAAACTGTTAAACTTAACAAAAATGAGTTACCTCGTCATTTATCATTTTCGGCTAGAACCACGACACTACCTAATGCAGTTGCGATGTGGCAAGAATTTCAAACTCTTTTCTGGTTCGGGCTAATGCTACCCCTCCAGATCTTAAGTAACCCGCATAGGCAGTACATAAGATAAGTGTGCGCGGTACTTTTTGTGATATTTAAACATTTTCTACAAGAACATACACGCAGTCTTGGGGTTACGGATTATTCGTTACAGCAGTGTATAGTAGACGTGGGCAAAATTGAATGAATAATTTGAATGAATCAATTCAATCTTGTAACACACTCGATCTGATTCTCATTTTCAGAAGGAATTAAATCTTCATTCCTTACATATTTTTTAAACGGCACCATATTTTTATTTCTATTTATTTTACATTAAAAAGATATTTTATGTTAACGATTTACATATTTGAATGCTTCGTAGAAATTTTATTTAATATTATTCTGTATGTTTACTGCGCGGATAAGCTACCTATAAGCGCGCGCCGCGAAGATACCGGAGGTAATGTGCTATATGCATTGTACTACCTCTATCACGTATAGTATATCCCGCGCCGAAAACCCATAGCTCAGAGAGTCCCCACACCTCCAACCCAGGCGACAAAACGTTGCGAGTCGAACGAAGTAGTTCCGAGCAACGCATCTCTTTTACAGTCCCATATGTCCCACTCATTTATGGAATTAATAAATGTATTCCTTATTCAGTTGTGTCGTCATAGTCCTACAAGTCTGTCCGGACCGAAGCGGTCAAACCCAATCCCTGTGTCACTTCTGTTCCACTAATTCAACGAATGAACGAATTAGTATGATCGCCTCTTTTTCAAATCCCGCTCCCACGATCGAGTATGTCCTACAGACTCTGTATATATCCCAATCTGTTGAAGTTATCGAGTCGTTAGGTTCGCGGAACGCAAGTAAATTAAGTCACAGCAAGTCAAAAGACACTTGCTAGTCGGAAGTTCCTAATCCAATTCTTAACGACCGCTGCGAATCGGTTCGTCGTTAGTCCCCGCGCAGCGGAACCGTCAATTTAGTTCCCAGTCACAAGTCCCAGGCAAGACACTGCTCAAAAGATACAATTCATTCTCAATGCCTGCCGCAAATCTGTTTGGGAGTGCAGTGCAATTCCCCCGTGGGCCGAGCCGTCAATTTAGTTACATCGTAGATCGAAAACTTCCGATTTCGAGCCCTGCGTAAATTTATTTATTTATTTATATTTAAACGCCCATAGGGCTTTTACATACATAAAGCAATACAAAAATTTACATACTCGATCGTGGGAGCGGGATTTAAATTGGGTAGAATGCGTTTTATATTCGATCACACGAAGCGGAACTATTTTAAGTTTAAAATAAATATAATAAAATTAGTAAAACTGTTTAATTTGATGATTTATTTGATAGCCTTATAAAAATACATTTTTTCTATCGGTTTTGCTGTCAAAACATCAGATTAAAAAATTAAAAACCCCGTCGTCGTGGTTTTCGTCGATCAGTGTCTAAATTTTTTATTTTATTATTACTATATATATATATATTATTATATTAAAGTGCTAGTGCTATATATATATATTTTTTTTTTTTGTTTTTTTTTTTTGGGAATTTTATGAATTAAAGGATCGAATGAAAGGAATCAGATCAAAAAGCCCAGGGAATCAGACTGAATCGATTCACTACTGTGAATAAATCTGCCCATGTCTAGTGTATAGGTTGGTACTTGTTCCGTACAAGTGAGGCGCTCAGCTGAAGAGTGGCCCAACCCATGAGGATTTACGTAATTAGCAAAAACATGTTGAAGATTTTTGTCTTATATATGATGTCTGAAAGCTGGAATTGGGCCACTGTGACACCACATCACTGATGTCCCAATTTTAGTTATCAGACATCACAGATGTGACGGGGATGTTTAGCAATTTCATGTTTTTGCTGATTACAAATTTTTGTCTAGCAGAATGAAATAATTTAATGCCGATCAATTTCTTTTTCTAGGATTACCTAAATTATAGAGTAAGTTATGTAAAAAAACAACTTGGATGTCGGATACTTATTTGGGGGATGTCTATTACCCATCTCCGGTGTGGGAGGGTTAAAGGTGTCATAGTCCCACTGGCTCTTAGCAGTACTATGTAGTCATAGTCTTACTTAGTCGTAGTTACTTAGTTAGTTAGGTAGTTACGTAGTTACTTAGTCGTAGTCTGGTGTAGTCTTACTCATATGTAGTCGTCAAATAAAAAAGCCAAAAATCAATCTTTGTATCTGATGAATTAGCGTAATGAGAATCGGAGAGAGAATAAAAAGACAATAAATAAATTAAACTTACACAATTCCTTCGCAATTTGTAATTAGCTCTTAAATGAAATACATACACAGATTAATTGTTTATACATAGTACTTAAAATACGGCTTGAGATATTACATTCATAGTGATAAAAGAATCTACATAAATAGATCAGGTTATAAATATAAAATACGGTATTCCTCTAAATATTTTAAATATTCATTATTGGAATGCGATGCAATCCAGTTCACTGGTACACAATATAAACATTCTTACAGATGTACAACTTAAATCTAAGAAGACTTTCAAAACAGGAACCATCCAAAAAAAAAAAATTGTATCCACAATATCTACAGTACGACGCCCCCGACTGCACAAATTAGTTTGTAAATCGTATATGAAATAATGCACCAATTAGGATTATATTGGGTAAACATATCATTTAATTTATTAAAATAATAGGATACGAATACATATCACCTATTAATGCATTATTTTACATACACAATAAAATATATTACACACTAACTGAAGTCTCCAGCGTTGCCCGGGCTTTTAACAGGGTTTTTAAAAATTTCACAGAGATGGTGACACTCCTCTTATTTTGAAGGTAAGGTAAGTAAAATTTCATCAACCTGGGAATAAAATTGTAGGTTTGTATAAAAAATCAAATACATGCTGCCCGCCACTGACACTCTTTATATAAATCGATATGCAGATAGATTGTAGATTCTGTACGTATTATTCACTTAGAAGAAATCATTTTCAAGAACACACGACTAATAAGACACAAAGTAAGCTGCAGAACAATCTGATAGTATTAATACGCTAGCACCTGTACAGTCGAAATTTAAGAACTTGACTTCAAGTACATCTTAGAAGCCGCGCCTTTTGCAAAATCATCTTCGTACGTCAAGTTTGTTACAAAACTACTGCCGTGTCGCCTGCCGTCCGCAGGGCCCAGCAGCAAAAAAACCACGGAGCGTTTTTTAACTGCTAGTTGACATTAATCGATTAATTTTTACCGGAATCGAAAATGTATTGTGCAATTATTTTATTATATTAACTCCAAACAATAGGCCCTGAGGAAAATAATTTCGCTGAGAGCCTTCATCATCTTCAGGTATGCTGTCGGCAAGGTCTTTCTAAGTAAAGGAAAAAGGTATGACGGGTAGGTAGAAATCGGGGGTCAGTGTGTCCGTCCAGGAATTCCACCCCCCTTGCTGCAGTGCAAGTCATTGAGTTGAGATAGTCTAGCTGGAGAGGTCAAAGAGTCTTCCTCAACCGGTCTCTCCCGATCACTGGTGGGCAGACGCCTTGCTACCAAGATTAAGCAGTTACTAAAAGATATCTCTAAACTCTAGGTTTCATCACTGTTCGTGTTTTGAAAATGATCTCTTCCCGGTGAATAGAGCATATTAAAACTCGAGTAATTCACGCAGCATTATTCTTGATTCTAAATTACAGCATTCAATCTACAGGAGTTGTTTTCCTGATTAATATCAACTTTATTGTTCAAACTCAGATATTTACAGTAAATATGATGTTGCCATTTTAAAGTGCCAGAGCTCTGGCAAAGGGCCAAAATCAACTTGAAAATGCCCAATTTTCAGATTAACAAGACTATGTATAAAAGGAATAACACTACGAAAGGCATAAATATATTTCAAAGAATGATCATTTAAAAACAATAAATTGAAAAACACCAACTAAAATAATATATTGAGTTTTGTAGATGACCAGGCAGAATAATTTTACAGAACTTATAGAGCTAATGCATTCTCACTCGCTAAAATGAGCATGAAAAAGTGGACCACATTTTGCTATGGGACATAAATAGAATTTTTCATTTTAAGAGATTCTAGAATAAAAAATATTGTCCTTTACAGTATTAGATCTTTTATATTATATTAATTTAATTTGTTTATCAAATATAAAGTAAAATTTACATTCTTTATACATACATACATTGAACTACTTGTTTAAAATAAATAAAATCAGATTGGATGTTTACATGAATTGACTTGATAAATTAGTGATTTACAAATAAAAACAAATAGGATTTTTACATGAACTGACTTGATAAATTAGTTTTTTACTACATTTATTTAACATTCATAGATAATTCACTAATATGGATGCAAAGTTTATATTTATACAAAAATATTTATAAGAAAGAATCATAACTACATGCGGTTCAAAAAAAATTAATAGATGTACAAAAATAAACATTTTAAGTGATCTACGATTAGACATAGCTGTACATTTTTAGAATTGATTTTTATATCATCAACAATATCACTCTTATTTCATAGTGCAAAAGACTAATCAAGATTCTTGTAATTTCTTTTTACTTTGTACATAAATTTATTTTGTTCCAAAAATGATGTTAACCAATGGTTTAATAAACATATTTTGGATTTTTTTTATTTATACCAAGGCAAGAAAAAGCTTAAAATTGGTTGGTGGATAGTGTTTTGTACAAAATAATATATTGTTTATTTGATGCTGTGGGCTGATATTGTATGTGTATACAGATATAAGTGGAATTTGATGATCTAAAGAAATTAATTTTTGCCGTGGTGTTTTGCTTGGGCTACGTTGTGATCTCCAGGTTTAAAATATTGGAACTACAATAAATGGAGAATATCAAATAAATAAATAAAAACTACATAATCACAAGTCTCTAGATTTAAAAAATTATATTTTGTATTCACAAAAAAAAATATATTTTGTAATAATAATTTATTGTAATGATGATCCTGGATTTTTTATTTAAGAATAATATATGTGTGTACATAAAAACAAAGCTGCAATGTATTCAACAACTATCTATTATTGATAACGAAATCACTAAACAAGTGAGACAACCTATGACGTAATGGATTAAAAGTTATGTTTGCGACCTCTTGAGTTGATTTTGACGTAGAATGACTATTTTGATTTGACTAAATGTAAAGTTTATAGTAGTAAGAGCTTAACTGAAACTTCAAATTGTTCATAAACTGCTTGTTCATAGATAGACAATAATTTAATTATTTTAGGAAAAACCACTTCTTGCAATTTAGGCTAATTTGTTCGCTTTTCGGAACAACTCGGATAGATCTTATAGAAATCGTTGTGTCTCCCTTACTATCATGGTTATAAATATGATCTAAATGGTATAAGAAAGAGAAAACACCACGCTTCATATTCAAATTTAAAAGTACACTACAAAACAATTAAAATATTCAACTTTATGAAACCCAAGTTTCTGATCACAAAATGGAAAAATGTTTATGAGAATTTTTTATTAATTATTTTTACAAGAAACGACAAAAGTGAGGTGACCATAATGTTTATAATACATTTGCCTAATAAAATATTTGTGGATTTTTTTTTGTTTTCAGTTATTTAACATAATTAATTTAACGAGTACTGTACAGATCCTGTACAAGGTCAGAATCGCTTGCGCCAATATCATTCCAGACTTTGCTTTTTATTAGAGCACTCTAGCTCCTCGGAATGCTCTGATATTAATTTTATATGAAATACGGCCTTGACCTCTAACTGTCATCTGACATTCAAGAGGTTAATGTAAGGTGAGCCATTTTTAAAACTTTTTTACAAATTCAGTTTGTATACAAACTTTTTTATGTTTCTATTAAAAAAAATTATATTATATTTATTTTTAATTTTATTGCAAAGTGGAAATATTTTGACCTTCCGACAAAATAGGCCCGAGGCCTGAGATGTTAAAATATGGAGATTTATTATTTAATTGAGCCCCTACGTATGCAATATCAGTAAGAATAAATTGTTCATCCGTGTCCAAACTCAATTATTTCAAGAAAGGCGTACAAATACAATATGAGGTAATTCATTGCAATATTGTATTTGTATACACTTCTTGAAAGAATCGAGTTTGTAAATGGACAAAACTATTTACCCATATTCATATATGACGCAAACAAATAATTCATCTTAATATTTTGAAGCATAACTAGAAGAAAATGTTTTTTCCTTAAATATTGAAATTAGCACGATATATGAATAAGCAGATTCAAGTTTACTTTAATGTTTGTAATTTGCATTAGAAAGTCTGGTACAAAGGTATTTTTACCAGACTATTCAAAATCGCTAAGTTTAATGCACCGCAGAACGGAGTTGCTAACATTTTTTATTCTATCGAAAATTATTTTGAATCAATTTGTAAATAGAATTAAATGGATAAACACATCCCTATTACATTTTGTATTTCAAAAATATGTATTTATTTATCAGAAATCAACAATGTTTGAACATATATTTTTGTCAGTTTTACAACAATATTATAATTTCGTAGATATTTTTAAGATATGTACAAAATAATAATTCAGTTTTTACAGACAACAAAATATTAATATGTTAAAAAAAATATTGCCTATTTTAGCCTTTTGACCCAAATGTGTCAACTATACCTCTACATAAATTTCTATATCAAAAACAAAAATTATAATTATATGAAAACTCATTCAAATGACAAATAGTAAAAAGAGTGGGTATCCATTAAGGTACAGATAAAGTGTGCTGAAGTAGACATTTTCATCGATAATTCATACAGATTCAGAAAAATTATTAAAAAATAATAAATTGTCACTCATGTCTATTGACTCTCTTTTTATTATTTGTCATTTGAGTGAGGTTTTATATACATAATTTAAATTTTTGTTTTTGACATAGTAACTTTATTTCGATGTATGCAAATGTATCCTATATCTGATTAGATTTTTGTATTTGTATGTACTTATTTGTGAACCTATCTCACGGAAATGCGAACATCTTTTTATTATTTGTCATTTGAGTGAGCTTTCATACACATAATTTAAATTTTTGTTTTTGATATAGAAACTTTGTTTCGATGTATGCAAATGTATCCTATAACTGATTAGATTTTTGTAATTGTATGTACTTATTTGTGAACCTATCTCACGGAAATGCGAACATCTGTAAAAACCCAGTATAAATAAATATAAACAGACATCGAAGGATACAACAATCAAGAGTTCTAAACAAACTTATTAATAACACAATTTACAGACTTTCATAAAACACAAATAATTAATTACAAATTGAATTCCCCAGGAGATTATCAATTTAAACTCACTGTATATAACATTAATTATTATACTAGAGTCCAGAATCCAGTCTTTTGAAACACGAATCACTATTAAAACTTTCCAGTCAAGTGTGGACAAATTACAAGTAATCAATTTTAACAACAGGAAAATGCACTCAGATGGCAGATGTTCTAAAATTGCAAAAATGATCTTCAATAATAACTCAAATGCACTCTTATCCACCCATGATCAAAAGTGTCCCAAAAAGCGTTGCAATCTCACTAGCGAACCGTTCGGATTTCTTTTCTGTGATTGGCCAATGACAGTCGCTAAAGTGGCAGCCATTTTGTCTGCTATTGGCCATTATATGCGAAAGACCACACACACTATATATTAGTTTGAATTACAGCTTACAAAATGCATTGAGCTTGTCCCACACGAGAGATGTAACCTCGTAATATATATTATGGGTGTGGCCTATATCACCATACCGCTCATCGTACAATCCAATACAGTCGTTACAGAGGAGAAATATAATATAACTGTGGCGGTTGTATGGCCACACCCGCTTATATTATTATGTTATATCTCTCGTGCGTGACTAGCTTCAGACTAAAGTTGGATTGCAAAACTCCACCACATTTTACGACAAGTAAATCAACAATCAGCGCTATTTTGTTTTTTTAAACATTTAAACGGTCCCCGTTGAACGCAGATTCTCGGCCCCTTTCAACTTTTGATCAAATTGACATCACCTGAGAAGCATAACAAAATGGCCGCTATCATATTGCGGAACACTTCAGAGGTTAACAGATCTTTAAAATTATGCAATGGTCACAGAGAAACGGTCCCTGTTCAATGTCGATTCTCGACATATTTAAAGCATTCGATCAAGTTGCAATCATCTGACAACAAGCAAATACAATCACAATTTGATTTTCCCTGAAGATCCGACCAACTACAATAGCAGTCAGTGAAATCATGACTATACCTACAAATCACTACAAATGCACATGCATGCATGTAGAGCTAGGTTTTAGAAATTTTGAATGCATTTTCTTTCTGTCCATGAAATTCCAAGGTAAAAATGTCGATATTGTAGAAGCCTGTCAATCATTTCAAACATAATTTTCAATATTATATTTGGTTTAGAGAAATTTACAAAATATTATCCGGCTTCTAAGGGTTAAAAGCTGAAACAGGCCGGCAATCAGCTTTTAATGGCAATCATTAAAAATTCGAAAAATAAAATGGCACTGATCTTCGATTTTACAATCATTAAATGCGATAGAGTCTGGGAAGCCTCAACCCATTGCGGCCGTGTGACTACCGCTTGTAGCGTCCCTTGATGAGCTGCAGCGCTTTCTGCATGAGGGGAGCCTTCTTTGGCTTGATGAAGCCGCCCGAGGAACGTGGAGGGGGAGCGTGGCTGGACGAGGCACCGACTCCCTTCACCGTTACCGCGTTTACCACGTTGTTGCCGGATAAAGAGGCGACGCGAGCTGCCGGACTGGCCACCGCTTTTCGCGCCGTACCGTAGATGGCCTGGAAAATAAAACATATTTTTTTAAGGGGGGAGTCTGGTCCGGCTGATCCAAAAAATCGACTTTTATTTTATTATCTAAAAATCTTCCTATACATGTGAAGAATACATTCCCAGAGTTATGGCATCAAATTCAACCTTGAAATATAGTTAGGAGCGATGCACACCAAGCAGGAAGATGGATAACGAAGCGTTCCGATTACAAGCGGAAACTTTAAATGCGTTTTTCTGAAAACCACCTTTTTCAAGTTGGTTGGAATCCTAGCTCATTGAATTTTCATCCGATTCACTTCATTCAAAGTTTAAATAAGAGAAAATGAAATTGTTATGCGGATGAACCTTGCATTACGAAAAATTATTATTTTAGGAAAAAGTTATTGCAAAATTAAGGCCATTTTTTTTTTGTCAATTTTCATTTTATGTCCGCCATTTCTGCAATCAGCAATTTTTTTTGCAAACTGAGGTTTATGCGAAAGCGACATTCATACTATGAGGACTTTTTTTTAAATTTCATGTTTCAGATAATTCCCAAGGGCTCCAGAATTTGAACTTGGTTGATTTGGTCGGACCTTCTGCTTTTGGCCGCTATATCTTTATCTATAGATATTAAAGTCAAATTTTCAATAGTGTTTTTCTTTGTTCAAATATACTTTTATATGTAACAAAAGTTATGTGAACGAAAATAAATTATATCTTTGAAAAAAACGCATTGGAAAAAAACACTTGGCTGGACCAGACTCCCCCCTTAACTCCGAGGAGCTACAATTCTGAAATTAGAAGCAACGTCTGAAATGATAATGGCGTAAGTGATTCTGACCTTGTCCTTTCAGATGCCAGGTGTGCTGCTCCCGCAGGGACTAGTACCCTTGGGTAATAGAAATGTTTTGAATCATATTCTATGATTTTATGCTACGTAACTTTTATTTTTATTTTACATACTTATTTTGCTCTGATTCTATTTCTTTAATAACATATTATTGTATTAATGTTGCTATTGATGTTGTTATTGCCCTAATAATTAATATAAAGTAGGAGAAAACTTTATGAAATTCTTTGTTTTTGCAATACAAATACATATATGTATAAATCTGTTTTAGGCCACAGATTTTAATTAAAGCCAGCTTCGGAAGAAAACAAATTTATATATTTGCATTGTAAATTATGGCGAGCAACAAAGTTAATGATTATTACGAATATGTTCTTAGTTTTTATTTGGTTACTTCTAGGAATGACTGGAATCTTTTATATATTTTACTGATTATCAAACTGGCTAGAATTGTACTGCTTCTTCATATATACTGTTACACCCTCCCCATAAGGGGGTGGAATGGCCCCTTGTCCCTGCCTGGCACAGGTGATGCCCTTATCTTATAACTTTTGTAAGCGCTTAATTTCCTGCATTGTCCACTGCGCCACCCCCTGACGTAGCGGTAGCAGTGAAAGGGAAAGATCCTTTCGACCCTAATTGTTTAGTGTTGAAATAACTTTAGGACATTAATCCATTATACCCATGTTCCTTACCAAATATTCCTTCCTTGTGATTCCCTTCCTTTCACATCAAGGCCCTTACCCAAGAAGCAAAGAAGATGATTTAAAACACTTGAAAAAAGAACACTTTTGCACTTCCTTTTTTTGAATAAAAACATTCAGTTGTCATCTTTGAAAATTCGACCAAGCTGGTACAAGCATTTCGCAAATCTCGCAAATAACAATAATATAAATATATTATAATTGTCGTGAAGACCATCGGGTCATCATCATTGGAAAGTGATCGTAAAGAAGAACTGGGAGCTGTCACCTCATCATCAAGGTAAGGGCCATTCCTATCGTTTCCTTCCTCCCTTGTCGATTTAAAAACACAATCTTATACACTCGTAATTTCGCCACATAATTTAGTTTTACAGTCCACACGGTGTCATCGGACACTTAACACTAATCTCCAGTTCCCTTCTGGTCCTGTCGGCTGGAGTGAGTTACTTAGTCCTTAGGGTTCTTCAGAAGTCTCTTTTATTCACATAGCACTCTTCTTAGGGTGAATTGCCTTAGGAAAACCTGGGCCATGGGCAAAGCACCACTGTATTCTACCGACAGTTAATTTGACATAATATATTCACCTGTGATCTGGCCACATTCCTGGGAGGTTTGGCAACACTGTCAACGTATGCCAATTTGGTTTGCCGTACGGGTATGGATTTATCCTGAGACAACTTGATATTCTTTGTCAGAAGCTTCAACTTCTCAGCTTGTTCTTCTGAGCATCGCTGAAAATGAATAAACAAAAATTTCAATTAAGGCGACGGCCCCAAAACCTGGCAGAGCTCCAATTACTGGCAGGGCATCAATAAAAACCCTCTAATAGGCTTCCATATTACTACAATACGTTTCAAACACTGTCTTAATTTGTACAATAAGGTTAAATCCTAAATGGACATATTGACGCCATCTACCCACGAGCTATGTGTTTTTTTCAAATCTTCTTTAATCTGGTGGGCTGAGTGAATTTACCACGCCATTTATAATTGGTATCATAAACAACATTATAACGTTTTCTTTAATAAAATAATGTGCTAATTTTATCATTTGTTCACATAAATGTATTGTTTTTTTCATTGGACAGAGTTATTATTCATTTTAGTCACCATGTAAAGTTAAACAATCAATTGAAGTTTTTATTTTTTTAACTCTTAGAGTGCAGATGCAAAATTTTTGCCATCCGCCAGTTGGTTCTATTTTCTTAATAACTATTTGTTTTTTGCAAAATTATGTTTTTGTAAATTGTACCGTCTTACCAGATATAAATATTTGTAAAAACAGTATATATATAATCTACAATAAGTAATTTCCCTATATAGAGAATAGCTCAAGAGTAATGATTTTTTTTATTGATTCATATGATATGGATTGATACATATCCATATCTATGATACTAGCAAAATATATACATACATAGCAAAACAGTCATCACAAAAATATATGTAGGAAAATGATGGTAGACGTTGATATCTGTAAACAATCCATCAGCTTTTTGTTGCTCTTGAGGTGATCGAATCACTAAATATCACGATATAAAGTTGACCATTTATATTCAAGATTCAATCTTCTCCTTTAACCGTATGGATCAAAATATGTGATGACTTTTCAAAAGCCTTCAATACTGTTAATCACGACTTCTTACTCAATAAACTGGCTGTAATAGGATTCTCCATGAGAATTACTCAACGTGTTAGCTAGCTAGCTTGCAGACAGGAAACAGTTTGTGCCTCATGGACTATTTCAGTCTATTCTATTTTTTCTACGATCAGGAGTACCCCAAGGCTCTAATTTAGGCCCAATCGTCTTAAATTGTGTTGAAAAAAAAAATTGTTTTATCATTCTGTAAGGCATCATAACCAAATCAAAATTTCAATATATTATATTGAAATTTTGATTTGGTTGGTTCTGGTTCTCTGTTGATATTTACCTGGTACATGTCCCTCCAGGTCTCCATTTCCTGCCTCCGCTTGCTGCGGAAGTGCTTAATGCAATGGGACTCCCACAGCGGATCCGTGTCCTCGATGAGGTAAGGGTTGTAGTGCTCCAGCGCCGTTAACTGCTCCGGGTTGGCCTTGTCCACCACCGGCTTCAGCAGGTCATAGGGCACGCCACCCGTGTACTCCAGGGCTACAAAACCAATAAGAATTTACCTGGTTTATAGTACAGATGTGCAAATGATTTTACAATTTATTATTAAAGATTTTATTGGTGAATCTAACATTGTATCTTAGGTTTGCAACTTAAGTTTGGTGAATCTAACAAAATGTGTCTGCAGTTAAGGTTTGGTGAATCTTATAAATTGGATTTGCAGGTTAAGTTTAGAGAATCGAACATTGTAACTTAGGTTTGCAACGTAAGTTTGGTGAATCTTACAAAATGGTTTTGCAGCTTATGTTTGGTCAATCTTACAAAATGGGTTTGCAACTTGTTTGGTTAATCTTACAAAATGGGTTTGCAACTTAAGTTAGGTCAATCTTACAAAATCAGTACGATGACAAAGAGTTTATATAAAAGATTATTACCATCTATGTTTTCTTGAAGTACAATGACACAAAGTTCATACAGTGAGGGGATTGCTCCGTGCAAAACTTTGTTTCCGGAAAATACTTTGGTTCTAGAAATAAATAAGAAAACATTAATTAAAAAATGATTTATGTGAATATATATAGCTATTCTGGGGAGACTACTTATGGTAGATTACCTACTATTTTAATAAATATATATCCCACATTATCTGGTAAGATGGTACAATTTACAAAAACATAACTTTGCAAAAAACAAGTAAGTTATTACGAGAACCAGCTGGTGCACAGGGATAATTTAGCATCAGAAATCAAAAGAAGTTAAGCCAAAATCACAATTTTAGTGAAATCTCCCGACCTTCCTCTATTCTTTCGCCTCACAGCATTTCCTAATATTGACGGTGCCATAATTCCACTGATCCTCGGCAGTTGGGATACTTATGTCGCTAACAAAATGAAATAAAATTTATTGTGCAGGTTGCTATTACATTCAATGCCTATCACAAGGTGGTTAAAAACACATTCATTTTTTATGCAATTATGGACACCTTTGTGATGTTAATTCTTAAGATTGGTGAACAAAACACAAGAACCAAATGTGGTTGCAACTTAAGTTTGGTAAATCTAACAAAAAGGGTTTGCGGCTAAAGTTTGGTGAATCTTACAAAATGGATTTGCAGCTTAAGTTTAGTGAATCTAACAATGTGTACAAAATGGCTTTGCGGCGTTACAAAATGTGTTTGCAACTTAAGTTTGGTGAATCTCACAAAATGGGTTGCAGCTTAAGTTTGGTGAATTTACAAAATGTGTTTGCAACTTATCTTTGATGAATCTTATGAAATGGTTTTGCTGGGTTAAGTTTGGTGAATCTTCAAAAAGGGATTTGCAGCTTATGTTTGGTGAATCTTATAAGATGGATTTGCAGCTTATGTTTGGTGAATCTTACAAGATGGATTTGCAGCTTATGTTTGGTGAATCTTACAAGATGGATTTGCAGCTTATGTTTGGTGAATCTTACAAAATGGTTTTCCAGCTTATGTTTGGTGAATTTAACGAAATTGGTTTGGAGCTAAAGATTGATATAACTGAAACCAATAAAATGTTTTGTTAGGGATATTTTGTAATGGATATAAAAGTTTGTACATTCAATTTACCTTTGATTTTTGTTGTACATGACGGTGCTGAGGGCTTCTTCTTCTGACAGGTGGGGGAAGGGGAAGTCCAGGAGTTTGGGGGCGGGGCGGGGGGTGTAGTGGGGGGAGATGTCGGGGAGGGCGGAAACGGAGATGGAGAGGGGGGGCAGCTTGGACAGGCCCCCGGGCTGCAGTAGGGAGGGTGTGGACTACAATCAATACACAAAAATTATTAGAAAAATATAATCAATATATTATGGAAACTTTTATTGAAAAATATGATTTTAGTTGATAGTCTAAGATAGAATATGAACACCTGTAGATACCAAGGATAGTGATAAAATATTTAAACACCAAAAGATAAAATGTACAATTCTTTATATATTTTTTATATTGATGAAGTGTCATAGTAAACAATGCAAACTTAAAAGCAAAATAATAACACAAAGCTATTATTGGTATAGTAGTCCCAGAGAAAGGAGATATATACATCGTCGGCGGTCATCCTTTTCCTTCTCAAGAGTCTTGTATGAAATCGAAAAAGACAGAAGATACTAGAATGATGACATCACATATGACCCCTCTCTGGGACTACTTTATGTTATTAGTAACTGTAATTATTATTATTATGTTGTTTCAGTACTCAATTGATTAAAAAAAAAATTAGCTCCACAAGCGATATATTATTACATATACAGTGAAACCCTCTTAAGAAGTTTTCCAAGGGACCGCAAAAAAAAACTTTTTAGGCGGGAAAACCTTATAAGTGGGAAAAATTGGGCCATATGGTCTTTAAGGGACCGAAAAAACCAAACTTCTTAAGCAGGAAAACATCTTAAGTGAGAACTTCTTAAGAGGGTTTCACTGTAACTCTACATTGTCTATACATAATTTCTTCCTGTCACTTGTTAACTTACTATAGACCGAAATGGTCTGATAAATAGCTTTGTAATATCATTTACAAAACACAATACAACAGCTATATTAGCTCTTAAAACATTTAAGCATACTCGCAATTGAGAGACGATAAAGTTTTAAAAAATTCTGATAAATGTATAATATTGCAAATTCATTAACTTGGATTTTTTTCATTTTGTAATTTGATTGCTACTAATTTGGGTGTTGGAGGTTGATTTTTAAAGTTCATAAACATTACAAAAATAGCTTCACAAATAAAAAAATAAATTGCAGTTGTGGTGGTAAATTGGTGGTGTTTAAAAAACCTGAAATTTATTTTTATTAAACTTTGTTTATTTGTCATGTACATGCCCGAGAAGGTTTCTATATATAGTGCAAGTGAGTTCTAGCGTTATGAAATTATTTCTTATACCATTCATCCGATTGTGATGAAACTTTGGTGAGGAAATGTACACACCCGCGAATGTTTAAAAATTGAAAAATGGCCCATAATAAAACCTAACGTAACCTATTTAACTGTTTTTTTTTCATCACTTTTAATGACTTCAAATGTGGTGTTGAAGTTGCATGAATCTGAGTTGTCCGATCACCCTTTTTTCTACATTCCCGCATCCATTGTATTGCCGCATTCACAGTTTATTTCAATAGAACTTTTCAAAAACGAAATATAACGCTTTAATAATAAATTTTAATTACAATAATCATAACAAAAGAAATGCTTATCAGAATAAATGTGACATTTAAATGATTTGACTAACATAAAATGTGCCATTTGCTAATTTGCAAAATTATAATAAAGAGCACTAAAAAACATGTTAGAATAAAACAATACAGGTACAAGAGTAGTTGCCATGGAAAGAAATAAATCAATGTGAATGCAATAATAATAAAAAAAAGCACTATAACATATCGTTATTATTATTTTCATATATTAAGGGCCAGTTGATTTGGAAAATTTCACATATGAATTTCCTTCAAACCGTCATTCACCGAAATTGTTTCAACCTCAGTCAGAAGAAATTTCAACGAAAATTTCATAGGACCAGTTGTTTTGGAAAATTTTAATTGTGAATTTCCTTCAAATCGTCATTAACTGAAAAATTTGGTTGTTTCAACTTACACGTCAGAAGAAATTTCAAAAAAATACCATAGAAATGTGACGTGAAATTTTTTAAATGTGATCAGCCAAATTCGAACGTTTAGCGTTCAATGGGAAGCGCATGCGCAGACGTCAAAATTGCGATTCGACGGGGAACGCTGAGTGAAATTTTCAAATTTATCAAATGTTATTTAGGAGTTGAAACAACCCATTTCGTATTTGAAATGAAGGAAGACGTGATTACGTGTCAAATTTGAAATGAAAAAAGAATCTTTTCAATTTTTGAAACATTTCTATGAAATTTTTGTTGAAATTTCTTCTGACGGAGGCTGAAACAACCCAATCTTTCTGTGAATGACGATTTGAAGGAATTCCAAACATGAAATTTTCCAAAAACAACTGGCCCTAACATTTATTTTCATGCAACATTTAAGTGCTGCCCACTCTTTTATGAGATTTGATGTATTTCAAAGCTTGAATATAATGTATATTTTATATGGTTTCACCATAATATGTATTTTAATGGCCAATAGGATGAATTTAAAGGATCACTAATGTGATTTTATGTAAAAATAGCTAGATTAAGGAAGTAGGTCCATAATTCCATAAATAATATTAATGAATGATATATGAAAATAAGCTGAAATTCCTTGACATTTTAAATAATATATCTTTGATTTTTTTCTGAAAAGCAATTTGTTGTCAGAAAAAAAATTGAAAACAGTTCAGGGTATAAAGTGCACTGACTCCGGGAGATGATACTACATGACAGCATAACCCTTTCCGAACGGCTTCATAGGATCGTGAGTTTGATTTGAAAAAAATCCTGACAGAAAATAAATCTGTTTATGGGAACGGAAACGGAGTCGATCGAACATGCGGGAGCTGCTTATGTAGGGTACTTTAAGTGCAAGTGTTTCGAGGAGTGAGTCGCCTTGCCCTATGGGATCATAATTATGAGCTTTACTAGTGTGGCCCATTAAATTTGGGACATTTTTTCTCAATCTTTTTTAAAATTTTTTGTAGAGAAACCTCACAAGAGTCCCAACTGCTCCCTTCTGGAGCCAGTGAGACTATGGCATCCCCAATTGGAGTATGTTGTGAGGCTGAAGGTATGTGGGGAAGGGAAGGAGATGGGAAGAGGAAGGTGGGAAAGTACCTGGCTATTCAGATCTAGTCACTAAACACATAAACATTTTTATTAATTAATTGTGAAATAACACAAATTAATCAAATAAAATTTATTTGCGCACGCCAGGTTCGAACCCGCAACCTTCCGATTGGGAGTCAAGTGTCTTACCACTCGACCACGGACGGTCGTCTGAATCTGAAAGGGTTAAGTAAAAAAAAAGGATAATTTTTTCGAAATTCCAAAGTTTTAACTCGTCAGGCTAATTTGTTTGCTTTTCGAAACAACTCATCATTGTAGCTCTCTTACTATCATAGCAAGAAATATGATATAAAAGGTGTTCGAAAGAAAAAACAACACTCTTATATTCAAATATAAAAGTTAACCAAACACAAAAGAAATATAATAAGTAGTCCTTTATAATACTAAAGCTTCAGATCGTAATTTGAAAAAATTAATGAAACTTTGGGAATTTTTTATTATTTATTTTTACATGGAACGACAAAAAAGTGAGGTGACAGTAACATTTATAATTCATTTGTTTAAATATATGTTAGTAATTTTAGTTAGAAAAAACGTGAAGTGAGCCATTTTTAAAACCTTTTAAAGTTTTCATCCAAAATTTTTGTATTTATAAATTTACTTGTTTATTTCTAATAATAAAATTTCAAATATTATTTCATCACCTTTCAAAAACAGTTTTTAGTTTTCGGATATGTTTTATTATTATTATACACAAATATTCCATTTATTTGGATTTTATTGCAAAGCGGGAATATTTTTAGCCTCCGACAAAATACGCCAAATTTTTTAAGATTAAGCTAGTTTTCATGTGAAAAAATTTGAATTATTTGCATGAACAAAAAATTCTACTGTAGGAAAATATTTTTGTAGAGGAAAAAAGCAATGGAATAACAATTTTTTTTTGAAATCTTTTTTACTTCTACTATCAGTAGAATCAGCTGCCAAAGTTAGTGCACTTTACCCCCAGACAGGGGTGTATAAGTCTTGTTTTTAAAAAGTGGTAAAAATTTTGCAGTGATTTACGCATCGCAAATACAAAATTTTGAAAACATTACATCCATGAAGCTCACATCTGAAATGGTCAGCAAACGATTTTAAAATACTATTAATTTAAAATCTTACTTGAAAAGTGATGAAACGACAATATTATTGTCATTTCTTAGCGATCAGACATGAAATACATGGGCAAATTGTTTTACACAAGGAAAAACAACCAAGGAATACAATCGCTGGGTTTAAAAAAGAAAACTGCCAATGTTACAAAAAAAAAAATGAAACTGTAGAGATTTGTAAAATCAAAAAGTGCCATATCATCCATTCAAATAATTTTAATTATTATTTTCTAGTGTAGTGCATTTCTAATGAAAGGACAATTTTTGTCACATCGGAGGTTTTGGCAGTTCAGTAGCAAATACAAATATAACTTGTATTCATTTTAAATATATTCTCTTATTATGTAATATTATTTGTTATTTTGGCTTTAAATGTATCAAATGTAAATAAATAAATAAATAAATAAACTACGCGTTGCTGTGGCTAATGAAACACAACGCCATCTACTGGATGGCTACTTAACCTAGATAACCAATTTTTGTAAATAAATTAACTCACACCGCCATCTGTTAGAAACTTATGGAAATTTCAAACAATTTTCACAGAAAAAACATTTATTTCGCAATAATAAACATTGAGGTCAATAATCGAGATAAAAACTATCCCATCTCTTAAGTTGGACCAAATTACACACAGTAAGCCAAATTTCATCAAAATCGGCTAAGTAGTTTCTGAGTTTACCTCGGACGAACATTGTGACACGAGATTTTCATATATAAAGAAATCCTACATGCTGATATTTCAGATGTCAGAGCCCAATCCCATATTGGGGTGGTCTGTTTTAAGGCATCATTGATTTAGTGGTAGACTTCTAAAATACCGCCCAAGCGACAATAAATGCAGCTCGTAGAGTTTGAAATTTTTATTTTAAATACGTATAGGACAGTGGTTCTTAACCTTGTTGGAGGTACCGAACCCCACCCGTTTCATATGCGAGTTCACCGAACCCTTCTTAATTGGCGTGTCATCACAAATCATAGGAGTCGAGGGTATGTCTTGACCTCCGCCGAACCCTCAAGACTGACTCACCGAACCCCTGCGGTTCAACCGAACTCAGGTTAAGAACCACTGGTATAGGAGAAGTAAAAATTATTTAATAATTTTTGTATGAAGGAGAAAAACTAACTAAGCACCACAGACTCTCAAATTTATAGGCTTGCTTTAACGCAAAATCTGGGTTACATTTTGACAAGCTGGAGGCAAACCACATTACCACATTTTTGGCACCAGGCCCCCTAGCACGCTCGATCGATAAGGACTGATATGCTAACTATCGGTAACTTCTCTTCATTCCCTAGCATGACTGCAGATCGCAAACGAATAAGTGACAGTTCACAATGACTAAGTGTCTTAATATATTCGATATTTATTTATTATTCATTTTCAACGCCCTGATGGGCTTTTACATAATAAGTGTATAATACATTGATATATATGTAATACAATGTTTAAATAAGAAAGATAAACTCATAGCAACGAACATAAAAATGGTAGGTATAAAGGTAAGTGAAAATATTATATTATAAGAAAAGAGAAAAATAAAAATAACTTAAACTGAAACCAGTTTTTAAATTGCAGATGGCATAAAAATAATAATATAGTGTGGGTTAATATGAGAAATTTACAGGTGAGTAATAGGTACATGAAAAAGTTCACAAAATAGATAAACAAAAGAGAGTAACAAGATTGATAAATAGAAAGAATACAAAAATATATGCAACAGCTCCTACATTATAAAAATATGCTACATAAAAATATCATCAAGGTATCTCTTAAACAACAGTAACTCATATTAAACATGACGATATTTGCGGTGAATTTATGTATTTCCAAGTGTGTGAACGCAAAATAGGTGGATGTATATGGTAGTTTGTCCCGGAATTATTGTTGCAGAATAGTATATTTTGCCTAATTGCTCGACTGTTGTTTGTACGTTAGCGATCTGCAGTTGTCCTAGGGAACGAAGAAGTTACCGACAATTATCCTATACAGTGAAACCCTCTTAAGAAGTTCTCGCTTAAGATGTTTTCCTGCTTAAGAAGTTTGGTTTTTTCGGTCCCTTGAACAAATGGCCCAATTTTTCCCACTTATAAGGTTTTCTTGCCTAAGAAGATTTTTTTTCCGGTCCCTTGGAAAACTTCTTAAGAGGGTTTTACTGTAGATCCTTATCGATCGAGTGTGTTAGGGGGCCAGGAGGATGCGAGAATATTTTGAATAAACTACGACCTCAATTGTATGTTCACTGCCGAAGAGCACACATTGAAATAACCAGACTATACGCAAAAATTAAAGTTCGCTAAAGTAAAGCAACGGTTTGCAGCGCAGTCCATTGTGGGACTTTTCTGCGAAGGGTCTGAATTTAATTTTTAACCAAAACGGATTGAATAGTGATGCAAAAATGAGTAAGTAAATTATAAAAAAATTGTAAAAGTGTCTAACTAAATTATTCAATTTTGGAAACAAGCCTGGACTTTTGTATACCCAATTTGGGATTTGTAGTAAAGACTTTACGGAGTCAGCAATTTGCACGCCATTGTTAAAATACATTAAAGTTCATTCGATATTGTAAGGAAGTTAAATTTTGAAATTTATCACAATTCATTTCAATCACCGCCCAACTGAGAAAAGAAAAGTGATTTTAATATTTTTAGATTTACTTAAAATCTTATCCATGAAACGAAATTATGTTATTAACAGTAATAATGAATCAGATAGTTTGTTATCTTACATCAAAGGATGGGTTGGAGGAGCGAGATTTGGTGGAGGATGAACTCTTGTCTCCAGAAGAGGAAGAGGTGGAAGCAGTCCTGCTTGTATCAATCATTTCTTTCTTGGCCTCCTTGGCGGGAAGAACGCTCTTCTTCTTCACAGAACTGCTGGACTTGCTCGGCGATACCATTCCCAGGGCTTCGGCGAAACTGGCTCCTGGAAATAATAAAAAGCATCATGTGTATGGGAGTGGAAGCAGCTTGGGGAGGTCACCAATCCAAGGGGACAATACTTTCTACAACTGCAGTGTAGCATATGATATACGAATGCATGATGTTAAAAGTCGCCTTAACATGGTGGAAGGTACGCCACTGGGTTAACCCTGGATAGCTAACCTTGTTATTGTGCTTCAAAAGCTAACCATTCGATTTTTTAACAAACATTTTTGAAGTCACTACTGTTTTTAAGATAAATTTCACCTTTCAACACTAAATACAGAACTATAATTGAGAAAGTTGGCTTTTTTTCTTCAACTTTTTGAGGAGAAAAGATATAAATCAACAATGACAGTCAAATTACTTTCTATTTTATGGCACAAGTTAGCCATTAAAATCACCAAAACCATTGAACTAACCTTTCGACTAAATAAAGAGTAGTCAGCAAGTATCTCAAAAACCAAAGAACTTATTGACTAAAAACAATCGCCATGTCCAAGAGACTAGCGGCCACTAAGTTATCAAGTAAGTGCCATTTTCTAGGTAAAAGCATTCAAAAGAGTCAGGTAGATTTGCATTTGACGCTCGTCAATTTAACAAACGTTAGCTATCTAGGGTTAAGTAAAGTTTGGACAGAAAATTATTAAAAAGTCAACATACCCGATTCACAGTCAATTCCATCGATGAATGCTTCCTGCAGCTTTTTCTTTTTCTTATCGGTCATTCTCTCTCCCGGCTCTTCTATTCTCTTGTCGATTTTGTTAGGTGCTGAGATTTCTTTGGCTTTGTGTTCTACTCTCTTAACGAGTTCAGTCTTAATTTCTTTAGCAGTCTTTATGGAACTGCTGCTACTGCCACTGCTGCTCTTCTTGACGTCGCCGCTGTGAGAACTCTTGTGTTTGTCACTAGATTGTTTCTCCCTGTCGCGCGAGTGTTTCTCTCTGTCGCCAGAGTGTTTCTCCCTGTCGCCAGAATGTCTCTCCTTTTCTTTTTCCTTAGAATGCTTTTTGTGCTTCTCTCTCTCACTGGAGACGTCCTTCTCACTTAAATGTTTCACCCTCTCATCTGTAGATTGCTTCAGCCTGTCGCTCGATGGTTTAGCCCATTCTTCTGGTGAATGTTTCAATGTTTCACTCGAGTGCTTGTCTTTCTCACTAGAATGTTTCGTTCGATCACTCGAATGTTTATCCTTATGCTTCACACTGTCATTTGAATGTTGGTGTTTATCACTAGAATTTTTGGCACTACTACTAGAATGTCTCTCATTCTTGCTAGAACTTTTCCCTTTGTCATTAGAATGCTTTTCCGTATCACTAGAATGGTATCCAATATCCTTACTGCTAGATGATTTTTTGGTAATGCTAGAATGCCTTGATTTTTCATCATTGGTCTCTTCTTTAACAACAAAGGGGTGTTTGTTGGCATTACTAGGGTGAGGCTCCTTTTCCACAGAACTCGAATCTTTACTGCGAGAACGAGATTGTTTTTTGGAAGAGTGTTTATCGTTGCTTGAATGCCCAACTTTTTCTGTAGAATGTTTACTTTTCTTGCTAGAATTTTGTTCGCCTTCAGAAGGATGTTTACTCTTGCTGCTAGAATGCTGTGACTTCTCAGGGGGCTGTTTCTCCTTGCTACTAGAATGCTTGTCCGTGCTACTAGAATGCTTGTCCGTGCTACTAGAATGTCTATCTTTACTACTAGAATGTCTGTCTTTACTACTAGAATGCTTATCCATGCTACCAGAATGTCTGTCTTTACTACTTGAATGTCTGTCTTTACTACTAGAATGCCTGTCTTTACTACTAGAATGCCGATCCTTATCACTAGAATGTTTATGACTATGTTTTTTATCACTACTATGTTGTACTTCGGGCCGACTCTTGTGTTTATCCAGATGAGATTTATCGGAGGAATGACCCGACCGTTCCGAGTTGTCGGATCTATTTGCAGAATGCTTGCTTGACTTATCGCGAGATGACTTGGATGATGAGGATTTTTCGTTTGACTTCTTATGAATAATTTTAGGTGGGCTTCCGTCGCTATCGTCACTTTGCGGCGATTCATCTCCATTGGAAGAATTTCCGGAGGTGTCCTTTTCACTTGAAGAGGACCGTCGAGTTTTGGGCGAGGATATTTTAAATTTGCCCTCTTGTTTTATTGATCTTTTTGGCGGACTAGATTCTTCGGACGAGCTGGCGGAAGAAGACCGAGATCGGTCGGGAGAGGAAGGGGGGGACGGGGAGCCGGCGAAAGACTTGGACGAGTTGGAATCTTCTGAAGATGAGCCTCTTATTACAACCTGATCGTCGATAGATTCCTGTTTCAGCCTCTTGGATTTTTCATTGTGTCTCTGGAAAAAAATACTTTGATCAATTCTCAAAACAGAATTTAAATATTGAAACTGGTAAATGGTAGTGGATTCCCATTGTAATACTTAAAACACTTGACTAGGGTGAAAATGGTCTGGCCAAAAATAAATAATATGAAAAAAGATGCGGTTTTTAATCAAAATAACATTTAGTCAAAAGAAGTGATAAAAAAAAAATTAATGTAAATCAAATTCAAAAATATCTGACTCAATGTGTCACAACCACAGTTTGATATTGGACTGGAATGCCGAAACAGCTGTCACCATAATAAAAATCAAAAGTTTGGGGATGCGCCGTATGAACAAACTAAAAAATCTTTAAAAAATAGAAATTTTGAAAAAAAAATATCATTTTCATCTAACCAACAATGATGTATTTTTTTTCTGTAATCTATTTGTAAGTAAAAGCCCAATGGGCTAAAAAGAACAGTCTAATAAAGATAAGATAATACAAAATCATTTGAAACAACAAAAAGTTGGTAGGGAACTTTTCTGCTGAAATCGCCAATGTAGGACATAAATACATATTTATGTTTTCAATAAAAGTATTTTGTGGTTTATTTAAAGATAAGCAGACAGATTTGCTGATATTCACATTTAGTAAATTATACATAATAAAATATGCCACAAAATTCATCACCATATCGAAATATGTTCTTATTTTTGCAAATGGCGTGTTATGTCGTTACCACTTTGATATTTGCGAAGTAAACAGAAGCAAAATACATGTGATTTGTCAACATTACATTTTAAATATTGAAAGAATTCATTAAAAAAATCTTAAGTTCTTTTTTTTTGCAAATCTATGAGGCCCCAATACGCTACTTGCAAAGTTGATCGAGGTTAATCGAATACGATAGTGTAGAAACGAACTTCGCTTCGCTTCGTGCAACCTCGCCTCGCTTTGACAAGGACGAGTCAAAGGACTCGAAGCGTTCCGACACGATGCGTCTCACTACACTACTCTGCTCACTTCTTCATTAACTTCCATCAACTTCGCGAGTAGTGTGTTGGGGCTTTATGGAATGTATTCATATTTATTTAAATCCATCTCATTTTATTCTAGGTATGATTAACTACTATTCACTAGAAATGCATGGATGTTTTGACTTGTTAAAATATTTTTTTAAATTAATCAACAGCCACATGATGTGTGAAATTCTGGCACAAATCAACCTATTTGTGCCTGGAGTCTCACACTCAGGAAGATCGCCACGATTTAAATCAGTATCTGAATTCGCCAATAGGTAGAATGATCCACTATCTAATCCACTATCGAATATGGTAGACGACAAATTCGACGTATTCTTTGAAACCTACAGAAGTGGGATTACAAGATTTTTGGCACTACAAACTAAATGTATCAACGGTACTTTTACAACAAATTAGGAAATATTATATAATCTGCAATGTTGTAATATTACGTACACGAACAACATAAACAAATAAGACGCCATTTGCAAAATTGAGAGCATCTTCAAATAATGCACCACCTTATATCATTACCGTCTTCAAAAACGGTAAAACTCAAACACCGGCATTTGTGGATCAATTTAAAAATGATTAGCATCTACTAGAAGCAAAGTCAATAAGAAAACTTGTTTTCCACATTATGCAAATAAATTGTTGTAGATTGTAGCAATGACGTAGTTCACAGATTAGTAAAAACTACACAAACCTCTTCATTTTTTCTCTTTCTACTATCACTCTCCCTCTCCTGGTTGGGTTCAAAACTTTTCTCCTTATGTCTGTTGTGCTTTTCTTCTGGTGCTCTTTTTCTTTCTTTGTGGCGTTCGTATTTGGGAGAATCTGGGACCTCAATGGGTTGTGGGACATGGTCGTCATCATCCTCCTCTTCTTGATCTATTGAATCGGGCTCCCGTTTAGGAGAATGTTCTCGACTGTATTCATAGCCCCCTGAAAGAGAAATAAAGTTAAAAGATTGAAATGAGGAAGACCAAGGGGATAGGCATTATCAAGGCATCTCTTCACAAAGAATGTGAACATACTACAAATATATTCCAAATGGAAAATAAAAATACACTATAATAACGTCAATATTCCCATCCAATGTCGGGAAACTGGTGGTACAAATGGAGTCAATTTGATATAACTTTTTTGATTTGAGCTTTCAGTTTTGAGTAAGTCTGAAATTGGAATTTTTAACTATCTAAAAAAAAATCACAAATTATTTATTTATATTGCCTATCAACACACTCCTTTATTTTACTGTGTGTCGTTAGCATGTAAAGCCGAGTTTTTGTTTAAAAACATTGACAACATACATGGAAAATAAAAAAGGGACCAATATTGTGTCTTGTGGCATACCAAAATCACTTGCAAGAGGTATTGTTTAATATATTTATCTATAATTTTTATTGAAGCACAGAACTGGCAGAGGAAAGATTGAAGTAGACTGAATGCTGTAGAAATGTGATTCTTGATGTGGTAAAACTTTGTATGACCATGTAAAAAATGTGGAGATCCAGGAAGAATTCAAGGTTGATGCAAGCGTAATGGTTATGGTTTTGAAAGGGACGCTTTGATTGTTTGGACATATAGAGCGTATGAATGAAGAAAGGAGTATATACGACGCATAAGTTAATGCTAGAAGACGGGGATGACCGAGAAGGAGATGGCATGTTCAAAAAGGCAGAATCACAGAAGAGTATGGATGAGATGGTGTGATGGTTAGTTATTTAGTTTCCTTGCTTCTCACCGTTGTTGTTAGGTACAGTCTCGTCCTCCTCCTCGCGTTCTTCCTCGGCCACCATGAGCTTCCACTTGGCGACCAGGGAGCGGGCGGCTGCGGCCACTTCCCCGTCGGCCTTGCGCAGTGCATTTACCGTGCGCCCCACTCCTGTGTCCTGCAGGTGCTGCACCGTCACTGGTAGCTTCAGCAGGCGCTCGATGCAGTGGAGCACCTGGATAATACATCAAACATTAGCGAGGCTTATTGAAATGAAAAAATGACAGTATTATTATGAATAACAAGGGTCAGTCGGTTGAAAACCACACTATTAATGATTAATTTGTCATTTTTAAATAAAATCTCCGTCCATTTCCAGAGTTTTGGTCCATCCTTTGTTTTGTAATGTATGGACTTGTATGAAGCGATGTCTGCCTCTCAGCATACATTGTTTCAGACAAGTCCATATATTACAAAACAAATGCTAATTACATTTGTTCTTACTAAAATTACTGATAATGAAAAAAAAAATAAAAACACATATTTTATTAGGCAAATGTGTTATAAACGTTATCGTCAACTCGCTTTTTTGTCGTTCTATGCAAAAAAATAACTAATAAAAAATTCCTGAAGTTTCATAAACTTTTTCAAAATGCGGTCAGAAACATTGGTTTCAAAAAGGTGTAGATTTGAATTATTTTGTGGTTATCTCTAGATTTGAATATAAAACATAATTTTTCTCTTTCTAACACCACTTAGATCATATTTCTAACCATTATGGTAAGGGAGACACAACGATTTCTTCGAGATCTATATGAGTTGTTCCGAAAAGCGAACAGAGGTTAAGGTATCCTGTTTACGCTTGCAAGAAGACTCCGTTTTGTAATACTTATTAAAAAAAATAGTGGCAAAACGAAACGGATAGAAACACATGCTACAGTACTAGAATACACGGACTAAACCGAAATGTCCTAAAACAACAATAATGAACTCTGGTGACAGGCAAAATGATCAGCGAGAGAAATCTGGAGAGTTTTCATCCGCGAATCAATCTGAAGAAATGTGAAGCACTGTGTACATCCCTTCTGACCCGTAGATGGTTCATTCCTAGCATACCCAAAAGAAAGTCGCTAGGATAGAGCCACGGGTAATAGCCATACTCAATGAAATATTTAAAAAAAATAAGATAATCCAACCCGAACCTAGACATGCAGCTTATTACTGAATTTGGCAAATGGAATATGAATGCGGGCGAAATGCAGAGTCTGATTTTGTGCTTTCATCTAGTAAAATTAAGCGCAAATTATAGTAGTTGTCGGATCGAGCGGCAGATTACCGAGAGGGTACTGTATTGGGACTTACATCCAGAAGAAGTAATAATTAACTACAAATTATGTGAAGTGGAAGGCATTCTCAATAGCAGACGCTTGACACAGTGGAACATCTAGGAGTACATAAATGAGAAACTGCTGAATCTCAAAATGCTGGGGCACATTTGAGATTTGGCAGAAAGACCTACACCATATTTTTTAGAAATGAAAATACATGCTATTCAGCGCCATCTCTAATATTGATCGATTTACTAAAGTAAACCATAAATAATATTGATTTCGCACAAATTTCCTTTATAGTCATCATTGGAGATAAAATTTAATAGGCTTATTGGAAATTAGACATGCTGTTAAAATAATAACAACAGACAAGATAATATTGCAATAAAAATATTAATGCAATAAGAGTGACCTATGACAGCACCTTTTATTGATCAATTTTTCAGTCGGGATGCATGATTATCTTCAAATGTGTAAATAATTTTCAAGGTCAAGGCATCAGTTTTGTTATTCTAATTACATATCTTCATTGTTAAAAATAGTGATGTAAATAAATAAATAAACAGTGGAACAACCATTATGAGAAGGCCTATACACTTATTAATGAAATATTTCCATTGCAATGGGTACAAACAGATAGTTCACGTATCCCGGGACCACATAAAGACTTTCACTGCCAGGGGATTATGGTAGAAGGGAGAGTTGAAAAAGTTCCTGGCTATTCACTATATTTACTAAATGCAGCTAGTCAATTCCAGCAACTTTAGTTACAGCAAATAGTGGTGTTTAATCCCTAGGAGTCGGAGCCCTGCAATAGCAGTGTTGAAGAATTATGCCTATGAACGGTGCGGAGCACTGCATTTGCACATTGCAGTGTCGACCTTATAAACTCACTTTGTCTTCGGATATTACTTGTACTGAAGATACAAATAAAAGTGTCACTTTATCAAGTATGGTATTGTCTACTAGAATCTAAAGACTTATTTTCCATTATTAAAGAATAGTTTGTGCTAAATTGTATACAAGAAAAAATCTATATAAATTGATATAATTTATTTGCCAAATTTGGTACTTAGATACAGCAAACACTGGGCCCTGAATTAAATCTTCTATCATCCTGCCACAGAGGCATTCAATTTAAAATGGTTTTCTTCCAAAAAAGCAGAAACCACTTTTCAACTATTAAGGTAATAAATAGCAGTCGACTTTCCTTTCAAAATTCGTGTAAAATATCATTCTCGCGCAGGAATTATATAAATAAATATTGTTGGGGGTTCAACTACATTTTCCTACTTTAAAATTGGTTTTAACCTTCCAGCGGGCGCGCTGAGTATTTTCCCTTGAGCGGGCGCATGTTGTAAATTTTATGTCGTCTAGTTTTCTCCATTTAAATGGTGTTTTCTTAATTTAAATGTTAGGTAAATGTTTGTCATTTGATCTGAAGACAAGGTGCTCTTTTACCATGGTCAATGCAAATTTTTTTAGGAAGATTCTTCAATGCTTTGGAACCTTTCCTGGACAGGCAAATTTGTATAAAATTTAAGCTTTTATGCCGCCGACATTCATTAGAGTACAGAAAACTACATCTCTTCGTTATTCTAGAGACCGAGTAAGCTGCACACATTTTGTCGACTGTTTCCATTCCACCTTTGGTTTCATTGTAGTCCAGTATTACCTGAGGCTTTCTGGTGTTATCTCACTTTCAGGCAGGTGTCGTAAAATTTACGCTCAACGGAAATTTCAAATAGAATAACAAAAACTTCTAAGCACACCAGGTATGTCTGCAGTTTAGAGAGACACTGACCCTTGAATAGCTCGGAGCTCAATGCTTGCGACTAAGAGGTAAAACTGGGGGAAGTGATAAGGCGCATTTGTCGTAAATTTTACGAAAACGCGCCCGCTGGAAGGTTAAACTAAAATAGGTTTACTGAGACACTTTTTGCATCGACTTTGCAGATCGGAATATGTTCCAATTAAATGGAATGGTGTCCCAGATAACCAAAGTAAATTAGTGTCAGTTTCTTTATTTGGTTTCTGTTCCTTGGGTTTTGTCCCAAATAAGCAACTGTCCCCATAAACCGGTGTACCAGTTAGGCAAAATTGACTGTAGTTCATTTTAACAAATTTTTATTGATTAGATCAACAGACGTGTTTCTTGTGCAATGCTTACCACATTAGGGTTTACTTAAGTTTTAGATAAGTTAAGAACACTCAAGTGAACCCTGATGAGGTGAACACTCAAGTGAACCCTTATGGGGTGAGCACTTTAGTGAACCCTGATGAGGTGAACGCTCAAGTGAACCCTGATGAGGTGAACACTCAAGTGAACCCTGATGAGGTGAACACTCAAGTGAACCCTGATGAGGTGAACGCTCAAATGAACCCTGATGAGGTGAACACTCAAGTGAACCCTGATGGGGTGAGCACTTTAGTGAACCCTGATGAGGTGAACGCTCAAGTGAACCCTGATGAGGTGAACACTCAAGTGAACAAAATCGTCGATGACGTACGTACAACCTCTCTCAGGGACTACTATAATACTGCTGCTCCTATGCTTCCAGTGGCTGAAACATATGTCGTTACAACATATTTACATTTTAGAACGGCTTAAATCCTTTGTCGTTCTTATCTTCTCTGCCTTTCAAATCTAGGACATATATAATAAATTTATATATAACCTAACCCAGATACTATTAATATGTTGGTTTTCATGTCATTGCTTGGAGCATGTTTTGCATTACGTTCTAAGAGACTTGGTGAGTCCAGATGTTTATCTTTCACAGGAAAATGTACTACTTTGATAGCATTATAGTTGCATTCTAGCGTAGGAGGGTTTAGTACGAAGCAAAGGTATCCGAAGATCATGTAAATATAGGGTTTTGAATTATTAGAAACAACGCCTGAAAACTTAATTGGCTTACTCAAGTAGAGTAATTAATAATAACAATTTTCAATTGCTGGCCTTTTTTATAAAACTAAATTACATACTAAGGCAATTATAACACTTATCAAACGATGAGTTCTTAATATTATACAAGTATACTTGCAGGTAATAGGGTAACGTTAGCCATATTTTAACAGAAGGTAAGAGAAGATGATTTTAAACAATTTTCTCACAAACCAAGGTTATGTCCGAAGTGTTGTCGAGAATGACATTAGGCAGAATATTCTGGTATGTAGTATAATTCTTTTGAATTTGACTGTACACAATCTAAATGTGTAAAGATATTGTTGTGGAACGGTGAGTTCTTGACACGTTGGTATTTAGAAATAAGATGTGTTCCTTTTATGAGGTAGTGAGTTAGTTACCTATGATAGGTTGACAACATAATACATTTTGAAATACTGCATTATTTTGTTGGCATTGATTGTATTGTCGTGTAAATGTGTTCCCGATTCGACTTATGTCTGAACTGATATATTCTGGAATACTTTTACAATATTGTCGGTCGGCATAATGTGATTCGTCGCAGTGCTATCTAACCAGAAAATGTCAACTTTCTAGGAAAATGCTCGACCGAAGATGATTTACGCGAAACTAGCAGAAAACCTCCCGTTATTTTTTGCGCATTTAATTGGATGACACGATCGTATCTTTATTCAGGATAGAGGTCAGAAGAAATGGCAAATGCCACATGAAAATTTCACGTAAATATAAAAAGCTGAAATGCATTTGTAAAAAACATTTTACCCTGTTTTCGTCGTGGCCACATCTTTCGATGTCGTTCTGATAATGCTTGACCGCGCGAAGCACCTCCGACATGGTTATATTATTTGTTAAATGTATTTAACGCAAACATAAACTCTAAAATTAGACATATTTCAGAGACAGCTGGTACAATTTTCAGGAGTATCGCGAGTTTTTTTTCTTTGATATTTGAGGCCGCAAAATGACAGCTGAATTCCAGCGGTAAGTACTGACACACATGTTTCGAAAAGAAACCGGGGTAGGTAGTAAAATAAATATTATATCTCTCTCTGGTTCAATCCTGGGATTGGTTTGCAGCAATTTCCTCTATTTTTCTCTTCCATTCTTCCCTGTCTTGTGCGGCTCTTTTGAAATCTGCATTTGATGAGCAGCGCATGTCCACCAGCAGGTCCTCCTTATATATTATTTATATAGGGCGCTATAAATTAAAAGCATATAAGTAAAATGATTTCATCTACAAAAAAGGGAAAACTTTTAGTGCATTCGCTTACGGGCTTACAAAAAAAAAATTTGCTACTGAAGTCGCTATCCTGTGTATTTATTTCAATGTGATGGTCCGCACAATTTATATACAATTAAAAATACAGTATAATAATAAAAAACCCTTTATCTTTCAGGATTATCATCGAAGTTAATTATTATTCCCGCCCCAAACTACGCAACTTTTTGTTACGTGGGGTTGCAATGGATTATCTCCGTGGCCTGGTGTATTTAAAATTCACATATAAGTGCGCATGCGCGGTTCTTGGATTGCATACGATCGAGAACTAAACGCAAAAAAATGAACCTAAATGCAGGGACAATAAAATTCGGATTGTTCCCAAGTGCGCAGTAGGTTCAGCGCACTGAGAAATGCACTCTGATGGTTCGCGCGCTAGTCGGTTGTCCCCTGGTCAGCCTGGGTGGTCGCCAGGTCGCTTTATTTCTTTTATTTTATTTCTGCAAAATATTAATTGTTTTTATGTAAAGAATTCATTAATTTTGTTGTAGACTGTTATTTCGTTTAGTAGGTTTCGAATATAACTGGTGGGAATGTCCCCACTGTCCCCCTGTGAAGAACCGCCACTGCAAGGTTCCACCTGTCGCTGTAACGTCATGCGATAATAAACTCTAAAGTATTTTCGTTGTTTGTTTTTGGGGTGTTATGCCGTGTTGTGCTACCTCCTTCTTTAGCCGACGTTTCGGTCAGCGTTGCAGTGTCCATCATCAGGGCAGATCCGGCAGATCCGTCGACGGATCTGCCGGATCTGCCCTGATGATGGACACTGCAACGCTGTCCGAAACGTCGGCTAAAGAAGGAGGTAGCACAACACGGCATAACACCCCAAAAACAAACAACGAAAATGCTTTTGGCCGTGAAAATCTAAAAACGTAACTCTAAAGTAGCTTACTGCAGATCCCATTATGGCACGACGTTACTGCAACGACCTAACCTTGTTATTCCAAAGGTTCGATATGTCCGATATAGTTGCCTACCAGTTTTAGTTTGGTTTCAGTTAGCGCCTCCGCCCACTCAGGCAACTGAAAACTCTCAACTGCCAACTGTCTTTGTATGACAATGTGATGGCCCGCACATACACTATCACACAAAACCCCGTTGTCAATGGTAACGCAAGCGGTGACTTGCGACTTGCTCTACTGGTTGCCCTGGGCGGCCATTGATAGTTGCCAACTGTCAGCTGATTGTTCTTCTTCTATGGTTAACCAAGCTTTTTGACCAATCAAGACAGAGAAACAGACGGTTTTAGTTGGTTTTCAGTTGCCTCAGTGGGCGGAGCGCCTTCGTCCATGAGCCATAAAGGTATATTTTATCATAGATTCGATTCGAAAACTAGAAACGGAATAATTGTTTTAAATAAATATTCAAAAAACATTTCTTAATTTCTTGATGACTGAGCTTAGCATTTCATCTGTCTGTAAATTTGTTTGTAGTTTCCGCTTCCGGTTGAAATTGGTGGCCGTATTTAGATCATTATAGATTATTATTTGAACTTTTTTATTAGCATTTTTCAATATTATACTTATGGTAAACCTGTCTGAAGAAAGTTTCCTCCTGTCATTAAGGCGATCCGCTCACTGAGGCAACTGAAAACTGTCAACTGGCAACTGTCTTTGTATGACAATGTGATGGCCCGCACACTACACAATCACTCAAAAACCCGTTGTCAACGGTAAAGCAAGCGGTTAAACAAGGTTTTTGACCAATGAAGACATAGAAACCAGCCGGTTATAGTTTTATTTCAGTTGCCTGGTTGCCTCGTCAGCGGAACGCCTAACCTAACTGTTTTATTTATGGACTATAAATCAGGGTTGCCATTTCGCTAGGAATTCCCCAAAATGCGGGAATTTCTAAGAATTTAAACCGATTGGGTATTTGTGGGGAAAATGTGGGGATTGTACAATAGAAGAACTGATGAAACTAATACCGATTAAAAGAGCAATTCCTGATTATACAACCATATTGAAATAAAGTAATTACAATTATTCGTAGCAAAATTAAAAACAATCTATTTTTTTAAACCTGAACGAAAGAGAAAGTCGAAATGCCTAAATAAGGAATTACATTTTTAGTACTTCCCCACCTTTCTCTTCACTATCTCCTTCCCCTACTCACTTACCTTCAGCCTCACAACATACCCCAATTGGGGATGCCTTAGTCTCACTGGCTTCAGGCGGGACTCTTGTGAGGTATTCACATAAAAAAGAATCACCGATACAATCTTACGTCTGTAAGCCTTTATTGAAAGATGAGTTTGTTTATGAACAAAACTATTCATTCGTGTTCATATTGCACACGTACAAACAATTAATTATATTAATATTTTAAAGCATAATTTGCAAAAAGTGTTTTTTCCTAAAATAATTAAACTCGAGCCATCTACGAAAGAGCGGATTCTAAATTCTTTTTAAGTGCTTATCACCCTAAATGAAAAAAAAAAACATGATAACATGTTTGAACAACTTCCTAATTTTGACACATCTACGGTTATAATATAATACTCGATGAATAACCACATAACCAGAAGTCACCTCATGATAATTACATACAGGTTGTCCGGGGGTAAAGTGCATTAACTTCGGGAGGTGAATCTACATTATAGTTTAAGTTAAAAAAATAACTTTTTTCGAAATTCCAATTTTAAGGGGTACTTTTTTGATAAAAAGATAAAATTAGTACGGAGTGTGCGGCCTGCACTATTAGGCATTTTCCACTGTTTCGATACGCGCCAATTAAAAACAACGTTGCCACAACGCGCCCGGCTGACTCACAGCAAATTTATCGGTTAATTTTGTACCCTACACTAAGGATTTTTAATAGGTACGTCATTTTGTAGGGGAAAAAAGTTGGTATTTCGAAAAAGTTGTTAGTATTTTTTACTCCTGCCATCGTCTAGAATCACCTCCCGAAGTTAATGCACTTTACCCCCGGACACCCCTTAGAAGATTTAGGGGGAAAAATAGTGATGCTTATTATACATTACTATTATCGGAAAAGGACAGGTAAATAAAAATATTCCTAGTTTCAATAACATATTGTATTATGTATTTATTTCACGTAAACGAAAATAATTCTCATTTAGGAATACATTTCTATAAATAATACAATCACAGCATTGTTAATAGGTAATAATAATAATTTATCATACTTATGTAACGTTTGAAAATATTATTAAGTGTCCACCATCTTGGAACAAGGAGCAAGTCATTGTTTACTAACAATTTATTACAGATTTGTATAACTTTGTAATACATTTCGGTATAAATAAAAACATTTGGGCATTTTCTTTATTAGATGAGCACCCATTCAATAAACATAAATCATTTTAGGCGAGTTTTATTCCTTATCATGGGCACTTTTCATTCCCAATCTATCTACATGGATAATTTAAAAAATTGACGGATATCAGCCAACTACGTTATATTGGTCTAAAACTTGTAATAATTTAAAACGTAAATGGCCGTACAGGATTTACTAAATGAACTAAATCTGATTAAAAATTACCAACATTTGATGAAACGCAAGGATTTCTGCGAAAAAAAATGATGTCCACAATAAAATTTGAGCCAACACTAATTTTGCACTATATGTGGCAACATTAGGTATATTTTTATGGACTGTTATTTTGTAACTCGGTCAGCATATTTATGCCGGTCAGGACTCATTACTTTCAGGTTAGCAGGTACGATGTTTGTGTATTATAAACATCTAGATTAGGATGTGTCCACATTTTAAGTATCCAAAATAAATAAAATAAATAATTCATGATTTTTAGGGTAAACGGGCACGCCACCGCTGTCTTAAATAAATATGGTAGTAGGCACGCATATGCGTAACAACTCTATATCCCGGTGTATCAGTATTTTTTAGTAATGGTATCACTAGGCTTATCTTGTCAGGGCTCCTACCATTGAGGAACTTGACGGACGTAAATCTCTCTCACAGCGAACATAAAGCAACTGATGTGCCGTTCCAATTTGGGTATCAAGTTTAATTTATTGTCATTTCATAAAAATATCATCGCTTTCATCAAAATGATGGGGTTTGACAAGTCCGTTCTGGAAGAAACAGGTGAGATCAACGGTTATGATAGGGCTAGCAGTAGCAAGCATCTGGAGTGTTGCTCTTGATCCACGTGAGGTAGCGGTTGACTCTAGTGTAGACTCCTGGATGATCTGGTTTGGCGCAACCCTCTCCCCAAGATACGACGCCTGAAAAGAAGTAAAAATGTATTGTCCATGTAAACTATTTAGGTACCGACGCCATAGATGCAGTTGAGATGTGTGTAAAATGAAAAAAAAACACCAAATAACAAAATGCAGTAGTTGCATATATCCAATACTTTAAACGTTTTTCTCATAGACATATGAATATTAGTAGACCTGCCCTAAGTGATAAAAGCGTATTATTTCCCCCTCCCCAAAACGGTTCCATTTGGAGCCGGCTGGGCTCGCATATGGCCAGTGGCGAAACTATACCATCGGGGGCCCGTGGCAAATTCATTGGATGGGGCCCCCCCAGTAAAAATCACAGTCGCGTTGTAATTGATTTTTTTATAAATAACTTATCCAACGTTATCTTATACAAAGTTATCCAACAGTATTACTAATATAGTGTGCATTTTTGTTAAATATCTAAAAAAAAATTTTTTTTTAAAAGCGTAGGTATTACCTATGTAGGTATAATGAAACAGCATTTTTTTTCTTTACAAGATATTTAATATTAAAATTCTTTTCTCCGAGCTTTCTCCGCAAAAGTATCAATATCGTCATCAAAGTTTGCGCGCCATTTGGCGGGCCATTGAATTTTCAGTACACAGAATAGCCAAGTTACATAGCCTGTCTTGTCCCATTGTATGTTTTTTATTATTTTTAGTTTCGAAAACGACCTTTCGGCACTAGTTGTATTCACAGGAATTGTTACAAATAACATTAATGTAGTACATACCTCATGAAAGCTGCACGACATAAAATGATTCTTCATTATTGATAAATCAGCAAGTTCTCTAATATACAAAGCCTTTTCTATTTCGTCTCTGAAGGTGGACCGAAAACTGAGAATTTCCCTGGCAAACGATTCAGGTATGTTTTTTTTTATATACGGCAAAATACTGAAATTGGAAACAATTTCATTCATTGGAAGGAAACGCGATTTCAGTTGATTAATAATGATGTCCCATACTCGATAAAATATGTTCACTTTAAACAACCTTTCCGGATCTTGGAGACGCTCATCTTCGCAAAGTTGGTGAAAACTGCGTTTCACCTTCCTCTGAAGGGCTTTAGAAAATTCAGGTTTAATGGACCACTTTTTTGCTAAAGTACTTGCTTCCATTTTTAAATTTTCAAATTCATGTCGATACCTTTCCAATTCTTCCAGACAACTTTTCAAAGGTTGCATTTGAAAGATAGATGGCTTTGGACTGAAGTGCTTTAGAGGCTGCACCGATAGCAGCCAAACTACCGCGATAAAAAATTCAGCAACCAATGGATGCGTTCTAAAAGTAAACGACATCCTTTTCTTATGAATGCGTTTAAATCTTAATAATGCATTTGAATTTGCATATGGTCTTCAGTTATGTCGAACTTTAGTAGTTTTTATGTACTTATATAAAATTTATAATTTTTACTAAATTTTGTTAAAAATATTAGGTTACTTCTGAACTCGCGGCCCCGCAGCGGCCGGGGCCCCGAGCACCGCGGGGCCCGTGGCATTTTGCCAGCCCTGCCACCCTATAGTTTCGCCACTGCATATGGCCTCGCCTGAATCTAGAAAATGCTACGTCATCATTTTTGTGCGAGCCAGCGTCGAGCTCTCATCGGTACATTTTACGAAATAACATGGCAAAAATGGGTGCTTGTGCTCTTAAAACGTTTAAAAATAGAAGTGAAAAAGAGAATAAACCCAATTGTCATATTACATTCCATATGTAAGCATTATTTTTCTTCATTTTAAGCTTATTCAGATCAGGGGATTGGTTTATTTATGCAGATCAGTGACATATACTATCACACCGAGATACATGCAGCGTTTCCAACTCGGATTTCCTGGTCCCGTCGTGTACTCGTCGCTGTTTACTGAGGTAAGTAAATTATGAAAATTTTGTAAAACGTCTTAATTAAATACGGAAATAATATATTCAACTTTCAAAACAAGCGAACCTTATTTTGCCGTATTTGGACTTGGCAAATTTGTTCATAACGTGGCGACCAATTGGTGTTCCCACGTAAAAAGGTCTATTCATTCAAAAGCAGATTTTACTTCTAAGAACTAAATGATGATATTATAATGCGAGATGCATATATATTGTCAGATTGATTTATTGACGAATCACATATAATCACAGCCATCTTGCCCCTCTTCGTCCCGCAATAATTGGTATGTCTCCTTTATGTTGTCGTCTACTAATATTCATATGTCTACGGTTTTTCTAAAAGTTAATATGGTTTGACTGACCGGCGACATGATGCAGATTGGTGGTGGAGTTATTGATGAGCAGACCGCCCCCGCTGTCCCCCTGGCACGAGTCCTTTCCACCCTCGGGGTAACCGGCGCACAGCATGTTGTCGGTTATCCTGGTTTCCCCGTATGCTGTCTTGCGGCATTCGGCATTCGACATTATCGGTACTGTCACCTGAAATCAAACATAGCAAAAAAACTTTTCCAATAACAGTCTTAAACAGAGCTAAAACACATGCAATTTTGGTACCTATATGCAACAAAGTTAATTTTATAATACTTTAAATATTGTTTTTTTTTTTAACAATTCCTTTTGCAAATTTTACTTTACTTAGAAGCAGCTCACTTCTTGCCAAAGATATTTTTTGGAGTAACATGGTTCCATTTGTAATATTTTTTGCATTGTATTCGAGCTCATTTGCTTGGGACAACAAGGTTCCAAATTGCGTGAAACTGAGACAATAAATGAAACAAGAAATTTATGAAAAAGAGAATATGCGTATGTGTTGTAATTTACTTTCAGCCTAACTAAAAAAAATTCAGAAAATTTTTAACAATTGTTAAACGATCGTGTATGAAAAAACTGTGCTAATTAAAAAGTAACAAAAAATGTTCATGGAAAGATATATATGTACATTGCTTACACAGACAAAGAGGGCAGTTTATCTGTTGTACATATTTGTTTTATTTGTAATTTTTCACGAATTTCGAAATTTTCCAAGGTATTTTGAATGTCCTATATATTTCTTATTTTTGAAAATGTCGTAAAACCATTTTTGGAACTAGATAAAATCTTTTAGATTTTTGTATTTGAAATATACTTTAGTGTTTAAAAATTGCAGTATTTTAAACTTTAAAAATAAAAAAATTGATAAAAGGTTATATATACCAAACATTTTCTATTAAAACGTCTAAAAATTGATGAAAATTGAAAATTAAATACACACAGTCCCGTTATAAAATGAATTTGTAACAAAACTACCACTTCACATTTTATCTCGTTTTATGTTCGATTATTTTCAATTATGTTATTACTATCGTTTTGTTGTAAAATATGTACAGACTTTACACACCGTGCTACATAATCACCATTTAACGAACATTAAGTGTTTTTATTTATTAGTAAGGCTTTTTAAGTTTAAGAACATTATATTAAAAACTCGTTATTTCGTGAAAAAACCTACCTAAACAAATTCAGATAGAACCCCATTATTCTGATTTTCAAAGCAACAAGGTAATATTTTTTTTATTCGTTGTCTGGCCTAATGCCACGCATTTTATGGCTTAGAATATTCTTAAACTGTTAAATGATAACTAAGAATCAACTCAACCCTATACCTACTTGAAAACTCATTAAAAGCTACGAAAAAAAGAAAATAACCCATAACCTAGCCTAATGTAACCCATTTAATCATTTTTTTTAAATATACTCGTATTTTCATCACTTTAATGACTTTTTAAAGGAGGTGTTGAGTTGAATTCATTCTGACTATCAGGTCACCTCTTGAACATATTAAATTTTATTGAGGATTAAAACCTCAAAACTCAATAGTTTCATACCAATAGCGGATGGAACCTTGTTTTTTCAGAGGATTATTATTCTATATAACTTTTTGTAAAATAGGTACCCAATACATCTGCTCTTATCTACACTGCCTGCCCTCTAAATATAGATGCCCACTCAACCATCTCATCTGACTGATCACTAACCGGGCACTGACTCATATATGTATTATTTTTGTTTCATCTTTGTGCTTCTTAAATTAAAAGTATATTCTATTGTCTAAATCATTTTTTCATCTTTGTCCTGCTAAATTAATAGCATAATACATTATATACATATATTTATTATTTTAACTTATCCTTTCAAAATTCAAATCAACTATGGTCACCTTACTTTGTCTACATTGTAATGTGCCAAGTGCCTTTAGCTTAACCATTATCTGTGTAACAATATTGTTCTATGAAGTATAATTTTTTTTACCTATGTTGTTTTGTGTTTTTTGAAGAATTATTTTTGTTTTTCCCTTTGTGTTATTTTAGTTACTTTAAGTAAATAATTATTAACCTCAACACAGGCTTGTCCTAGTGAGGTTTAAAATTTCATTGTAAACGGTTATGCCTAAATGTGAAGATTAATAATGTATAAAAATAATTATCCAACATACCACTTGCAGGGTTTGCGATACAGCTCCTCCCTCCTCCAGTGCCCCCCAGCCAGTAACTATGCCGTCATATCCAGTGAAGCTCTTCCCCTTCTCTGGCATGCACACTGGCCTCAGCTCTCCTTTAAGTTCAACCTAAAACATCACCAAATGTAATATATGTCACTATCAGAGGCAGATCTAGGGTCCAGAAGTAGAGAACATTTTTAAAAATACATGTGACTATTGACTAATCTTTATTATTTGATTAATTTGTATAATATTTCATAAGAGCTTTTATTTTCATCATATAATTTTGGGTGGTCACTGACTTTTTGACCTTATGAGGAAAGCCGCCCCTATATTTGTAAAAATCCAGTAACAGCATCGAAAATGATTTATTTTAAAAATATTACCAAAAAAACGTGCTATACCAGAAATATGATCCTTCTTGTATTTAATTATTAGATTAATGAATTTCAACAATGCATGTATGGTAGGTAACATGACGCCTGAGGCTTCCATTAAAAATGCATTCCTTTAATAAAAAACGCTATGTTTACGAACAAATAGTATTACTGTAATATATTATATCATTATATTATTTTTACCCCACATTTTGCAATAGCATTTTTTCTCGAATCGGTAAACGATTTTTAATACTTTTCATTAAAAAGTCATTGTATTATGTATTAAAATTGTAGTCTAAAATCATTTTAAAACTACTCCCCTGATACCCCCTCTCCAAAATATTATGTATATAAACCACTGTTTAAGGAACAATTGTGCCAGTTTTAAGATTGCCATTATAAGTTGAAACCGGTAACGGTCAAAAATAATAATAAAAAAAAGTTTATTTTTTCAATATAATTTCATTATAATGGAATTCCACCATAAATTGACACTATCAAAAATAAAAATAATGAAACAGATCTTCTACATAATAATTGTAATTACCGGTTCATCCATCTGAAGCAGGGCAATGTCGTTGTTGTAGTTGGAGTTGGAGTACCTGGGGTGTGGAACGATGCGCTTGATCTTCCTGGTGATGGTGGTTGTTTCACTGGACGTCTCCCTGTTGTGCTCCAGCAGGCGGACGGCCATCTTCTCGCGCTTGAAGCTTGACCAAAAGGTTCCAATAACATACAAGTATTAAGAACCTTCCAAAACCCATGCACATGCATTAGAAAACAAAAAACTAAACAAAATGGTTGCAATGTAAAAGATGTATGACTTTGAAAGAAAAACTGAATTTTAATTGCTATTTCAGCTATACAGATTATTTCATCTCTTAGCATGCTGTGTGGAGGCTCTTTATAAGTAGACGATGTAGTGTAAATATTTTATGCCTATGTAACATGCACTATAAATAACGGAGGAGTCAGAATTGATCCTTGTGGGATTCTAGCTTTTTATATAATATGGGAAAGAGGTGCAATACAAACACTTCAAATTGAAAGCATGCAACATTGCTCCACAGCTTCTGTAAAATGTAAATCCACAAAGTAAGATGTATTGATAACGGCAAAGGAGACCCAGATGAATCGATATGATGGACGTTAAACCATGCTTGAAAATGTAAAGGTTAAACAATGTGAAGCACCAAGTAAACGTATCAGCATGCACACTGCCTATGCACAGATTTGATGCCATAGTGCAAAATGTATTTACGTGTTTACAGTCTATTGCTATTAAAATGATAATTCCGTGCTTTTTAAATATCTTTGTTTCCATAACTATGTTTGTCTTACACGTACATGCACTATTGCTATATTATTTATGAAGGGTTGAACTGAATACATTGAATTGATGAAGTCAATTTCTACCAATATTACACTCTGATGACCGGCGGCTTTCTATAACAGCTGGAAATATTCCAAGACCGCTTGCGAAGCATCCGAGTTCAACAGTTTGTATTATAATGTTCCCCAATTGTATTGCAGTAATGAAGTGCAATAATACGGGCAATAATTTATTGTAATAATACGGGCATTTGCCTAGCTTGGTAGTCAAAAAGCCATGTAAAACAAACCTGTAACAAACAAAATGAATAAAGAAAATTAAAAAAAAAAAAAAAAAAACTCACCCACTGACGCAGTGAGCGGCTGTGAGAATGTAGTTGTTATTGATGAGGGTGCCCCCGCAGTAGAAAGCATTGTTGTACAGAAGAAGGGCCATCCAGGGATATTCCAGGACTTCTGTCTCCTGTCCGCCGACGATCCTATTCTTCTTGATGGTTTGTCCACAACCTGTCAAGAGGTAGAAAAAAATACAAAGTATAAGCAGAATGATGTAAGAACGAACACTGGAAAAAAGTTATGAGTTTTGAGCACTCTTGTAAAAAATGTTTGTAATTATTTAAATGCTGAAATAAAATTGGGCATTATTTATTTAATTACTAGCTGATTCGCCCACGCGTTGCTGTGACTAACGAAACACAACGCCATCTGCCTGATGGTTACCTAACCTAGATAACCAAGTGTTGTATCAATAAATTAACTCAAACCGCTATCTGTCAGAAAGTTATGGAACTCACAAATAATTACAAATCATTGTTCCCTAACAAACTTTAATTCGCATTAATAAATATTGAGGTCGATAATCGAGATAAAAACTATCCTATCTTTTAAGTTGAACCAAATAACACACAGTGAGCCAAATTTCATCAAAATCGGTTAAGTAGTTTCGGAGTTTATCCTGGACGAACATTGTGACGCGAGATTTTTATATATAAAGATTTAACAGTCTTTATACATTCATATTATTTGAGGGCTTTAGGATTTTTTAATTTATTGATCAATAAAATAACGAAATTTAAAAGTAAAGACCAAAATAAAAAAGGTAAATACATAACAATTCAATTTAAACAGTAGTGAATATAAAATATTTTCTAGGTTTATACTTCAGTTTGTCCCTTATGTGTTCCTAAACCATTCATCCGATTGGTGATTTGTTGTGCGCATGCCCGCGATGGTTTCCATATATAATAGTGATCTCTGGCGTTATGAAGTTATTTCCTATAGAATTCATCCAATTGCGATGAAACTTTGGTAATTTGTTGTGCGCATGCCCGCAAAGGTTTATATATATTTTGGTGTCCTCTGGCGTTATGAAATTTGTATAAAAAAATTGCAATTAGGGTCAATTTAGCGATAGGAAGCGACGGGGGGAGGGGGAGGGGAATACGGGAGGGGGGAAGGTGGAAGGGGGACTCGCAGTGGAAGGGTTAGGGGAGGGAAATGGGACGCGGGAGGGGAACGGGGGCGGAAATGGGGATGCATTGTAAAGAATACGCAGGGAGAAGCAATTTCTTTCTTTCAATGGCATCGCAACGCATGCCGGGTACTACCTAGTTAATTATAAAAATCACCTCAATTTGTTACCAATGTACGGTTTATAATTATATAAATCACCTCAATCTGTTACCAAAGTACGGTTTATAATTATATAAATCACCTCAATCTGTTACCAATGTACGGTTTATAATTATATAAATCACCTCAATCTGTTACCAATGTACGGTTTATAATTATATAAATCACCTCAATCTGTTACCAATGTACGGTTTATAATTATATAAATCACCTCAATCTGTTACCAATGTACGGTTTATAATTATATAAATCACCTCAATCTGTTACCAATGTACGGTTTATAATTATATAAATCACCTCAATCTGTTACCAATGTACGGTTTATAATTATATAAATCACCTCAATCTGTTACCAATGTACGGTTTGTTTCTATAATATTTAAAAAAAATTAATGAAGACAATATTGGCGAAACTCAATTGAAAATCTGTAACAGAAAAATCAGAAAAAGATATGATCACATCTGGGAATCGAAGCGAGGACCTTCGGCTTTCCGGGCAACAACTCTACCAACTGAGCTAATGTGTCGGTAATATGATTCGGTCATATTTAACTGTATCATACTTCGACTGAGAACTACCAACATTATCTTCATTTTTTAACGCATATTTTATTGGCTGCTATCTTTATGTATGATTGCAAGATTTAACTCGTAAATAAATGCTATCTAGATAGTGTCTTGGATAAATTTATCCATTTTTATTTAATAAGCGGCATCTATTGACTTTTCTGCAAGTCTAGATGAATATTTTATTTTTATTTTTAACTGAGTTAAACCTCAAAATGTAATATTTGAATTAATGAAGACAATATAAGCGAAACTATTGTCTTCATTAATTAAAATATTAAATTTGAAGTTTATCTCAATAGGTTAAAAAATAAAAAAATTAAAAAAAAACTTACTGCAGGGTTCACAGTGTTCTGGAGGCTGCAGGTCTGGTTTAGGAGTAGTTGTGGTGATGCCTATGATGCCATAGAGCCAGTCCAGGAATCCATTGCGGTTGTCAGAATCGTCAGCCCCAACCACAACCGCATCATCACTCTGGCGACCCAAGTAACCGGACAGTTGATATTTCTGCAAATAAATGAAACAAGAATTTTTCAACTGACGGAAATTGACACATAAAAAAATAACGAAGTTAAATTTTTTGAAGTAGAACTTCTTTAGGCGCTATGTGACGAGTAATTCAGATGTTTTTTTTAATATTATTTTATTTTATTTATTTGCGTTATAAACAGTCTATACATTTATATATGGCAGTGAATATGTTTATGTCATTGACCAATAAAATAACGACATTTAGATACAGGACCAAAATAAAAAAAATAAAAAATGCAACAATATGCCTAATACAAACAATTCTGATTAAATGTATCTTCAATTTACAAAGTGTTTTATGATATACATATTTCTAAGGTTTACCCTTAAATTTTAACGGATATCAATAATATCTTTGAGGAAAAGATTTTATTAAAATACAAACTACTAAAAGTAAAAGAGAAAATGTGAGGAACTAATAAAAAGAAAAAGAAATCAATGGAATTAAGTTTTTGGTTAAACATATGGCATTCGATGGAATGTCATTTTTTAAAAATGTTGTGAATTTAGCAAGGCTCGTGTTAAACACATCGATGTTTGGGCATGATCTATTAAATGTGCTACAGCAGCTTCTTCTAATAAATACATTTTCAAGGTAATTCGTTTTGCTCTTAGGAATATAAAATGTATCCATAGATCGAGTAACTCTTTTCGGACGGAAGTAACGTTTTCAAACAAAAATTACATTTGGATATCGGCACAATTACCGCTATAATTGTCTGTATTTTTTACATTTTGAAGGGTTCTAGTCTTCGCTAGAATATTTTTATTATTATGGAATATTCAGACGTAGAACTATCCCATTTCTATGCATTACATCTCCACGTCAACGGCAGAAAGTGTAAGGAAAATGGAGTGGTTTGGAGTGCTATGAATTACTGTGTCTTTAAATGTATGTTTACTATGAATATTGAAATTGTGTTTACTATTAATAATGGATGGAAAGGTCTAGAAAAATTAAACTTCAACTGTATAATATATAATACAGCAAAACTCGCATTTTAATAATATAATACCCACATTTGATATAGGAATGGATTCATTATGAATGAACAAGAAATGGTATTTGAATTACATTTCAATAGTTGAGGTTTAACAATTGTTGGAGGTTTCCAAAATTACACCAGAGACCGAACAACCTACACGGAGAAAAATGTTATTGTAAAAATGGTTAAAAACGGGACTGAAGTTCTTACGAACAAGTTAACAGTGTTTCAATATTTATTGGCGGTAAAATGTAAGAATAATTTATATAATATATATATACCAACAAATTATTCTTACATGTTCCCGCCAATAAACATTGAAACCCTGTTAATTTGTTCGTAAGAACTTCAGTCCCGTTTTTAACCGTTTTTACTATTAAAATGCTCGTTTTTTTCTAATAACATTTTTCTCCGTGTAATCAAATGAATATGGTTGCCCAGCGTACTCTATCAATTATTTATTAATTATTTCCTGCAGTTATAGAAAAATGCTTTTCAGAATTATTGCTATTGGCCGTGATTATGAACAATTTCATTAGGTAGGTACAGGATTTCGTATAAGCTCTCAATTATACTTATAATGTATGATGAATACGTATCGTTGTGCTTCAATTGAGATGATAACCAATGCATAACTACCTCATTACAATGAATTACACCATTTAATATTCAAATGATTTGCGTTTTTCATGTCGTAGGAAAAATATTCAGAGCAATTATATCAACTCGAAATATTGAAGCGGAAAAAACTAGATTTTTTATAGAGAAACCTCACAAGAGTCCCAACTGCTCCCGTCTGGAGCCAGTGAGACTATGGCATCCCCAATTGGGGTATGTTGTGAAGCTGAAGGTGAGTGGGGTAGGGAAGGAGATGGGGAAGAGGAAGGTGGGGAAGAACCTGGCAATTCAGATCTAGTGACTAAACACGGCTAAAGCCATTATTAAGCAACGTTTCAATTCTGAATGGTGGTCTTACACCAGGGCGATACTGAGAGTATCTTCCACTCTGGAACGTGCCGCAGATATAGTAAATAATATTTTTATTAATTAATTGTGAAATAACACAAATTCATCAAATAAAATTTATTTGCGCACGCCGGGTTCGAGCCCGCAACTTTCCGATTGGGAGTCAAGCGTCTTACCGCTCGACCACGGACAGTAGTCAAATCGTCGACAAAATGAAGGTTCGATGATGAATACGATGGTAAGAATCATTTGCACGTATTTTTGATTGCGAATTCTTATAATTTAGGTAAGTCAAGTTGTTATTAATTCTAACTAGACTGTGTTAAGAGTATTTTTCATACCAAACTTAAATTTGTATTTGATCCCAAAATACTGGACCAAACTGAATAATATTTTTTTATTCATAAGGTAAAGCAAATATCTAGTAAAGACAAATGCTTTATTATTTATATATATTTCAAATTATTATAGGCCATTAAAGAATTTTATTTTTCATGATCTTAGGGGCAACTTTGGCAATTATTTGTGAGATAATAATAATTATTTTGTCTTACCTACTATTTAAATAAAAAAAAAAAAAATAATAATTGTGAATAAAAACATTTTTATGGGCTTAAATTAAAAAATTAAATAGATGATTTACGATATTTGGAACACAAATATCGAATGTACTTTTAAAGTTTCCGCCCAAAAAAACGCATTTTTTTAAGGTTGCATTTTTTATTTTATATAATATCATTATGTTTACTTAGTATCTTTGGGCAATTTTATTTTTCTTAATAAAAACCATTAACTCCCAAAAAATATCAAAGTTTCTTCTAAAATCATAAAAAATAGAAAGAAGTATTTTAGCCTAAAAACCAAATTTAAGTTGTATAATTGGTGTTGGGAGGCGAATCTCGTGTTCTGATCACCTATGAAGCTATGCCAAAATATGTAATACCATTATACTAACGGTTCATCCAACGTTTGATTCCTTTTGAATATTTAGTTTTCTGAGAATGAGCATTAGCATAATATACAGAATTGATTAGATACGGTCACGATACGATCCTTGGAGCAGGGTGGGATTTGACATAAGCTAATTGGATAGGGTAACGGGCGCCAAATCGCAAGAATTGGTCATCATTTATTTCTAATATTCTGTTTTACGTTTATTTTTTACCACCAAATACATGGCATGTGCTTAGCATAGTGGTCGAAAAATCCTCAAATTATGTCATTAACAGTGCAACGAATGAAGAAAAATAAAAATCATAAAGAGCAAACATTATTTTAATAAAATAATGTTTGCTTAGAACATTTTAATTAGTTTTCTGAACAACATTCATTTTTCATGAAATTAATTGGTTTTATATTAAAATACATGCATATCCCTGAATATTTATATTTTTGATACGGACAATGCGTGATGGAGTTCCACTGTAATGATATATTAAAACTTTTATCATTTTTTTTCTTTTTTTAACCGAACAAAAGTTTTGAATTGTGTTTAGATCATTATAACGCTTCTTAAGTTAATACATATTGTCAAATGCAATCGAAAATAGTCCGATGAAGCTAGTTTGTAAATTCTGAGAAAGGTAAAATCTGTACAACTTATTTAAAAAATGTTTTTTGAATGTCTTTTAATTATTTGTCTTATGTTGGTCCGGCCCTGCTTGGGAGGTTTGTTTTTTTTTTTAAATATAGATACTTCTTCTTGATAAAGATAACCACCAAGTAGGTCAGAGGTAGAGTTAATGGAGCAGAATTTTGATTATCGGTGGGTTAAAAACTGACGGGGAAGAATGTTTCATCTGGCTTTTCGGTTAAATACAGATTTACCCAAAGGTCTAAGTACTGAGACTTATTCCCAAACATCCCGTTGAAAGAAATAGTTTTAATTATTAGCAAAATATTTAAACAAAATACGGATCCCAAGCTTCTTCGTTAAGAGGGTATTACCAGAGAATACCAAAAAATAGTCCTTTTTAAATCAAATTTAGACGTATTGACTCTTTTATACAAAAAAACGTAAATTGATTTTGAAAGATTGTTATTTTATCTGGTACACGCAGTTTTAAAATTTTAAAAAACTAAGTGTATTTTTAATATACTAAGGTTATACCGTTGGTCGTTGGCAGATTTGTTAAATTTTTAATTTTAGTTAAATTTAAATCATTAAAAAATACATCCGAGAACGTGTTTCGTGACAAAAATACCTCAGTTTTTCTATTTATTTAAGGTCTTACAAACTAAAATATAATTTTTTTTTTAAACACTAATTTTGTTTAGACATTATTGAAAAATCATAAAAACTTATGATCAAAAAATACACTTAATAATTTATCATCGTGCGTTTTGAGCATTTTTGTTGCTTACTTGAATGGTACATATTAAAGCAAGTTTTGAATGAAATAAACCGATATTAAATTTTTTATTTTAAAAATTTGTTACGGGGAATAATCGATCTTTCACACTGGAACCTCCCTGTACAGTTGCAACTGACCTCCAGTTTTCTACCCACCCCTCAATTTTTCCTTCCCAGAACTTCCTATCTTTCCTTTTCCCCTTAATATCCTACACACAGCATCCTTAAAGATGACATACGCCCTGCAGGATTTTGTTTCCCTTGTGGAACTATTGTAAAAAATGTGCCTAATTAGTGGATATGTATTGAAATATTATAGAAGGTAATTTTTAATAAAATGGTTTAGTTTTCAAAAGTATTTAAGCTACTTTACAGTACCTAGGTACCTAGAAACTCAGAATATACGATTGAAAGAATTCAAAATGGACAACCATAACCAAGTCAAACATTATCCCCAGTAGACATTGCACTTCATATGTCCCCTGCACCTGATTTGATTTTTAAACTTTAAACAGATTCCCAATTTGAAATCAAGAAACGTCCCGCGACGGACCTGTCGGCAGTGTTGGCGTGAGAGAGGTTGGCGTCAATCCACACCCGACAAATTGATTTAACGGTCTTTGGAGGGGTCTAAATTTATTCACTTCAGCTGGTTTTTCACTCAAACTCTAATGGAATTAAATAAAAATAATAAAATATGTTAAATAATTTTTTTAATTTTTTTTTATTAGTAACTAGCTGATCGATACCCGGCCTGCGTAACTCAAAAAATAAGAAATTGTTTTCCCCTTTGTCCTCGTTCCCCTTCCGCCACCTCTTCCCCTCCTGCATCTCCTTTCCCTCCCGCGCTCCCTTAACACCTTCCTCACGTTCCCCCTCCCTTCTATCGCTGTCGCCTTTCTCGCGACCCCCCCCCTCACGCATTCCCCTTCCAACTTCTCCGCCTTCTCCCCTCCCACGTCCCGCCTCCCGCTAAGCACCCCTCCTTAATTCCATGCCGCCCCTCCAGATTCCCTTCCACTGCCGCTAAACTCCACAAAATTCATCTGTTTTTCAAACAACTCGCGTGTTTTTCATTAAACTGTATATTAGTTTTGGTTGCAAATTTCATAACGCCAGAGCTCACCAATATGGAAATATTGCCACATAAAAACCTTCGTGGGCATGTTCACAACAAGTCACCAAATTTTCATCGCAATCGGATGAATAGTATAGAAAATAATTTCATAACGCCAGAGCTCACTATCTTATAACCATCGCGGGCATGCGCACATCAAATCCCCAAATTTTCATCACAATCGGATGAATAGTATAGAAAATAATTTCATAACGCCAGAACTCACTATCTTATAACCATCGCGGGCATGCGCGCATCAAATCCCCAAAGTTTCATCGCAATCGGATGAACGATATGACAGCACATAAAATACGAACAAACAAACAAAAAATAATTTGTATACAGAAATGTCATCGCAATCGGATGAACGATATGACAGCACATAAAATACGAACAAACAAACAAAAAATAATTTGTATATAGAAATTTCATCGCAATCGGATGAACGATATGACAGAACATAAAATACGAACAAACAAAAATTATTTTTATATATACATTTTCAAAATTTATTTATATACCTACTTACATTTAAAAATTTCTAAGATTAAACATTAAGGCGATGTTCTGTTAAGTAATGCAAAAACATGTGTTTTTGGTTTGAAAACAGACAGCTTAGAAATATTTTAGATGCTTTAATTAAATACTGCGGGTAGAACACATTTTTTCAATCAGCCTATGAAATTATCGATTATATTTTAGATAAGTCTGATTATATGCCCAGAAAAAAGTATCAGGCCTGTAAGAACTGTTTTATAATTAACAATCTTAATTAACAAACTTCTTTTCCATTACTATTTCATTGTATACAATGTGAAAAATTAAATTGTTTAGAAAATGTTCTTAAAACCCTTAAATATTTGTGCCTGGACTTCAAAATTGGTTTGTCTGTCCGCCTTCTGTGTGGCCGGCCGGATTGACCTGTTGAAGGAGACCTTTTGACCGCTCCAGCCGGACTCTCTCGACCCATATCTTGCACCGCAGTTAAAGGGATGGATTCACGCGTCCGTCATTCCTGGATTCCTACCCACTCCTCATTCCTTTTTCCTTTCCAGAACTTCCTCTACTTCCTTTCCTTAAAAAGGTTCATTCATTTATTAGGAAACTTTGTATTAATGTGCACAGATATTAACACTTTAATTAAAAATGTTCCCAGCATGAATAATCAAGTTTTAGTCGTTACTGACTTCTAGTAGTGAAAAAACAGAAATAATAATAATCAAAATGAAATATAAAACATGAGATATAATTTTTAGAGGACTACGTTCCTAAAACTGGACCAATTATGTTTCGCCAAAAAAACACACATGATCTTGGAATGCGCGACCTATCTTTTTACCGTTACTACGTCTTTGCAACTTGTTTGACTTTAAATTTGACAGTTCGTAAAAAACACATAGGTGAATTCATTTGACAGTTGCTCAAACGTCACGCCAAACACCAACGCCAACATACTAAAATTAAATAATCAAATTCATTAAAACGGTATCTCCATAGGATATTAGCAACTATTTTATAAGCTAGTGAGGTTTTTGGCCGATGAAATTAAATAATTTATCAATCGATTCAGATGTTGATTAAATGACTTGTGAGCCTTCAATTACATTCCTTGTGGGAGTTTTAAAAATCCCGATGAGATTTTATATAATGTGAAAATAAGATAATTATTGTGTGTGTGGATGTATGTGTGTTTGCGCGTATTTACGCACTTACGCATGTATGTACACATATAGACAACTATAAAAAAGAGTTATGTGTAAAGATTTTATCTTGCATAATAGCATTTCTTATTCTTGTTTATTCTTTTTGTAAATAAATACTTCTTTACGCACGCTTGACTTGAGGGGTAAACTGGCGAATGCGTTACGGAAATTACAGCGTTACAAAAAATTGAAATGCGTGGCGAGGCGAACGGGCTGTATCACATTGTAGAAGCAAGATAGAGTAGTGCGCGCTCACATATTCTTTCTCTCTTCCTCTCATAGCTAGTGCATGAAATATTTCAGTCAGTATTTTGAAATACCAGTGACGCGTCAAACGCCCGGGGGGGGGGGGGGGAGCGGACGTCAATGCGCACGGCTTGATCGGGCGAGGCGAATGATAATTAATTTTATATAAATATTTGTAGATCATTAATATATGTATAATATTTTATACATATCTATAAACATATATATAGACATACATATAGATGGAGCTAAAAAAGTATTTACTTCAATCGTGTGGTCTAAATCGCACTCGCATTTTATATTTTTCGTTTTTCTGTTTTCTATTTTTTATTTTCTATTTCCATTATAACTTTTCTAATTTAATCTTTCTTAGTATATATATTATATATTATACATGTATATATATTTAATTCATACGTTCACACTAGACCTCATAAGGCTCATTAACCAGCGGCCAAGAAACCAAATTTCAAATTGCGATCGTGCCCTTGCAACTGTACAGGGCCGATAAGTAAGATTGATTATTCTTCGTACCCAAAAGTGTAACTAATAACTCAATATTGACTTTATTTCATTCAAAATTTGACTTAATATAAACCCAAATTCAAGTAAGCAATAAATATGCTCATTGTGTACTTCTTGTAAGTATTATTTTATCATAATTATTTATGATTTTTGAATAATGTCAAAGCAAAATAAGTGTGTAAAAAATAAGAAATATTTTAGTTTGTAAGACCTTAAATAAATAGACAAACTAAGGTATTTTCGTCACAAAACACGTTTTCGGATTTATTGTTTTATGATTTTAATTGAACTAAAATCAAAATTCTGAAAAGTGTCAGGTTAATAGGTTTTTTGTTCCATCACTTTTAATGAATTTATATTACTTTTAAAAGGTGATTTTATTGGCCACTGTGACGTTTATTGCGATAAGCCACTTGAATTATTCGTTCTCGACGTTCCCAGCTTGTCCGCTCGTTCAAATAATTTCATCCTTGAGTCCTTTTAGATCGTGGAATGGTAGGTACCTACGATTCGATTTACCAAATTTCATTTATTTATAAAATTTCATTTTATTTATAAAATACATGATAATAAATTAAAACATTTACATAAATGTAGACACTTTAACCGCTTGGGCACATAAGCTTGTTTTCACGACAATTTAACGTAGGTAGACATAGGAATGACGTATGCCCCGGACCTGTGTTATTTTACATACCTACTAGGCGACTGCCTGTTATTCGGTAAAAATTAGGTGACAAATTTAATGAAAATATCCTACATGAGTTTTTGAGCTTGACCCAATGTTGTTTACAGAATGATCTTCCGGAAACATAGCAGTTACACTATTAATAAAAAGTTATCATACAGTCCCATATTGGATATTTCTTTTTCTATTGGACGATGAAAACGTCCTTTCATCGTCCATTTTATCTCCTCCCTGCACTCTTCACTAATCCCCAGTCACGCCCTCTCCTCCACTTCAACACTAAGTAATATATTATGTTTACCCATTGTTTTGTATTGCCAAATTAGTATATTTTGCCCTGAGGAAGAAACGGTTGTTCCGAAACCGGTCAGAATAATACAAAAATAAATGATTGCTTTATCTTAATTTTTAAATAGATATTCAGCAATTCTATTGAACTACAACATTCTTTTAAAATATCTGAATATGCTTAAAATGTCGGATAAAAGAATTTTTAATGACTTGGTTTTTCATTGATTAAATTCTTATTGATGAATTTGAATGTCATTCTTTACATTAATAAGTTTGCTGATCCCACTAAATAATATTTATAGTATTTCGGCATGGGGGGGAGCCACCGACAAATATATTAAGCCAATGAATACAACCCATAAAACATTAATTAGGATCATGCTCAAAAAACCTTATCTGCATCCCCCGGAAAACCTTGTTATTACACATAAAATATTAGATATTAGGAAACCATATATTAAAAAGATAATTCATAATAATTGCACAAAATCCCCATTACGCCACATAACTCACCCATAAAATACAAGAGCAAAATCACACAATCAATTCCAAGTGCCTAGAATTAAATCAACTTTTGCCAAAAAATACGAATCCTACCTCTCACTTCTAATATTCAACACCTTCTTAAAAGAAACCACTTACTCCATCACTCATAAAAATCTAAAATGGCTATATAAACAATGCAACATTTGGCTACTACACAAAAAAGAGAATGCATCACCAAGTTAATGCTAATCTCTTCCTAATCGATAATTCCTCATCCTTTATTTACACGTGTTTTATTTCCAATTATAGAGATTTATTCTTTCTTCTTATTGATTTATTATTATGACTTATAATTCTTGATTAATACAACTTGAATTTTCATGTTTATTTTCTGACTATTTTACTGTACACCTTTTATCTTTTTTAATGTTCTAATTATTACCCGTCTCAGAACAGACAACGTCTAGTGCGGCGGGTAACTTAGGTACTTGCTATAAAATACTATATTACCTTAATAAACGCCCGGGATCGAAATTGATTGGAAATTGAATACTAAAGATTGGGATTTATATGGTATATTTATGTACACCTCATTGCCCGGAATACTGATGGAATGAAATATTATGCTGAGTTAGTGGACATATTCAATTTATGACTAAATAAATAAATAAAGATTTTACCTATTGATACTGAGGCAGTTCAATTCAGTTATGTATAAGTATAAAAGAAAGACGAAAAAAACACTAATTTTTTTTATTCTAATGTAAAAGCCCCTAGAAAGGGCGCTAATAATTAATTGAATTAATAATTTTTTTTAGAGATTTCAAATTTTCTCTTCTCCTTGTATTAATTATCACAAGGGTCAGTGCAGTATTTTGGTTATTATTCTAAGAACTCACCTGTTTCTGCTTCAACAGTCCTGCCTTAATACCGGCGTACATCCTGTCATCAGAGTCCTCCAGCGATCTCCCTTCAAACTCCTCCTGATCCACAACCCCTTCATCATCATCGAAAACGTCCAGATCTGCCAACCCAAACACTTCAGGATCGACTTCCACGACCGTCCGACCGGGAAGAGAAGTCGCCGGCCCGAAAAGCGCGGTAAGTATCAATAAATTGATGGATAAAGCCACGAGACTCGCGGGAGTTAGTTCCATTATGCTAGACGGCGCGTCCGCGACTGGACACGACCAAGAAAATCGAGACTATTGTTAATCTGTACTTGAATACTGTACGACCAGCTGAATAACTGTGTCTCTTCTGTTGATTGGGTACTGATTGCAGGTTCGGGCTCAGCGGGTATTATAATGGGGCCTTGTTGGGTGATGGGTGTTGGGAGGACCCGCATCCGTGGATCGTGCTGGGCTTATCGGGGGTATTTCTGTTTATTTGAGGAATCAGAGGAATGCAAAGATTAATCTGTGACGGCATGTTAATGGATTGATAATGTTCAGTGGAGTGCTTAAAACGCTGGGACGATTTCGATACCTGATGTTAATGACTAATACGATTGAAAATTCCTTCTGAAATGGAATTAACAAAATAATAAAAACAATGATTTCGTAATATATTTATTAAGGTAACTATTCTAGTTAAACCAGTAAATCTGTAAACATTAGTATACCTGACGTCCTAAAAAGTATGTCACTAATTTTCGCTTATGTAATAAATTTTAAACAAAATTTCATCAGAAATCATGGTACTTGTAAGTAGATAGGTACTTATTTACCTGCAAGTAATTGTAAACCATGTATTTTATGTAATATTTTAAATAAGGATTTAAACAATCTGTCCAAAAACACGTTTCGATCTCAATGACAATATTTTTTTTCAAAGTTTCTTTAGGCAGGTAGGTAATATAAATTAACGAAGTCCGAATAAAAACTCTGATTACACAATTCAAAAATATTTTTAAGGAATCATTTAAATGCCACTAAACTTGAAACGACACATACAAACAAATTTACAGAAGCACGAATGCAAAACGGTTTAGTTTAAATTCTACTTTGCTACGCTCAGTCAACAAGTGAAAATTTAATTGTCTTTTTTCTGGAACAATAAGAAAAAAAAGTAAAACTAGTATTAAATAACAATATGAATTTTCCATCTTCCTGAAAACAAAAATACCGAAATAAAAGTAAGCAATTTTATTGTTTTACATATTTTTTTTATAATAATGTTCTTCTGGTAGTTGATAGGGAACATTTCGTCAGACAGGATTTCGGCTTTTAGGATACAGGATTTGGAATTATGTTTCCAACTCACAAACATCAAATAATATTCCAGGAACCAACAGAAAAAATGCGTCTTTCTTAAAAGAGAACTATTTTACTTTTTATTTTTGGAAAAACTTAATTTTAAATAACCTAAAATTGTAATATTTAATCATTAAAGTCAATATTATCGATTTTCAAAATTTTAAACAGAAAAAGATACAATCGAATCTAGAAATTGACCTAAGGACCTTAGCCTTGGAGTGGATAGGGTCCAATTAAATTAGCTAAGTAGTTAAAACAGAGACCCGACAAGGCTATGTATGATAGTGGGGTCAATTCCTAAATGCGACAGTATCTTTTACTGATTTTTCTTTTTCAAATTTTCATTTGAGAATTGCCATTGTATTCAATGTCCAGGAATTATTTTTATTACTTGTTTGAATTTATTGAAAATAACGCACTGAAGTAAAATTTGTAATATTTGATAGCAATTTCGTCGAACCCCCGAGGGTTTAAATGAGGTATGTGATTACGATAGCACAAGTTATAATTTTTATAAAGCGTGTGAATAATTCGTTATTTAAAAATTTGAATATTCATTAATATAAACATAAATTCTTACTTTAACTTGCGCACTTTGGAAAATTTAGAAAAAAACAAATAAATTAAATCAAAACTTAATTTAGTTAACAAAATAATAGCACCATGTAAATCACCATTATTAACAATGTTCCCATGTATTATTGACTCTTCACACCGTTTCCCCACCCCTTAAAATCACCCCTCCCATTACCCCTTCCTAATAAAATCTAATCATTTCTGTACTTATAAAATTTTAAGTTAGTTTTAAGTTTGCTAGTGAATGACACGGATGTGTCGAAACCGGTAGCAGATAAATAAAAAATGAAGGTAAATTGTACATAGAAAATAATAGATATGTCTAGAAAGTGTTACATAGTTAATTAAGAGATTAATTACTCAAAAAATATTAAAAAAATGATAATTAAAAATTATTGTTAAAACACTAAGTAATCGCGGACGCCATTGTTGCTCCAAATTGAGTTCGTGGAAATGGTTAAATAGCGAACATTAAAAACTTAGTACTAACAGGAATTAGTGCTAAGGTCGTCCAATAGTTACAGTTGGACCAAATAATAGATATTGATGAGCTCCGTGGCTGAACGGTAAGGGCTTTGGTTCAGGTTCTCCACCGATTCAAAACCCAGAAATTTTAAGATGCAAACTGTATAGTAAGTGTGTAGATAACAGTATTCAGAATTGATGATGATGATTTAAACCTTTTAAGAAAGAGAATCTCATCTTGCCTTTCCGTTCTCTGTGTTTCCTCCCTCCTATAAAATGGCTCTCTTCAAGACCCAGGTTCACTCCTTCCGTTGATTGGATTCAATCACCCATACAATATTGTATTGTTAGCGCCTCGGCCCACTGAGGCAACTGAAAACTCTCAACTGCCAACTGTCTTTGTATGACAATGTGATGGCCCGCACACTTCACATTCACTCAAACACCCGTTGTCAATGGTAATGCAAGCGGTGACTTGCGACTTGCACTGCTGATTGCCATGCCGGCCGTTGCTAGTTTCCAGCTGTCAGCTGATTGTTCTTCGTCTATGGTTTAACAAGCTTTTTGACCAATCAAGACAGAGAAAACAGCCGGTTTTAGTTGGTTTTCAGTTGCCTCGTCGGAGGAGCGCCTTAGCCTTTCTTGAAAGATTAGAGTTTTTTTATTGACAAAACTATTTATTCATATTCATATTGCTTGTGTACTTGCGCGAACCATTAATTTTTCTTAATATTTCAAAGTAAAAAGCGTTTATAATAAAAACATATTATGCGCGCGCCATCTACGAAAGAGTAGAATATGGATTCTTTTGACAATCACCGTAACACATTTAACTCTTGGTCCAGTCCTGCTGCGCGCCGGACATTTTAGAAATTGAAAACTATCCAAAGATGAAAAATGAAGGACGCAATGGACGGGTGGACGCAATACTTTCACCGTTATCAGCGTAAGTATACAAATCACGTGTAATACTTCCGACTGTGTCCTCCATCCATCACATCACACTCTGTGACTAACGCAAGCTGCTTGCATTTTAGAGGTCAACCCTTCCTAAGACGTTGACAAGACCAACAAATACAACACATAAAATCGCACAATGAGTAGTTAAGTGTATTAAGTCAAAATTATAGTTTTTGACTTAAGTGTATTAAGTCAAAAAGTATAGTTTTAACTTAAGTGTATTAAGTCAAAAGGTATAGTGTTTGACTTAAGTGTATTAAGTCAAAAAGTATAGTTTTTGACTTAAGTGTATTAAGTCAAAAATTATAGTTTTTGACTTAAGTGTATTTAGTCAAAAAGTATAGTTTTGTGATATCGGCGTTTATGTTACGAATTGCTGTAAGAATTGATTTTTATTTAATTGTTTTAGAATTTTTTTGTTTATCACAAGGATTACGGTTAACCAAGATTCGAAAAATATTAAATAAATAGTTTTTGCATTATTCTTTTGTTTTAGTATTAAAATATGTTTTTATATTTCGGATTCTACAATAATGATTTTAGATAATTATGGTAATGTATTTATTTATTTATACTGGTTTTATACAAATGTTCGCACTTACGTGAGTACATACAATTAAAAAAATCTACAATTACATCATTTAAATACAGACACATACTAAATGAAACAAATTACTTTGTGTAAAACATCTATAATCAATTTAATCACTAATTCACGTTTTTAGAAGAGATACAAAATTATTGTATGAGTCAGTTAATATATTACCCGTTCGAGGAATATTATGGTTTAAAATTGTATGCCAAAACCTAACGTCTGATTCAATATACAAAGAAAAAGTAGATCATACACATGGCACAAGATTTAGTAAAAATGAGGGTATGTCCATTCCGAAAATTACAAATAAATACGGACAACGGACTTTTTCTTATCTTGTACCTACCATATTTAATAAGATTCCAATGCACATAAAAGATCAATCAAATTGCACCACCAAACTAAAAACCAAAATTAAAAAATGGTTAATAGATCAAGATTTTTTATATTGATAGTTTTTTGTAATCTTATCTTATGTATAAATATAAATATGAGTAATCTGCCTGTGTTAAAACTGTCTCTCTGAATATTTTATGCCGTTATTTTGTAGTTACTTAAAAGTTATTCCTCTTTATGTTTTTCCATGTGCCTTTGTATTGTTATTATATCATAAGTTATTCTTCTGTACTTATTTTGCAAATTATTGTTTCTTGTAATATGTGTACATAATCATTATATTATAATTATTGTTAAATTGACCTGCTGACAAACTGCTTTGGCAGTTTAGCGGGTGTTCAAATGAAGAATAAAAAAAAAATAAAAAAAAATAAAAATAAACCACCGGTTTTGAAACATGTAGATATTATAACATGTGATTATAGTGGTTTACACAAAGTAATTTGTTTCATTTAATAAAAATTATGCCACAAACTAATTTTGCAAAGATTGAAGAAACAGATACATACAATTAGAAAAACAAAAACATCACAAATAAAAATACAAAATTATATACAAGCTCACTCAATAACAATGAGAGGCAAGATACGTAAAAACACGTATTAAAAACATTCAATTTTGTATTATTTTATTGCGATTAGTGTCAAAACTTCATATAAGATTCAGGGGGTTTCTCACCATCCTCCCAGTAGCTTATCTACCCTAATAACGAAAATTTTCGATTTACGATTTACGGTTTATTTATTTATTAAGTTGGAGTTTATAATTCGGTACTCGAACCTACTAATAGTGGCTATATATTGGATAAGTTGGCCGAGTTTTCTAACCACTGCGAGTATTTTATTTTTATTTTTAATAATATTCGTTATTAGGATAGATAAGCTAACGGGAGGATGGTGAGAAACCCCCTCATTCTTCAGTATTTAAAATCTTCATTTTTTCTTACTTGCACTGTCCCAACTCATTGCCTAGGTAGGCTATTGGGGTCGGCTCTCCTCGTTCTCAGGTTGTAACTTCTTCGGTTCTGGGTATCGCTCTCTTCCAGGCCATTTCTTCTGAGGATTTTAGAGCATTGAGTCATCCAGGAGTTCTTTGGTCTTCCTCTAGATGACTGTCGATGAAGCTCCATAGACATTGCCTGCTTCACTGTGTGGTCTGGTGGTCTCCGTTTTATGTGACCATACAATCTCAACTGTCGTTCCTCTAGCTTATTGTTTATGTCCGTGACACCCAGGCTACCACGAATGCGTGAACTTTTAATTTTATCTTTTAGTGACACTCCTGCCGACCATCTAAGCATTCGCTTTTCTGCTGATTCAAGTTGCCTGGAGTAGGAGTTGTACATGGTCCAGCATTCGGGGCCATACATTATCGCGGGTCTAACAATAGTCTGGTATACCTTTCCTTTTAGTTTTATAGGCATTTTTGTATCACACAAGATTCCTGTTACGGATCTAAATTTACTCCACCCCACACCTATTCTGTGGTTAACATCTGCTGCACATCCTCCATCTTTGTGGATGAGTGAGCCGAGATACTTAAATGTGTCACAGTTGGCTAATGTTACTCCATCCAGTTGCATCGAAGGAGTTACAGCATTTGTGTTTTAATGGCAAGTACAAATATTCAGTCTTTTTCCTTCAATTTTTAGGCCATTATCCTCTAGGATTTTTCTCCACCTTTCCAGGCTATTTTGTAAGTCACAATGATTTTCTGCTATCAGTACTATATCATCTGCAAAAAGCATAGTCTTTAGAATATTGTTGTTCATTTCTTGAATTGTTAGATAATTCATGACCATTATGAATAGCAGTGGGCTGAGGACAGATCCTTGGTGTACCCCCACTTTAATTGGAAATGTTGGTGATGTCTCCGATGTGCATCTTACTTGTGTTTCTACGTTTGTATACATATCTTGTTTGGAGAGCACATAACTTTCTGGTACGTTATGAGATCTCAATGCCGCCCATATCAGGCTTCGGGGTACCCTGTCAAATGCTTTTTCCAAGTCTATAAATACCAGTATTTAAAATAAAATGAAAAAATACACAAAATCATATATTCCATTGATATCAAAAAAATATAAAACACTTCTTAAAATATTTTCAAAATACTTTTAGAGTAACTCAATTACAACGCATTTTAAATGCTATTTGAGTTACTCTGTTAAAGCAGTAAATAAAACAAAATATGCTGCATAAAACTCCATTATTAACAAAAAAAACGATAATTTTTGACTTAATACACTAAAGCATTCAAGGTGCGAAATAATCAGCAATTTCGTGTTACCAAAGTTAAAATACTTTACCGTCCTTGATCCAGTGAATAATAATAATAAATGGATAATTTTTAAAGCGCCGTTTTTGTGAGAAAGGGCGCTGCCCTTAGCTTTTACGATATAAAGTTAATAGGGTATTTCCACGTTATTTTATTGCTTAAAAAATTAAGCAGAAAATAACGATGATTATGGCATTTTTATTTTATTTTTATGTTGACGAATAAATTTTCTACAGCGAGCAAGTTGTAAGTAAGTAAACGATATTTTTGGGCGGGGCGGGGCTGTGTGACGTCATGAACATCTGACACATTTCTGACAGTAGTACTTTGTTGTTTGTTGACGTGCGTATTTAAAATCAACAAATTTGATTGAAAACATAAAAAAACAAACATTTTTAGCCGCCCTACCCTCGGGTTATTTCCGCAAAATCCTCTTACCTGATAAGATTTTGTCAAAATATATGCAATGAAAATAGGTTTATTAAAATAAAAGTTTTTAAAACTTAAAATAAAAGTTGTTAAAACTTTAAAATTTAAAAAAAAAAAAAGCGCATACGTGATACGGGATAGCGCAGAATGTTATAATCAACATGAACGTATTACGTACGTTAGTAGGCCTAGGGCGGTAGGATGATTAAAATCAAAAAATGATCTTTAAATATTCCATACATTTTCAACAGAATCCCTCGTTTGTGAAAATATCCGGGTACATAAAATAACAATCTAACCACGAGTATTTTTTCAATACATTTTTATCTTCTATTTCATTTGACAAAAACTAGTTTCAGTCCAGCATAACTCTGGTTTAATAAACAGAAATTTTGTGATTGACTGATTGTGTGAATAATTCCTACATGTAATATTTAAAAAAACAAATTATAGGTAGGAATATTTAAAATTATATATGTATAAAATATTTAAAAAAAAATGGAGCTGATTTCTCAAGAATTCAGACTATACCACGATTTTCACTGATCTGCGCAATTCTATGATATTATTTATATAAAGAAGAGTGTGGATTGTATTTTTTTTTATAAAACTCCAATTTTATTTCGACATTGATGTAATTTTGCACAATTGACTTATAAGTAAGATTGTATACATGATGTCCGGAAATTAGTGGTACACACGAGAAATTAGCGAATCTACATCATCCAGAGAATCCAATTTTTCGAACTGAGCATTTCTTTTGGAGATAGGTCTATGCTTGTACACATTAAGAGAAAATCACTAGTTGATAATAACTTCGTAGCGACCGAATTAAAAAAAAATTGTCCATAAACAATTCCAACTTCGGTATCGATACTCGAAAACGAAAGCTTAAATAAAAAAAAAAATTATTCCACAAAATTTATGATAAAGTAGATTCATCAGTCTCGGGCTTGTACCACTAGTTTCCGAACACCATGTATAAGAGCAGATAAAAAACAATAATAATTTAATTATCATATCTAATTATACTATAATCAAAAACACAACTTGGAACGAATTAAGTTCTTAATTATTTTGATTCTGTCCTGAAGAAGTCACAATTGTGTCAGAAACTGTTGTCGAAATTTAAAAAAAAAGATTAACACAAGATTAAAAAAATATCCCTGTTTTCAATAAACAGTCGGGAATGAAACCACTGATAGGGTCGATGATTTTTTGTCCTAACGACTCTGTGATTTCGATTGATAATACAAAATAATTTCGAATTTCTTGTGATTGTTACTATAATTATTTTTCATGTAAGCCTTAACCTAACTTTCATGACTTGTCGTTAGATGTCACTAATAACAAAAATTAGTATTTATTTTTACTGCACTGCTATTAGGAAAAGCGAACTCTATGGTTTGTTTATCGAACCTTGTCAGATAGAAGCACACTATTTTCCATGAACCAAATCAAATGCATTTAAATAAACAATACAATTTTTCGTATTATTCTTCTAATAATTATCATAAATAATACGTTAGCAGAAGTTAAATTTTCTTTGTATTTTTTTAAAGGGTTCCCGGAGCATTAAAACCGCAAATCATTATGATAGATTGAAGTAAATCAGTGATTTATTAATTTATTTATTTACGCCTAAATTAGGCTTTATATGTTGAACATTTTTATCATTACATTGCGTAGTAACACAGTATGTAATGCTTACATAAAAATCCAAAGAATATTAAAAAAAATAATTGACTTCAAGGGGGTTTCTCACCATCCTCCTAATAGCTTATCCATACAATAATAAATATTTTTGATTTACGATTTATTTATTTATTAAGTCGGATTTTCGGTACTCAAACCTATGAATAGTGTCAATATATTAGATAAGTGGACCGAGTTTTCTAACTACTGCGAGTATTTTATTTTTATTTTAAATAATAAGCTATTAGGAGGATGGTAAGAAACCCCCTAAATATGAGAAAGGTCGCTGTCTACACGAGATTTAAAAAAACACCCCATTCCCTTTTCCCACATAATAAAACAGAATTTTGATACATCTTCATAAAATTTAGCATTCTTGACTTTTAATAATAAAGACAATAATTGAATAATTTGTAGAGCGCCGTTTTTGTGAGAAATCACCTAAAACGAAACTAACTGTCTACATGTGATTTAGTTTTGCAATCGGTTCACTCAGTAAACCCTGAGGAGAAAAAAAATTCTCCAGCGCCTATGTTATCATTGGGGATGCTGTGTGGAGGATCATTTTAGGGAAAGGAAGGAGAGGAAATTCTGGGAAAGAAAATTTATAAGGGGTGGGTAGGAATCTGGGGCCAATGTGTACCCGTCGGTGGCATGTATCTTTCCTCGGAAGATTTTTTCAATGTGGATGAGTGTTTCAGGCTGATAATTATTGCTTATAATAATTGTTACCCTTTGTGCTATGCATAAAAATCTTGTTATAAACATTAGTTTATCAATTAAAAATAATGAGTATTGAATTTATAAATTTTTATTTTCATAATCTTTTTACGTTAATGAACTAAGGTATATTTTTCATGATTTATTTTGGAGTATTACGCCGTATTGCGCTAGGTACCACCTTCTTTAGCCAACGTTTCGTCCAGCATTACAGTGTCCATCCTCAGGGCAGATGTGTAATAATTAATTTCGATTTCGATTCACAATAATCTGTCCTGATGATGGACACTTTAAGGCCATCCGAAACATTGGCTAAGGAAGAAGATACATCAGCACGGCAAAAATAAATCACAATAATACTTTTGGCCGTGAAAAATCTAAACTTACATCTATGGTCGAGTTGTTCGAATCACATTAACATTTTAATTTATTTTCCTTAAAGCCATGTCAAAATGGTGCCATAGATTCTACTACAGCCTCTGTACAACTTTTCTTATTTATATATTATTTATTTATTTATATTTAAACGCCCATAGGGCTTTTACATACATAAATCAATACAAGTTTTGATTAATTACAGTAAAGAGTTGAATAAAATATAGGTAAGTAATAGAAAATATAAAGACACATAATATAGGTTAAATAAAATATGAGTTAACAAAATATAAAGACACGTAATATAGGTTAGATAAAATATAAGTTGACAAAATGTACGTAATACAGAATATAAATAAAGTAAAAATAGATAGCCTGCCAATATCCTTCAAATCAATAATAATAAGTATTAATAAAAATGTATTAATTAATTAGTATTAATTAATATTTAAAAGCATAACTTGTAAAAATTATTTAACGTGCGCCATCCATGAAAGACTAGAATATGAATTCATTTGACAATCACCTTAACTAAAAACCTTTATTTAATTTAATTTTGTATCTAGAATTCTGCCAAACTAGTGCTTACCTAATTTACGCATAGATTATTATGGTAAAAACATCTCTTCATTGTTCGTTATGTTATAGTATCAGAACAAAATGACAAAAATTATTGTAAATGACCGCCATATTGCAAAGAAAGCAAATTTTCATTTTACACAATTGAAATTTTGACTGCAGTATTTTCCATCGCCCCGAATGTAAATAGTTGTCTTTTATAGTAATTAAGGTTAATCAAAAGATTTTTTTCTAAAAAATATTTGTATTGAGCATGTTCAGCAATTTCAAAAGTTTACCGTCTATTTTACAGAACTGTTTCGTGAGTGCATCTGGTATCAAATATTGGACAAAGATTTGTCATAAAATTTGACAATGATTTTTTGAATTTTATATTGACCCTTTTGCTGTCATCAAACTCTAAAATATAATCTCTTATCATTTTAGGTAACATTTCACAATGTCTTTGCCATATTTTATAGCAAGTAAATTGTGTGTACGTTATTGCATTTTTTTTTATGATTTTACTATTCTATCAAATTGTTTGTATTATGTCACGAGTCATATTGTATATGTCGACCAATATTATTTAAATATGTATGCACAAAGTGACATGTAGAGTAGTTTTTTCCAGTTATTATTATTATTCATGAAACATATGACATAGGTTAGTGTATAATGATTTGTTACTTCCAAATGCATATGAAAATAGTTTATGTATGGATTAGAGCTATAACTCACCTTTACCTGAGTTCTGTGGCTCGAAAACGTATTTATTTGTATGTGGCAGAAGTTAATCCAGTTACCCGTAAAATATTTGTTAGATCACCCAGTTACCTTTATAACTCTTTTTTATAATAATTGCTCAATTAATATATCCCTGTGACAGTATATCTAAGTTCCTAAGCATAACTTAGGATGAACAATAGATTCTCTGTCACAAACCTCGGAACATGATTAAAATTTACAATAGTTTATGAATTAAGTAGAAATAGTTCGCACGTACGGCGTTTAAAGTTTGCCAAATTCAAATTATTGTCAAATACATCAATTTTGTTTAAATATTGGTTACTAAGACTATGTAATCGTTGTATTGGTGAATTCTAGTACTTTTAAAGTCAGGTTAAAAAATAATTCTTTACATTTTAACAACTCTACTTATGCAAAATAAATTAAGACAATGCTTTTGCAGACACAATGCTTTCAGACCATTTCTTGGAAAATGTGACGTACGCGTAGATATATTTTAGGAAAACAGATATTTTTAATTAGTTCAATTATTGGAACAATACTTTGTCAAAACAATTAGCAGAAAATTAGTATTGTATTCCATACAAATCTCAAATAACAAAATTATGTATGTCGATGTTTTTCCGACGATCATTTTAATATCCATGGAAAATAACACCACTGGCAGCAGTATTTGAATAGCCCCAATTTAAGAATGATCAAAACCCATTCTTAATAATAACTTTTCGGAAATGATTCACATGACATTATCACGTGAACAGGTAATATAATAATAATATATAATAATACACGGTGTCTGGAAACTTACAGTACAAGAGTAAACTGACCACCACAACACGGGCATGTGCCTAGCGTGGTGGTCGTAAAATTCTCAAAATATGTAACCATCAGTTTAATGAATAAAGAAAAAAAAAAAAAAAAAAGAGGGAAACTGCTGAATCAACAACACATATAGGAACCCAAACGATGGATCTGGAAAAAAAACAACAAAAAATCCTGCATTTTCTAGATGTGGATGTGGTTTCGAAAGGAAGATGATAGCCTAGGGCACACTTTATATAGAATTCTAAAATAAGATAATTTTATTCGTAAAAACGGTTTAAAACGGGAGTGAAGTTCTTACGAACAAATTAACAGGGTTTATGGCGGGAACATGTAAGAATATTTTTTTGGTATACGTAATTTCGTACGTATACTAACAAATTATTCTTACATTTTCCCGCCAATAAATATTGAAACACTGTTAATTTGTTCGTAAGAACTTCAGTCCCGTTTTAATCGTTTTTACGAATATTTTATTTTTATTTATTTACATTTGATACATTTAAAGCCAAAATAACAGAAATAATATTACATACTAAGAGAATACATTTAAAATGAATACAAGTGTTATTACGTTGTTTTAGGTCGATATTAGTTCCTAGCTAGGCAGATTGCCTGTTCTAAGGAACCAAAGTTTGTAAAGTGCCAAATGCAATTTAAATTATTATTATTTTTTTTAAAATTAATACCTATATACTAAGTTTTTACTAAATGTGCCATTCATAGGTAACCATGTATAGTTTTAATTCACATTATATAATAGTTTTTCAGACTCCTCCCTACCCAAGCCAAGCAACCATTTAATCAATGAACCAATGTAGGACATTTTGCAATTTTTAATATTTATGTTTGGGGGGGATTTTATTGTATAATTTCGGTCCCAGATACGCATACGTCTTTTGATACTTTGCCGTATTGCTCCCTGGGACCAAGAGATCCTTTCTGTTGTGACTTCTTGTATTGTATTTGTGATCAATTTTATTAAAATTTTCTATATTTTTATGTACATGGATAATAATCTTTTTTATGATGTTTTGACGAACATCAAGAACGTTTGTACACAGACTGGGTACGTCGATCTCGGACTCCAGGAACCAAGAATGAGTGTGATTGCATCTTGGAAATCCCGCTCGTTCAGAACTGTTTCGGTTCTATTGGGCCGAGAACTAGACGGATCTACAAAGGTTTTTTTTTTAATTACGGCGCGGGGGTGGGATACTTTACGTGATTTACAATACGTTCGGAGTCACAATACTTCGGCCACTTCGCGGCGCGCATCCTATAGAATAATAATATGTACGAATTGTTATAATATTTAAATAGTTTACATTACACAACATTCATTGAAATAATTTTACAGTAAAATAAATGCAAATTAAAATTAATTATTTAGGGTGTAAGGAAAGAAGAATTAATTCGTTTTGAAATTGAGAATCAGATTAAGTGTGTCACAATAATGAATTAATTAATTAATTTCAGTCACTCAATTTTGCCCACTTCTACAATGTACATACACCTGGTGCGTGTTATTTTCACATTTTTTTCGAAATTTCTTGAAGCTTGTTAAAAAAAAATTGACTTATAAAAAAAACAACTTATTTTGTAACTTTTCAAAGTATTTTTTTCGTATTCTTTATGCTATATTTGATTAATAAACATGCCATTTGATATGCCAGATGGTGATTAAAAATTCTTATTACTATTTATGAGAATTTAAACCGAACCCCTTGAATAATAAAGAAATTTCGAAAATAATGTTTTTGAGTCTTGGCAACACTTCAATGTCACGTGTTCAATCTAAACCAATCACAGAGCACTTATGATCGTCATATGCTTTAATCAGGACACTTTAAGGCGCTCCGCCCACTGAGGCAACTGAAAACCAACTAAAACCGGCTGTTTTCTCTGTCCTGATTAGTCAAAAAGCTTGTTTAACCATAGATGAAGAACAATCAGCTGACAGCTCGCAACCTAGCAACGGCCGCCCAGGGTAATCAGCCATGACAGTCGCAAGATGGTCGCAAGATGGTCGCAAGTCACCGCTTGCGTTACCATTGACAACGGGGTTTTGTGTGATAGTGTATGTGCGGGCCATCACATTGTCATACAAAGACAGTTGGCAGTTGAGAGTTTTCAGTTGCCTGAGTGGGCGGAGGCGCCAACATGCAGCATGATTAGTTTGACACTGGTAGTAATTAGCCACTGCTTAAAGAAAATTCATTCATTCTTATATAGCTAAAAAATGTCTACTAGGACGCGAAAACGTGTCGGTCAAAAAATCAGAGCTCTTGCCTGCATGTAGATGGATGGCTACATATACGAAGAAATTAAAAAAAAAAATTGGGTGGAGGAGCTTCCAAGTTCGGAGTAAGAAAAATTTGCCAACGCTTCAAGGAGACTAAAACTGCAAAAACTGACCCAGAGGCGTTCGTCCCGGAGAGACGAGAAGTTCTGGGTTCGAGTCCCAGTTGCGACCATTTTCTTTTGTTTTTCTATGTCTTGTTCTTTTTCATGTTTTCATTTAGATTATTAGTGTTATTTTATTCTTCAAAGAAGTATTTATTACTGACTTACTTGCTAAATTTGCGCGAGCTTTCTGTGAAGGGTACCATTTATTTATCTGTTTACGATTTTCTCCGCCACCTTTTTGGCTGCAATACGCCATAAATCGACGGCCGGCGTAGTCCAGAGGCAAGGCTTTGGACTCCCATTCCGAAGGTCGCGGATTCGAACCAGGCGGGCGCAAATAAATTTTATTTGTGATATTTGAATTGATTTGTGATATTTCACAATTAAAAATTAAAAAAAAATATATACTATATTTGCGGCACGTTCCGGAGTGAAAGATACTCGCAGTATCGCCCTGGTGTAATACAACTATTCAGAATTGAAGCGTTGCTTAGTCGTGTTTCGTGTCCTCAGTTTAAACTACATTATACACTGTGTTTACCAAGTAAAACCTAATGATTTATTTTTAAAATATCTATTCAGCCATTGCGATCTATTACGAGACTGTCAAGACCGGTAAGAGGTGAGATCTGGGTTCGAGTCCCAGTTTGCGACCATATGTTTTATTATTTTTCTGTGTTTTGTTCATTTTCATATTTTAACTTAGATTATTATTATTGTTGGCTTCTTCTTCAACGATATATAATGGGAATAACCTTCAAAAGTTAAAAAGAGAGTATTTTATATAAAAAAATGAATATTCATTTAGACTTTTATAAATGAATATATTTTTGAATACTTTTATAATTTATGGTGTTCCATAAAAATAAAATCGGATATATTTATCCGAGACACTATCTAGGTAACAAATACATTCTTTGAATACTTGTTTTCAATGAAAAAAGGTAGCTGTCAATAATTTGGAAAAAAACATTAGTTGAAGATAATATTAATATTTCTGAAATTTGAAATATGAAGTTCACTATTACTATTACTCGTAATAGATCGCAATGAGTCCCAGTTGCGACCATTATGTTTTATTATTTTTTCTGTGTCTTGTTTATTTTCATATTTTAATTTAGATTATTATTGTTTTCTTCTTCTTCAACAAAAAAATAGAAAATAAATTAAATAATTCAATAAATATAAACATGGTGAACGATGTTGGCGATAAGTTTTATACCAAAATATTTTCGCAAGTGCGGTTGAATTTGGCAGCCAACTCTGGTCTGGAGCTCCACAATACTTGAAAAAAAAACCCTTTGACTCTGCGCAGAAACGGGCGGTGTTGATAGATTCTCCAGTCTTAACAAACGGATTGCAATCTTTAGAGCACAGTCGTCGGGTGGGAATGCTGTCCTTGTTCTATCGGTATTTCAATAGAAGATGCTCCGAGGAACTAGCATCATTCGTCCCCTCGGCACCGGTGCATAGTCGGGAAACACATATGTACACGGTTGATATTTGTTACCTGAGAACGGGTCGTTTCTACCACTCGTTCTTGAGTTCGACAGTTTGGCGTGGAACTATTTGAATGCCTTTGTGTTTCCTCCCTCCTACAAAGTCTCTTCAAGACCCATGTTCACTCCTTCCTCTCCTCAAATAGACCCTCCACACAGCATCTTCATAGATGACAGAAGCCCTGAGGGAAATTATTTTTCTCAGGTCCTCCTGCGTGGAGTTAATGTGAAAAAAATACATATTTAATTTTTAACTCAATTGGTAAAACCTCAAATTATTTAATTTTAATTAATGAAGAGAATATTATAAGTGAAACAAGTGAAAATATTCATCCTAGACTTGCAAAAAAGTCAATAGATCGCGTATTATTAAAAGGATAATTTATCCTGACACTATCTAGGTGGCATTTAGTACGAGTTGAATCTTGCCATCATACATAAAGATATGCGTTAAGAAAATTAAGATAATGTTGGTAGTTCTCAGTCGAAGAATGATACAGTTAAATATAACCGAATCGGAAAGGGATACATTAGCTCAGTGGTTAGAGCATGTGCCCGAAAAGCCGAAGGTCCTGGGTTCTAGTCCCAGATGTGACCGTATCTTTTTCTGATTTTTCTGTTTCAGATTTAGATTGAGTTTGGCTAATATTGTCTTCATTAATTAAAATGTTATAATTTTGAGGTTTTACCTATTAAGTTAAAAAAAACTATTTATTTGTTCATAACCATCTCTTTTAATTCTGTTATTTTTTTTCTTACTTCTTTAATTTTTTCCAACAATTTGTGAGTATTATAATTTCATGTAAATCGCAAATATTAGCTTAAAATAAATGCACGTATCAGTGGAACACCTTGAAAAAAATCAAAATATTATACATTTTAAAATGTCGTTGGTTCGGCAATGTGTTTAAGTACTGACGGAAGTGAACGAACGAACCATAATATTTGAAGATAACATTGGATTCCAGTATCAACTAGACAAAAATATACAAATAAAGTTGTCAATCAGGTCAGGGATATTGGCAGAATGGCGCTAGACTCAAAGCCATGGTCAGGGTGGAAGATTCAACGGAAATGAGGACACAGCTGATAAGGCCCGCACTGGCGCAAAGGAAGATAAGGATAAGGGCAATTCTCTGAGCTATGATTGACTTATGATATTTTTTTGAGGTTTACGTGCAATTTTCAATGTGCACATAATTCTTATCCCTTTACCGCACAAGAGTCCCAACTGCTCCCATCTGGAGTCAGCGAGAATATGGCACCCCCAATTGGGGTATATTGTGAAGGTGAAGTTAGTGGGGAGGGGAAGGAGATGGGGAAGAGGAAGGTAGGGAAGTATCTAACTATTCAGATCTGGTCACCAAACACAGCCATTTCAAGCAACGTTTCAAATCTGAATGGTGGTGTTACACCTGAGCGGTACTGAGAGTATCTTCTACTACTATATATTATTTTTATCAATTAATTGTGAAACAACGCAAAGTATCAAATAAAATTTATTTATCACACCGGGTGCGGGTTCAGATTGGGAGTCGAGAGTCTAACCCCGCGACCATGGAGGCCGTCAAGCCTACATATTATTTTAATATAAGACCAGTGTGCTTGTGCAAGCAATATTTTATACCATTACCGTAAAATAAAAAGATAAAATTGAGATTGAATTGTGAAAAAAAACCTTAAACAAAAAGCTTTTATTAGGGAAAATTGGTCAAGGTTACAGTGATCATGCAGTATTTATTGGATCTTAAGTATAATAATAATAAATATGTTTTTCCATTGCATTTATATCCTTAAAGTGTTCTTGCAAGTTCATCTGCTTACAAGCACGCGAAATTATTACATTGCATTATTTCATAAAGGCTAGGTAAACATCAGAATCGTATTTTATAATATGCCTTATTTAAATTTATCAAAGTTCCGCAAATATTATTTTTTAATAGCGAAATCGTCGTGTCATTTGGAGTTTATTATTGGCATTTTTCCAATATTATTTATTTATTTACGACCTTGGGATTTTATAACAATTATAATACAAAAATAATAGAAAAAGAAACAATAATATACAATTGCTTAACTAATATATAAAAAATAATCTTTGTTTTTTCGTGCCTTATGCGCGGCTAAACCGTTCATCCGATTGCGATGAAACTTTGAGAATATGATGTGCATATCCCTTGGATGGTTATAGGATAGTGAACTCTGACGTTATGAAATTATTTCCTATACTATTCATACGATTGCTATTAATTTTTTTGAATTGTTGTGAACATGGCCGTGAATACTTCTACATATATACTGGTGAGCTCTAAACGGAGGTTAAACGTAAGTTTAAACGGATTAAAAAGATAAACGAATAAAACTATATACTTGTTGAACTCCTTTGGGCAAATTTCTTCGATAATGTAACTACAAAGTAGAATGATAAGAATATATTTTTCTGGTATTATAAAATTTTGCATAAAAAAATTAAGTAAATAGGTCACGCGAGTTGTTGGAAAAATATATGTATTTTATGGAGTAAAGCGGCAGTGAAAAAGAGCTGGGGGGGGGGGGTATGCCGAAGGGGCGGTTGGTGAATTAACGAGGGGGCTTCGCGGGAGGGGGACGAAGGAGAGGGGAAGGTGAAGTAGGCGGAAGCGGAACGAGGGATGAGAAGGGGACGTTGGAGGGGAAGAGGAAGAGGAGTCGGAAGAGGAACGGGGACGAATGGGAATGACACGAAGGGAGAAACAATTTATATTTAATTGGCATTGAACGCATGCCGGGTATCAGCTAGTAATTGTTTCTGTTCGTTTACATTAGTAGAAGAGTAGCAGAATATTTAAAAATTCTGTAATAAATTTGGTAATGAATAAATTAAAATATCAACGGAACTGAATATTTTCGTTGTTTGTTTTTGGGGTGTTATGCCGTGTTGTGCTACCTCCTTCTTTAGCCGACGTTTCGGACAGCGTTGCAGTGTCCATCATCAGGCAGATCCGGCAGATCACGGCATAACACCCCAAAAACAAACAACGAAAATGCTTTTGGCCGTGAAAATCTAAAAACGTATCGGAACTGAATATATTTCCAAGCCTATGTAGTCTTTGAATTGGGGACTTAATGAAATAGTTAGTTTTCGACGGATAAACAAAGAACAGCTCTGGAAGCTTCGTGTCACGATTTGGTATTCGGAGTGTTATTAGTTTTGTTAAGTCAGGTGCGTCAATTGTGCCATTAACTAATTTGAATAAAAGTACCAGATCGCTCTTTGTTCTTCCACAATATAAGTCAGTTAAATTAAGTACATTCATTAATTCATCATATTATATTATACAATAATCTTTATTTTTGCAATATTATACGCCTAAGATACGAATTCAAAATTCTGGGAACGTGCACTCCGATGTTCTTGGTATATTCAGTTTAGTTCAACAATATTGTAATACAAACGGCTTTGATACTTTTTGTCATCTAACTACTCGAGCGCTTTTTGGTACAATATGGCACTATTTCCAAAACCACGGATTGCTTTGTTGCCAAAATATGGCACTAATAGAGCCGATTTTATAGTGAAATTGTTTAATCTCTGGATGTGCCAAAGAACGTTGGTTGAAAGCTGCTAAAAATTAAAAAGTATTCTGCCTTTATTGTTTATACATATGTATTTTTAAAAATAAAATATACAATGTCTACGTAAAAGTCTGTTTAAACGGAGTAAAAAGATAAATGAATAAAACTATATACTTGTTGAATTCCTTTTGGGCAAATTTCTACGATAATGTAACTACAAAGTAGCATGATAAAAATATATTTTGCCTACTAATATTTATTATATTTCTTCTTCTTCTTCGATGGCGCTACAGCCCATATCGAGCTTTGGCCTCCCGCAACATTCGCCTCCAACTCCTCCTGTCCTCAGCAGCTGACTTCCAGTTTGTTAGCTGAGAAGCTGTGCCGCATCCCCTCTTAACTCGTCTTCCCACCTCAGTCTGGGTCTTCCCACTTTTCTCTTTCCACCTGGGTGTCCAGTCATAATTCTTTTTGGGACACGTGTGTCCGGCATTCTCTGTACATGCCCAGCCCATCCCAACCTGAGGAGTCTCATATGGGCTGGGTATGTATAGTCTCATGTATTTACTGATATATTTTATATTTCTGCAATATGTAAAATTTCTACTTGTATTATGTTTGTAAAAGCTTTAATAGGCTTTAATAAGTGCCTGAAGAAAGTTTGAAAGAATAATTACTATGAGATAGTTATGTTCTTAGGACAAAATTGTACAATTTCTTAATTGGATTTAAAAAAAAAGTAAATTAAAATGTAGCTACATGGTTCATAATTAAGTAGGTAGGGAATTAGGTACCTGATAACACATCGTTTGATTTCAGAGCGAAATTGGGTTTTGATTTATTAAATTAGAGAAAATTAGAAATATCCTATTTATTTTAATATAAGCTTTTTTTATTTTAATTTATTTTTTATTTTAGCAACTATATAAAATAATTGTACACACAAAATTTAAAGGTGAATTTTAGTATAGATATTGTATTTCTTCTCACCTCCTCATTTCGAAAGGCTTTGAAAATATATTCAAGAGGGGGCGGGGAGGGAAGCACAAGGGGAAAACAGGGAATTCTTGTTAAAATGCATGTTTAAAGGTATTCTACCATCTGTGAAAAATTCAGCTTCCGGGGAATTAGTTTCGATATAAAACCTTCAATGACTGGGCTACAGGGAGTCCTGTGCCGAGGCGGACAAAAGTTATTTAATTATAGTTTATTTGTCTTTTATGTAGTTTTTAGTGTCTTTATTAGAATTTGTTTATCGACCTCTTTCAGCCATATTTTATTCTTGACTTGTAGTGATTCAATTGTTTGAATGAGTTTTATGTCTTGGGGAAGGAAGTTGTGGAGTTTTGTTGCAAAGTAAGTGTAGTTTCTTTGTCAAAATGTAGTTTTATAACTTGAATGTTTTTTATGTCATTTTTGATATAATCTAATATATTGGCTTCATCATCTAATATATTGGCTTCATAGAGGCAAAAAAATACTCTAAGAACCGCCCCGGTGAAAGACCATCACTTATAATTGAAATGGCTTTAATCGTACTTAGTGACCAGATCTGAATAGCCAGGTATTTTCCCATCATCTTCTGATCAATCTCCTTCCCCTGGCCACTCCCTTGAATCTCACAACTTACCTCAATTGGGGATGCCATTGTCTTACTTGCTTCAGATGATTGGGAGCTTCTAGATTCTTGTGTGTTATTCTCATAAAATATCTGTTTTGAATTAAGACCTTATGATAAAGAAAAACTTTTATTGTTATAACATTGTTAAATAGTTAAACTCATTATATCATGGACAGCTGGTGACATCTACCGCCAACGCTCGAAAGCAGGTTAAGAGATGAGATAGGCGGCACCTTGCCCTAAATAGGACCACACAAAGAGATATGCAGATAAAAATACGGTGTGCCCTTTACACAATCCACTGCATGTAATGCAATCACCCAGATATTATTATAATAAACTGAAACAAAGATTATGGATGGGAACTAATAATATATTATAATTCTTCAATCTTTGCAAAATTACTTGTGGCATCATTTTAATTAAATGAAACAAATTAACTTTGTGTAAAGTGTTCGCTACGTTTGGTGACTAAGCAGGGGTGCCCGGGTCTATGGGCTAAGATTTGTCTAGGTCTTGGCGGCGGATGATCTAGACACACTGAACCCAGATTCCTACGCAAACCCTCATACCTTCTCCTTCCCAAAACTTCCTCTCCTTTCTTTCCTTAAAATACCCTCCACACAGCATCCCCAAAGATGACATATGCCCTGAGGGAAATTATTTTCCTCAGGGCCTCCTGTGTGGACCTAATGCAAAAAATAACCACCATAATCACATGTTTCAAAACCGATGGTTTCTTCGTCAGGATAATAACATGAATAAAAATAACAAAAGAAACAAACAAGTATAGGCTAAAATAACAATAGATAATAAAGCTGTCCTGCGAAAAGAAGCGAAGCTAGCAGTCCCCAATGGAGTGCTGGTACCTACCCTGATGTATGGTATAGTGAAGCATGGAACTGGCAGAGGTAGGATAAAAGTAGACTGAATGCTGTAGAGATGAGATCCCCGAGGCGTATGTGTGGTAAAACTATGTATGATCGTGTGAGAAATGTGGATATCCGCAATGAATGGAAGGCTGATGTAAGCACAAAAATTAGTAAGAATAAGAAAGGGACCCACAGATGGTTTGGGCATGTAGAGCGAATGAACGAAGAAAGGAGTGTAGGAGGATATAAGACGCAAAAGTGAATGGAAGAAGAAGTTGTGGACGCCCGAGAAGATGTATGAATGTGAATGAAGAGAGTAGTGTGTGCCAAGACCGAGTTGTTTGGCGATCCGTCCTCTCTGCCTACCCCTGCGGGAAACGGCGTGATGGTTAGTTAGTTAGTTAGTTCTGTTGTGTAATTATTATTACCCTTGACAACTGTTTCGCCTTTTGAAGGGCATAATCGAACTGTAACATATATTATTTATTATAAATTGATTGATATTACTGAATATACAAAAGACAAATTAAACTTGATTACTACAAAAAAATGTATTTAATTTTAGGGTGTTAGAAATACTTGTACCATTACTTTAACCAGTGATTCTGACATAGTTTGGAATGGAAAAAGTAAATAAAATTTTGGTTTTAACTGAAAAGACAAATAACATTGTTTACATCACTTTTATTAATACACAATCTACATGTTTCATGAACCGATGTTCACATCAACAGGATCAAATGTTTACATGTCCGTGACCACCCAGGCTACCACGAATGCGTGTACTTTTAACATTTTATTTTAGTGATCCTGCGCCCACCTACACGGAGAAAAATGTTATTCGAAATAAATGATAATTTTAATAGTAAAAACGGGGACTGAAGTTCTAAGAACAATTAACAGAGTTTCAATATTTATTGGCGGGAACATGTAAGAATAATTTGTTGGTATACCGTAATTTCGTACGTATATCAACAAATTATTCTTACATTTTCCCGCCAATAAACATTGAAACACTGTTAATTTTTTCGTAAGATTTTCAGTCCCTTTTTTAACCGTTTTTTCTATAAAAATTATCGTTTTTTCGAATAATAACTGTTACGAGTTGCCTAGAGTAGACGTTATACATGGTCCAGCAATTGAGCCATACGTTATCGCAGATCTAATAATCGTCTGGTATACCTTTCCTTTAAGTTTCATAGGAATTTTTGTGTCACACAAGATTCCTGTTAGGGGATCTCTAAATTCATTCCATCCACACCTATTTATTCTATGGTTGAAATCATTGTGTTGAATATTATTTGATTTTCTGCAAGCAGATTTAAAAGAACCTACTTTTTGATTTTATACTCAAACTGCCTACATCTGTAAATGTCAACTTCTAAACGTTTTGACAATAAGATAAGCTCTGACTTCAGTCTGTTATCATTATTTGACTAGACCATGTTTGCTTTTCAGAAGCACTAATTCAAGCACACATGCCGGCACTAATCCCATAATAAATTACGAAACTATTATCACGAAGACGTGAGGACAATACTAAACAGGACACATCAACAAAATTTCAGCTATTCGATGATTTTTTTTATATTTCATTTGGTTCATGAAAATATTTGAATATGTATGTTGAGGGTAAAAAATATCCCCATTCGAGCGAACATACTGATTGAGGTAAAGATAAAAGAAGGAAGTACGTGGGAAGAATGAGTTAATGATGAATGTAAGTCTAAAGTTATGGTATTTGAAAGCTATCGTACGAAAACAGTGTGCAATGATTGAGAGGGTATTACCAGAGAATCCCGGAAATTAGTAATTTTAAAATCAAATTCTAGGCGTATTGACTCTTTTTTACAAAAAAACATAAATTAATTTTGAAAGATTGTTATTTTATCTGGTACACGCAGTTTTAAAATTTTGAAAAACTAAGCATATTTTTAATATACAAAGGTTACACCGTTGGTCGTTGGCAGATTTGTTCAATTTTCAAACGATAGATTCTATTAAACAACACAAATTTCAAATCATGTAATTATACAAAAAAAAAACAATACATAATCTAGTCAACACAGTTTTTAAAATTAAAATTTAAGTTAAATTAAAATCATTAAAAAATAAAACCGAGAACATGTTTATTGCCAAAAATACATCAGTTTTTCAATTTGTTTAAGGTCTTAAAAACTAAAATATTCCAATTTTTTTTTTACACACTTATTTTGTTTAGACATTATTGAAAAATCATAAATACTTCTGATCAAAAAATACTTAAAAGAAGTACACTATATTTAATAATTTAATAATATTCATTGCTTACTTGAATGTAGGTATATATTAAAGCAAGTTTTGAATGAAATAAATCGATATAAATTTTTTTATTTATAAAATTTGATACGGGGAATAATCGATCTTTCTCATTAAAACCTCCCTGTATAGTTGCAAGCATTTTAAAACGTTCATTCTCAGCTGCTGGTCAATAGTATTTGTCCAGAATTACTATTATTAAGCTAAATTTCTAGCCGTTCAAACTGTTTTGATGACAATATCTCGAACGTAAATGGTTTGATTTATCCATATCGTTATTTGCTTTTTAAGCTCAAATACATCAATGACAAGTGAAAATTTATGTTAGTTAAACCATGTTGTTTTCTGTAAGGTACGAAGAGTAAAAAAAAAGTGGAATAACGTTATGTGTGAATTTTCGTTGTTTGTTTTTGGGGTCTTATGCCGTGTTGCGCTACATAACATAACATGGCATAACACCCCAAAAACAAACAACGAAAATGCTTTTGACCGTGAAAATCAAAAAACGTATCTGTTATGTGTGAAATTTGAAAAACAACAATTTTCCACTAAACCAGAATAAATTCTTGTAATAAACGCTAATTGAATGGCCTTTCTTTATGATTTTTCAGTTAAAACTCAAAAAGAAGTATGTTGATTGTATTTTAAATATTAAAAATTATGAAACATAAGTTTCTTTTTTTCCCTTTTTCATGGAATTTTTCGTATTTCTTCGTCATTGTAACTATTATATTTATAGAAATTTTATTTTGGTAGAGTTTTATTTCACATGTGCATTTGTTACTTAATTTTATTTATCTATATATTATTTATTTGATAAAAACAAATTAACTTACATTCAGAATTGACACGTTGCTTAATAATGGCTTTAGCCGTGTTTAGTCACTAGATCTGAATAGCCAGGTACTTTCCCACCTTCCTCTTCCCCATCTCCTTCCCTTCCCCACTTACCTTCAGCCTCACAACATACTCCAATTGGGGATGCCATAGTCTCACTGGCTCCAGAAGTGAGCAGTTGGGACTCTTGTGAGGTTTCTCTATAAAAAAAAGTAAGAAATGTACACGTGAAATTTAACTGTTCAAAAACAAAAGAATATGGTTGGATACAACCTTTTTTCCGGGCAAGGGCTCAAATAATATTTTATACCTTTTCAAGAGAATGAATCACAGGAGACCATACTTGCGCCAGCTCACATAGGTCTAATATAAATCGTTGTATTTCCCTCATGAGAGATAATTTTAACGGAATAAATATATAAATAATAATTTTAAAAATAAATAAAAATAATTTTATAAGGTATTGGTCTAATAAAATGTTTACGTGATTTTTTTTTATTTTTTATCCGTCACTTTAGTAATAATGGTTTACCTTAAATTAAATATTAATTTTTATTTTTATTTTAGTATTAAAATTTTTGATAATCAAACATATTTTTTTAAATTTCTAATAAGAAAGAGAAAAAAAAACAAGAATCTTTAAAATAACCATAGAAAAATTTAAATGTTTACCTCTATAATAACAAAGTTTCAGATCGCAATGAAAAAAAAAAAAGTTTGGGAATTTTTTATTAATTATTTTTCACATGGAATGACAAAAAGTGGGGTGACAATAAATGTTTATAATGTATTGGTCTAATAAAATGTTTACGTGATTTTATTTTGTTTTGTTATCAGTCACTTTAGTAATGGTTTAGTTTAAATTATATTAAAATTTTTATTTTAGTATTAAAATTTTTGATAATCAAACATATTTTTTTAAATTTCTGATAAAATAAGATTTGATTGCGTAATTTATCATCTTTTCACCAAAAAAGTTTTTGGTTTTCAGATATGTTTAGAAAATTTTCAGGATTTTATTGCAAAGTGGAAATATTTTTACTATCTGACTAAATAAGATTGATTTTTGAAGGGTTTATAAGAAGTACATTATTACATAACACAATATGTCAACACAGTGGGTCGTTTGTAAAGCAACTGACAGTAAAGTGGTGTCATATGAACAAAATCCTTGACCACGTTCAGATGTCTGTGTCGACCACTTCTGAGGGTCGTTTTGACCTAAATCTTCCGAACTTTCGTTTATTGTTCACTAAAATAAGGTTGCGTTTAATGTGCAGTTGAAACAGAGCCGTGGGCGTTGTGAATCTTACATCAGCTTACGAAAAAGTTGCACTAATAATACACTTATATTTTTAACTTAATAGGAAAAACCTCAAATTATAATATTTTAATTTTAATATCAGTAATTTTAAATACATGTATACGTGATTACGTAAGATTTTTTAAATATTTATATTGAGGGATCAGTAGGATTTATCGGTCAAATTAGGAATTCGACCGAGCCGAACCCTCTGATATTAAAATATCTGGAGTCGGTGAATTATTTTCCCATTTAATAGTCTGGTAGGTTAACATGCTGTTCTTGTATTGTTTTGTGTTAATTATACTTATATAATACACTTGCACAGCGTGGATTTACTAGTGGTTTTTCCTATGGGGAAAACTAAACCCGGACCTAAAAGTCTGGTGCGTAAAATGAAGACAATATTAGAGAAACTGAATCTAAATGTGAAACAGAAAATCCCATAGTAACAGTTTTGCTGAAAGACAAGCATTAATAACCGAATTGTTGCTTGAAATGGCTTTAGACGTACTTTTTGACCAGATCTGCGTAGTCAGGTACTTTTCAACCCATCCCCACCCTTTTCAGCCTCATAACACGCCCCGTTCGGGGATGCCACAGTACCACCGGCTTAAAACAGTTGGGAGCAGTTGGGACTCTTATGCAGTAGTGAACTATTCTTAATAACGATCAGGTAAGATCCTTTTTTAAATCGATAAAGCACGCGGTTGGCTGCCGTTCGTAGTTAGAAGCAATGTTATTATAAATTTTACAAATTAAGAAATAATTTCACAGGTTGCATCAGTTAAAACTTCTTATTAAACAGTTATTTTTATTGAAGAAGAAGATAATAATAATCTAATTTTTTTAAATATGAAAATGAACAAGACACAGAAAAATAATAAAAGATAATGGTTGCAACTGGGACTTGAACCCAGAACCCTAAGTTGAACCTTTATGATGTTGACAATTACGACAGTCTCATAATAGATCGCAATGGCCCAATTGGTAGAGGTGTATGTCCCGTTAAGACGTAAGGTTCTGGGTTCTAGTCCCAGTTGCGACCATTAACTTGTATTATTTTTCTGTGTCTTGTTCATTTTCATATTTAAAAAAATTAGATTATTATCGTTGTCTTCTTCTTCAATGATATATTACATTGATAGGAATAACCTTCACATGTTAAAAAGAGAATTTTTCTTATAAAAAAAGAGTTATTTTTACATTATATTTAATAAGAAATAAAATTGATTCGCACAGTGAAAAAAAAAGTGGAAATGAAGCTTTAAAACTAGACTACGGTACTAATCAAGAACGTGCAGGTCATTGGCTTATAATAATTTATTTTGAAGGATGGAATATTCAAGGAGAGATCATATTCATCTAAAAATACAAAAGTGATTGACTGGTTATGGTGGTTTGCTATTGTTGATTGTCCATTACAACTGTTGAAAAGTTAAAGGTAAAGCCTTAAGGTTCCTCAAAGAACACACAACAACTATCTGTGTTTGTGTTGATAGTTAAATTACTAAATGTTTACTGAATGTTTACTAAATGTTTACTGAATGTTAACTTAATATTCATTGAATGTTTACTGAACTTTTACTGAATGTTTACTGATTATTTACTGTATGTTTACCGAATGTTTACTGTAAGTTTACTGGTGTTTTCTGAATATTTACTGAAAGTTTACTGCATGTTTTCTGAATGTTGATTAATGTTTTATGAAAATTAACAGAATTTTAACTGAATATTGACTGATCCTTTAGCGAATGTTAACTGAATAATAACGTAATGTTTACTGAATGTTTACTGAATATTTACTGAATTTTCACTGAATGTTTAATGAACATTTAATGAAAGTATACTGAATGTTTTTTTGATGTTTACTGAACATCTACTGAATATTTACTAAATGTTTACTGAAAGTTTACTGCATGTTTTATGAATGGTTACTGAACTTTTATTGAATATTTATTTAATGTTTACTGAATATTTACGGAATGTTTAGTGAACAATTACTGAATGTTTATTGAATTTTTACTGGATCTTTACTGATTGGATTTTGTTATGATAACTATATTAATTATTGGCGAGAAAACACTATTCGGGAGAGAAAAAAAGAGAATTAGTGTTTCAGAAAGGATAGGAGTTTATAATGAATGTGTAAATTTTAAAATAGGATGATGCACACGGCACAGGTAGAGTTGGAAAAATGAGTGTATTTTATGGAGTTAAGAGGCGACAAAAATGCTGGGGGAGGGGTATGCCGGAGTGTCGGATGGGGAATTAAGGAGGGGCTTCACGGGAAGGGTGACGAGGGAAAGGGGAAGGCAGAGAAGTGGAAGCGGAATGCGAGAGGAAAGGTGAAAAGGGAACGTCCACGGGAGGGGAACGGGGACGAATGGGAAATGACACGAAGGGAGAAACAATTTATAAATTTAAGTGGCATTTCAACGTATGCCGGGTATACACATAAAAATAATAGCGCTTTTAATAAAAGAGTTCCGAAATTTCCCCGATAACTGGTGTACATCATCGACTTCAAGATGTGATATCCGTCTCTACTGCGTGCCACAGATTATGCTATGATCCACTCCCATCTAAGTTATCTAATTACTATCTGGGGCACCATTACCAAGAAACAAGTATCTGAAATTCAAGTTATCCAACATAGAGCCGTAAGGAATTTATGACATAGAGCCGTAAGGAATATAGAACATACATTGTACCATGTATTTAGATACATAAATTTTACCATAAATTTATAATTGTACCATGGGAAACACGTGTCAAAGATATTTATATACAGACCCAAAACCTCAATTCCCACATGCACATACACCAGCATATTATACAAAATCAAATACACTTATCGTCATCTACGTGAAATTTGGAATTAAATCCTTACAATACATCGCTTATACGCAGAATAACGCATTACCTAGTAACCTTACATCCAGGATAAAGCAAAAAACATTGCAAAAGCTCTTAAAGGATATTTTCTCAGCAGCTTTACAGTGATTCAATATTTCTTTGGAATTCACTTCAATTTGAACGGCGCCAAGTGTGTCTGGTCTGTTTTAATATCTATGTACTTTTCATTGAACTCCCATTTAAATTCATATTCTTGTGTAAAAAAATGGTAATCTTTTAATTGTACAATGTTGTCCTTCCCTAACTGAGGTATATTTTGAGGCTGAGTGAATAGGAAAGGGGGTGGTGATGGGAGAGAAGAATATGGAGGGATTTCCTTGCCATTCAGATCTGGTCACCCAACACTGCTGAAGTCATTTATAAGAATACTTAATGAGCTTATTTTTTTATTTAAAATAATCAATAACTGGTTTGACTCCCCTGAATTGGTTTCCTTAGTTCATTATCATGTACCTTTTAGACCAACTCGACTCCAAACACCTTTTCATTGCAATAATGCTGGGACCCCGCACAACAAAATTCAACAATAAATCGCTTGCATACTTTAGGCAATAAAAATATGCTAATATCGATTACGCCAGTAATTGGGCCTTATAAAAAAGATGCATCAAACAAAATTTGTTTTCTAGTACCATGTAAACAAAATAATCATGTACTTCATATACACTTACCAGTACTTGCACTCTAAAATTATCAATTCATTCGAAATCATAGGTAGGTACTCATAAAATTAATTGTATGGGTTGATATTTATAATCCATAATATTTAATTTTTAACTTTTTTTATATTCGAAAGACTTCTAGAAATTTTAATATTAGAGTTAAGGAACATCTAAGGTATTTGAATAATAATAATTATTCTGAATTTTCCAACCACATTTTAGAAACAAATCATTCTTTTGATATAAATAAAGGGTTAAAAATTTTACACACAAACACAACAGATTTACAATTAGCAAACTTAGAAATTTTCTAAGTTTGCTAATTGTATTCTGTTAAATTTATTTTATTATTAATAATTATATTTAAAATAATTTATCTTTGTTGTTTAAACATCTTTATTATGTTTTGATAATTTATATAATGTAATTTTTCATATTTTAAAATAATTTTTATATTTAATTTTAAATAATTGTTTTTTACGATATTTTTTTATTAATTAATCACCTCTCTCTATAATATTTTTGTCCATAGTTCTTTATAATGTATTCTTTTTAGTCTATACTTGTTTGTTTATTTTGTTATTTAATGTCATTACTACCCTGACGAAGAAACCATCGGTTATGAAACATGTAGGTAATTGTGATTATATTAGTGGTTTAATTCAAAGTTATTTGTTTTAATTTACTTTTTTTTATTGTTGTGAAGGTTTCTTAATATACAGCTCTGAATGAGCTCTGAACTCTCTGAAATTTGCATAAAAATTGAAATAGGTCACACGTTCTTTGAAAAAAAGGGTGTATTTTATGGAGGGGAGGCCATTCCGGGAGGGTTGGAGGGGAATTAAGGGAAGAGGGGAGGGGGTCGAGGGAGGGGGAAGGCAGAGAAGGTGGAAGGGGAATGCATGAGGAGGGGGTTCGCGAGAAAGGAGACGGTGATGAAGGGGAAAGGGGAACGGAAAGGACTAGCAAGGAAAAACAATTCCTTTATTTAAGTTGCAATGCAACGCATGCCGGGTATCACATAGTTACTTATAAAAAATAATCATTTGCGAACGTCAACATTTGAACCCGTGACCTACCTAGTCGAGGACTTAACCCCTCGACCCCGCAGGCCGTCATACTTGCTGTAAAAATGTCATAAATTATAATCAACGTCCATACATTTCTGCACTGTGCTTGCGGTTGGAAACAAACCCGTAACCTCCATACACAAAGTCAAGTGCGTTCACAATCCCACGGAGGCCATCATATTTAAAATCACCAGCCAAACTGTGATAGCACAAAAAATACCTCACATTAAAAGCAGGATTTATTTCTTCGAACTCCATGAAATAGAATGCCATGTGGGTTGGAATACATATATGAAATTTACGATCTCTCTCAGGGTAACATGACACTAAATAGCGCTATGAATAATCAAATATCTTATTTCAATCGAAAACGATTCTTTTTAACATTAGGTCCACACAGGAGGCCCTGAGGAAAATAATTTCCCTAAGGGCCTATGCCATCTTTGGGGATGCTGTGTGGAGAGTATTTTTAAGGAAAGGAACGAGAGGAAGTTCTGGGAAGGAAAATGGTATGAGGGTTGGATAGGAATCTGGGGTTCAGTGTGTCTAGATCATCCGCCGCCAAGACCTAGATAAACCTTACCCCACGAACCTGGGCACCCCTGCAAAGTCACCAAACGTAGCGAACCTCTTGGGGTGACCTATGGCAGAGGTGTATTGTCAGAAGATAAAAATACTTCCGCTTTGCAATAAAATCCAAATAAATGGAATATTTCTAAACGTTTTCAAATTGTTTTCGAAATGTGATTAAATACGTTTTGAACTCGTAATAATTCGAAATAAAAATATAATATATAAATACAGGTTGCGGCAAAACAGACAGTACAGTTTTGAAGGTCTATTAAAAAAAACGGCGAAACTTGCAGAAATGGGATTTATTTTATTTTATTCGGTACATCATGCCGTTTTATGCATCAAGTCCCGAAGATGACATCAGAAAGATGATGGACCCCAGCAGCGATACATTGATGAAGGCATTTTCTGAAGTTTTCGGATGCATTTTGGCATATCTCGATGAGCATAGCGGCGATTTCCTCCAGAATTCGATCCTTGAGTTCTTCCAAGGTATGAGGCCAATGTTTGAAAACTTTTTCCTTGAGATAGCCCCACAGGAAGAAGTCGCAATTGCTTAAATCAGGTAAGCCTGGGCACCTTATTTTTTTATTAATTTTATTTTTAATTTAATTTAATGCTTAATTTTACTTTTATTTATGTTATGAATTGTATTTTAATTTTATGTTTTAATTAAGTATCTACCTAATATGTAATCTAATTTTTTTCTTCGTTAGTTTTAGAATTTTTAATTAACTCTGTGTTATAGATGTTCATGTAATATGGCAGACTGGGATAGCAATATCTTTCCAGACCTGCTGGATTAAAAACTTAAATAAAAAATATTTAAATAAATAAATGTTGTTTAAAAATTACACATCTTACGTTTTTTCTAACTAAAATTACTGACAACAAAAAAATTAAAAACACACACATATTTTATTAGACATATGTATCTTAAACATTATTGTCACCTCACTTTTTATCTTTTCATGTAAAAATAGTTAAAAAGAAATTCTAAAATTTCATAATTTTTTTTCAAATTGCGCTCGGAAACCTTGATTTTTTTTAAAATGTACAATTTAATTATTTCGTTGTTAACTTTTAGATTTAAATATATAGCGTGGTGTATTTTCTTTCTAACGCTGTTTAGATTATATTATTTTTCACCATAATAGTTAGACATAGCGATTTCTATGAGAACTATGACGTCGTCCGAGTGCTTAGTTGTCCAAACGAACATTAACAAATTTTATAGGAGGCGGAGGTTTTCTTTCATTAATTCAATGAAACATTATTATAGGTGTTAAATATGAAGCTATTTCCGTAAAGGTAAAGGTCTCACTAGTTTAAATACTTCTTAGTAAAGTGATTAATTATCGTTTTTGATACTTGATTTTTAATTTTGGAGATTGAACACAAACTAATCACTTAGACAAGTAGGCACTCGGGGCGATTAGTTATAAATTAGCCTGAGAAGTTAAGAGGCTAGACTTTGCACCACACGCGGAACTTATAGGTATTGTCTGTCTTTCTGTCCCGCTTAAAATAAGCTCACACATACTTAGGATACATGCGAATGCGAAACGTGCGAATGGGACAACTGCCGTAAACTCTAATATTTACCCAGAAATCGCTCGAAAAAGGGTTTCGGTAGAAAACATTTTTCTACACCCAAAATTTCACGAAATTATAATTTAAAAACAAATATATGTTCTCGAAAGAAGCAGCTATGTCGGTATGTTTTTATAATTTTGTAATTCTTTTGTAATGTCTTTTTTCTTAAATAATATTTTCCGATAAATTGTACATGTTTGACAGTGAATGTTAACGTTAATAAGAAACGCATCGAAAATTAAAAAAACATACTGACATAGCTTTCATCTTTCAAAAGACAGTATTTAAAAAAAAAATCATTTCGCGCCATTTTCAACGTAGAAAAGTGTTTTTTTCCGACCGTCCTTTTTGTATAGGCCGAAAAGCGAAGTCTATCACCTTAAGTTCATTTTATGGATGCACTGGCATTGAAATAGAGTCCTTGTTCTGATATGTGAAATGCCGAAACATTGTCGTGTATTTCAAAGCCATCAAATCATCCATTGGCTCGTTTTAAAATTGGGTCACACCCATTACCGCATGCACCCATTGTTCTGTACAAATTAATTGCAACTTTGCACGTGTATTGTCAATTATAAAGGATATAATTTGCGGTGCGTGAGTTAATTGATCCGAGATTGTTACTGAACTGAAAACGCGTAATAATTTCATGACCTCCGTGGTCGAGTGGATAGGATCCCCGGCTATGATTTCAGAGGTCGCAGGTTCAAATCCTGGATGCGCAAGTAAATTTTATTCGAGTAACATGTAATGTCAATGCAATTGGCAATTCCAGCAATTATGTTGAAAACAACACTATTGTAAATGATATGAATAATGAATATGCTTAAATTGTCGACAGAGGATACAGGCTTTTTTATTCTTTATTGAGTGAATTTATACAACATTTATTGATAATATTTCATTTTGTAACTTTAAATATTTTTAAAATAAACATAACATTTATTTTTAAATACAATTAAAATTTAAATTAATTTTTCAGATATTAGGCTTTCATCGTACATCTTTTGCCTCTGTACATTAGGCAGTTCTGTGATTTTTTTTCTTCATATGTGGCAATCTAAATCTATTTATATTTCTGGTTTCGTAATTACGTACATCTCTATTAAAAACAATTTTATCCTTGAAATATTTTGGCATTTGGTTGTATGCACAATGCTTTATGCACAAAAATGAACACATTATTTAATATATTAAATAACCGTTATTTAACAGTCTCTTTTTTATTGGAATCCAATTTAGCTCCTCCCTCATTTGATTAACCCTTGCATATTTGCCTTTTCCCAGTATTCATCTCATAGCTCTGTTCTGTATATCTTCTAGCTTGTTCAAATTTCCTTCATTGGCCAAATATAACATTGTAGAGCTTGGTATTTTTATATAAAAATATTAAATGATGCAGTTGATAGTCCAGCATTGCTTGCATGATTAGCTTTCGGATTCCACTACGTAATACTAGAAATCGAGATTTATTTCAGTGTAGAAATTCTGAGACTAACTACCATATGTGTTCCTCTTTGCTCAGAATACTAAAGGTGGGAAATAATTATACCAATTCAGTGGACATGTTCAATTTGTTACTAAACAAATAAAAATGTTGTTACTAAAGCAGTTAAGTTTCGCCCTTGAGGTGATTTCTTACAAAAACGGCGCTCTACAAATTATCCAATTATTATTATTGTTATGTACAATAAATACTGCATATTTTATACTATGAAGGCACACTTAGAATTATATACCTACACATTTTTGGCTTGTGTACTCGTTGTAACGCAATATTTGGCATTTATAAAAAAACCAATAGATTAAGTGAATTGAGTCATACAGATATCGGAACAGCTGCTATTCTGGAATCTAATGCGGAAAAACTGGCACTACTTTCTGAAAGCAAAAACATTTAAAATTAACACGCTTAGAGTATATTCTGAACATTATATATTTCCGCATATTATTAATTTCCCTAAAGTTAATGTTAATAACAATAACTACCACATTATTACTACTAATTATACATGGGAATGTAACTTCCTTAATTTACATCTTATTAAATTATCTTTTCTTATTTTAATATAAACCCTAATAAAAACATTAAGTAACGAAAAAGAATGGCAAGAAATATATCAATGTAACGATGTAGAAGATTGTTGCAAAATATTTTATAATAAAATTGATAATTACATAAATGCCTGCAGAAATACCTCACCTCAAAAAATATCATCGAAGCTTAAACCATGGATAACCCTGTCACTTATTCGATGGCGATCTGTAGTCATGTTAGGAAACGATGAGAAGTTACCGATATTTATCCTACAACTGCACATCGCTAACGTACAAATAACAGTTGATGTCGAATATGTTAAGGACACTTAGTCATTGTAAACTGTCACTTATTCATTGGCGATCTGTAGTCATGTTAGGGAACGATGAGAAGTTACCGATAGTTATCCTACAACTGCACATCGCTAACGTACAAACAACAGTTGATGTCGAATATGTTAAGGACACTTAGACATTGTGAACTGTCACTTATTCGTTGGCGATCTGTAGTCATGTTAGGGAACGATGAGAAGTTACCGATAGTTATCCTATCGATCGTTATCGAGCGTGTGTGCTAGGGCCTCAGGTGTCGAGTACTTCATTTGGGAATTTTCTTTAAGGAAATTTAGAACTGCGGGTCTAATAAAATAATTTCTATTCAGCGGAATGTCATACATTCCGGGTTATTAATTCAGTGAAATTATTCTCAGCAACTAAGCAATTTAAAATGTAATACTCGCTAAAAAGACATAAAAAAAATAACACAGAATACAAAAGCAATTTTGGAAAAAAAAAACTTAGCACAATTTACTTTTATCTTCGTATTTACGAACAACATGTAGTCTAAAACATTTCAATACCAAACTTTTTGTAGGTATAGGGAGTGACCGTTAGACCGTTAGATCGTGTATATACAAGTAGGCTGTACATGTAGAGTTAATATAAATAAATAAATATTGAGACTAACTAACTAACTAACTAACCATCACGCCGTTTCTCCGCAGGGGTAGGCAGAGAGGACGGACCGCCAAACACCTCGGTCTCGGCACACACTCTTTGCCTCATTCACGTTCATACATCGTCTCATACATACTCTTCTATTTTTCTGACTCTTGACATGGCCCGACTCAAGTACAGGACGTCCCCTACTTCTTATACCATTCACACTTGCATCATATATTCTCCTTACGCTCTTTTCTTTGTTCATTTGCTCTACATGCCTAAACCATCTGAGGGTTCCTTTCTTAATTTTACTCATTACGCTTACATCAGCCTTGCATTCTTTTCGAATCTTTTCACATATCTCACACAATCATACATGGTTTTACCACACATACGCCTCAGGGATCTCATTTCAACAGAATTCAGTCTACTTTCATCCTTCCTCTGCCATTTCCATGCCTCACTGCCATACATCAGGGTAGGTACAAGCACTCCATTGTGGACTGCTAACTTTGCTTCTTTGGACAGCTTTTTGTTAGCGCCAACGGCATTCAGTCCTCCATTAATGAAATAAATTGAGTATTTTTGCAAAATGAAACAAGTAGAAGTTCTGGGAACAAAAAGTGTAAAAGGATTGGGTAAGAATCTGGGTATCAGTGTGTCCAGGATTAAGTTTCATACAAAAGGTAGTTTTGGATTTTAGGCCAAAATACCCAACCAAACTGAAAAATTATTTTTGTAATCAAAAGGTATGTCATATGGCTATTAAAGATTTTATGATTTTAGAGGCAGCTTGGACAATTATTTGAGAGAAAATGTAAACATTTAAAAAAAAACTTTTTGCTATATATTTTTTTAAATATGATGAAATATAAAATTAAATTTATTTTTTTAGAAACAATTATGTAAAAGTGTAAATTTAAATTACAAATTATCTATTTACATCGGAACAAAAATTTGTCGTTTATTTTTAAAAATTACTACTTACAGAAACACATTTTTAACATTTTAAAAACAATATTACTTTTCATTATTTTATTATATATAACCAAGGATTAGGCAGACTTTTTTTAATAATTATAAATAACTCACAAACAAAATTCCAAAGTTGCTTCCAAAATGAACAAAAACTGATTTCTTTAATTACCTATACGTCATCATTTAAAAGCAAAAAAGTAGCTCCTATCCGAGATCGAAATTCAACCTACCTTTTTATTACAAAAATAATTTTTCAGTTTGGTTGGGTATCGTGGCCTCAAATCCAAAACTACGTTTTGTATGAAAGCAGCCGAGCAGCCGATCCTTTTAAAGGTTTTATGAATTCAAATTTTTATTATCAATTGAAGACCTGTATAAACCTCATCCCATGAACCCGGGCACCCGTGCTAAGTCACCAAACATAGCGAACCTCTCGGGGTGACCTATGACAGAAATTGTGGTAATCCAATGAATGGGGCGGTAAACATACCCACCTCCCAAATTGGAAACTGGATTCTGGCATCTGAAATTTATACAACACGAACCCACGAAAACGTTCATAAAATTTCGCATCGCATACGTGATTTATTACAATCTGAACTTTACAACATTATGTATTGTACTCGCATTGCAGGTGACCCAAAAACTCAATAATATAATAATGCATCTCAATCTATATACTTTCGCTTTTATTTCCCTGTTTAACGTGTTTTATAAGACAAGAGGCCAGGCATAACAGGTATCTTGGCGCGTGAGAAAGGGCCTATTAGCTGAAACGAAACCATAATTTATAAATTATCCACGAATAATAATAAAAAAACATTATAATACGTAATTCAGCTAGCTAAAATTTTTCAGACAGGTAAACGAAACATCTGTTAAAATATTGCAAAGGAAATGACAGTCGAAATGCCTTTGTTGTGATTTTTTTCAATTTATTCGACAAGTGTTTCGAGGATTTGGTCGTACTTGTTAAAAAAGGAGGCTTTGAAGGTTATTTAATTAAGTAATAAATTATACAACAAGCTTCGACTGTTTTACCTTTATTTTTCGTCTTTTGTTAATAAAATTAGATTTGATGTACTGAATATTTTATCTAGATGTTTTTCAACTAAAGTTTTATCTAAATGTTTTTGAACGCTAGTTCTATATTAAATATTTTGTTTTGATTATTTTAAAGCTACCGTCCGTGTGCGTTTTAAAAAATTACGCCTAATTTTAGGCAAATTTGCTAGCACCATTTCTTCTTAGAATAATATTTAATCAAATGAGTCATAGAATAATATTTAATCAATTGGTGTACACCACTTATATAATCACAATAATCGACGTGTTAAAAAACCGATGTTTTCTTAGTCAGGATAATAAGAACATGAATAAATGACTCCACAAAGTGATTTTGCGAAGATAAATTGATATTATATTGAAATAACCATTGAAGGTTTCTACCCATCAATGGAAAAATAACATAATACTAATATATTTTTTAATGTATTATAATGTATTAATGTATTATATGTATTATATTTTTAACGTATTATAATGTTTTTTATTATTATTCGTGGATAATTTATAAATTATGGTTTCGTTTCGGCTAATAGGCCCGTTCTCACGCGCCAATATACCTGTTATGCCTGGCCTCTTGTCTTATAAAAAATTCAAATTAAACATGAAACAGAACAATACACAAAAAAAAAATTGGTGCAACTGGAATCGGATCTGTCAAAATCTATGTCTTACCGGGACAACGTCTCAACCAACTCGACCATTGGGACTTATTTATTTTGCGTCATTGTTAAAGATCTCATTTTGAATTTGTTGAGGTGATGTCCCGGTAAGACAGATATCCTGATGGGTTGGATTCCCAGTTGTGTCCGTTACCTTTTTATTTTTCTGTGTCATATTCTGTTGTATGTATCGTTCAGATATATTGTATTATCTTCTTCTTCAATATTTTTTTCATTTAATTATTTTATTTAAACGTCCTAAGGGCTTTTACATACAATTAAGTACATCTTTTTTGTGAACTTATAATGAAAATAATAATAATATTACATCGTCTCATACCAAAGATCTGGTGTACGAACTCTTATGTTGCACCATTTAAAAAATAAAACCATTCTAAAAGAGTTCGTAAAATGGACCAAACATGAAACTTTATAATAAAAATGCTTTGTTAATACAGACACCAATACAGCTAAAAGTCCCGGTAAAGTAGGATTAATATGTGTAATGCATTTATGTAAATTTGTGTAATAAAATACTTGAATAAAAAATGGAACGAACGTTCATCACTTCTCAAAAATAATTACATTATTTACATAACCGAAAACCTCGTGCATTCATTGTGTTCAAGTTTCTCTTTCTGGCAAAACTAAGGTCCCGCGGGGTTGCGAGAACGGGACGGAAGCTACAGATGCGGTCTCGTTGCATCAGCCCCCCCCCCACTACCCCGCGCACCATGATCGTCCTCTGCTTTATCTGTTGTCATATATATAAGCTTTTCTTTATTGCGCCAACACTATTCGACAACTTGTCGATTGTCGTCGGCTGTGTCGTGTTCAGTTGACAATTATCACAAGTGACGGAAAAGCTCAATACCAAAGTCAAAATAATTACCATAAATAAGTTACAAATAAAAACTGCTACAAATTCCATTTTTAAAACTGATCCTGGAAATATAAAAAAAACGTTATAAACGTTTAAAATAATTCCAGGAAAACAATAAGAAGTTCTGAAGAATTCAGCAAATCACCAAATATAAGTTTAATAAGTGCGTCTTCAGAGTGGAAGGATTTGCAACAATTTCCAGTATGGGAAAACTTAAATCTTACAATTGGAATCGAAGTGCAATTCGAGAAATGCCAAATGTTAACCAACTTAATGATGTTGAAAATTTTGATGGTTTCGACTTTGGAATTAATAAAAATTCGTCCGATTTTTATTGGGATTTCACCCCTATTAAAAGTGCTAAAAGTAATGTGAAAGCTGTTAAATCAAATCATTATAAGGCAGAATCAAAAAGTTTAATCGGAAAATCAAGTGCTGCTATTCAAAGTGATATCATCAAAGCAGTAAGTCCTGATAATTTATCTTATCCAAGGATTGAAGACCTTTCAGGAACAGCTTCAGAAAAGAACACACAAGGAGGCTGTGACGAAAAAATTGGACACTTTGAAGAAGACCAGATACACTTCAAAGCAATCGGGAACACACCAGCATGCGGTACTGGAAATGAATATCATGGTGGAATGCCAAGGTCACAAATCCAGCGTGAGCTAACAAACGCTCCAAATGTCTACCAAAACAAACATGACTCATACCGTTCCAACGAAAGCGAAAAGGAAGTCAAAAGCGATGGAGAGAGTAATAACAGGAAAAACTGTATCTCGCATTTAAATAACCTCCTTTGGGGAAGGTCAAACATTACCACGTTTATAATGATTTGTGTTTGTCTGATGTCCTGTTTGACGGCAGTTTCCGCAGCACCCTCGTTCTTTGATGAATATGGAAGAACTCACCTCAGCCCTCTTAATTGTGGTGAGTTTACTAAGTGAATTTTAATAGTGTGTATTTATTTTTACTCCTTAAGAGGATAAACTGATATGTACTTTCGAACGTACGAAAAGTGAAGTTATACTCTTGACATCGCATTTAATAACATTTCTTAAAGAAGTTTGTATACATATATAGACTGTCGAGACTGTGTGGAAGAGGTAATGTTTTTTACTTTATCGATTTATATATATTTATAAACACGAGTAATTTAATTGTCTTAGTAAATTATAGTTTAAACCCTTTTCTGGCATTCATAAAAAAATAATCTTTGTTGTGATAAGTCACCTCAAGTGGTTCGCTTGTTTGGTAACTTAATAGGGGTGAGATTTGTAAAGGTCTTGGCGGCGGATGCGTTGAGAGAGGCTTTTTGACCTTTCCAGCCGAACTCTCTCGTCTTATGACCTTGCGCCGCAGTTGGAGAGATGGATTAATTTGTCTGTCACTCCTGGACACAATGACCCCCAGATTCCCAATCTTATACCCTTTTCCTTCTCAGAACTTTATTTTCCAATAAAAGACATATATCATCCCTTAAGACGACATAGGCTCAGGGTCTCCTGTGTGGAACTAACGTAAAAATAATATTGAGTGCGTCTAACCTTAACGCACGGTTGAAGTAAAACTTCTTTGACTGTTAGGGAAATCCTGGTGAACAATATTAAACAGGATTTCGCACCTGTCTTTACTGAAAATCGGGCACGAATCCCCCTTATTCATCGTAAAAATAACACAAATTAATAAATTAAGCTAAAATCTTTAATTAAATCATATAATAATCAATAAAACACAACAAAAACCTGTTGAACCTTATACATTAATAAACAAAAATTTGTTTGACTTTGTTTTGCTTTGACGTTTTGTAATGCGCTGGCAGGCGTCGCACTCATTGTTGCCATACCTACGACTTAATATGATGAAATATAAAATAAATGAGGTTGGAAAATGCATTTTTATAGACCTAAATTTTAATTTAAAAACGACTGTTTTGACAAGTAACAATATAACAGATACATAACACAAACAATGATGGCAATAATATAACCGATTTTCGAACGTCATTTCCGATTTAAAATGTTACTTCCATCCAAAAAAGATCTCAGTTAATCGTCGTAATGCGCCTAAAGAAGTTTTACTTCTAAATAAGTCTATCGGCATTGCTCAAACAATAAAGAATGTCTCTCCAAGGGGAAGGCGGAAGGCCACAAATATTATTAAAGATAAACTAGCATTATTTCCTTTATCTCAGCTGTGTTTCTATATCCTGGCATTTGGCAATTTTAATGGCAAGGATGAGTTCAAGTTCAGCAAAGTTGACACGTTTAATACCGAGCTAAAAGTGTGTCAACATACAACGGCAAATATGACTATATTTATCTAATTTTTAAATGCCAATGTCGCCTCGGCTGACGAAAACTATAATAACACCTCAGTAATTGCGATGACATGGTGATTTGTCGTTTTCAATACGTTTATATATTATTTCAATGTTAGTTTTACAAATATCGGCACAACTCATTATCAATGAGACAAATTTCATGGTCGTTTTCATTATCGGCAGCTAACGGACTTCTGAGAAATCGACAACATTTTCAAAGTAAATTTTTAATGATTCATGCACACTTTGATTTGTGCCAACATTTCATTATTTTGAAAGAAGTGTGAATTCGTTACGTACTTGCCATTGAAAGGTTTTCGTTACATACATTATTATTAAATAATAGCTTATGCCCGCGACTTTGTCCGCGCAGGTACTTCGAGTAGCCTATTTTCTTTGCATGGGTCCTTTCTATGTTTATACTAAAATTCTTAACCTATTTATCTAAAATATCTATAATTCTTGATTCGATTCAAAGTATTAGGCGAGTACTTCAAATAAATTAACTAATTAATTTTTTTTCTAAAATAGAATTTTGATTTAACAATCATTGTTTTGCAAAATGTCATTCTCAAATTTTGACATCTTCTAATAAGCACTAATTATTATTTGTAATATATGGAAAATAGCTAGCTTTATAAATTAAAGCCTAGGTATATGTTATTCTGATGTATGAGAAATACAATTGTAAAGTTTCATTAAAATCCATTCAGTAGTTTTTGCGTGAAATAGTAACAAACACACATACATCCATACAAACTTTCGCATTTATAATATTATAGTAAGATAAGATTAAGAATATTATGTTACTGCCAAATATACTGAATTAGCTGTTAATTATTTTTGTAAAATGTTTTCTTACATTTATTTCATGAATTTGAATAAATTTAAGGAATTCATCGCGTTACGAATATTTATTTCGCATCTACAAATAATTTCAATCCTGACGAATAAAAAAACCTCATACATCTACTACTTATTTGATTTTGGTCTTATCTTTCATATTTACATTTTAAAATTTATTATCTTTTACCGTTTTTTATGAATGCACGTACTTATTCCATTTATAATGAAGTACACGGAGAAAAATGTTATTCGTAAAAACGGTTAAAAACGGAACTGAAGTTCTTACGAACAAATTAACAGGGTTTCAATGTTTATTGGTGGGAACATGTAAGAATAATTTGTTGGTATACGTAATTTCGTACGCATAATTTCGTAATTATTCTTACATTTTCCCGCCAATAAACATTGAAACACTGTTGATTTGTTCGTAAGAACTTCAGTCCCGTTTTTAACCGTCTTTACAAATAAAATGATCGTGGTTCAGAATAACATTTTTCTCCGTGTACAGTCTGTTATTATTCTAATTTAAAAGCCCTACAGCTTATATATACAAAAATAATGTTTGTTTCTTTGTTTGTTCGTTTTTTATGCGCTGCCATACCGTTCATCCGATTGTGATGAAACTTTAGGGTGCCCGCAATGGTTATAGGATAGTGCGCTCTGGCGTTACGAAATTATTTCCTATAATATTCGTCCGATTGCAATTTAAAAAAAAAAATATATTTTAAACATGACCGCGAAGGTTTCTGTAATATATACTGTGAAATAGGTCGTTGTTTGAAAAATGGGTGTATTTTATGGAGTTTAGCGTGAGGGGAAAATGGCTGGAGGGGGGAGGGAATGCGGTTGGGGCGGAGAGGAATTAAAGAGGGGAGGTTTGTGGGGGGGGGGGATTCGCAATAAGAGGGACAGCGGGAGAGGGGAGAGGGGAGAGGGGAGAGGGGAGAGGGGAGAGGGGAGAGGGGAGAGGGGAGAGGGGAGAGGGGAGAGGGGAGAGGGGAGAGGGGAGAGGGGAGAGGGGAGAGGGGAGAGGGGAGAGGGGAGAGGGGAGAGGGGAGAGGGGAGAGGGGAGAGGGGAGAGGGGAGAGGGGAGAGGGGAGAGGGGAGAGGGGAGAGGGGAGAGGGGAGAGGGGAGAGGGGAGAGGGGAGGGGGAGCGCGGGAAAGGTGAAAAGGGAACGCAGGAGGTGTAGGGCACGCAGGAGGGGAAGAGGAGGCGTGAGGGGAAGGGGACGAATGTGATACAATTTTTCTATTTAAGTGGCATTTCAACGCATGCCGGGTATCACAGCTATTAATAAACAAAAAATTACATAATATTGTATGATGTGATTTTTGTTTATTACATATAATATTGTAAAAAATCTATTGATGAATAGACGTTTTTATTACTTATTATTAACGCATTATTTACATTCGCAACAAACATCGCATTCTTAGCGATAACTTAGTTTTCGGACAATATTTCAAATTTGATAACGTAGTTTAATGAGAAAAAATATTAACACATTTAAGGAAGTAACAATCTTATTTAAGCACATTTTCTTTCTAAGAAAAAAAATAATATTCATTAGAAAATTAACACGTGGTTTAATCCAACTATTTTAAGGTATTCTAGTGTTATTGTAAAATTATCTCACAAACTTTGCAAAGAGCTCTTAAAATTATATTTCTCAATATTGACAAGAAATAATATAATTTTTATAACTTAATGCAAAAAACAATCTAGTTAAACCCCCCCACATTAGATATGATTTGAGATTTTCGGGCCAAAATTATTATCATGGTTTTTAAATTTTTTTTAAAGATTTTTATTTTAGAAAAAAAGAAAATAAAAATTTCACTTAACTAGAATTTTGAATTATATACTTTTTACATTTCATTACCTTAACTTACATTACATTACAGTACATTTACGATTAAGTGAATCAGATACTTGAGTCGGGCCATGTCAAGAGTCAGAAAAATAAAAGAGTATGTATGAGACGATGTATGAATGTGAATGAGGCAAAGAGTGTGTGCCAAGACCGGGGTGTTTGGCGGTCCGTCCTCTCTGCCTACCCCTGCGGGGAAACGGCGTGATGGTTAGTTAGTTAGTTAGTTAGTTAGTTATATTCCCATACGATATTATTCACTTTCACTATTTTGATTTTTGTGAATAAAAGTTAATAATTTTTTTTTTTTTTACACACACTTTTTCTTTTTTAATATCATTTGGGAGGCAATTACATAAATTTACCTCCTCGTAACTAATGGATTGCTTACCGTGAATAGTGTTTAAATGTATGTTATCGATTAATTTTTTGAGTTTTTTGCAACTAAATGCCCTAATGATGGACACTATAAGTGTAACGCTGTCCGAAACGTTGGCTAAAAAATAACTTAAAAAATAATCACGATAAACTTTAAATGAGTATTTAAAAAAATAATTATTTTTGTAAGAAATCGAAGGCACTATTTTTTTTATTTCGAACACCCATTTCTTAGAAGAAAACCAATCATATAATAAAGTAAATGTCCTTTGTATATATTATTTCTACCTTGAAAATCAGTCGGTGCAATAAAAACGCATGTAATGCAAAACATAAATAAACACCTCATAAGAATAAATACTAAATACTGTCACAGTATTATTAGAATCCATCGCTATTTGCTAGTATTTAGGTGCATGCGTTAACCTTGTAATACATCGCGATAGTTCTGAACTCGATTCGTGAGTGATTTAAATCCGCCGAACAAAACTTAGCCTATATTAACCATTGTTTCAGCACTTGCTGTCTTGAATAAGAACGTAGTACGCCAGTCGCTAGTATAATGCGGGTTTAACCTTCAGGGCACGTGAGGGTCACCAGTACCCATCGTTCGGTGGTCGCCCAATTGCATAACTGACACTCATTAGGGACACCTTATTTTTTTTGATAATGATAATCAATCACTTCAGGAATGGATAAGTATTTATTTATTTTTATATTATTTTAGTATATGTATACTACTACCTACCTACCTATGTAGGTAGGTAGGTATTTAATTTATTTTATTTTATTTTGAAGTAAACTTCTTAACAGATGTCGTTAGAATGGATAGTTGTATGTAGTTTCAAGATGTCTCAACATAAGTCAGTAGTACTTTCGCCCGAACGATTAGGAAGATATCCGATCTACAATAGAGCACCTCACTCGGAGACTGATTTAACACAGAGCATCCTTCAGAACGGACGTTAAGTCCAGTTAGATAGTCATTGTAAATACGTTACCGGTAATGAAAAATTCCTCTGCTTGTTTGATGTATGTCTGAACCTCTACATCCATTTTCACGTCTTTATTTCTAATTATTTTTTTTTTGGGCGATATAGGAGATTCAGAAGTCAACAGTAACACGTGTTAAAGATTTCTTTCGCATTTACTTTCTTGCTTGAAGCATTTCTCGCTTCCAGTGCGTCTTTAGAACAAAATTTTTACTTATATTTGGATTACAAAATTTGAAAGCGTATTTCATCACCTTTCCAAAATAGTTTTTAGTTTTCAGATACATTCAGAAATTTTTAATTTATTTGGGTTTTATTGCAAAACGGCAATATTTCGACCCTCTGACAAAATACGGTTGAGTCCTGAGCGGTTAAAGAGATTAGATCAAAAAATCGGAAAACTTGGGACTTAGCACGTTGGGTGTAACAGTCAACGTCTTAATCACAACTTAATATTTGCATAGCACAGTTATTTCACTTCAAGTGCGCTTAATCATAATAAAAAATTTACAGTGGTCCTTACGAGTCCTTATAAAATATTGATAAAATAACATGAAACAAAGAAAATACGGAAACAAAAGCAATGCCAGGAGAATAAGAATTAATAATAACAATGCTTTTATAGCACAGGACAAAACAAAACTCAAAAATAATAAGAAAAGGAGGCAGTTTTCGTTCAGAAATAAGAAACATTCTGAGTGGACATTAAGCGGCGTCTCCTCCGACGAAAATGTGCACACTCTTTTTGGATAGTTAGGTCGGGACCACAATGTTTTTGCTTTCCGTGGCCCGTGGAAAACAACAAACATTGTGGCTCTGCCCCATGTTTACGGTAATGTTTGAGGTATTGTTTGTGAAATTGGTCGCAAGAGACATAAAAATACAATCAGGACGAAACCGAAACCAAACAATTACTGGGAACTTGAGAATATGGCCTATTAAAGTATATTGAAAATAAGTTAAGATTCATAAATGGTCGGTTTTAATTAATTTTATTTTTAAAGCCCGTTTAAATTCATCCAAATTCTGGATATTGGTAAGAGCTGAGGGAAGTTTATTCCATTTGTGGCGCTCGATTTGACTTAGACATTTCGATTAAACGATTAGCAACATTAACATCTGCTGACCTTAGAATAAGCTGTCTATTGCTTAAGTTTTGTCGGACATATAGTTCCGATATATATAGGCTGGCGCTATTCCTTGCAATGCTTTGAAGGTCATTAAGCAGATCTTGAACTCTATTCTTTCAGGGCATCGAAGCCAATGAAGGCGATCCCTTTGGCGATGACATTTATGCAAACAAATCAAATATTGGCAATTCTTTTAATGCGATTACCGTTACTAAGTACGCCTAACTATTTACATAATATTTCAATGCCAACGAGTTAAAGTAGGTTATTAGGGCTCGGTAATAACAATAGGGATTAGAGTGATCAATTATGATCATAATTGATCACTATAATATATATTTAAAAGTTTTTTCTGACAGATCTACATTGTAAACCGTTTTCTTTAAAAAAATGAGTGTGTCTAACCATTACGCGCGGTTGAAATCAAACTTCAATGACTAAAAACTTACATTTTTAAGCTGCGGAACATGATTAGGTTGTTGATTTTTTCGTTTATAATTATTTATGGACGAAGGGGTAAAATTTTCCTGCGATTCAGCCATTTGAATATTAAACACCACTTTTTTTTATTGTCACACTACTGCCACTTTTTACTTCAATACCTAGAATTCACAAGAATTCGATAGAGAAAAGGGTTAATATTCATAGTAAAAAATAATACAAATCAAAAGGTTTCACTAAAATCTTTAGTTAAATCATATGATAATCAACAAAACATAACAAAAACGTATTGAGCTTTTCTTACACATTAGTAAACAGAAATAAACGGGTGACATATGACGTTTGAGTTTGCTTTGACGTTTTGTTATTCGTTGCTAGACTTCGAACGTCATGTCCAAAAATGATTAGAGTTACCCGTCGTAATAATGCCTCTGAAAAAGTCTTACTTCAAAAATGTAATTACCCCTGGATGCAAATAAATTCCGAATGATATGCATTTATTTATAGTGCATTATATTGAATTAAAGCCTAACGTACCCTAAAATAGTATGCAAGGAAACCAAATCTTAATCAAGACAGGCACTTATATAGATATACAGGGCCTGAGCCGAACGGCGCCTGGCGCTAGTAAATACCTCAAGGGTGCTGAATTAGGTGTTAATTGCCTCCTTGGCGCCTGGAGCGGACTGCTCCAATTGCGTCTGCACATAGCCGGCCCTGCATACATTACGCATGCGCAAATTAAGAATTGATACGTAGTGATGATGACGACAGGGCTAAGCCCAATTATCCGTTATTAGATGGCTACACCAAAATTAAACGCAGAAAACCACATTTACTGCCCTAGTAAGAGTATTCACTCTCGTTATCATTTATATACTACACTATTTACAGCACATTCAACACAATTTACATATCTGGCCTGATGAAGGACATTGTAACGCTGTCCGAAACATTGGCTGAAGAAGGAGGAAGCGCAACACTGCATAGTAACCCAAAAAATAATCACCATAGTATGTACCTGGTAGGTGGTTTTGATTTATTAATACCCACACGTAGAAAAATGTTATTCTAAAATACGATCATTTTATTCGTAAAAACGGTTAAAAACGGTACTGAAGTTCTTACCAACAAATTAACAATGTTTCAATGTTTATTCTTACATGTTCCCGCCAATAAACATTGAAATCCTGTTAATTTGTTCGTAAGAACTTCAGTCCCACTTTAACCGTTTTTACGAATAAAATGATCGTATTTTAGAATAACACTTTCTCCGTGCATTTATAATATTTCCAAACAATAAATGCGAAAAATTGGATTTGAAGCTTCTTGAAAGATTTGAGTAGGTTCATTAATAAATACTTCAAAAAAAATCACCGTAACACTCGTATCGAAAACTCGATTCCATGACATCAGTTGATCCCCCGACATTTAGCCCCCATATTTATACATAATTTGCAGTCGGGAACAAAGAGAAAATTAGGGAAAATACGATATACCAACTACACAAAATATAAATAAGTGTCCACGAAGGGGTGTGCAGGGAGGATGTACCGCCGAATATCAAAATTATAAAACATATTATGGTATCGAGGAGGGGTAGCGCGGAGTTGTCGACAGTGCCGGAGTGTGGAAGATTTTTTTTTTTAATTGAAAAAAAAACGTTACCAGAAAGCAAAGTCGACATGACATTTTTTAATCTAAATAGGATCAGAAATCGCTGGTTAAAGTTTTTCGGATATATATATGTATATATATATTTTTTTTTTTTTTGGAACGTGGTTATATAATGGTTAATATCGTAAAAATGCAACCTATATGGACTCGTAACTAAGAAGGTTTCTGCTAGAGTAAGAGATGTACTATAATATTATGATGTGCTTAAGTTTGCACTTCACAATGCATTACCGATAAGGATTCTATTAACTATCGTAAATTAAATATGAACTAATTTAGCCAAGTGCCTGATGTCATCACTGTTTTTGCCCATGACATGATTTTATTAACTCTTTTTCAAGTTATTCAATTTCCATTTTTTTAATCCATATTTCAATTTTGTGAAAAATTTTAGTAAATCTAGTTAGTTGATAAGTAACTCTTTCTTGAACATGGAAAAATGTTAGTAAATCTAGTTAGTTAATAAGTAACTCTTTTTTGAACACGGGAAAAATGTTAGTAAATCTAGTTAGTTAATAAGTAACTCTTTTTTGAACATGGGAAAAATGTTAGTAAATCTAGTTAGTTAATAAGTAACTCTTTTTTGAACATGGGAAAAATGTTAGTAAATCTAGTTAGTTAATAAGTAACTCTTTTTTGAACATGGAAAAAATGTTAGTAAATCTAGTTAGTTAATAAGTAACTCTTTTTTGAACATGGGAAAAATGTTAGTAAATCTAGTTAGTTAATAAGTAACTCTTTTTTGAACATGGGAAAAATGTTAGTAAATCTAGTTAGTTAATAAGCAACTCTTTCTTGAACAATGATAAATGTTAGTAAATCTAGTTAGTTAAGATGATCCACTAGTCCTTGACTCATTCGGAATCGGGAATAATAAAACAACAATGTTTTTTTTATTCCGCAAGTATATTTTTAAAGATCGAAGCGCCGCGTAGACTAAGGCATGTCCGTTGGCCCCGGGCTCTGGGCGTAGACTGAGCGACGGGCTGAAATCCTTCTTACTACTCGATCACTTCAAAGGCCAAGATGTTTTGTTTTGTTTTTATGTTTTGATTCTACTCACAGTATTTAATTGAAGCATCTATATTATTTCCAAACGATCAAATTTTCAAGACTAATACACAAGATTTTATACTAACTAACTAACTAACTAACCATCACGCCGTTTCCTCGCAGGGGTAGGCAGAGAGGATGGACCGCCAAACAACTCGGTCTTGGCATACACTCCTCGCCTCATTCACATTCATACATCTTATCATAAATACTCTTCTATTATTACTTTGAAAAGTAGTTCACTTTCTTCTGAAATGAAGCTGACGGCACGGTATCGCTTCCAACTAAATAAGCACACACTTAACACTACAAATTCACATCGACGGATCTGCCGGATCTGCCCTGATGATGGACAAAAAAACAACGAAAATGCTTTTGGCCATGAAAATCTACAAACGTATCTGAAATATTTATTCGTGCAATCTGATAGTATTATTGCCCTTGCGCCTGTACGGTCTAAATTTAAGAACACGACTTCGAGAACATCTCGACGCCGCGCCGGGCCTTATTAAACCCGTATGAAAACCATGTGTGTATATTAAGTTTCCGGCGAAGCTACTGAGGTGATATTAACACTTCCAGACCGGATCATGGGTGCTAGCATGGTTGATCGGTAGGATAATTGTCGGTAACTTCTCATCTCATAATATCATTTAATTTTGCGTATCAATTATTTGTATCTACACTACAGTTATGGAATAAAAATTATATTTTCTACAAAATGTAAAAAAAGGGACCCTTCGTTTTATTTTTTTCCACAATCACGAAATCTAATTTTTTTCAAAACTTCCGGCCATTTTAACGAGCTAATAGTGAACACCAATTTAATTTATTTTTATCTTTTCGAATAGCTACAGATCATACGCAACTTTTGAGACCCCAGGCGTTTAAAAATTAGACAATTTTTTTCTCTTTATGGAGAGCGACACACGCTAATGCCGCGCGCGGATTGGAAAGTATCTCGGTTTACCCAGTATAGCATTTACGAAATGAAACATCGATAATTCATGTATTTTGATTAATAATTAATGTTATTTTGAATTGTCTAATTTATTTCTCTTTATGGAGAGCGACACACGCTAATGCCGCGTGCGGATTGAAACGTATCTCGGTTTACCCAGTATAGCATTTACGAAATGAAACATCGATAATTCATGTATTTTGATTAATAATTAATTTTATTTTGAAATGTCTAATTTATTTCTCTTTATGGAGAGCGACACACGCTAATGCCGCGTGCGGATTGAAACGTATCTCGGTTTACCCAGTATAGCATTTACGAAATGAAACATCGATAATTCATGTATTTTGATTAATAATTAATTTTATTTTGAAATGTCCGGCCATTTTAACGAGCTAATAGTGAACACCAATTTAATTTATTTTTATCTTTTCGAATAGCTACAGATCATACGCAACTTTTGAGACCCCAGGCGTTTAAAAATTAGACAATTTTTTTCTCTTTATGGAGAGCGACACACGCTAATGCCGCGCGCGGATTGGAACGTATCTCGGTTTACCCAGTATAGCATTTACGAAATGAAACATCGATAATTCATGTATTTTGATTAATAATTAATGTTATTTTGAATTGTCTAATTTATTTCTCTTTATGGAGAGCGACACACGCTAATGCCGCGTGCGGATTGAAACGTATCTCGGTTTACCCAGTATAGCATTTACGAAATGAAACATCGATAATTCATGTATTTTGATTAATAATTAATTTTATTTTGAAATGTCTAATTTATTTCTCTTTATGGAGAGCGACACACGCTAATGCCGCGTGCGGATTGAAACGTATCTCGGTTTACCCAGTATAGCATTTACGAAATGAAACATCGATAATTCATGTATTTTGATTAATAATTAATTTTATTTTGAAATGTCTAATTTATTTCTCTTTATGGAGAGCGACACACGCTAATGCCGCGTGCGGATTGAAACGTATCTCGGTTTACCCAGTATAGCATTTACGAAATGAAACATCGATAATTCATGTATTTTGGTTAATAATTAATTTTATTTTGAAATGTCTAATTTATTTCTCTTTATGGAGAGCGACACACGCTAATGCCGCGTGCGGATTGAAACGTATCTCGGTTTACCCAGTATAGCATTTACGAAATGAAACATCGATAATTCATGTATTTTGATTAATAATTAATTTTATTTTGAAATGTCTAATTTATTTCTCTTTATGGAGAGCGACACACGCTAATGCCGCGTGCGGATTGAAACGTATCTCGGTTTACCCAGTATAGCATTTACGAAATGAAACATCGATAATTCATGTATTTTGATTAATAATTAATTTTATTTTGAAATGTCTAATTTATTTCTCTTTATGGAGAGCGACACACGCTAATGCCGCGTGCGGATTGAAACGTATCTCGGTTTACCCAGTATAGCATTTACGAAATGAAACATCGATAATTCATGTATTTTGATTAATAATTAATGTTATTTTGAATTGTCTAATTTATTTCTCTTTATGGAGAGCGACACACGCTAATGCCGCGTGCGGATTGAAACGTATCTCGGTTTACCCAGTATAGCATTTACGAAATGAAACATCGATAATTCATGTATTTTGATTAATAATTAATTTTATTTTCAAATGTCTAATTTATTAAAAAACTATTATGTAAAATTCCGATGAGGTTTAAAATGTTGTTTAATATTTTTTACGGTTCAGTACCGCACCTGATTGTACGTAAAGTCCGATCTCCAGCTTCAACAAAACATTCAACTTCGCCTTCAACATTTCGAGAATACTAACTACTGCTAGTAAAATAAGTAGTAAGTAAGTACTAGCAGTAATACTAATAACTCTAATAAGTAAGTACTAGCAGTTAGTAAAATAAGTAGCTAGTAGTATGTTAGGTTTATAATATGTTAGGTCTAGTATTTAGGGACAGGACACAATTATTAAATGTGTGTTACACAAAAAAAAATAATTTGAAGTACTGAAGGTATAGATTGTTATAATGAAAAAAAAATGGTTATAAAGAACATTTTATTTAAACAAAATAAAAAATATTAAAAAAAGTTGACTTGTTTGCTAGTAGAATCGAGCAAAATTGTCTACGTCAAGTATATATTCATACATTCGCATTTTTATTAGTAATTCGTTGAATTGAATGTGTGACCATATCACTCCTTGTAATTTAACTTCCTTGCCTGGGTCCTATTTGGTCATTAGGAATGTGGCAGTGTGTGACGCAACGAAAATCGACAAGGAAATGAGATAGAGGAAAAACAGGGGTTTTACTATTTCTAATCAAAATAACTTGTTGATATAAACACAAAATGTATTTTTGATACTAATTGATGGCGAGGTTATCATGCTCTGTTATAAAATTAATTTATGTGCACCGGGTATTTAATGTCCTGCCATAATACAGTTATTCCAGATTTTTGTTTAATGTGCTGTGTGGGAATATCGAGGGTTTTCTCGTCATATTAGCAAAGCGAGAGCCTTATAATATAACTTTTCTTCCAGGCTGCACCGGGAGCGGGTCCAAGCGCGCCCGCATCGTGGGCGGCTCCGAGCTGGAGGAGGGTTCTGCGCCCTGGCTGGCAGCCATCACCAAGGGGGGCCGCCCTCACTGTGGAGCCACGCTAGTCACTGCCAACCATCTTCTGTCGGCCGCGCACTGTATTGACGGGTCAGTACAAAACACTAACTAGTCTATAATCAACACCACAGGATCTCAACACAGTCATCAGTGATATCGATCAATCGTCCATGCATTGCGACCTGTTGATACCGAGGAGTCTACGAACAAAAATTGACCACTGCCACCTCTGTATTATTACATCAGTTCTGTCCAAGTTGATGGAACGTGTGACCAACGACGAACTGCTCAAATTCTTCAAGAACAAAATTGATTTCGCTAGAACCGCTCGTGCGGTGATCTTCTCGCGTATGTGTATCACTCGACATTATCTTGACTTCCCGCATTCTTGTGTACTAATTGGATTGTCGATATTTTGAAGGAGAAGTCGATTCAAATGGTTGTTCTCGGTTGCACTTCCTTTTCACAGTCAATAAATGCAGGCGTCCCACAGGGATCAGTTCCACGCTCACCTTTGTTTTTGGTGCGCGTAAATGGACTTTCATCATTGCACATCACGTACCTTGTTTACCAGCTCAATTCCTTTCTTTCCTAAATAAAACCCCTCACAACATCCTGTAATGGCAACTGCGAAGTTAATATAAAATTGAAATTTAAAAAAATCTTTTTATGTTTTGCTTGCCCAGGGTTCACATGGGTGACCTCCGTGGTTGGCTAGGAGCGCATGCCCTCTCCGACGCACAGAGTAATGGGAAAGGCAGGAAGTTTCGAGCTGCTTACCCTCACCCACAGTTCCAGATGAATGGATTCCACAATGACATAGCCATTCTGGAGTTCCAGTATTCCGTGCAGTTCACCACTACAATAAAACCTGCCTGCATCCCCGCGAGAGGTACAAACATAGAACATATATAAAATAATAGAGTTAGATTAATTATAATAGTGGATATATTTTTCAATTTATGTTTTGGTTTCTCTACTTCTAGCTGATGAGGAGTATGCCACCCGCACCGCCGTCGTAGCTGGATGGGGAAAGACTGGCGAACACGACGCTGGTTCAGATATCCCCCGACAGGTGGGTATCGACGTTAAAGTGCTAGTTAGGCTAAATTGAGACGCCCCGGTGAAAGAGCATAATTTAGAATCTAAAATTTACCGGAAATAACCTTAGCCATAAACATGGCATGTTTAGGTTATTTGTATTCAATAAACGACGATCTCGTATAACGAAACTCTATTGTATTAATTACATATACTCAGTGTGCAGTACTGAGGATAAGATTGAAGACATTATCCCAATCCAGTTCCTGGACGCTACAATTAGTAAACAGATCTGATGAGTCAGGTACTTCCAAATCGTTTTTTCGTCTCATTTCCTCTCCCATTCTCCCACAAGACCGATTGTGGATGGTGCTGGTTTCACTGTCTCTAGACAGTCCGAAGCAGTTGAGACTCTTATTATATTGCAATTCATAATAATATTCACATAGAAACATGAGATATGAACAACACAACACAACAGGGAAGTCCAAAGAAATACCTACTTTGTCAAACTTATTACCGATTGTTAAAATTGTTCGGTCATTGCCACACATGGGAAACCACGAGATTATTCAATGTCATAAATTCGTATGTAATATTTTGAATGTCAAATTGGCAAAGGTCGACAGATGTATTAATTGTGAATATCTAACCTCGCGACAACCACAAAGGTGAGTGAACGAAGTTCGCAGGTTGGCGTTGCAAAGTTTTATCACCTCTGACCTACTCGGCGTTACAATACATTATGCACTAGAGGCGGTTGAAAAGTAATAGGCCTAGACAATGGCGCTACCAGTATCAAATCAATGTGTTTTCGTAAAAACCTAACCTTCAAATGACTACTGTAAAATTTTCAACCAGCTGTGCCATTTAGTTTGTGTTTGACAGGCATTGAAAGAAAACAACTTTTACGTCTTAACAAAAATGTAGAAAATATTTAATGTATCTTTAAATAATGCTTTAGACATTTGCCGATCGATTTTTGCTCTATTTTGATGAGTCGTGTTTTATTAAATATTTTCACAATTTCCGCTTAACTACTCGAACGCTTTTTGCCATATTATGGCACTATTTCCAAAGCCTCGGATTGCTTTGCTGCCACAATGTGGCCAATATTCTCTAGATTCTTTAAAATACTTTTAAGTTAACGATTTTATAATATTTCTTTATAAATCCTACGAATGTGTGATAATAGACAAAATATAGGTGAATTCATTGGCTATATAAAACTATAATCGGTTTGTGTGTTTCCATATTCAAATTCGGAGGTACAGCTTTTTTTAATGTGGGCGGAAGAATTTACTTTAGCAATCCGAGAAAAACGTTTTAAATTGCTTGTCGCTCCAGCGGTTAAATATAATCGTTTTTTTAATATTAGCGTACTCCCAGTAACAATCCGTCGCCTGCGTGCCTAATTGTCCAAGCGACCATTTTCAAGTTTTACAGGATGAGGAGGTTTTCTTTAATTATTTCAAGATGAAGCTATTCCCGTAAAAGTAAAGGTCTCGTTAGTTTAAATAATTCTTAGTTAAGTGATTAATTTATGTTTTGTTACTTTATTTTAAATTTTAAAATGAAGATTGAACAAAACTAAAATGGATATTGGGCAATTAAGATAAGGAATTTGTATTTACAAATCTCCAGTTCAAACCATATTTTTCTTATTTTTAGACGTTTACAGAGCCTTAACGTTAACGATTTTATGATTGATTATCGGTGAATTTAATGTATTTAATTTCTTATTTAGGCTCTGGTGCAGGTGTGGGCTAAGTCCAAATGTAAGAGCGCAGGATACCCCGCCAAGAAGGTGTCTGGAAATGTCCTGTGCGCCGGATTGCCTAAGGGAGGAGTGGACGCTTGCCAGGTATGGAAAACAACCCACAAAAAATATTTAATTAGTATGTGGCACCTAAAAAGATATTTTATTGTAAAAATTGAGATTATAATTATGTGCTTAATAAAAGTTAAGAATATTGATTTAAAAACATATATTTGAGTGCGTCTAACCTCTAAGAGCGGTTTAAGTAAAACTTCTTTGACTGTTGTAGTAGGTGCCTATTACTAAAACTGTACAATTACTGCCATCTGTGTTTGTTTTTATTTTTAAGTTTTCCGCCTTCGCTAAAATATTTTTATTATTTTCCGAAACTTGGATGAAATATGAAGAGCGTATATATATTCATATTTTTTAATGCATTTCTCAATACAAGCGACCAAACTAGCAAAGCAGTAGTTTTACGATATCCGAACTTCTTTTCTGTTTGAGAACGTTATTGTCGTCCGAAAAACATCTGAAGTACTCGTCATATCGCGCCTAAAGAAGTTTTACTTCAAAATCTAACCTAACCTTTATTATTTTGTCATATTCTGTTAGCTGTGTTTTTTTATAAATTCTGGTTACCGAAAATTTAAATCAAATAATCATTAACACAAAATGCACGGTGCACGGAAACTTGTAGCATAAATAGAAACTGGTGACATGAAACTGGTGGGATCACATTTGCAGACGAATTTGTGGTGAAACTGTTTCATATTTGAGCTTTCGTTTTAGAGTAAAACATGTCCGAATTTATTTATTTATTTATTTATTTAGGAAAATCAACAGATTATTTACATCTATTACAAAAAACTTAATAATAAAAATAAAATCCAATTACAGAAAGAAAAAAATATTTTTATCGTTGAAGTCAATTTGCGACTCTCAAACAAAAATTTGAAACAGAAAAAAGTAGTTAAAAGGCCATCGCTAATATTGTCTTCAATGATTAAATATTATAATTTGAGGTTTTACTGATTAAGTTATTTATTATTTTTATTTATTTTAATTATCGAAGATAATATTAGTGAAACGCAATCGAAAATCAGAAAAAGATACGGATAAATCTGGGACTCGAATCCATAAATAATTTTTTTTATTTATTTATTCAACCAATAATTCGTATTACATTAAAAACATAGGCTACATCTCACTAGGGGCTTTCCTGTATCGAGTTGTGCAGCTTTACAATTATGGTTTAAAAATAAACATATAAACTTAGTAATACATATACAATCAAAATAATATATAAATCTACAAAAGAAGCACTGAATTCAGTAATTAAAAGATTAGTTACAGTTAGGTAGTATGATTGTAGTTGACAACAATACTACAAAGTAGTTTTATTCTAATAATTTTGTTTTTTTTTTTCTTTATTCATTTTGTTTGTTACAGGTTTGTTTTACATGGCTTTTCGACTACCAAGCTAAGCAAATGCCTGTATTATGGTAGTAATTAAAAAAATAATTCAATTTTATTGTTAAAAAAGAGCAAAAAAAAAATTGGAATGTTCAAATCGATGTTTATTGGGTTTTCTATGTGATGTTGATTGAACCAGTTCCCCTCTTGTACAACGAGTTTCCGGACGTCATGTATAACTGTAACGATATTGCTACTGATTTCTATAGTATTAAAGATTCGGCGTAAGAGAGCGAGAAGAAAATAGTGTAAAAGAGTGTTAACAATTATCATTTTTTATCATTATTATTATTACATCATTATAATTATGTTTTTGCATTAATTATAGCTTATTGACTATTATTCCACCATCCAAAAATTATTCTTTTGCATTTTCCAGGGCGACAGCGGAGGCCCACTGGTTATGGAGGGAGCCGACGGAGCCACAGAAATTATAGGTATTATAAATAAATACTTCACAATTTATAGCTGTTTTTTACGTAAATACCGCACAAGTCGTGTCGAAACTTCTCCCAACCACATGGAGCCAGTAAGAGTATGCCATCCCCAAATGGGTTATGTTGTGAGGCTGAGGGTATTGGGGAGGGGAAGGAGATGGGGAGGGGGAAGGTTTCGAAGTATCTGACTATTCAGATCTAGTCACCAAACAAGGCTAAAGCCATTTCAAGCAACGTTTCAATTTTGAACGATGGTCTTGCACCAGGGCAATACTGAGAGTATCTTCCACCCCGCCACCTCCTTGGCTTGCCCTTCGACCACGGAGGCCGTCAACGACGTGTTATCACGGAGGCCGTAATAACATTCGAGAACTTAATCAGTTTCTTGTTTTATCCGCAAAAAAAAAAAAAATTTGATAGGTTTATTAAAATTTAATCAAAGTATTGTAAAATAAGCGTGGAAATAATTGTCCGGTATAATCGTGATTTATTTTTGGGAAATTTATTCAATTACCACACCTTCTTTAGCCAACGTTTCGGACGGCATTAGTGTCCATCATAAGGTCAGCTGTGTAACTATTAGATATGTAATTTATTTGTAAATCGTTTTAAAAAATTATCTTGATTGCTTAGTGATCTACCTACTGGAAGGATAAAAAGCCATTTTATTTTGTAATAATTATGTTTTTGCTAGAAAGCCGGAAAAAGGAAACAAAAAAGGGCGAATCGAATCACCGGTCTAAATTTAAACGGAATTGATAAAATTTTAATTAATGAAGATAATATCAGCGAAAGTCAATCAAAAATCCGAAAAAGAAAAATCCGAAAAAGATACGGATACATCTGGGACTCGAACCCAGGACCTCTGGCAATCCGGGCCAACGCGCTATCCACTGCGCCAACGTATCCCTATCCGATTCGGTCATTTTTAACTGTATCATACTTCGACTGAGAACCACCAACATTATTTTCATTTTAATTGGCTGCTATCTTTATGTATGATTGCAAGATTCAACTCGAACTAAATGCCCTCTAGATAGTGTCAGGATAAATTTTATCACTTTTTATTAAGTCTAGGGTGAAATATTTTTATTTTTATTTTTAACTTAAAGAGTTAAACCTCAAATTATAATATTTTAATTAATTGATAAACGTTGCAACGCACCGATCATCTTTTGGTATTTGCGAGGTAAGCGGGGGACTGCGAGCGGGTGTTCCAAAAAATCTCGATAAACTATAAATAGAGGCATTTTTGTAACACGCGGAGATATTATTTTTATTAAAATGTTTTGCTATGTTAAAATCTATCAATACAACTACTATTATAAATAAAATTAGGTATCTTGTTACAACAAAAAACCACTGGAATATAAACGGAAGGTAGGAAGTTGGGAGCGGATATGATTTCCGCCAAATAACTTATATTAAATTCGTATAGAGCTGTCTGTAGTTATTTGTAGACAGATAACAAAGTGAGGGAGATATGGCAAGGCTGTCTGAATAAACCACAGATTTGTATAGATTAAATTAGCCACTATATGTATGCCTTGTTTCTGTTATCTATGGCAGTGGTTTTCAACCTGTGTTACGCGTACCCCATGGGGTACACGAACCAAAAAATATCGTGGCACGAACGTAGGTTTTGAAACTCAGCTCAACGTTTCCAAATCTCTAATAATTTGAAATAGTGCTCGATGAATCGGCAAAAATTGTAAATTTCATAAAAGCAAGGCTTTGAATTCTAGAATTATTAAATTGATATATGAAGACATGTCGAGCTTACATGCCAATCTCCTCCTACACATGGACGTTCGGAGGCTATCACGTTGCCATGTACTTCAACGACTATTTGAATTTCGACAAGTGCAGGATTCTCTTAAATCAACCCATTTCATCTCTCATCAAAAATGCACGATCCTACATGGCTACAGAATTTCGCAAATAAGGTTGAGATATTTCAACAAATTCATAAATTAAATTTGTCTCTTTAAGAAATTTGCTGTTGGAGATCGTATTGAAGCAATGATGAAAAATGTAGATTTCTGAATGTCTTCTCAAGTATTTCAATGCCTCCACAATTTTCTCAGCGATTGTGACATGGAAATTGACGAATATGTTAAAATCAAAGTCACTCAATGGCATCTCTTAAAATAACTTTTCCTAAAGGTCAAGAAATGCACGGGGTGCGAAATCCTTTCAGAGATGATGTAACAATATCACCAAACCTAGAAATAAAAGAAGTGGAAATACTTTTTGAGGTATCAACTACTTTTGAGCTCAAAAATGTCTCTGGTAGGTTTCTGGCTTGAAGTTTCGAAGGAATATCCCACAGTAGCAGCACTATAAAACTATTAATACCGTTCACAAACTGAATTTGTGTGAAAATGCATTTCCTTCCTGTGCGTTTATTAAAAATAAATATCGCAATCGCCTGAATGCTGAACCAGATTTGAGGCTCTATCTATGTGAAATTGAGTTAAAACTTTGCTCTGCAAAGCAAGCTCATGGGTCACATTAACTCTAGTTAACATTGTATGATTGATTACAAAGGGTGTAACATGAAATCGGGATTCTATTTTAACTACTTACTGATATATGATAACCTTTTTTTCTACAAAAAAATTTGAGGATAAAAAATTATCCTCTCAATTCACTTTGTAAGTTTTAAGTTGTGAAAAGAGAACATGAATTTTTTTCATCGAAAAAAAGAGATGTGGAACAAAATTTGTTTAGTTTCTCATGTAGAATTTGTATAAAATTGCATTCATTATATTTGTATGACTTGATTGTTAAATTCTTGTAATAATGAGAGTATTAAAATATTACAAATGAAACATGTTTTTCATAAGAAAGAAACGTTTACACAAGATAACTAGAGGCTACGGGGTAAAAAACATTTATAGGAATAGTTAAGGGGTACGCAGGCTCAAAAAGCTTGACAACCGCTGATCTATGGTATTCACTTCTTAAATTTAAAAAAAAATTATGTTAATCAAATTTAATAATGTTATTATTAAGTTGCAGCAGTTTCGGCTTACAAGCCACAGAGCTTAGACTTGCTATTGTTAAATGGAACATGATTTTTTTTTTCTATAAAACATAAAAAAAATTGTAGGTGTTGGTTGGTTGGGGGCGGGGTAAGAGGTTGGGCGGTTACTCTGCTGAGTGATCAATGACGTGATGCGGAAGAATTTTTTTTGGTGTTTGATTATGAAGAAAAAAAAATGTCACCAGAGACCAAAATTTCATTTACATATTTTTCTCCAAATAATATTAGGAATCATTGGTTAAAGTTAGTCAAGTGCGTCTCTCAATATCCTGTATATATATATAAAAAAATATATATATTAAAATGGAGTTCTACAAATTAAACTTGATTTCTACAGATAGACCGAATTTATAGATATACTAGCTTCTGCCCGCGACTTCGTCTGCGCAGTATTAGTACTTCGAATAGCATAATTTCTTTTCCTCGGTCACATCTATGAATATAACAAAATTCTTAACCTATTTGTTTAAAATATATATAATTCTTGATTCGATTCAAAGTATTAGGCGAGTACTTCAAATGAATTCACTAATTTAAATATTTTCTAGAATAGAATTTTGATTTAACAATCATTGTTTTGCAAAATGTCATTTTCAAATTTTGATATTTTATATTAAACAGTAGATAATTATTATGTTTTATATATGGAATACAGCCAGCTCTATAAATTATAGCCTATATGTTATTCTGATGTATGAGCTACATTAATGTAAAGACTCATTAAAATCCATTTAGTAGTTTTTGCGTGAAAGAGTAACAAACATACATACATCCATACAAACTTTCGCGTTTATAATATTAGTAAGATATTAGGAATTAATGCTGAATTTTGATATGTTATTTGTTATTTTATATGTTTATGTTATTTGATATCCCTTAAGAGTTATTGATTTCCTGTTTTTATTTTTAGGCGTTGTATCTTGGGGGCGAGGGTGTGCCAGACCCAACCTGCCAGGGATCTACACCAGGGTGGCCAGCTATCTGCCCTTCCTCCACAGTATCCTGGCTTCCTCCTGCTGACGCCATGAGGAGACCACACAACTTCACAGACAAACATCCTTACTGGACTACCTCGATCAACTTTTAGGGACAGATGATTACCAGTATTACTGATGATACCAATCATTTCGAGCAATCACCAGTTTGTGAATAATCTACAGACCCTCCGAGGTCTGGTCGAAAATTGGGAATTATCATTTTCAGAACATAAGAAATGCTTAAGAGGAAACCACGCGGCGTTTTGTCCATACAAAAGTATCCCTTAATTACCTTTATGGATTTTGACACAACTGCAAATATTTTTTTAATATAGGAATTAGGACCTTCCAAAAACCGTTAAAAATATCTGGTATAAACTTCATCAACAGACGTTTAGTATACTAACAAGACAAGGTATTAAAAAAAGGAAAACGTACAGACTTAGAGTATTTTCTTCTATTACAGTTAGTGAAAAACTCTTAAAAATCGGTCCAGTTTTGGAGGGGAAAAATTAGGAATATAAAACCATGATTTTGATGATTTTACTTCTGTATAATTAGCCTGATGTGCAGTTCTCTCTTTTGCTGAATAATCCCGGGAGTAAGAGTAACAGTGTCAACAACAGTTTGGTAAAAACACCTACTATTCAAATTTCTCGGCGACCGGGTTTCCTCTTTACGGCGTTGAGCTTTCACTCACCTTAAGGTTCTTTAGAACAATGCTCGGCGGACACTACGTTCATTTATTGGATGACTAACACCTCTTTAATAGGTCACCCCAAGTGGTTCGCCACGTTTGGTGACTTATCAGGGCTCCCTGGGTTCATGAGGAAGAATCCGGAGAGGCCGATTAAGGTAGACTCTTTCCAGCCGGTCTCCTCGACCCACCGCCTTGCACCGCAATAAGAGGGATAAATTCATACGTTTTCATACGATGTTTTCATATTTCTGGACACACTGATCCCCAGATGTGTACCCACCCACCATAATATTTTCCCTGTAGTCCTTTCCTCATTGAAATTATTTTCCTCCTGTTCTCCTGTGTGAAGTTATTTCTGATCGATCTGTTTGTTTAATATCTTTTTTTCGTATAAAGCAAGGCGCTTTGTGGTGTTATTTATAGTAAATGTAATAAAATGAAATATTACTTCGTTTCATAAATCTTTATTACATGAAATGCCGATTAGAATTCTTAACTCCACCGAATATAATAAAAAAAATATATGTAATAAAAATAGGGTAAAACTTAGTAAATAAAAAAAACTTTTATGTAATTCGATAATAACTAGAATTAAGACAAAAAGTTACCAACTTCGTTAAGGCTTTATAAATCATCTTGTGTATATAAATATCATAGTTTTTTTTTACAATAATAATATTTATGAGGGACAGAAAATGCCAATATGTTTGCCAGTAGACTTTGCACAGAGCAAAGTACTAGTCACTTAGTAGATATGTAGATTTAGTTTATATTAGATGTAATTATCTGGTAAAGTAAATAAATTATTCTTTTTATGAAACTTATGAAGTATCTTTTGTTTAACACTAAAAAAAAGGGAACGGCATAAGGTTATCGCCGTTTTTAATCATTAAAATGCTTAAAATTGAATAAGTTAATAAAATTAGTTTTTCGATGTCTTCAAAATTGACGAAATTATGAACTCGGGTATAACGACCGCGCAAAATTATGTGACAAAATTCAGTACAATTCGGTTATTTCGGTTTATTATTCGGTCATTTTATGTACCATTTTCATGAAAAAACATGAAATTTCGTTATGGCGGACAACCTTATTGAATATTGTATTACAGTGTTAAATTTGATTTCCAACTCTTCAAATAGAAATTAAACATTTTTATTGTTTGTATTAATTTATGTTTGTAGTTAGCTTTGATTATTATTATGTAATGAATTGAGTAACTGTTTTTTTATATTGAACAATAAAAGTTTTTTAAAAATGATTTTGAATTTTGTCTGTTCGCCTAAAAACACAAGCATTTTTAACATGTTCTTTATTTCAGAAAGATAAAAATCCGCAGTATTTATTGATTTCATAATGGAGTTTGGAGGTAGGAAGAATTTTGTGTGTTCTCTCTATGATTGATTAATTAAAAAAATTATCGTTTCTCGAAATGGACAAGGTCAGCCGACCAAATTTAAAAAAAAACTGATTAATAGGTATTGAATAAAAACTCGTATTTATCATACTAAAGTTTTCTTTAAATTATTTTTTTATGAAAAGCGATTTTTTGGATAGGTACTTAGTAGTATTTAATGAAGGTACATCTAATTCTAATCTCATCTAAAATCTGCGTTAGCAATGCGACTGACTGTAAAGCTGTAGGTAACCTATAACTTGCGGAATAGAAAATTAAAAAAATTTCCCTCCGGCATAAAAGGTTGTGCATCACTGGTATAACGGTACCTACGTATTGTGTATACATTTAACTGGTAATTTATCCAATTGCACTATAACGTAAGAAATTATTTTTATTAACCTATTGTTTATAACCAACCCTTATGTAAAAGCCCTTTGGGCGTAAGGAGTAATTAAATAAATTAATAGACACCTATCAACATTGTTAACAAAATAAGTTTTTGAGGTTGTTGAGTTCCCTCTTTTCTTATTATATTGCATTCATGTGCCGACTCGGAAAACCGCGTTCTCTGTGTTTCGGCCTTATACACTCGTACGTTCGAAGGAGTAGGAGTTCGATTTGGATAAAATTTTGAATGATTTTAAAGAATGATGACGAATGTTTCGAAGAAAGAGACAATTTTGAAAAATGGGATAACCCAAATAACTCCTCTCATATTCGTTCTTTTGATTCTAAATCTATGGTTTCTGAAATTTTCCCAATTTTTCTTATAAAACTAATCTGCAAGACATTCTTGAAAAGCAAATAATATATGAATGTTTGGTTAGATTAGTTTAGGTTTTCACTTATTCGTCAGTCGATGATTTGCCGACGGAGTAATTGGAATGTTTCAAAGAATTATACATAAAAGTATCACAAAAGAAACAAGTTAAATAAATTAGTATACAAGTGGCAGTCTCCACTTCGTTATATTTTAAGTAATATGAAATAAATGTACTTTTATGGATTTTCCCCATACTTAAACCATACAAAAATACATTTATTTTTTTAGCTAAACAAAAACTATTATTTTTCTATGTCTTGTAATTTTTATATTTTAATTTAAATTAATATTGTTATATTCTTCTTCAATAATATATTACATTGATGGGAATAACTTAGATTTTCCCTGAATGGTAGAATGTACCACAAAATAATACAGGGACTTAATAAAATATACTCGGTTTGTGTAATAAAAACACAGGTAGCTTTTATTCGTGTAAAATTGGTAAGCATATTGACTAGGTCTTGCTTCTACTGTTAATACAAAGATGGCACTAAACACGTAGTGGAAAAATTATTGTTATCTTAAACAATATTTATTAATAACAATACGGTTGTAATGTATGCACTGCAAGAATATTTACACATTTATTATTTACTGTTAAAATTTTCAAAAAAAATTTTAAATACTTTTTTTTTTCGAGTAGGTACAAATCTACAATATTATTACTAATTAATAATATTATTCATATCTCATTATAAGCGATACACTTTCACGACAATATCTCATCATAATTTATCTCACAAAACTGGTAAAAAAAATTCAAATAATTATAAATAAGCACACTTAGATTCACTAACTTAAACTACGCAGATGAAAAATTCGCTCATTTATTTTTTGTTTTGCATTAACTCCACGTAGGAGGCCCTGAGCAAAATAATTTCCCTCGTGGCCTATGTCATATTTGAAGATGCTGTCTTGTGAACATGGGTGTTGAAGAGATCCTTGTCGTAGCGAGGAAACACAGAGGCCCGCAAATCATTCCACAAGTCGTAGAAGCGATCTGTCCTCACGGGACAAATGTCAACCTTGTACATACAGGGTGTAACAGGACGTACCCGAGAGATTTTACCCACCGATTCCTGAGCATATTTGGAGTAATAAATGCATTGGTCATTTTGCTGCCCGATATCTTTTTTTTTCTATTAAAAAAAAAAAAAAAATTTCGATCACACGTCGCTACTGATTCCATCGCTACCCAGAAATACCCCGTCGCGATGGGTTTGAATACACGTGCTGTTTCGTGCATGCGGCATGCTGCTAGAGTGAGACACAACGCTTTTCAAGACACGCTAGAATATGAACGAGCTTCTCCAATAACAAACTCAGTTGCGACGCGTGGTGGAAAAATATTTTTAATGTTTTTATTAGAAAAAAAATTTCATCGGACAGCAAAATGACAGATATATTTATTACCCCAAATATGCTCAAGAATCGCTTGGTAAAATCTCTCAGGTACGTCCTGTTACCCGAGTATGGACCGGTGCCAAAAGGATCAATGACGCTAGTTCTTCGGAGCATCTTCCATTGTAATATTGGTAGAATAAGGACGTACAATCCGCTTGTTAAGCTAGGGGAATCTATCAAACGGACCGCACAGAGTCAAGAGTTTTTTCAGGTATTTTGAAGCTCCCGACCAGATTGTAATGCAAATAATACTGTATTGAAGTACCTATCTATCTAATCTGTTTTCCATTATTGATTATTTTTCCGTTAAAATGTATTATGTACCTATGGCCTTTTTTTGTTCAGGCAATCGAAGCATACCTATACGGAGAAGCCATTCCTACAGAAATAGCATTGTATTAGGTATATGTGACAGCTTGGACAACTTTTTAGAATGCGTGATTTAGATGTATTTGAGAAACGAATGCCGAAATCTTGTCATATTATGCCCTTGGCTTTTGCCAATAAATTTCTTGTCCGGTAATCACGTATTTCTTCAAATCTACCTTTTTAAAAAATATATGAATACTTAGTTAAAGTCAGAACATGTGAAAGGGTTTTCCCCATTTTGAGAGCATGTGTCTTGTTAGATGTCAAATTTGTGAAAATTAATAATAAATTATTTCTTGTCTGGTAATCACGTTTCTCTTCAAATCTACCTTTTGAAAATATGAATAGTTAAAGTCGGAACATGTGTGAAAGGGTATTCCGGGACGGGATAAGACTAGAGGTTCTGGGTTCGAGTCCCAGTTGCGATCGTTATCTTTAATTTTTTTGTGTCTTGTTTATTTTCATATTTTCATTTAGATTATTAGTGTTATCTTCTTCTTCAATGATATACATTGAAGTGAATAACCATATAAAAAGAGAGTTGTTCTTATAAATATAAAATTATTAGGTGTTGATGAATTATCGAGTTATGGTACTGAAACACATGCTCATAAATGAGCATGCTCATTTCTCCCTCCATCCGCAATGCCACCTAGTAGCATGTGTGTCACGCCCAAATGAGCTTGCTCATTTCCCCTCTCACCCGTAATGCTACCTAGTAGCATGAGTATCACGCCCAAATGAGCATGCTCACTAATCAAATGGCTGTTGATTTGTCAGTATGCTCATCGATTCGCGTGTGGAATGTGGAAATGAGCATGTATGCGGTACCATTAGTGAAGGAAGTGAGGAATTATTGTCGGCAAAGCGATCAATATTACCTTCTTAACTTAAATTTTTACATGATTCTAGTAATTTTTTCACTTGATCGTGATGTGTCTTCCTAAGATGTCTTCCTCTGACTGTTTCTTACACTTTTTGTGCGTCTAATCCACAGAGGAAAGTATGGTCTAACTTTTTCTTAAGCTTTTATACTTTGCCACTGACAGCATGAGCAGTATTTTCCATTAAGACCCACTTGGTCATAAAAAAAGAATTAGTTGCAGTTTACTAGTTATAAGTCGCAGATCACTAGATATAAGTCTTAGTTGTAAATAACTAGCTATAAATCTTAGGGGGTTTCTCACCATCCTCCCAATAGCTTATCTACACTAAAATAACGAATATTTTAGATTTACGATTTACGGTTTATTTATCTATTATGTTGGAGTTTATAATTCGGTACTCGAACCTATGAATAGTATCTATATATTGGATAAGTTGGCCGAGCTTTCTAATCACTGCGAGTATTTTATTTTTATTTTTAATAGTATTCGTTATTAGGGTAGATAAGCTATTGGGAGGATGGTGAGAAACCCCCTTAATATGAAAGTCACTAGTTATAAGTCTCAGTACCTACTTAGTTGCTAGTTGATATAAGTCTTAGTTGTACGTCACAAGTTAAAAATCTTAGTTGTAAGCGACTAGTTATAAACCTTGTTGTAAGTCACTAGTAATAAGTTTTAGTTGCTATAAATTTAAAAAAAGTCGCTAGTTATAAATCTTAGTTGTGAGTCACTACTTCTTATAACTCTTAGTTGTAAGTCACTAGTAATAAGTTTTAGTTGTAAGTCATAAGTTATAAATCTTGGTACCTAAGTTGTAAGTCACTAGTAAAAAATCTTAGATGTAAGTTAATAGTAAAAAAAAATATATATATAAAATTGCGTGTATGTGTATGTATACATGTGTGTGAGTATGTATACATGTATGTGAGTATGTATACATGTGTATATATGTATGAGTATGAGTATGTATACATGTGTATATGTGTATGTACATGTGTGTACATATATATATATGTATATATATGTATATATATCCACATCTAAATATAAAAATACAATCACAGACATTCCTGCAACATCAATTACCTCTGCACATATATGTACTATATTTTTAATTCTTAATCTTTTTATTTTAACCACCACTGTTTTATACCCACATATTATAATGCCCACGCACAGGCTTCGCCTTTGTGGGATTTTTTTTGTTACCTTTTCATTTATGTTATTATGTATGTATCTACTTGTAAATGTATGTATCAAAAAATTTTGCCAATAAAAAAAAAAAAAATAAAAAAAAAAGTCATCGGCGACAAGTTATAAGTTTGTCACATCACTACTGTAAAGTAGGTCACATCACTAGTGGAAAGTACTTGTGATCATTATGTCTATGGTCTAAGCTCTCTCTGTGTCGAGCTCTGGTCATGTCAAGTCGTAAATAAATCTTCATTATAAAATATAATTGAAAGTGTTCTCAATAAGATCCTCAACCATTTACCCAACAAAACAAGGTTAAATAAATATAACTCTCCTGAGGTGATTTTTCACGAAAACGATACTATGGAAATAATCTAATAATTATTATTATTAATATTTTCCTGGCCCTCGTTTCTTCATCCATTCGCTAGTCCTAAAACTAAGATGGAAGCGTTCCTTTTGTAATCGTAATCCCACTTTGACCGTTGCTTAATTTTCTGTGCAAGGTGGAACGAGGTTATAAATATAAGTATGTTAATTGGTATGTAAATCGCAAGCACTTGGCTGAGAATTGATGGTGAAGTTCATTGTCACTGGCTGGGAGAATAATTTTCATTTTGAATGTTATAAAACGTCACACCGGAGTTCATAATCCTTTGCCAACGGTAGAATAATGAAAGGTATATTTAATTATTTATTTTACACCATAGAAACAAACACTACATTGGTTACAGTGATAAAAAATACAGATATTTAGAGACTATTACCAGACAATACCTGAAATTTGTCCCTTTTAAATCAAGTTCTAGACGTATTGACTCTTTTTTACAAAAAACATAAATTGATTTTGAAAGATTGTTATTTTATCTGGTAAACTCACATTTTAAATTTTGAAAAACTAAATTTATTTTTAATATACAGTTTTGTTAAATTTTCAAACGAAATATTGCATTATACAACACAAATTTCAAATAATAAAATCATGCAGAAAAATAAATCAAATCCAGTAAACACACTTTTCAGAATTTTAATTTTAGTTAAATTAAAATCATTTAAAAATAAATCCGAGAACGTGTTTTGTGGCCAAAATACCTCAGTTTTTCTATTTATTTAAGGTCTTACAAACTAAAATATTTCAACACGTACTACGGCATAGTGCGATCTCTTAGAATGATATTTGTGTGTTTAAAGCAGCTTATTTTTTATGTATGTGTTTTTTAGAGGGGACTTGATAGTCTTGAAAAAGTAGAGAGGGTGAATAATCTGATGGTTTTTTTAGTTATAATTTTAATTAATAGCCTTTTCCAGTGGTAAAATTGAGGTTTTGTATGCTCCCCCACGCAACCATACCATATTGTATTATTGAATGGGCTGGAGCGTAGTAGGTATATACTTTCAAGAATTTTTAAGTTTAGTAAATTTCTTAAATCAATAAATATTTATTAAAGTTTTCTTAATATATCTATAATATTGGTATTTTGAATCTCCCACTTAAGGCCATTGGGTGCGCGGCAATTTCATTCAACGTAGTTTTGGATTTTACAGCAAAATCCAAAACTACGTTTTGAAACCCAACCCAAACCCAACCAAACTGAAAAATTATTTTTGTAATCAAAAGGTATGTCAAATGTCGATCTCGCATAGGAGCTACTTTATTTATTAAAGATTTTAATATTTTATAATTTTAGAGGCAACTTGGACAATTATTTGAGAGTAAATGTAAACAGTTAAAAAAATATTTTTTTCTATATTTTTTTTAAATATGTTGAAATATAAAATTTAAAATATTGTTTTTTTTTTAAACAAGTTTGATGGGTGTAAATTTAAATTACAAATTACCTATTTACATTGGAACAAAAACTAGTCGTTTATATCTTTAAATTACTACCCAAAGAAACGCAATTTTAACATTTTTTATTTTTTTATATTATTTTTCATTATTTTAAAACCAGGGGTAAGGCAGATTTTTTTTAATAATTATAAATAACTCACAAAAAAATCCAAAATTGCTTCCAAAATGAACAAAAACTGATTTCTTTAATTACCTATAATAATAATAATAATAAAATTAAGAATTTTTTTTTCTATACAACAGCATATCTGTTTCTAGTTTGGTTACATAAAAATATGAACGAACGATGAACATATTGACACCGTTCGTCCATTTCATACGCTGCCTAGGAATACCTGTTTTTGTTTTTTGAGGTCTAAGATTATCATTGTTCATCTGTATAGATGACATAATACTCCCCTGTTCATATCTGTTGGTTACATATGACATGTGTCAAAACAAAACAACTAGGAAATGACAATTGCTTAGTAACTACTACATTCCAGTAACCAAGTAACTGTTAAATAATTTTCAATCTGTCAAAATTAAATTAAATATTTTAATAAACTACTTTCAACATTACAAATCTATAATAGATTATATTTTAGAATAATGCTATAATAATAAAATAATTAAATATACTCATAAAATATATTACAAATTAATCTCAAATATTGTCGTTTACCTTGGTTACTGGGGCCTCACAAAATGAAAATTTTAAAATCCGTTTATTTAACTAAATATCCTATGGTTCACTGGCAGTCTATTTATTGGGTTATCTAATATACTTATTTTCAAATATTTATATGTTTTGGGATCAAAGCTAGATCTTTTCGATCTGATATAATAAAAAAAAATCAGAGAGCAAAAATGCAAAGCTAATGTCGTGGCTAGCGTTGCTAAGCAACGTAAAAAAAAGAAAGTATACAGATTTTGGAAATGACATTGAAAGAATTTGGAATTCTCAGACTATAAAAATATTACCATTTGTTATTTCGGCTACTGGCATTATACCAAGCTCTCTCATAAAAAATTTAGGCGTATTAGATTTGTCAAAGAATTTATATGTAAAAATGCAAAAATTAGTCATTTTAAATACATGTAGGATTACGAAAGTTTTTTTAAATATTTATATTGAGGGATCTGTAGGATTTATCGGTCAAATTAGGAATTCCACCGAGATATGAAAACGAACCCTCTGATATGAAAATATCTGGAGTCGGTGAATTATTTTCCCATTTAATAGTCTGGTAGGTTAACATGTTGTTCTTGTATTGTTTTGTATTAATTATACTTATATAATACACTTGCATAGCGTGGATTTACTAGATGATCATTTTTGTGGAAAAGTGTGTGAAAGGGTTTAGTTTTTCCTATGGGGAAAACTAAACCCGGACCTAAGAGTCTGGTGCGTAAAATATAACAAAGAATTTGAATAGCGCAGTTTTGTGATGATATACGTCATCATTTAAAAGCAAAAAAAAACAGCTCCTATCCTAGATCGACATTGAACTTCTTTTTTATTACAAAAATAATTTTTCAGTTTGGCTGGGTGTTGTGGCCTCAAATCCAAAACTACGTTTTGTATTAAAGCTTAAAGCTATTATTATCTATTAAAACAAAAAAAT